>OZ007597.1:303264561-304464561 GCA_963931845.1 Maratus michaelseni
ATAAAGGATGTCACCTGATAGAAAACGTGTGTTTCTTGATCTCCTAATATGCATAAGCTAAAAGCTTATAAACGATATCTTTAAGAATAATATATAACATATTTGACAATTGAAGGTTGATTTTCATGCATAGAGGAGTTGACACTAAATAAACACTGTAATATACCGAATGTACTATTTTACTATAAATGTTTAACTGTCTATTGTAACTGTTTATGATTGTTTTCTGAGTCTTTTCAAGTGTTGTTCGACAGCAGATATTTGTACTGATGAGCTGTTGTGATGCGGCATGAAAAGTTTATTTTACTTAATTTATATCAAAACTTAATTGAAGTTATGTAAATAGATCAACTAGAGTTGATATTTAGCTTAAAAATTAAATTAGAATAAAATAGAAACTAGAAAAAAAAGGAAAATTATTTAAGTTTTCTAAACTTTAAAATTTATATTTGAATAAATTGCTCAATTCTTCTGAACCTGTTTTGAATCTGAAAATTTTATGCATGTAGAAAAAAAAAGTTGAAAATGCTGAAAAATATTTTGTTACTGTTTATAGTTATGTATGATAGTAGTTAGATAGTAAATAACATGGATAAAATGCCTCGTATATTGTAATGTTTTTTTTTTAATTTTTATTTCATCAACTGTATTAAAAAGTCTGAATTAAAAAAAATAATTCTTTTAACATTATCTGCTTATTTACTTTTCTTATTATTACTTTAACGTTTTCACTTGTTTTTACTGATAAATAGATAAATAAACTAAACAGTAAAATTATCCTTTTGGAATTATCTATAAACAAGAACGAAAAATTATGCGTCAAGCATAGATTATGTAACACTTTCCAACGCTTCCAAAATAATTTTACAAATCATACCGTTTAATAAGCTAAAAGATAACATCTAAGTAAACAATTTGGAAAACACATAATATATTTAAAAACGTAATTTCAGGAATTTCCAACATATATAATATTCGGAAAAATATCCAAATACTTTTATTCAACCCTGTATAGGATCTAAAGATTTGTATATAGACTACATAGGATGCTAAATTTTAGTTCAGTTAGGAAACGCATAGCACAGTTTAAAATTCTCCGTCTGGAGTTTCTGTCCTATAAACGGAAATGTTTTCGTGAACTTTTGTGCTGCCCTGTATAGGATCTACAGAATTTATACACACCACGTAATAGACAAAAAGCGAGTTAAAATTAAAATTGCGTTCAGTAACTTAAAACGCACATCCAGGAATTATTGTTAACAGACAGTAGAGAATTTTTTTGTGTGTTCCTGTAAATGAATGATGACTGCTATACACACACTATTCTGTAGTAAGCCTCTTGTCATGCACCTTAGTGATATATATAAATTTCAATGCATTTAAAATAGTGAAACATTATTTAAATAAACCACAGACGATTTTTCTGCATAGACGTAATGTAACGGCATTCTTTTGACTGTCCCTGTAAAGTAACTATAAGTGCTATGCACACCCTATTCCATATTAAGCTTCTTCTAATGCACCTTAGTGATATATATAAATTTCAATGCGTTTAAAATAGTGAAACATTATTTAAATAAACCGCAAATGATTTTTCCCCATAGACTGCAATGTAACAGAATTCTTTTGAGTGTCCCTGTAATAAAACTATAAGTGCTACACACTTCCGTTGAAATAGGGAACATGCTGTAGATAACGACAATAACATATAAAAATTGTAGAGCAATCCAAGCTTATTTACAAGAGTTAGAGCACGAACAGACGGTAGACAAACCGAAGTCATAAACACTTTTCAAATACGTTGGAAAGTGTTAAAAATGAATGCATAAGAAACGGCTGATATGAAATAAATGGAAACTTTGGATTTACTATGTTTTTTGCCCTCTCCAAGAAAAATTTGAAATTACAATACAGTATCCACTTTATATTTCTCGCTGAATTAATTTATATGTTTATGCGATATAGTATGATTTTTTACAATCTTAACTTATTTCTAGTAAAATCAGGTTTGATTAATAAATGGTTTTACAAATAAAATTAAATGTTTTCTAAAGTTAGGCATAAATGCACCCAAGGGACTAGACACAGAAATAATTACATACAATACCTTTAAAGACGAAAGCACTGTGAAACTTAAATAAAAGGTGACCTTATATGACCTATATGAATTGAAAAACGAAAATCAAATATTCTACTCATGGGCAAAGGAGACACTCCACTATCCGATGTGATTAACAACGACGATGAATAGAAAAGTTCGATTATTATCATGCGTTTAAATTTTTATTAAGGAATTCTGTAAAAATATTCGTTCACTGATGCTTAAACTAACTAGTATGCCTTGGTAACTAACTAATCTCATTGGTGACTTTGGTAATTCTAAGTTTTGGTCCAGTTATATCTGTGGGTAAACTGCAGTGAACATGGCCCTTGATTAATCAGATTGAATCGAATAATCGAATTATAAATCCATGTAAAAATCGAACTTTTCTAATCATCGTCATCCCTAATCGAATTAAAGTCAGGCGTCTCCTGTGCCTAGTATATATTAGCTCCATGTATATTTCGTTCTGTGTTTTTCTATCCAAGTAGGATTTAGAAAAACAAACTTTTACTTGAGATTTACATTGCTTTAGACTTTAAAGATATTGTATGTAAGTATAAAATTTACTATAAAGATCGAAAATGTAGTGATACCCTCATGGGAATATTTAGGCCTAACTGTTGGAAAAAAAAGACTTCTCTTGTGTATACCACTGAACTTGTCCTCTTTTTGGTGATGTTTCGCTAATAGTAAGAATCTTTGTACTCACCAACCCCAATCTTTTTTAACTTTGGTGTGTGTAGTTTGCAACCCCTTTGGAAGAAGATCTGCAAGTGGTTGAGTTTTATTTCTTTTTGTTTTAAAACTTTTAATTTATATTCTTGAGATTAGATTCTGGTTTAATTAAATCGGTTTTAAACAATGGGTAAGTGAAATAAAAAGTAATAAATGTGTTTTTAAGATTTAAAAAAGGGTTTTTTGAAGTAAAAAAGCGTATTTAAATATGAAAAAAGGATTTGTTGATTGTGTTATATAAAGCACTGTTTACAAGGACACTCAAATCCAATTTTCAACACCGATTCAGAAGAATAATTTTATTAAAGATACCATTTAGAACCTATTAGTAAGTCTGGAGGGGAATCCAGCCTAGGTAATTTTTTTTGTGTGAAATCAGAACTGAAAGCTGCTAGTTCAGTTATGTGGATTTCACTCATGATTCTTTTCATGTAAACAAATTCTTAGTGCTACACTTGCTTGAACTGCAGTAATTAATTTTAAGTGTTAATAATTTTTTTTTTTTTTTTCATATATTTTGTTGAGGCTGCAACAAGAATAAACTGAGTTTGTGGTAATCTGATGAAATTAAAATATTATTGTTAAACATATGTAGAGTTGAGATCATTTAGAATCAATTTAATGGCACAATCCAACTATCTTTCAAATTCTAGAATAATTGAACTTCTTTTATTTTATTTAAGCATTATTATTAATATTATTACTAAACAATGAAGAGTTTGTCTGAATTTTTTTTTATGTGTGATTAGTTGAAATATGAAGCATGATAAAAATGAAAATGTGGTTGTCAGTTAGTAATGGCCAAACTTTTCAGTTTTTAAGAGCATCTGATTTAATATTTTTCACCTATACTCATAACAATATAAAGTAACAATGTGTATTTTGTTCAAACTTTTTTTTCTTTCGTACTTTGTATCAGAATTTGCAAAGAATATTTTTTTTAATGATTTCTGAAAGGAAATCTTGTAAAGTGCATTATTAGAGCTCTTAATCTTTTTAGCTTTTAGTTTAAAAATACAATATTTTTCTTCCTCTCTAATTGGACAGTAAACGAAAAAGTAAACTATGAACCTAATTTGAGAAATCACCATTACTAAAAAAACTTTACATTCCTGAGAGTTATAATAAAAGTGGTGTAATCTGTAAAAAGTAAAGCTAGGCAGCATTGTAGGTAGAATAAATTAAAAAACTGTAAATCTTTTGTTTTGTGGGTCTAGTTAGTCCTTTACCTAGCATTTTGCAAAATACAACATTCATAGGCAAAAGGCATTACATGGTTGTTTGGAATAAGAGTTAGAATATCTAAAATTTTTTCACATGAAGGCATGAAAATGATTTTGTAACTAGTAAAAAAACATGTATGATTCTCAAATATTAGAGATAACATGTATCAACTGCAAAAAATAGGTGACAAAAATTAAAACACAAAGTAAATTGTTTTTTTGCACAATTTTCATCTACAATATGATGAAAACAAGTGGATTTCTCATATTTTTAATCACAAACAATTTGTTTACTGAAGAAAAACAAATGTAAAAGCTGTTCTAAAGTTCCAAAATACTACTTTCTGGTTTTTCCAAGTTATTTTTACTTTTAGTCATATAAATTGGCAAGAGCTGTATTCAGAAACCACAAACTTGAATAACATTTTCTATTTTTTTATAAAGGCAAAGGATCTTTAAGGCTGCTCGTCAGTAAACTCCCCGATTCCCCGCGCTAATGTTATTCCTATGGGCGTAGGATGCATTCGTATTTTTAAAATATCTCCTCTGAAAATTAATATTTTTAACTTCTGTTTTCTTTGTACTGTTCTTAAAGAATGTCTCTTTTTTTCTTAGTTGTCAATTTTTTTCTAAAATATATACTGAATTTTATGTGAAATGTTAAAATCTTATTCAGTTTCGCTAAGATTTTAACACATAAAAATATAAATTAAGCATATAGTTTAGAAATATTTTGATAACTAAGAAAAAAAGAGACATTCTTTAAGAACAGTACAAAGAAAACAGAAGTTAAAAATATTAATTTCCAGGGGAGATATTTTAAAAATACGAATGCATCCTGTGCCCATAGGAATAACATTAGCGAGGGGAATCGGGAAGTTTACTGACGAGCAGCCTTAAGATAGTGCTGTAAAATTTGACGTTTTGAGCAGATTTTTGGGGTGTAATAGCTTGCGAAAGCTTGTCATGAGACAAAAGCTGCTTATAACTCAATATGTAATACATTTAACGAAAAATGAAAAAATCTGTTCAATTTGAAATCCTTTCAATAGTCTTGCCTAAAGATTTTGTGCAATAAAGAGGGAAATTTCGTTGGTGAATTCATAGGTTTTCTACTTCTTCTATATACATACAAAATAAAATTCATACAATTTTCGATTTCAGTTTTTTTTATTTTTCAGATTTTCATGTTTTGGGATGTGTTGTAGGGGCTGGATTACGCAGTTTAAAGCAACTTACATCCTTTATACTAACTCTATGTTCCCATTATTTTATTTCATTAAAATTTATTTTACTGTTAAAATTATCAGTACGTTTTTTATATGAAATCTGGCAACTGCCCAGTTTTGTTGTTATTAGAAAAGAATAAAATGTTATCGTTTGTATGCTAGATTATTTGTGATAATTAATAACTGTTATTAAATCCTTTAACTACAAAAATTATTATATTACCAACCATGTACAAGCCTCCCCACAGTCATGTACAGGATTTGTTTATTTCTGGAAAATTTCTGTCTGTGTGCTTCTATGTGTGTATTGCAAATTTTGTGGATACTCTAACTCAAGAACTAAAGCACATAATTTATTAAACTTCATGTTATGTTAGAACTTGACATTAGTTGGTGCCGATTAAGTATGGATGTAAAGGTATAGCATCTTGTTAGGAGAATGTTGTTTCTGACTATAATTTTCGAGCCTCCACTGCATCGTGCTTTGGCATTTTTAGAAACATCTGAACTGAAATATTATATGATTTATTCCATTCTCATTTTTATGGTGGATGTTGCTGAACGGCCACAGGAACCTCTGGTAATATCTACCATCTGTATCTTTTTCTTCTACAGCATTATTATTATTGGTTTGTGGCCCAGAATCAAAATTTGATAGGTCTTGTATTAAAGGTTAAAATTCCCAGTCGCCATCACCCACAGGGTGACTTAATATAAAAAATTGGTGAATGTATACAATGCATCTGATCACCAAATTGGCGACTTCTATTTTTCATGTAACAGTACACCCGATTTCTTAGTGCCATTTTATTTCCATAGATGCCACTAGCAGATTTCCGCTTTTTAAATTAAAAGACAACACAGAATCAACAATTTCTGAATAAAATAATTGCAATTTTCGTCAAGTTACTGCAGGAAAAAAAAACTAGGATTTTGTCAAACAATTGCGAAAACCCCATCAATTTTCGGTAAGTGTCCGTGAAGTAAAACAGCTGCTTTCAATAATTGACCATATAATAAAACTTAAAATTTTAGCAAACGATTGTGCAAAAATTATTTTCATACGATCACAATAATAAAACCATGAATTTCCTCAAACGATCGCAAAATAAAACTGCAATTTTCATCAGACGATTGCTAAATAAAAAGCTGCTTTTACTTAATTTCATGTTATTAATAATTTTTAGAGGTTGAAAAAAAAGGTTGAAATTGCTGAAAAATATTTTGTTACTATTTATAGTTATATATGATAGCTAGATAGTACATAACATGGATAAAATGCCTCGTATATTGTAATTTAAATGTTTTTTATATTTTATTTTCTCAACTGTATTAAAAAGTCTCAATTTAAATTTAAAAAAAAAATAATAACAGTATCTGCTTATTTACTTTTCTTATTATTACTTTAACGTTTTCACTTGTTTTTACCGATAAATAGATAATAAGCTAAACAGTAAAATTATCCTTTTGGAATAATCTATAAAAAAGGAATGCATAAGAATTGGTTGATATGAAATAAGTGGAAACTTCAGATTTACTATGACCATTTGCCCCGTTCAAGCAAAATCTGAAATTACAGTACTGTATCCACTTAATATTTCTCGTTGAATTAATTTACATGTTTATGAGATATAGTATGAATATTTAGGATTTTAACTTTTTGCTAGTAAAATCAGGATTGATTAATAAATGGTTTTACAAATAAATTAAGTGCTTTCAAAAGTTAGACATAAATGCACCCAAGAGACTAGACACAGAAATAATTACATACAATACCTTTAAAGACGAAAGCATTTTGAAACTTCAATAAAAGCTGATCTTATATTATGAATTGAAAAACGAAAATCAAATATACTACTCATGGGCAAAGAGCTTTTCTAATCATCCTCATCGCTAATCGAATAAGAATCGGCATCTCCTATGCCTAGTATATTTCAGTTCCATATATATTTCGTTCTGTGTTTTTCTATCCAAGTTGGTTTTGGAAAAATAAACTTTTACTTGAGATTTACACTGCTTTAGACTTTAAAGGTATTGTATGTAAGTATAAAATTTAGTATGAAGATCTAAAATGTAGTGATAACCTCATGGCAATATTTAGGCCTAACTGTTGGAAAAAAAAGAGGCTTCCCTTGTGTATACCACTGATCTTGTCCTCTTCTTTGGTGATGTTTTGCGAATAGTAAGAATCATTGTTCTCACCAACCCCAATTTTTTTAAACTTTGGTGTGTGTAGATTGAAACCCCTTTGGAAGAGGATCTGCACATGGTTGATTTTTATTTCTTTTTGCTTTAAAACTTTTAATTTATTTTCTTGAGATTAGATTCTGGTTTAATTTAAATCGGTTTTAAGCAATGGGTAAGTGAAATAAAAAGTAATAAATGTGTTTTTAAAAGTTAAAAAAGGGTTTTTTTAAGTAAAAAAGCATATTTAAATATGAAAAACGGATTTGTTGATTGTGTTATATAAAGCACTGTTTACAAGGACACTCAAATCCAATTTTCAACACCGATTCAGAACAATAATTTTATTCCAGATACCATTTAGAACCTAGACAGTCTGGAGGGGAATCCAGCCAAGGTCATTTTTTTTTTGTGAAAATCTGACCTGGTAGCTGTAATTTGGCTTTTACTCATAATTCCCTTTGGGTAAAATAATTCTCAGTGCTACACTTGCTTTAACTACAGTCATTAATTTTAAGGTTTAATCATTTTTTCTTTTTTTTTCATAATTTTTTTTCAGGCTGTAACAAGAATAAACCGAATTTGTGGTCATCTGATGAAATTAAAATATTATTACTAAAATATATAGAGATGAGAACATTTGGAATCAATTTAACCCTTAACCGGAAGCATACCGTCTGTGAGACGGTGGCGTCTACATATCTACCCTTTATGCAAAAATGAATGTATCCTCAATATTATCACGCCATCTAATCGTTACGCTATTGGTCCTCTCCCCCCAGACCCATTTGCAACACCTGATCTTTTTTAGTTGTTGAAAGAAAAAATATTTTCTTTTCGCCGCAGTCTGTCAGACGGTGTGTTTCCGTTTATGTAATTTTTTGCTTTGGGATTGTGAGATGGTGGAGCCGTCAAAGCGAGTACGCTTTGGTGATAAAGACTTTGAAGAGACTATTTTGCGATGGTTTGATGAAGTACGAAGTGACATAAGCGATGTTGAAAGTATTTCAGATGATGAATATATAAATTCTGAACACGAAAGTGATTCAACATTGTCAGAAAATTTTAATGAAAGTGAAAATGAAGATATAAGAAATGTTTAAAAATTATCAGACGCAGATACGAAATATATATATGGAAAAAATCGGTACCGATGGTCTGTTTCAGAGGTTCGCCCCTCGTCAAGAACAAAAAAACACAATATTTTAAAAGTGCCAGTTTTAAGAGGAAAATCTTGAGATCTCGGAGAAAAGCTAGATCCATTCTCTGTCTGGCAGTTGTTGTTTACAAATGATATATTAGTGCATATAGTGAAATGGACAAACCATAAAATAATTCAAATGCGAATGAAATATGATACTCTGATCAGTAATATGAAAGAAAGTAATATGGAGAGACAATTAGAAAATCCTCAATTACCCAGGGAATTGCGCTTTATAATTGCTCGCATTCTGCAAAAACCTGTTGAAAATGTGCCCCAGGTAGATGATGACTTAATACTTCTCAAAGGCAAAGCATGTTTTTTGTGTCACAGAACTAACCATAGAATGACAAAATATCTGTGTGTACAGTGACGGAAGCCTGTATGCCTGCAATGCTCGAAACCTAAATGCAATGATTGCATAAAAAATGCTGATATTTAGAACATGCTGCAATATTCACTATTAAATGTTTTGTTAATTTTACTGTCTAATATATTTTTTAAATTCATATTCTACTAATATATATAAAAATAGTTGCATTTATTTCATCATTTTGTCGAAAATGTAAATATTTGAATAATAGTGTGTAATTTTGAAATATTTCCTCTATCCGACATTCAAAACTTATTTTTATGCTGTTATATTAAAAATTTGTTCCTGTTAATGCATTACTGTTAAAGAATAAATGTTTAAGTTCACTATTTAGTAAATTATTATGAGTTGTTTTCTTTTTAAAATTTAATAGCAATTTTTAAAATTTAGCAGTCTCACAGACGGCACGTTTCTGTTTGTGTTCTGAATTTTCACGTTTCCGGTTAAGGGTTAATTTCACAATCCAATTATCTTTCAAATTCTAGAATAATTGAACAGTTTTTATTTTATTTTAGCATTATTATTAATATTATTATTAAACAATTAAGAGTCTGTCAAAATTTTTTTTAAATGTGTGTGATTAGTTGAAACATGAAGCATGATAAAAATGAAAATGTGGTGTTCAGTTAGTAATGGTCAAATTTTTCATTTTTTAAAAGCATCTGAGTTAATATTTTTCATCTATACTCATAGCAATATAAAGTACCAATCTGTATTTCTTTCATATTTTATTTTCTTTTTAACTTTCTATCAGAATTTGCAAAGGTGATTTTTTTTAATGATTTCTGAAAGGAAATTTTGTAAAATGCATTATTAAAGATCTTAACTTTTTTTTAGCTTTAGTTTAATAATGCACTATTTTTCTTCTTCTCTAATTGGACAGAAAACTAAAAAGTAAACTATGAACTTAATTTGAGAAATCACCAATACTAAATACCTTAACATTCCTAGGAGTTACAATAAAAGTGGTGTAATCTGTAAAAAGTAAAGTTAGGCCGCATTGTAGTTAGAATAAATTTAAAAACTGTAAATCTTTTGTTTTGTGGGTCCAGTTAGTCCTTTAGCCTAGCATTTTGCAAAATACAACACTCATAGGCAAAAGGCATTGCATAATTGTTTGGAATCAGAGTGAGAATATCTAAAATTTTTTTGCATGAAGGGATGAAAATGATTTTGTAATTAGTAAAAAACTGTGTATGGTTGTCAAATATTAGAGATAACATGCATCAACTGCAAAAAATAGGTGACAAAAATTAACAAGCAAAGTAAATTGTTTTTTTTTAAATAATTTTCATCTGCAAGATGATGAAAACAAGCAGATTTCTCATATTTTTAATAACAAACAATTTGCTTACTGAAGAATAAATAAATATAAAAGCTGTTCTGAAAATCCAGAATACTACTTTCTGATTTTTCCAAGTTATTTTCACTCTTAGACATACGAAATTGGCAAGAGCTGTATTCAGAAACCACGAAATCGATTAACATTTTCTATGTTTTGATAAAGGCAAAGGATCTTTAAGATAGTCCTGTAAAATTTAACTTTTTGAGTAGATTTTTGGGGTGAGACAAGTCGTTGTCATGAGGCGAAAGCTGCTTAAAACTTGACATGTAATACATTTAACGAAAAATGAAAATTCTATTCAGTTTCAAATCCCTTCAATAGTCTTGCCAAAAGATTTTGTGCAAAAAAGGGGGACATTTTTGTAGGTGAATTCATAGGTTTTTAGCTTCTTCTATATACATTTAAAAAAATTCAGAAATTTTTCAATTTCTGTTTTTTTTTTAGATTTTTATTTTTTTGGGATGTCTTGTACAGGATTTGTTTATTTTTGGAAAATATCTGTCTGTGTGCCTCTATGTGTGTATTGCAAATTTTGTGGATACTCTAACTCAAGAACTGCACATAATTTTATTAAACTTCATATTATGTTAGAACATGACATTAGTTGGTGCTGATTAAGTTTGGATGTAAAGGTATAGCAGCTTGTTAGAAGAATGTTGTTTCTCACTTTAATTTTCAAGCCTCCATTTCATCCTGCTTTGGCATTTTTAGAAACATCAGAACTGAAATATTATACGAGTTATTCCATTCTCATTTTTATGGAGTATGTTGCTGAATGGCCACAGGAACCTCTGGTCGTATCTACCATCTGCATCTTTTTTTCTATAGCATTATTATTGGTTTGTAGCCATGAATCAAAATTTGATAGGTCTTGTTCTAAAGGTTAAAATTTCCAGTCACCACTGGCTTTTTAAATTAAAAGACAAAACAGAATCAACAATTTCTGTTATCTCAATTTTTGTCATGTGATCACAGGAAAAAAACTAGGATTTTCGTCAAACAATCGCAAAATAAAACCTTGATTTCTTGTAAGCGACTGTGAAGTAAAACAGCTGCTTTCAACAATTGACCATGAAATGAAACTGAAATTTTTAGCAAACAATTGCAAAAAAATAATTTTCATCAAAAGATCACGAAATAAAACCAGGATTTTCATTAGGCGATCGTGAAATAAAACCGTGAATGTCATCAACTGATCATAAAATAAATTGCGATTTTCATCAGACAATCATAAAATACAAGCACAATTTTAGCAAACGATTGCAAAATAAAACCGCGATTTTCGGAAAGGGACCACAAAATAAACTGATTTTTGGCAAACAATCATGAAATAAAACAATATGTTTTTGTTATTGTTGTAAGTAAACTGCTACTGTGATAATTTTATTTTTATATACCTAAAAATATTTCTGTAATATTAATATTTTTTAAATATTACTTGTAAAACTATTTAAATCTACAAACCACAGTAATAAGTGGCCACTAACTTGACAGTAGTGGCTACTAAACATACAGCCTCTACCAGCTACTGGCTACTAGTGCAAATATTGAATTTTAACTTTTACCGTGTATCAATTTCATGAATTTGTCATACACTTGTTCATACCTTCCAAAGCTGGCACTATCAGCAAGCAGCGGGCCTCCTGTAGTCTTCTTGGGTGAAAGGGGGGGGGGGGTGAACCTCTCAAGCATACATTGTTTTTTCGGTATAAAATAAAATTTTTGTGCTAGATTTGTTTTTAAATGTTCCTTTGTAAGAAGAAACAAAGAGTGTTAGCTTTATTTCTTACAGACAAAGTTCATGTAATTGTCAGGGATTCGATAGACTTGATGATTCTGAAAGTAAACATGAAAACAAAAAATAAATATTTAAAACATTGTAATGGATAGAAGATTTTACGAAATTAAAATTAATTATGCTCCTTAAATGTGAAAATAGTGATATTTTCCATGCAAGTTATTATCTTTATTATACACTAGCAGATCTGACCGGCACTGCCCGGTCCCGTCAAAACATGATACGAAATGCGAAAGCACTCTTAAAAATCGCTGCACGAAACCCTTCCGCTGGTAACTCTGTGTCTTTCGGAAATTAAATAGAGAGAAGGACCCGAAACATAAGTAAATTTAATACAGCTCCCTCAAAATGGGTCAGTTTTTGGACAAAATTAAAAAGAAAGTTGCAGTTTCATTTTCGCAAAATTCACAGTTTCGGAATCAGAAAAATAAACTGTGAGTTCCGATTCAAATATTACAATACTTTTCTTAATACTCGAGGATGAATGAAAATGAAACTTTTTTGTTGTCTGGACTATCAAATCAGTAACTTTCTTTTGCAGTTTCAATAAAAATAACCACTTTTGGCACACGCGCAGGAAAATCTTATAGTTACACCGCCAGGAGATGCATTTTGGTCTAAACAAATTATCCGACATGTGTCCCCGCTGCCTGCGATACCATGTATAGAAGACGTGCTAGGCACATGCTGTAAAAATTTTTAGTTCCAGTTTCTACCACCAGATGGAGCATTCTGTTCTAAATAAACCTATTTCTGAATGAAACTCTGGCACTCGTTCCTGCTGCTTATGGAACCACGTAGAATGTGTGCCTTGCACACATGAAAAATCTGTTACTTCCACTTTCCACTGCCAAGGAGTACCAAATCTATGTTTGAAATAATTAGCTATATCTTAATTAGTTCATGTTAAGTTGAATGAACAGATTCCTGTTGAAATTGAGCCCATAGAACCCAAGAAAACAAATCAACCCCCCCTGGATATTAATATTCATAAATGGTGGTAACCAAGGGCAGAAAAAATGATACTGAAGTTTATTTAGTACCTGGGAGACCTCGGAAGAATGTCAGCAAAGATTAAATATAATATCTCTTAGTTACATTTTCCACCGACAGGGAGTGCACTCTGTTCTAAACAAACCTCTTTCTGAATGAAACTCTGGCACGTGTCCCCACTGCTTATGACAACGAATAAAAGGAGTTCTGTGCACATGCAGAAAATGTTTTAGTTCCACTTTCCACTACCAGGGGGTGCCAAATCTATGTCCTAATTAGTTATCTATATCTCAGTCACTTCATGTTAAGTTGAATGAATCAATTGTCGTTGAAATTGGGCCTTTTGTTTGAATCGGATAAATTTTAAATGCAAAATTGTTTAGTTTCACTTCCCACTGCTAAGTGGTGCACTCAGTTCTAAATGAACTCTCAATTCTAAATGAACTCTTTCCGATCGAAACTTTGGCACATGTCCCTGCTGCCTATGATACCGTATAGCAGGCGTGTTGCGCACACGCTGCAAAATCTTTTAGTTCCTTTTTCTACCCCCATGTGGCACCAAGTCTGTATCTTAATTAGTTATCTATATCATTAGTTATCTATTATTGAAATTGGGCCTATAGAGCCCGAGAAAATACCCCCTGCTGGTCATTAATATTCAGAAATAGTGATAACCAAGGGCTGAAAAAATGATACCGAAGTTTATCTACTACCTGGGGAACTGAGAAAAAGTTTCATTTGAATCGGACTAATAATTAAATAGTTTTGATTTTGGAGGCAGGTGGGAAGAATGGAGTTTCGATCAGAGGATTCACGCGATATTTAAACTACAATTGAACACTCACCTTCCCCTCACACAGAATTAAATCAACGGCGTTAAAAAATTAGAAATTATGAACTTTTAAAACAGAAATAAAATGACTTTTTTTTTTACATACAAAAACACTAAGTTATCGTTGTTAATTTCTAAAATCAACTACATAAATGACATATACATGAAAAATCTCTAAAAATAGCATAAAACAAATCCCAAAAATTCCCAACTCAATGTTCGAATTGCAATCAGATGACGACCTTTTCATCTGCCAATCACAATTGCACGGTTGACTTCCTGCTGTGCCTACAATACTATCAGCTACCAATCACAACTGCCCTTCAATGGTGTTTGACTTGTAGTGGGCGATTTGTGACGTCATTTGAAACAAAAAATGCTACAAAACATGAAAAAAATGAAACTAAAAGAAAAAGTCTAATAAAAAATCGGGTTAATAAATAACCCGCCCTTCCCTTTTAAAATTAAGATTCTTTTATCTGTAAATAATTATCAACTTTCTCCAAGCTAAAAAGAGAGGAAAAAAAAATTACGATTCTGATCGTATCTGAGGCTGAAATGGAAGCGCAACTACCGAACCAATCAAGCATTCTGGCAAAATTTCTTAGTGTCAAAGGAAAAAAATCGCCAAAAATTCAAAAATCGCTATACGAATTTCGCATAGACTTTATTGAAAAAAGGACAAAATTTACTGTATTGGGCTAAAAGATTGGAACCGGATTCCCATTATTAATGGGGAAAAATCGTATTTAAACGTCAAAAAACAATAAAAATCGCATACTTAAAATCATGATTTTTTATCTGTAAAGAAGTATCAACTTTCTGCAAATTAGAGAGAGAAAAAAAATGACGATTCTGATTGTATCTGAAGTTGAAATGGAAGCGCAACCACCGAACCAATCAAGCATTCTGCCAAAATTTCTTAGTGTATAAGGAAAAAAATCGCTGTACGAATTTCGCATAAACTTTATTGAAAAGTGGACAAAATTTACTATATTGGGTTAAAAGATTGGAACCAGATTCCCATTATTAATGTGGAAAAATCACATCAAAACGTGAAAAGACACTGAAAATCACATAAAAAATTTAATTTAAAAAAGTCTTCCAAAATCTGGCTTTGAGGTGCAAAACTACATGCATAGAGGTACCTTCCCACCAAATTTTGTAGCTCTGCGTGTAGCGGTCTCTTCAAAACACAATGGAGAAACAGACACACACACACACACACAAACTTGCTTCTTTATTATAGTTGGAGATTATTCTATGATATATGCAATTAAAAAATAATTTTATTAGTTCAGTATTGCAGTAAATGTGGGCCCCCACTAACTGCTTTGCCAGAAACCCTCGTTAAGTTGCACCGACTCTGACTCCTTTGATCCATTAAGATGATAAAATAGATTTAAAATCACAAATTGTACAAAACACTGTACCCAAACATTTTATAGGGGAGAGAAAAAAGGGGGGTAGAAGAGAAATGCACTTCCTAAGAGCAGAATCATTTCATGCAGTAAAGAATATCCAGGTCATTCTAAAATACATTATTAGCAGATATCGGCTTTCCTAAAAACACCTTTTTCATCCCTGTCCATTTCTTCATTGCTTTTTTTTTTCAGATGCAAATCATGAATAGTTTCAGAAGTAGCAGTGTGAAACAACAGGGTTTGTACAATTCTTCAAAGTTCTCAACCCTTTTAAAAGTAAATTTTGGTTCTTGAAAGTCCTTAATTTTACTCTCCTATTATTTCTTAATTAGGAATAAAAACATATGTATTGACATATTGTTGTTTTATGTAATTAAACCACCCCTCCACATTACTCAAAGCCTAAAATCGTTAAAAATATTTTTTTTTTACTAATTGTGTTCGATTGGTTGTGTTATTTTAATAATAAATAATTAGTTATTTAATTATCTTACCAAGCACACAAAATTTAAAGTATCTTTAAAACACTAATTAATTTTGCCCCTGTTCTATTTGTTAACAAAAAATAATTTTTCTATTCAATTTCTATCAACCCAGAAATTCTCTTTCCTCAGCTTTGAGCAACCTTCCCTTCTTCACTGCTCACAAGTTTAAAATCTTTAATGATCTATTTTTTTCTACTTTTTACAGCTTTATTTGTACTTTATTGTAACAATAATCAATCATCTAAATGTTTTGTCCCACCTAAAATTGCTGCCTCCCTCCTCCCTTTCCTACCTGTTTTTTGACATAAAATTTTAAATATTTAAAATTCTTCATTTAATTTTTTTTGCCACCCTGCTCCAGTACAAAGTTAAAAAAAAATTTCCTGTTCCATTTGTAGAGCCCCGATCAACCTCATGTAATGCATTCTCAAAATAATTTTGAATTACAAAATTATGCCCAGTTTAAATTTTATACCATTGTTTTATGTTTTAAAATATGCTTTTTTATTTCCATAATACTATTTTCAGTCTAAAACTGTAGCTATTTATAGAAGCACCTTTGATATAATATTTGAATTTCTATTAATTTCACAGTTTCTTGTAAATTTATTTGATGAAATTCCATGATAGTTCAGTGATGATAGATAAAAAAAAATTCCTTTTTCTATCAAGAGTAAATGGAAATTCATTTTAATGCATTTTGGGACATGCTATAGCTGGAGACCAGGGCATATGCTCTTATGGCAATCAGACCTTGCCTATTGGTAGCTTTGAAATAGAGTCCTGGATTAAGTTTGGCAATCCAGATTTATCCAATTGTTAGCAGACCTATAGGTCAGGTTGAGTTGATGCTAATTTTTTCAATACAGATCGAGTTGACCTAAATTGTTTCAGGCTCGAGTCAATTTCAAAATTCCTGAATATTTCCCCCCCCCCTCCCAATAGGGACAACTTCTTAAGGTATTTAAGATTTAGCAGCTCCGGATACCCAAGTAGTATTTCTAAATTTCTCATTTCTTCTCCTTTTGTTGTCTCCTCTTTGTTTCACTCTTTTTAATATTTTCTATGTGTTTTAGTTTGTTAATATTTATAAAAATTTACAATATATATTATTATTATTGAGGGTAGTCGAAATTTAATGATGAATGAGTTAGAAAAAATATGTTAACCTTCTAAATAAATAAATATTACATAAAATTACATAAAATTAATTTGCTAAATTATGTATATGTATATATATATATATATATATATATATATATATATATATATATATATATATATATATATATATATGTGTGTGTGTGTGTGTGTGTGTGTGTGTGTGTGTGTGTGTGTGTGTGTGTGTGTGTGTGTGTGTGAAAACATTAAAAGTCAATTTTAAAAAAATACTTTTTTTAAATTTCTTTTTTTATTTATTACTAAAAAATTCTAAAAGTATTCATGCATTAGCAAAATATATATATATATTGTGTTACTATTAAAAAAATTCTTAAAAACATTATTGATATCATTGCACAAAAAAATGAATTACACTAAAACTATTTCATCAAAAAAATAGTCACAAAATTATTTCTTACATGATATAAGTTAAAAAAATACATATAATGTTATGCACATTAGCAATGCATGTTATTCTAGGCTTTAAAAAGAATTCTAAATGATATATTACATGAGTTGAAAAAAACAAACAAAAAAAGGGAAATGAGAATATTTTTAAAGTGCAATTTTTAAAAAGCATAATTCACTAAAGTATTTTAATTAATCATGAAAAGGAAACATATTTAGTTAAACGTATAATAATCTGAAAGATGGCAGCATCAGATATTATTTAACTCTATTTAAAGAGTAGAAAAATAAAAACTCACTTAAGCCTCCATACTTATGTCTAATCATCGCATTAAAGTTAATCACTAAAAAACAATGATAAAATTTTTAAGCACAATAGATTTTTGCCAACCGAATCATAAAATACAACTTTGGTAGGCTACAGTAATTGCCTGTATCGTTTAGTGGTTATGCCGTTTATCTTCCGTCCAGATGACTCAGGTTCAACTCCCATCTATGATCAAAGCAATTCCTTTAAAAATTAAATGCTGCATTATAAATCCAATTTAAATTCACTCAAAAAATTCTAACTCACCTACATTTCATCTAAGTTAAAAAAAAATTATCAATTATTTATATATAATAATATATTATAAATTTACAGAGTCTACTGTAAATTTATCAAATAATTTCTCTGTTGTTTAACAGTTTATCTCTTTTACTAATGTCTGTAATTTTACATTAGACTTAAGATATTGGAGTGTCAGTAGATTTTCTAATTTAAGAGAATGTATTTCAACAGTGTACTTTTCCATAATAATATTAAATTTTGGATTTTATTTCTTCGGATTTCAATATTTCAGGTGATAGAATTTTTCTTTGTTGCATTTGTGTGAGATACAACCTGGCCTGAGCTGTACTCTACTCTGTTGTAACAATGCCAAACCAACCTCCCTACACCCCCCACCCCCCAAAAAAAAAAAAAAAATCCTTGCTCCACTTTCAACGTTTTACAATCTTCAAATCATTTTACGTTTTATTAAATATTTTTTTCTGTATTTATTACTTTTTTGTAATAATAAATAATCTTCTAAATACCCCCCCCCCCCCTATCGGGGGAGGCAAGGAAAGCTTAGCCTCCCTCGTAAAATAGATTGAGAAAAAAACTAAACTAAATATTTCTAATAAAAATGAAAATTAAAGTGACGGTATGGAACACAGGGATCATCCATTATCCCAAATTATATTATATTTTAACAGAGTGGGATTAATGAATTGTGACAAAGAGAAGTCGGTTAACTAGTTGTGATGTCCATGTTACACATAAAATATGAAAAGGAACTGAAAACTTTTTGGAAGCAGCATAATAATGTTAACTATAAAATATTTATTTTTTGTCTGGTAGTATTTTTTTAAAATTGCAACAGTTTCAAGTGAAAGTGCCCAAGATCTTAACAATTTTACAGTTTTTATGTCAGTAGGTAATAGATTATATGACACTTTTTACATAAATGAACTATAAATTTATAGTTTAAAAATTGTGACATGAAAATTGGGGAGGAGAAGTTATTATTCTAGCATGACAATTTGTTACATAGGAGAAATGAGGAACAATCCTACAAAATTTGCGTAACATATTTCAAATGATCCCAAAAGGGAAAAATATTTTTCCTATATCATATGTTGAAAATGAGCCTTTTCATGTGAAGGTGAGATAATTGAAAAGTAATTGACTCTATGTTTTGTTCCTGTTTTAAGAGATTTTTAAACAATATGAATATTTAAGGAGTAAACTTCCTTAAAATGTGTAATTTTAATTTTTTTAAAAATGAAAACATTTCTAAAATTTATTTTAAAAAATTATTTATTTTCTTATTTATATTTATGTCTGTTTCTTCATATACATTTACAACTAACAAGAAAAGAAATGTAAACAGATGCAAATTCAAGTTCTTTTTCATTTATTCAATTCCTACTATTAGCTTACACTCTCTATATATTTATATATCTTGTTCAAATATTCAATCGTTAATAAAATATTTTCTATTCATCCTATCAAGTTCAAATAATTTTTTTAACTTGTACTGGATGACAATTGATGTTCATATAGTTTTTTCAAATATTAATTCATTAATTAAATTTAATTAATCAATTTTAATTTTATATCTCATTTCTGTTCAAAAGTATAGACTCACTCCATATTTATAGTCTCACCTTCACACATAAAAAGATAATGGGGCTGTTCACGGACGAAGTTCAGGCGGCTCGCGGGCGAAGGAGACTATAAATGTGGAGTGAGTCTATACTTCTGAACAGAAATGAAGTATAAAACTAAAATTAAATAATAAAATTTAATTAATTAATTAATATTTAAAAAAAAACTGTATTATCGTTAACTGTAACATCGCTATGTCACTTTATTGTGAATGTTGGTAATTTTTTAAATTCAATATTTTTGAAAAACGGCATAATCATTAGATTTTAAATTTATATCAAGAAAAATACAATTTTTTTCACTTTCTAACGCAGTTTGTCTAACAATTTTGTGAGAAATACTTTTCGAGCTATTATTTTTTGGTATTTTAGCTATTTATTTGTTATTTAATTTTTAATACATTTCAAAAATTTCTCTTATGTAAGATATTTAGCAGGATATAAATTTAGAAATAAATACCGCCAGTGGCGAAGCGTGTTGATTGCTGGAAAAAAATTTCTATTTGACCTAAGTAGAAATTGACTTAAAAAAAAACTTTTTATACTACTTGTTTCTTATGTTACTTAAGAAATTTTTTTGCATCCAGTATTAGAAAATTATTAGGCAAAACTGTCTTTACAGCCACTATGTTGTTCATCTTTAAAAAAAATATATGTCAAATTACTGTGTCATGATTCTGTATCACAAGTACCATATGATTGTGTAATAAGGATATTTTCTTTTAATAGTTGAGAAATGTTCCCATATTGCATGTTTAATATTTGTTTAAAATCTCTTATAAAGGTTGCTCTGTTGGAAATTATAGTGTACTTGATGTAGAATGTATCTCCTAAATCAAAAAAGTATCAGTATTACAAAATTTTCACAACTTGAAAATAAAACTAATATTAGCATAATTCAGGTAGGATATATTTCCTTTAAATTAAAAACTCTCATAATATAAAATTATCAAAAGAAAGAAAACTATTTTATGATGATTGTTCAATGTGTTTTTTAAGTGCTTGTTTTCAGTTAGATAAATTTTGTTCCGAGTATTTGATAAAATTTGATATGCATATAGGAATATATGAAATTCATATTTATATAAATGTCTTTTGCTTTTAACTTTATCCTACTTTAAAAGTCTAAATTATTGTGTACAATCATTATAGGGCCAAAAACTGATTAAAAGTTTGATCACTTAAACCAATCCAGAATAAAATTTTGGCGGTCTCGTAAAAATCAAGTCCCCAGGACCATTGTGCTATGGTTTAATCGAGTCTTGATGAATAAGAAAATCATGTTTTTAACTCATTTATTAAAGTTATAACAAAGTTAAAATTGTGATAACAACTTTAATTATATCCTAACAACCTTTTTAGTTGTTATTTAACCCACTGGTGCTTATAAAACCAGACTCTTTATGGCAATTATGTTTCTTTATTTCGCATAATTTTTTTTAAAGAAAAAATAAGTTATTCAGAAAAAAAGTTGCAATCAAATGCATCTTTACCACTAAAACTCTTTCTGTTGACAGATTTTCTACATTATTTTATTCATTTTTACAAAATGGAATTAAGATGTGGCTAAATAACATACAATTAAAGTTTCTTGTTTGCAGTTAAAAAACCTTATCTTAATCTTAAGTGCAAACATAATATTCAATTTAATTTGGGAAACCCAAACTGCACTGTAATCATCTATGTATGTCAGACGATAAATTAAAAAGCGTATAAATTTTTTCAAAATAATCTGCGATTTTCCAATAAAAGTACAAAAAGTGTTAAATTTGAATGGTAGTATAAATTGTGGAAAAAATATAATTTTCTTGAAACAGTTTTAGAGAATGAATATAGTTTTTAATGTTCGAAAATTATTTAAATTCAATTTTCTTCATTGATTTTTGTTTCTCGTCAGAAATTCTTTGCTCTGAAATATGTTTTTGATGAATTGTAAAATATGATAGATTACCAATTTCATTTATTGCAGATGAATATATCTATAATAGTAGTTCAAGAGAAAAGATTACATATTCATTATATCACTCAGTAACGACCCAAGTATTTAAAGTGCGAAATATGGAAAAAAACATTGCTTTACAAGAGCATTTTGGAGAAGCACCTTCTGACTCGCATCAAGGAAAATCATTTGTTTGTGAGGTATGCAACAAGAAATTCTCTCAAAAAGGTTATTTAAACAAGCATTTGTTAACTCATACTGGTGAGAAACCTCTTGCGTGTGAGATATGCAACAAGAAATTCTCTCAAAAGGGTGGTTTAATTAAACATCTGTTAACTCATACTGGTGAGAAACCACTTGTTTGTGAGATATGCAACAAGAAATTCTCTCGTAAGCGTACCTTAAGCCGACATCTGTTAATTCATACTGGTGAGAAACCTTTTCCATGTGAGATATGTCACAAGAAATTCTCACAGAAGAGTAATTTAAATAAACATTTGTTAGTTCATACTGGTGAGAAAGCTTTTGTGTGTGAGATATGCAGCAAGAAATTCTCTCGTAAAGATAAGTTAATTCAACATCTGTTAATTCATACTGGTGAGAAACCAATTGCATGTGAAATATGCCACAAGAAATTCTCTTTAAAGGGTTACTTAAATAAACATTTGTTATTTCATACTGGTGAAAAACCATTTGCATGTGAGATATGCCACAAGAAATTCTCTCTAAATAGTGATTTAAACAGGCATTTGTTAGTTCATACTGGTGAAAAACCTTTTGTGTGTGATATGCAACAAAAAATTCTCTCAGAAGAGTCATTTAAATAACCATTTGTTAGTTCATACTGGTGAGAAACCTTTTGTGTGTGAGATATGCAACAAGAAATTCTCTCGGAAGAGTAATTTAAATACACATTTGTTAGTTCATACTGGGAAGAAACCTTTTGTGTGAGTTATGGCACCAGAAATTTTCTGGCGTAAATCTTTTCAAAAGTCATTTGTTAATTCGTGCTGTTAATAAACCATTCGTTTCTGAAATATGCAAAAAGAACTTTTCTCAAAAGTAATTTTAAACATCATCTCTTAATTCATACTGGTGATAAAACTTTTGTTTGTGAGTCATGCAACCAGAAATTTTCATAAATAGTAAACTAAGTTCTAAAGTACACTCTCATAATTTGAGGTTTGCTATCAACTAACTTCGGTACTTCTTTTAATAAGGCCCTTGACATAAATTATTCACAAGAGAGTGTGATTTCTTGCCAAACGTTACGAACAACAAAATGCAGTAGTTTTCAATGAAAAAAATTCTAATTTTATGTGGATTTTGTTGGTAATGATGTGTCATATTTTGTATTATATTATTTAAAGTTTTATTTATGTATTAAATTAAATAGACTCAGCACATATATATACAAAATTTGTAAATGTTAAAGAAATTGTTTATGTATTTGTTACATTGATTGTTATTTCATACAAAGTCATATGCGGTTTTAAAATCTCAATAAAAGTTGATATATAATGTTTGAAAAGTTTTCTTTTTCTGTCAGGATAAATTTATTATGACGTCACTGCCAATATGTAGGGTTAAATTTAAAGTTTCTTATTTTCAAGTTGTGGCAACATTTATATTGAAGCAATTATGATAATGTTTAAATATCTTCGAAATTATAAGCCATGCTGAATTGTATTGAATTAGTGAAGTGAGATATATATCTCTTAACCTTGCATCCCTTGGCCATGTAGGGTTAAAAAGGTGAGATAAATATAAACAACAAGCTCATTATTTAAAAGTTAGTAACCTTGTACCAACCGAATATAACTCAGAAAGAAGTATAACTCCTTAGAAAAAGATCCTATATTTCATACTTTTGATGTAATTTCATGAGCTTTGTATAGAGCTACTGTCTGTCTCGGAACTTCTTTCATTCTTAAAGAATTTAATGAGTCAGAAAAGGTAAATTTAATTAAATTTAAAAGTGGAAATTGTTTTACTTTTGTAAATTTGTAATGGTAATTTAAATCTACTTTGTATGATGGTTTTTTTTGTCTGTTTGGTATCTATTCTTCTGCAATGTGCATCATCCATTGATGTTTGCTGGATGTTTAAATTTAGGTGAACTCCCTGTATTTTAAGTATTATTTTAAATATCAATTAACTACAATATATTTTTTCTTCAATTTATAAATATCATTGTACTATAACTATGTGGGGTTAATATGCATATTTTGTCCATACCAAATCACTTTCTGAAATCTTGAAAACTCACTTTTCCTATTCTTTAAAAGTACCATTGTACAACTACGGCAGAAAAGCATGAGTTGTTGTTTTCCAATAATCCTGGATAAACACCTCAAAATCCGAAAGTGATGATAAAACAAGGGATATCTCACGGCTTCTTTATCTTACTAACACTGACCATGAATCAGATGGACCGTGGCTTCAGAATTTGATAGAATATTTCTCCTTATATCCCATCCATAACATTTCAATTCCTTTTCAAGCTGATTTTTTAAAGATTACAAAATACTTTAAGAAATATTGACTAGATTCTTGTTTCGAAATAAAGAGTTTTTTCCTTTTCCAATTTGTGAGTAAATAAATTTTGTACTTCTATCCCGAGCTCACACAATCCAGAAGACTGGTACAAAAATAGAGCTCGAGCCCGTCTCATCTGCGCTATTTGTACATATATGTGAAAAATATTCTCACACCACTGTTTGCAAGAATGCTGTAATATTTGTCTTATTTAATGATAGAATTTCTGTGATGAAATAAAGCAAAATTTTCTATTCTAGAAAAGTGGTCGCTCTGATAACTACGTATTGCATACTTGTGATTATAAATAAAAAAAATACAATGTTACACTTTTTGTAATAATTTTGAAAAAAGAAATATATAAACAAAAATATAAAAATTCTTTTCTGACATATTCAATCTGATAGCCTTTTTGTTTAACGATATTATTACATATTTATTTCCAAGATACAAGAGCTTTTGTTAAAATATCAAAGTTGATTTTGTTCCACTCTTCCACCACAGTCTTCCAGAGTCAATCCAATATTTTGGGATGACGTTTATAAAGAGATATTTTTAATAGTCTAAATACACAGAAATCTACACAAGACATGTGAGAGCTTGGACAGAAGACATTTTAATGGAATACCCTCCATTCTGGTTTAATTTCTATTGTTTTTCTAAAAACATATCGATAGATTTACAGCTATGGCTGATAGCCTTACCAGATGGAATTTAATACACTGAGGATTGTTTGTATAAAGTGATAGAATGTCTTCTTTGAAAACAGATGTTAAAACATATTTCTAAAAGTAATCAGAGTTGATTTTGACATTTATTTCTAGTTAACTTATTTTAAGATTTTCTTAACAGACAATCCAGCAACAACCATAAAACCTTTATCAAAATTTTCCTGTTTTTCTCTCAGCCCATATTTAAATCTTTTTAGTAGTAAATCTATCTTTTTCATTGCAATCAGATAAATATATCTAATCCTGCACAATTTTAACTACATATATTTGTTGTAGGTCAAGGTCAAAGTTGAATAAATTTTCTCTAACAGCATGAAAAGTATCCGGGCTAGGATTTGAACCTGGGATCTTAGCTATAAGCGCCAATGCTCCAATCACGGAGCTACCCAACGATATTCAGTCTGATACAATTCACTCACATGTTTTGGTATCATCTGATCTGCCACCTGTTTCTCACTCTGTTGGAAAATATTTATTCAACTTTGACACCCACCTACAATGAATTTAGTATTTCAGGTTGAAATTGCATTATAATGTAACTACATATATCAAATTTTCACCGGCAAAAAATAATTTTAATTCAGTAATCTTCACATAGTATTACACTGATAAAAATATTTTCATATTAAGCGGTAAACATCGTGTTTTTTAATTCATTTTTATTAGCTTTAAATCAGATTTTATATTTTTTGTTTACAGTTCCTATAGAGATATGTTTCAAGGTTTTTCATTTTTTTTCTTCTAAAACATGAGATGTGACTTTAGATCTAATAAGCAGTGAACGTACCTTTGTTGGGTATGCTTTTAGGTAGCTTTCAATACAAAAAAGTATAAAGCTACCTATTGCAGCCGTTCGGAGGAAAGCAGTTCCGGAAAATTTCGATATATTTTCTCCGATCATGACCCCCAGACCCCAAAACCACCCTCCGTTCAAATGTTGATTTATATATATAGATATATCCATATATATATATATATATATATATATATATAGATATATCCATATATATATATATATATATATATATATATATATATATATATATATATATATATATATATATATATATATATATATATCTGACCTATGTCATACGATAACGCTCGTATTTATAAATCAATTTTGATGAAACTAATTGTGTGTATTAAGCTAACCAATGTCTCGACCGAATTCGTTGGCCAGCTTGGTTCTCCATTTTGTTTCAAGATGGCGGCCATTTAAAAATTTAAAACTAAAAAAATATTCAAAAAAATTAAAAATTCAAATTTATTTTTTAATTACGTTTTAGGCCTTGATACAAGGATTCCACAGCATTTTTGGTTTACCTCTATCTTAAAAAATGTCTGAGATAGAGCAGTTTGAAATTCTAGGGTGGCTGACATTTTTAAACAAAACAGCACATTAACGCGATTACTCGCAAATTATTTTCTTTCATTGTTGTAATAATTTGCCCAATCATACGCATAAAACTATATATTAATATCCATTAGCGCCAAGATTGGCAACATTTGGCGAAATATCGCCAAATTTGGCGACCAAAAAAAGTCTTCATAGATGAAGCCAATTTGGCTATTGCTCAATAATTTGGCGAATTTCTTATTCAAATTCAGTATTAACGAATCTTTTGTCAACGTTTCTTTGCATTTTAACTTGCTGTTTTCGTGTAACATCAGCTAAAATTTTAAAACGAAGATATAGGAAAGCTACCTTTTCCTCTCGGTACAGGCCGGAAGGACTTTTTTAAACGTTTTTTTCTGGTGAAATTAAACTGATGTTTCTTTCCTTTTTTATTAATTATGACACTTATTTTACTTTAGTAATCAAATAAGAGTATTTATTTTCGTAAAGCACAAATGCGCTGTTTATTTGCTGCGACATTTAAAAAAAATATTTTTTTTAATGATGCAGACGATCACTAAACCCTATTTCGAATATATTCCATACAGGTTTTATTTCTTATTAATTAAATTTAAATCATGGAGAAATTCAAAATCATTCCAAAAACCCTTCATTGCATGCTTCACAAAATAAAGGTTTCACTTTAATAGGAGTGGCTCTTCTCCTGTTTCTTGATATTTTTTTATCCCTGAATTCCCATAGATACCATATTTTGCATTTTTTTAATTCAACAAACATGTTATGCTAGAAATTTACTTACTCACTGAAAGTAACCTATAAGAACAAGAAATAATTTATATTTTTTTTGTTTAAAACCATTTACTTGATGCAAAAAAAGTGTAAATGTTGGCAGCTATGTATATCCCTAAGTAGGTGTTTAAAAAAAAATTTTGTCACTGAGAAGTTTTCTCGTAATATTCAAAATAACACACCAGAGAAGGGGTGACAATGGTTGAAGACCCCCTAGTTTAAAAGTAGGAAATCTTTGCATTTGTTAGTGGGGAGAAGAAAAATATTTCTGAAAAATTTAATTAAGATAAAAACGGGAGAAATAACAACAGAAATTTATTTTACACATATTTTATTTATTTTGCTATAAAAAAACTCTAATTAATTTTGTTTAACTACAAACAACAGAAACACAAACAACTGAAGAGTAAAATGTGAAATTAAGCCTTTTTATTAAGAACATACTAATTTACAAACTATATAATATTGATAAAAACATGTTACAAAAACTGTTATAAAAGATTATATGATAAAAACATGTTACAAAAACTGTTATAAAAGATTATATGATAAAAGAAATTTAATAAACGCCATAAAGAATAAGTAAATGAAATAAGCAAGATTAAAAAAATCAATAAATGAATAAATAGAACATTTTGTATATGTGTGTTTTAAGAAAGTCTTCCTTTACACTACATTAAAAGATACTTTTATAATATATTTATATTGATAAATGATTATGTAACAAAGCTTAAATTTTTTTAATGCAAACATTACAGGAATCAGAAGGATGAACTATAAAAAGAGAACTATTTTCTTCCCTAAATAATCAATACTTATTTGCTTTTCTAATGATTTAGGTTTTCAAGACTTGGAAAAATAACAATTAAAACAAATTCATTATCTACAGATTTCCAAAAATATTCTTAAGAACCTACTAATACACAACCTACATGTCGATGACAACAAAATGTTGCGAAATCTGGTACAAAACACGGTATATGATGAAAAATTAGTAACTGAAATTGAAAAAAAACATTAATAAATGTTACAAATTTTATGGTTGTGTGTTAAGAATTTTTTTCTTTATACTGCATCAAAATTCATATTAAAAAACTCTTACAATATGTTGATAAAAGAATATGCAACAAAGCTCAGAAATATTTGGTTAATAGTTTTATAAGTATTTATACAATCATTAGACAGATCGGAATGTTCAAACGACAAAAGAAGGACACATTTTTATCCCTCTTCCTTAAATAATGAAGTCTTATTCTGACCATTTGCGACCAAACATTTAAGTTTTCAATGCTTCAAAAATAAACAAAATAAACTGATCATCTACAGGCTTACTACTCATTCTGGTATGGTTGTATATCTGAAACGAATATTGCCAAAGTGACTAATTGCAACACAAGTGCAGAAGAAAACAATTTTTGCCTATCGGGGTGGGTTGATTTTCATCAGAGATTTACCAAGTGGTGCAAGGCAGTCTAAATCGTAGTAGAAGAACTTTGGAAAAGTTTTTTTTTACTTATAGTCCTTGTTTAGTGTTAAAAAATAGAAAGAGAGCACATTCTTTAAATTACAAAATGCTATTTTTCTATATATGACTCATTCACACACCTTTTAAAAGTTCCATAACCATGTGTGTTTCTACTTTAATGGTTAAAAAAGCAATTTAATTACAATTTTTTAGAAAAAGAATCCAATTTAAACAGCAGATATGCACCAAAACGTAATCAGCATCTATTTATTTCAAGGTAAATACTTTACAAAGCTTGTGTCATACACAGACAAACATTGTTTAAAAATAGGCTTTTATTCAGGACATCCCCAAACAAATAAAACCATATAAAATGGAAATTCCAAACTCTCTTGATTTCAATATTTTATCTTTATACACATAGAAGAAGGTAAAAATCAAAGCGAGGCTGTTTCATAACAAATCATGAAAAAATGTACTATTGAAAAAAATCGAACTGGAATAATAAAGAATCCTGAATTCAGGAAAATAGTAAAAAGTACATTTCATTGTGCATCAAAAAATGACATCATATCCAGTCTGTCCTTAAGTCGGGAATAGGCAAAGAGACGCTTAGTAAAAATAATCTATAATATCCCCAGATCTCTACTGATTAATCTTTTCAAAATGCAAATTTTTATGGTACAAAAAGATTTTATGAACTAACTATTCCCACAAATAAAAATTACTTTTAATATGACTTTACATATTTAAATTCAAATTTGACTCACAAAATCTGCATTTCACTAACATACGATTTCAGTTAGACAGTGAACAGGATAAATAAAAGAAACTGCATGTGAAATATATTACAGAAGTCTCACACTTTGAAATGAATACAATTATGTTAATTTATATTACATAGTACCTTTGCAAGGTTTGGCTTTATTATGAATACGCATGTGGTAATTTAACTTTGGTCTTTCAGATAATGCTTTGTTACACACATCACAACTGAATGGTTACTCTTTAGTGTGAATACGTAGGTGCGAGTGTAAATGACCTTTATGAGAAAAATATTTGTTACACACAAGCCAAGAGAAAGGTTTCGCTTCAGTGTGAATACGCATGTGCAATATTAAATTGCATTTTACAGAAAACCGTTTATTACACACCTCACAGCGGAAAGGATTCACTTTAGTATGACAACGCATGTGTCTAATTAGATCCGATTTATGAGAAAATGCTTTGTTACAGACCTCACAACTAAATGGTTTTTTAATTACTATGAACACGTAGGTGTCCATTCAAAGTAAACCTACGAGAAAAAGTTTTGTTACACAGATCACAAGCAAATTGTTTCTCTTTAGTGTGAGTACGTAGGTGGGTGTTTAAATGATGTTAAAGAGAAAATCCTTTATTACACAGCACACAAGTAAAGGGTTTCTCTTTAGTGTGAAAACGCAGGTGGATGTTTAAATTAGCTTTTTGAGAAAATCCTTTATTACACACCTCACAAGTGAATGGTTTTCCTTTAGTGTGAAAACGCAGGTGGCAGTTTAAATTAGCTTTTCGGGAAAACCCTTTGTTACATATCGCACAACTGAAAGGTTTCCCTTTAGTATGCACACGCAGGTGGTCATTCAAAGAAAAATTACAAGAAAATGTTTTGTTACACACCACACAAGCAAATGGTTTACCTTTCGTATGAATACGCATGTGGCCACTTAGAGAAGATTCTACAGAAAAATGTTTTTTTACACACGTCACAATCGAAGGGTTTCGCTTTAGTGTGAACTCTCAGGTGGATGTTTAAATGATGTTTATGAGAAAACCCTTTGTTACACACATCACAACTGAATGGTTTCCCTTTAGTGTGAATACGTAGGTGGGAGTTTAAATGATCTTTTCGAGAAAAACCTTTGTTACACACTTCACAAATGAAATTTTTCTTTTTAGTATAACTACGTATGTGGGCATTTAATGCAGATTTTTCATAAAAATATTTGCTGCATACCTCACAATCTAATGTTTTCTCTTCTGTGTGAATATGCTTGTGGAAGTTTAAATGAACTTTCTGGGAATCCCTTTGTTACACACTTCACAAGTGAATGGTTCCTCATATAAATGAATGAGCAGGTGTGTTTTAAAATGAGCTACTTGAGAAAACCCTTTGTTGCAAAATTCACAAATTGAAGAGTATCATAATTTATGTGGGCATTTGAAGCAAAATTATTAGAAAGATTTTTCTTACTCTTTGTAAACTCTTAGTAATTGTATTATGTAGTTTTTCTAAATATACAAATATATACTTTTCTCTTCAACAAAATGTATGATGTGAGGTGCATCTTATAAGAGGTCGTAATATCGTTACCCCCTGCCCATGTTGCCAGTTTGGCCTTTTTTTATTCAGAAAATCCAAATTCGTACCAGAAATCCTGAATAGTAAATTGTACTTTATTTAATGACATGCCACGAACCTGGTTTCGGCAAAAGGGGGATGACCTAGAACTCAGCCGAGGACGCTGTAGCGGCCCGAACCCCATTTAGAAGGGTTGCTTAAGCGATGTCTCTGACAAGTGCAGGTGTCGATGGATCTCCACGTCCACTCTCATGTCTACGTCATCGAGATTACGTGTTTCCAGAAATGTCGTTTTCATGGCAACATTGTATGGACTCTATTTTTTTCAACTGGAAGACAACGGGTGGTGAGGAACCATTTCTCACAATAGCAAAAACAGATAACTGCTTAGAGGGCAAATGAGTGAACGTAGAACAGACAGCACCAACCGGACCAATATTTTTGCTGTCATTTCCTACACAATAGCCCTGACACCTGGAGCTTAGTGATCTGGGAATACACAGGATGTGGAGGATTAATTTTCCTATTTTTTATGTTATTTTTTTATTTATTTTTACTAATATTTTTATGTTTTGTGTTAGTTTGTTCACCAGCATCCAGCTAGTGATCTCTGTAGGTTTTCTATGATCCGATCTGGTGATAGAGCAATTCCCTTGTGGGGCTCCACGCCAGTCTCCAAGGTGTGGGGCCCCACCAGTGGCTGAGAGGTTCTGTCTCTCAAAGCTGGTAGACGGGAGGTGCTGGGTTCAAACCCCTGTCGCGCTCGTCGACCTAACCGTTCGGAGTTTTCCATGGTTTTCTTCGAACCTTGCCGTAAATATGGGTTAGGATCCCTTAGAAAGACCCCAACGGAGGGCATTCCCCCCAGGGCCTATATCCCTCGTGTTGATAATTCGCCGTCATAAAATCACCCACCCTCACCCAAGGTGTGGTTCGCGCCTGTAAGCTGCCACACGCAATTTGGGGAGATGATGTGTGAGGCCTAACTTGAGGAACAGACGCACTCTCCCCTCTCAATGTATTGAGTTGGGTTCTATTGCAGCGTCCAGAATCAATTAACATCTTTGCATTGTCCAGCACTGGATGAGAGCACTACTGAACTGGTGATATTTAATGACAGGCATTTTACGATTACTCAAAGTAAAAAATCTTTCGGAAATTTCTGGTATGAAATCGGAATTTCTAAAAAAAGAGGCCAAACGGGCAACCTTGCGCCTTACTCTAGTAAGCTATAAATTGTTCTCAATCCTGACGTGTGAAAAATGTGCCCTTGAACGCTTGCCTCTACATTAAATTCACCCGTGCTTCCTGGAAGGTTGGACAATCCTGGTTTTATTTATACTAGGGCATCCAACCTGGGTTTCCAGGAATACAGAATATATGTGAAAACCATTTATTTATTTATTTATATTGAAAACTCTAATAGTTTTTTATATTTAATAATTTTCTTTTTTTACATTGCCCCCTAACAAGACAGATAGCATTTTTATATAAAATGTGTCATTTATATATTCACATGAAATTTTAAAATGTATTAAAAGCGATAAATTCGTATTGGCCTCGTGCCAGAAATTATACATTTCATTAAAATTACTACAAGTGTTTTAAATGAATTGCATTATTTTTATAAAAATCATTACATTGTGGAATATGTAAAGCTGAAAACCAATCAAATGACCATGCAATATTAAAAATTGTTTTGAAAAATAAAATCCTTATTAACAAAATAAAATGTTTTTTTTTTTTTTTTTTTTTGTGTGTGTTAAAATTTTATTACATCTCAATAATTTGTGAATAATAATAAAATAATATTTTTTTCTTGTTTAAGGAAGAAGATAAATAATTAAAAATCCCTCAGAAATTTGTTGTTAATTTACTGCTTTATTATTTGGAGACCATCATTTAAGACATTTACTTTAATAAATATTTTAATAGACAAAATCTAACGAATTTAAATCATAAATTTTGTTTTGATGTGAATTCAAATTAATAATAATAATAAAAGATATTTTGAGAGGAGAAGGAGATAATAATTAATTTTTTCTTTGCATTTTTTATTCATAATTTTATCCTTTTTTTAAAGAATACTTAAATATATTTTTTAGTTACTGAAATTAATACAATAAAGAACTAGGTTAACCCTTTAAGCGTCCCAAACGTGTTTTCCGTCTTCTGAATAAAGCGTGAGAGCCGGGATTTCCACACAAAACTTTTTTGCTTCAAAAAGATCCCACGCAGGTTTTGTAGCATTCAAAATACGTCTCCTAAAGCGCTCAAGCCGTGTTTTTCTTCATTCCTTTCCCCCGTTCCACAAGACACGTTGACAATGGGGTGGGAAAAAGGAGTAGTGTACGTGTCACTTTGCTTGTGCTCTAAAGGATTAATGTACACTAGGAAAATATTTTAAGTGGAAATTTGTTTATTTTTGGCTGGGAGATGTTTGTTGCAAAACATGAAATTTATCGCCCGGTCATGTACAATGCTATGCATTAGGAGAAAAAACAACTTTTTTCACGTTCACAACAGAATACAATAAAATTTTTACAGATAATTAATAATTTTGAAATAAACCGAATAATTAGAAATACAGTAAAATAAAAACCATCTAATATCGTAAAATATTTGCTTGGATTTATGTTTCTAATTAAATATTTAATAATTCTACTGTAATTTTTCTTTAAATAATTTGAGTTTTCACATGGCAATTTAAAAATTAACAATTTTTAAATTATACAATTAGAAAATAAGTACTTCAGAAATTTATAACTAAAATTTTTAATACTTTTTTATTATGTATATATATTAACTGTTTGATCTAAAATAACTTCAAAATGTTAAAAATATATTCATTTTTTCTTTAATTTAATGTTTTTCTAATATAAAATTAGAGTACAAAATTTTAAAAGTAATTCAAATAGTTATCTGTATAACTATTTGAATAAAATATTAATAATAAAATATTCAAAATTTTATTTAAATACCATCATGCTGCTGTCCATTAAGGATGGTTGGATATTTTCTTGCTATGCATAGATGTAAAAAAAATAATAATATAGCAGATAATATTTTAAGTAAGATTTTATTATTTATATTTTGTTCTACAAAAGGTACATTAAGAAACGAAAGCATACACGGCATCATATTTTCCTTATAATACTTTTGCTGTCAAATGCAATATTTTGCATTTTCTACTAAAGAAATAATACATAAATAAATATAGTAAATGTTTTAACAGGATAATAAGGAATAAGGTCCATGTGATTATTTCAAGAGAAATTTTGAGATTTATATCAATAAAGTTCTGAAATTTATTAAAAGTGATACTTTCGTATTAGCTGCATGCAGACTGTGTGCAGTCGATTTTCCGCACACAGAACACACTCACACACATATTATTTCTTTTATTAGTTTAGCTTGATGGAAGTGAGAACTTTTTTTAAGATGTGCATTGTATCTTTTTAGAAGGAAGAGTAATGTGACACTTATTATAAATTGAAGTGTCATGCCCATGAAATGTGCGTTGAAATAAAAATTCAACTGTTTTTTAAAAATACACTTTCATGCGTGCAAGACATTCAGTCTTCGAAAAAATTCTAGACATTGAAAAATTAGATAACATTAAAGTTTGTCCTCCTGTCTTTGAAAATGAAATTAAAATAATGGGAAGTTGTTACTTTGCTAAGAAAATTTTAATCATTTTTATGATAACAGAAGAGACCTTGAAAACGTTTGTCCGTATGTCCAGGCTAACTTCAAAAACTACAGGGTGAATTTTTTCTGGATTACACCAGATAGGAAATTTTCATGGACTCATTTGTATGTATAATATACATCTGTAACCTTGACTTTTTATAATAAAATTTGATATTTTTCACTTCAGGCTCAAATGTTGCCATTGGTCTTTTTTTTAAACACATTTATTCAACTCAACTTAGTTGTTGTATGTAAACATGGAATTTTGTAATTTGTTTTTAAACCACTTCTTACATGATATGCTAGAATTATACAAATTGCGATAACAGGTGTTTTCAGATGACAATACAACATTTTAATACTTTTATAGCTTAATTATAAATCAAAACATTCAATTTAATGTATTATTGTGTTAGCCAACCACAAATGATAAATCGCCAAATACTCTCTGTACCTCGTACGATTGTGTACGAGTTGAAAAAAATGGATTTAATGATGCAACCTTAAACGTTTCCCAAAATGTGACAAATAACTGTTAAACTGCAACAATGAAATATTTTAAAGTCTAAAAAGTAAAAAAAATAAAGAGTATAATATTTTTAAAAAATGCGATTTTGTCAATTAGTAGTTTAATATTAAAAAACTTACGATTATACTTTGAGAAACCAATTTAAAAAGATAGTTTAAATAATGTTGCATTTTTGTTGCCCTATCTAAAAAAGAAATAGAGCAGAAATTATATATTTTTTTCTATAAATTCACTTGCTTGTGTTTTCTAGCAAGCATAATAAAACAGTGACTATTTCATAATCGTATTCAGTGCTCACGTCAAATGAATGTATTGTAACAGAATCTTTGGGAAAAAAACATGAATTGCAGTCAAAAGTATAGGCGGGATTTTCTAAAATGAACATTGAATGCTTAACGAAGAGTATTTTTTTAAATAACTATTTTTACGTTTATACTTATTTTTTTTTCATCTTGGCGATGGCATGTTATCGTTGGTTAAAGAAATGAAATGGCTATAATAGTTAGAAAATAATACAAATGCCGTAAAATAAAAAACTGTTACTGATTATATTTAAAATACAAAAAGAAGAAAGAAAAAGATAAAAAAAATTGAATGAGAAATAATATTATAAAACGAAAATATTTAAACTTGAAAGGAATGTTTGTAATTCTTAAAAAAAATTCCCAGAGTGAAAGATTGTGATTGAAACAATATTTTGGCGATTTATCTTCTGGGAAAGATTAATAAAAATGCATCTGATAATTTGATCAGATAAAATCTGAGTGAGAATTTAGATTTAGATTTTTTTCTACAGGAGTTGTTATGTAGAGCAACCGTATCAGCATTACTAGCTGATGTAATTGTAAAAAATAACTCTACTTAAGAGTTTGGATAAATGTTGTTTATTTACAATTTTGATTTAACTTTTGTCGTAAGACAATGTGATTTTATGCCAAAAATGCATAAGCGTGACATCAGTCCGAGAAATGTTCAATGTAATGGTGTTTTTTCAAGAGTAAAAAAACCTTTTTGGAGTAAATTTTTATATTAAAATGTAAATTATATAAATAGCAGTTAATATTATAAAAATGGAGTGCAGAGAAGCTTGGTGAGAATGTATTTTTGTACACAAACAAACAACAGTAATCTACATGCCGCGGGTAATCGTCCATAATAAATGCTTACGTTCTCTTTAAATGATATGTAAAAGTCTTTATTCGTGCATGTTCTTGCTGGTGTCTAAGGACACCTAAGGGCTGCCTTTAGAGACTTCAAGGAGTGTATTTCTCACTGCAAGGAATTCTGCTGTCCACCGTATACCATCTTTTCATTTAAGTAATATACTATATGTTATATTAGATTAATTTTTGATGCAATTATTCAAATTGTTAAAGAAATCATATAAGTTTTAATTTTCCCAACTAGGCGGAAAAGTCCTGGTTAGGATTCGATCCAGGGATTTCTTGACTGAACCTGCCAATGCTCTACCAACTGAGCAATCCTGGACAAATCTGGCAGATCTAATTCATCCTGTTAATATTATTGATCATAGCATCCGGTGTGACATCTAACTCAGCTCAACAGAATAAATCACAAGTAATCGGAACTCCAGTAAATACTGGATACGAGATTACATTAGATTAATTTTTGACACAATTATTCAAATTGTTAAAGAAATCATAAGTAATATATAAGTAATATAAGTTATAATTTTCCCAACAGGGTGAAAAAGTCCATACCAGCATTCGAACCAGAGATCTCTTGACTGAATCTGCCAATGCTCTACCAACTGATCAATCCCTTGTTCGAATCATGGCGCTGAGCTTTTCACCCAGTTGGGAAAATTACAACTTATATATGTTACATTGATAACATCTAGTGTGCATTTCTGCTTTAGCATAGGGGTGCCCCTACCCATGGGACTCTTTCTGGCCTTTTGGGCTATTTTGATCTCCCCATTCCAACTCCGGTCCCATTTTTGGTTCCCGTAATTAGCTTCCCTTCCCTCTTCCTCTTTTTAGCCTAGGTGACATATTTTTTCGAGTTATTGCTATTTTCTGCTTTAGACAGTATCTCAGTACATATAATACTTATATGCACAAACTTTATATCCATAGTATTGTATAAATCTGAACTATTGCATCACGCCTTATTTTTCGGTCCTTTGGGCCCTAGGCGCTTTAGTTTCCACGCTATGGGTTTTTAAGAGTTTTTCTGATTTAGGCAGTTTTCCGCTTTTAAAGCTTTCAGTTTCCCCTGAAATATATTTTTAGCTTTTTGCCAGCATGGCCCACTGACGCGTGTCCATTATTATGCTTGAATCTCTCTTACATTTAGTTAAGGTAGAAACTGGCATTTTTTTTTATTTCCTCCCCCCACCCTTTCTTTTATCATGTCTAGACTTAATTTAAGTTTATTTTAATTCTACATAATATTTGTGAAGATCGGATGATTCTAAAAGTTTTTTGAGCATTTTGCCCCATCTGCTATGTGGCGCTGCTGCATAGTGCACATTTCTTTATTTAATGCGCTTTATGGGTTCGATCCTCACACCACTTGGACCATTCGTCTTGGTTTCCCTCTTCCCCAACATCATTTTAGTTCTGATTTTCTCCACCAGGAACTGTCGGAATTTCTTGTATTGACTTCTGTATAAGGAAAGGGCATGAATACAAACAAACACTTCCATCAAAAAATCTACCACTACATTTCTGTCATAACAATCATTTTAGGGATCATCATGGATATGTAGGTCAATCATATCATAGACATGTTAAACATAGATGAATAAAATCGTTCTAACTCGTGTGTACAGTAGGAGTCAGAAAGAACGGACAGGTGTTTATTGCTACCCACAGTGACGTCAGTTGCCCTTTCCTTATTGTCTTCAATCCCGACCAACGAAATACACGGCCGCTTCATGATTTCTATGACGTCAAATGGACTGGATCCGAGGCTTACGAAAAAGAAAGGCTACCGCGGTGCTTCGTGATCCAGCCCATAGAACAAGATATAGGAAAGCACCCCTGGTGGTACAAATCTGAACTAAAATCAGTCAGCTCTATCGATGTCAAGTGGAAAGGGCCATACCCTATTGTGATCCAGCCCATAGAAACAGAGATAGGAAAGCACCCCTTGGTGGTGAAATTCAGAACTAAAATAGGTAAGCTCTATTGATGTTGTGTCGAATGAGCCAAACCGTGTCATGATGTGACCCATAGAACCCGAGTTAGCTGCAAAATACTTTAGTTACACCTTCCACCGCCAGGGGGCACAATATGTTCTATACGAAGAACATAACTGAAATCATTAAGGTTATCGATGTCGAGTCGAAAGAGGCATACCTCGTCATGATCCAGCCCATAGAACCAAAGATACGAAAGCGCCCCCTGTGGTGAAAATCCGAACTAAAATCAGTAAGCTCTATTGAAGCCGAGAGGAAAGAGCCATACCCCGTCGTGATCCAGCCCATAGAAACAGAGATAGCAAAGCCCCCCCTGGTGGTGAGAGGAAGTTGATGTAGAATAAATGCGATATTTAATAAAAAGTCGTTCCCCCCCCACCCCCTTTATCTCGCCATTTTCGCTAATTATTACAAATGTACAAATGTTTCTTAATTACATCTAATATCCCGATCTGATAATAGGGTTTCCCTATCTACCTATCCTAATCCGCTTTTCCCTATATCATAATAGAAAAAAGCATATTTTATCAAAGAATCGCTGGCAAACGCGAATTTCGTCAAAGGTTCGCAAGAAAAACACGAATTTCATTAAATAATTGCTGAAAAAACGAATTTTGTAAAAGGATCGCTAAAAAAACATGAATATCGTCAAAAGGCAGCAGAGAAAACACGAATATTGTCAAACGATCATTAAAAAAGCAAATTTCATCAAAGGATCACGGAAAAATGCGAATTTCATCAAAGGATCGCGGGGAAAACGCAAATTTCGCCAAAGGATCACAGGAAAAGTGTCAATTTCGTCAAAGGATCGCTGAAAAAAACACGAATTACGTCGTAGGATCACTGAAAAAACATGAATCTCGCAAAAGTATGTGGAAAAAACACGAATTTCGTTAAAGGATCCCCAAAAAAGCAAATTTCGTCAAATGATTGCAGGAAAAACTTGAATTTAGTCAAAGGATCGCAGAAAAAGTACGAAATTCGTCAAAGGATTGTGGAAAAAATGCTAATTTTGTGAAAGGTTCACTGAAAAATCTTTTGTGAAAGGGTGGCGGAAAAAATGCAACTGTCTTTATTAAAAACAGCACACACACAAACATCCCATTCCCGCTAATTATTACAAATATACAAATGTTTCTTAATTACATCTAATGTCCCGATAAGATAACGGGGTTTACCTATCTACATATCCTAATCCGCTTTTCCCTATCATAATAGAAAAAAGCATATTTTATCAAAGAATCGCTGGCAAACGCGAATTTTGTCAAAGGTTCGCGAGAAAAACATGAATCTCGTCAAAGGATTGTGGAAAAAATGCTGTTTTTGTGAAAGGTTCGCGGAAAAAATGCAACTGTCTTTATTAAAAACAGCACACACACAAACATCCCATTCCCGCTAATTATTACAAATATACAAATGTTTCTTAATTACATCTAATGCCCCGATAAGATAACGGGGTTTTCCTATCTACCTATCCTAATCCGCTTTTCCCTATCATAATAGAAAAAAGCATATTTTATCAAAGAATCGCTGGCGAACGCGAATTTTGTCAAAGGTTCGCGAGAAAAACACTAATTTCATCAAAAAATCGCTGAAAAAACACGAATTTTGTCAAAGGATCGCTAAAAAAATATGAATCTCGTCAAAGGATTGTGGAAAAAATGCTGTTTTTGTAAAAGGTTCGCAGAAAAAACTTTCATGAAAGGGTTGCGGAAAAAATGCAACTGTCTTTATTAAAACAGCACACACACACAAACGTCCCATTTCCGCTAATTATTACAAATATACAAATGTTTCTTAATTACATCCAATGTCCCGGTAAGATAACGGGGTTTCCCTATCTACCTATCTTAATCCGCTTTTCCCTATATCATAATAGAAAAAAGCATATTTTATCAAAGAATCGCTGGCAAACGCGAATTTCGTCAAAGGTTCGCAAGAAAAACACGAATTTCATTAAATAATTGCTGAAAAAACATGAATTTTGTAAAAGGATCGCTAAAAAAACATGAATATCGTCAAAAGGCAGCAGAGAAAACACGAATATTGTCAAACGATTATTAAAAAAGCAAATTTCATCAAAAGATCACGGTAAAATGCGAATTTCATCAAAAGATCGCGGGGAAAACGCAAATTTCGCCGAAGGATCACAGGAAAAATGTGAATTTCGTCAAAGGATCGCTGAAAAAAACAAGAATTACGTCGTAGGATCACTGAAAAAACATGAATCTCGCAAAAGTATGTGGAAAAAACCCGAATTTCATTAAAGGATCCCCCAAAAAGCAAATTTCATCAAATGATTGCAGGAAAAACTTGAATTTAGTCAAAGGATCGCAGAAAAAGTACGAAATTCGTAAAAGGATTGTGGAAAAAATGCTAATTTTGTGAAAGGTTCGCTTTAAAATCTTTTGTGAAAGGGTCGCGGAAAAAATGCAACTGTCTTTATTAAAAACAGCACACACACAAACATCCCATTCCCGCTAATTATTACAAATATACAAATGTTTCTTAATTACATCTAATGTCCCGATAAGATAACGGGGTTTCCCTATCTACCTATCCTAATCCGCTTTTCCCTATCATAATAGAAAAAAGCATATTTTATCAAAGAATCGCTGGCAAACGCGAATTTTGTCAAAGGTTCGCGAGAAAAACACGAATTTCATCAAATAATCGCTGAAAAAACACGAATTTTGTCAAAGGATCGCTAGAAAAACATGAATCTCGTCAAAGGATTATGGAAAAAATGCTGTTTTTGTGAAAGGTTCGCGGAAAAAATGCAACTGTCTTTATTAAAAACAGCACACACACACAAACATCCCATTCCCGCTAATTATTACAAATATACACATGTTTCTTAATTACATCTAATGCCCCGATAAGATAACGGGGTTTCCCTATCTACCTATCCTAATCCGCTTTTCCCTATCATAATAGAAAAAAGCATATTTTATCAAAGAATCGCTGGCAAACGCGAATTTTGTCAAAGGTTCGCGAGAAAAACACGAATTTCATCAAATAATCGCTGAAAAAAACACGAATTTTGTCAAAGGATCGCTAAAAAAAACATGAATCTCGTCAAAGGATTGTGGAAAAAATGCTGTTTTTGTAAAAGGTTCGCAGAAAAAACTTTCATGAAAGGGTTGCGGAAAAAATGCAACTGTCTGTATTATAACAGCACACACACAAACATCCCATTCCCGCTAATTATTACAAATATACAAATGTTTCTTAATTACATCTAATGTCCCGGTAAGATAGCGGGGTTTCCCTATCTACCTATCCTAATCCGCTTTTCCCTACCATAATAGAAAAAAGCATATTTTATCAAAGAATCGCTGGCAAATGCGAATTTTGTCAAAGGTTCGCGAGAAAAACACGAATTTCATCAAATAATCGCTGAAAAAACACGAATTTTGTCAAAGGATCGCTAAAAAAACATGAATCTCGTTAAAGGATTGTGGAAAAAATGCTTATTTTGTGAAAGGTTCGCAGAAAAAACTTTCGTGAAAGGGTCGCGGAAAAAATGCAACTGTCTTTATTAAAAACAGCACACACACACAAACATCCCATTTCCGCTAATTATTACAAATATACAAATGTTTCTTTATTACATCTAATGTCCCGATCCGATAACGGGGTTTCCCTATCTACCTATCCTATTCCGCTTTTCCCTATCATAATAGAAAAAAGCATATTTTATCAAAGAATCGCTGGCAAACGCGAATTTTATCAAAGGTTCGCGAGAAAAACCCGAATGTCATCAAATAATCGCTGAAAAAACACGAATTTTGTCAAAGGATCGCTAAAAAAACATGAATCTTGTTAAAAGGCAGCAGAGAAAACACGAATATTGTCAAAGGATTATTAAAAAAGCAAATTTCATCAAAGGAGAACGGAATAATGCGAATGTCATCAAAGGATTGCGGGAAAGACGCAAATTTGACCCAAAGATCACTGTAAAAATGTGAATCTCGTCAAAGGATCGCTGAAAAAAACACTAATTACGTTGTAGGATCACTGAAAAAACATTAATCTCGACAAAAGGATGCATAAAAAACACGAATTTCGTTAAAGGATCACAAAAAAGCAAATTTCGTCAAATGATTGCAGGAAAAACTTAAATTTCATCAAAGGATCGCAGAAAAAATACGGAATTCATCAAAGGATTCTGGAAAAAATGCTGATTTTGTGAAAGGTTCGCAGAAAAAACTTTCGTGAAAGGGTCACGGGAAAAATGCAACTGTCTTTATTAAAAACAGCACACACACAAACCTCTATACAAACAAACCTATCCTGTCTTCCTGCCTGAGGAAAGCATCGTAATTATAACACCTAGGTCTGATTTTTTTATTTCAGTTTAGATTTTTTTTTATTAAAACGTGCATACGGAATTCTGGATTCGAGGCTATTCAATGCTCTCCGCCAATCCACAGCAACAAAGCAGACAGCCAATGAGAGCAGGTGTTAATAAGGGATGATCCAGGATCCAGGGACGGCAGTTCATGTTCACAGCTGAAAGCGGCTAGCCACAGATTTCATTGTTTTGTTTATGTTTGAGTTTTATTTTAAAGAAAAGGTATATATTTTTGGCTAATTGAGGTTCATATAAGTTAGTTTCAATTGTATTCATTCTTTGTATGCATAGTTGACCCCATATATTATGTGTTCGGTAAGAATATATTTTGCAATTTACTGAATGTTTTCATAGCGCTATACATATCAGCTCATGTTTTTTAATGAAACAAACTGTTTTCAATAACAAATCTTAATGAATCAAATTAATCTTACACTTTACTATAAAATGTACAGTTCTACAATTTATCGCATATTACAACGTTCTTGGGAACTAAAAATGTAGTCCAATAACAGTAACAGAAAGAAAAATTGTAAATAACAATAAAAAAATAATCATAAATTTCACATCATTGAATTAACAAACTCATATATAAGATACAACTTTAAACTGATATGCCTCATCAACTGTTGTCGAAATCAATATAATGTAAATAATTCTTAAACATTATGAGTTTGCTAAGAAATTAAAACATTCAGTGCAGTGTAGGATGTATTTTTTCCTCAAAACAATTTAATTTGTAAATATGAAGTAAAAAAAAAATCACCGTTTTCTCACATATTATGAGTTTTATCAGCAAGTTAAAACATTAAGTAAATATGAATGATTTGCGGAGCTGTTTCTATCAAAAATTCAATAACATCGCCCAGAAACCCTCAACAAAAATAATTTTAAAGAGTGTGATGACAACATAAATTTTATACCACATTGCATGTCCGTTCTTGGGCGATTCTTATAAAACTCAAAATTTGTCACAAAATGGTAATTTTTTTGCAACATGCTTACAAATTAAAATGGTTTATAATTAATTTAAAAAAAACTCAGTCAGAAATAACATTGACTTTACATTTTTAAAGACTTATTCTTTATAATTATTTTGAAACAGCTCCGCAAATCATTCATATTTATTTATTGTTTTACTTTCTGATGAAACTCATTATGTGAGAAAACGGTGATTTTTTTTTTTACCTGATACTTACAATCCTCAAAACAATTTAATTTTTAAATATGAAGTAAAAAAAAAATCACCGTTTTCTCACATATTATTAGTTTTAACAGCAAGTTAAACATTAAGTAAATATGAATGATTTGCGGAGCTGTTTCTATCAAAAATTCAATCACATTACCCAAAAATACCTCAACAAAAATAATTATAAGGAATGCGATGTCAACATAAATTTTGTACCACATTGCATGTCCGTTCTTGGGCGATTCTTATAAAACTCAAAATTTGTCATAAAATGATGATTTTTTTACAAAATGCTTACAAATTAAAATGGTTTATAATTATTTAAAAAAAAACTCGGCCAGAAATAACATTGATTTTACATTTTTAAAGACTTATTCTTTATAATTATTTTGAAACAGCTCCGCAAAACATTCATATTTATTTATTGTTTTACTTTCTGATGAAACTCATTATGTGAGAAAACGGTGATTTTTTTTACCTCATACTTACAATCCTCAAAACAATTTAATTTGTAAATATGAAGTAAAAAAATCACCGTTTTCTCACATATTATGAGTTTTATCAGCACAGGGTTCCCAGCAAAACATGACTGGCAAATTCCCTGACTTTCCCTGACCAAATCTCAAAATATTCCCTGACTTTCCCTGACCAAATCTCAAAAATTTTCCTGACTTTCCCTGACCAAATCTCAAAAAATTCTCTGACCAAACAGGCATACAACGAAATTTGTTACTTATTTTTGCAATCCTTTGTCAAAAATTAGCGATTCTTTTTTTCTGTGGTCGCTCTTCAAAATTCTCTATTTTTTCCCCCGAGACTATATGATGAATTTCGCATCATTTTTCATTTTTTCTCCAAAACCTTTTCATGACTTTTTAGAAAATATTTGTAAATTTCCTGACTTTTCTATATATTTTTAAATTTCCCTGACTACTTTGAAATTCCATGACGCTGGGAACCCTGCAGCAAGTTAAACAATAAGTAAATATGAATGATTTGCGGAGCTGTTTCTATAACTAATTCAATAACATCACCCAAAAACCCTCAACAAAAATAATTATAAAGAGTGCGATGACAACATAAATTTTATACCACATTGCATGTCCGTTCTTGGGCGATTCTTATAAAACTCAAAATTTGTCACAAAATGGTAATTTTTTTGCAACATGCTTACAAATTAAAATGGTTTATAATTATTTAAGAACGTTGTAACATGCGATAAATTGTAGAACTGTACATTTTATAGTAAAGTGTCAGATTAATTTGATTCATTAAGATTTGTTATTGAAAACAGTTTGTTTCATTTCAGAACATGAGCAGATATGTGAACGTTTTGAAAATATTCTGTAAAATGCAAGTTATATTCTTACCAAACACATAATATATGGGGGCAACTAAACATACAAAGAATGAATACAATCAAAACTAACTTACTTTAACCTGAATTAGCCAAAAATATGTTCCTTTTCTTTAAAATAAATCTAAAAAATAAACAAAACAATGGATTTTGTAGCTAAACAAATCCATTACGCGTAGCCGCGTAAGCTACGAACGAAACTGTCCTCGCTAGATCCTGGATCATGACATAATCACACCTGCTCTCATTGGCTGGCTGCTTCGTTGCCACGGATGGCGTTACCGAGGCTATTTCATTCGGAGAGCTTAAAATAGCCTCGTACCCAAAATTCCATATACACGTTTTAATAAAAAAAATCTAAATTAAAATTTAAAAATCCGGCGGCGAGGTAAACTTTCCGGTGATAGTATCTGCACATGACAAAAATTTCAGAATCCTAGGTGTTATAATTACGGTGAAATCCTCGGGCATGCAGACAGACACCTATACTGTTTTATAGAGATAGAGATCTCTATTCTGACCAATGAAAATGCTCCATAATATAGTAAAGTAACCGTTTTCTCTAAAAGCGGTGGAGTGGGTCTGCAACAAAAGCTGAAGAATTTTAACAGTCTAGATACCGCTCTGGCTCATTTATTCTCATAGCGTCACAAATAGTGGTAGGCTGCAACCAGCGTTTGGTACAAAGAGACGCGCCCATCGTTTTGTGCCAATCGCTGTATGTCTTTCGTTGCTGCCAGCCACCTTTTGTGACGTCATGATAATAAATGAGCCAGTCCGGTATCTAGTGTAGCTCTGCTATGGTGCTCTTTGAGAGAGTGACGACATACGGGAAATAAAATTTGATTGGTTGAGACACTTTTGGACAAAATACACGACCTATTTATGACGTTTACAACTGCACACGGGAGGATCATATTTACACGGCGAAAACAATGGCGCGCAAAATATAGCGCAAAACATTGGGCATGGCACTTTGCAACAATCGCCGTGTGAAGATGATCCGCTCCGTACGATATTTTAAACATCATAATTCGGCAGTCTATTTTGTTGCTTGTGCTTATATCAACAACAGTGCCCGAATCTCAAGGTTGGCATTACGATTTCAATATCATTTGTGGCTTCAACAACGATGGAGAATGTATTGTTGCTATGGAAACAACGACTTTTTGGTTTTATTGAGAACATACATCTGACTTGTGTGCTTCACATCAAGTGCCCGATTATAAGTCATCGTCAATATACAAAGACGACATAGCCACAAGAAAATGTACAACACCAGAGAGTTAAAACAGGGTGTTCCACAAAGTGTGTGCAATGGAGCTGACGCGTTACTCCAAAGTGTATACACTTTCAGCACTCTTGTCACCAAGAGGAAAAAATCCGCAAAATCAGGAATATCGCCAATGGCAAACTGCGCAGCGGACATTCAATATTACAACCCTAGAAACTCCCTGTCTCTGTGTACCGTTTCTGTAGTCCAAGTGTATTTTTCTGTGATTTTTTTTATGTATAGAATATATTTTTTTATTTATGAGTACGCTTTTTATCAAATGTTTTGAAGTAGCGGGGAATAAATTCATCCGTTTGAGAAATTGCCACAGGAAACATATGTATGAAGAGAAAGGTCAGTAAATTTGCAATGTGTGTCTTGTAATTTTGTAAAAATATTATTTGTAAAGTAAATTCTAAGATGTAGAAATTGTATGCTGTTCGCGATAAGGCAGCGATAATTATACCAACACAAATGAATGTAAAGTTATCTTATCGGCGTTTATATTTTCTGAATTGCTTACTTTTTAATTTCACATATCTGTTACATGTTAAATAGTGGTGTTTTGAGTACTTGGTCTTGGCCAACAAAATATTTTGTAGAATTTATTAAAACAAAATGATTTGCATCCTTATTTTCCTGCACAAATTGCATGTTTTTGTTTCGACAATAATTGAAAACTTTGAATTTTATATTCAAATGGTAATTTACGAAATTTCATTTATTTTTAAAGTTTTAGGACCAGTGTCTACCGTGTATAAAATCTGTTGATTTAATTGAAAAGCTAAGTGAACAAATTTAATTTTTAATTGCACTTACCATAATTTAATAGCAACAAATTTTTTTAATAAATAGCTGCTTTTATTAACATCACGTAATTAATAAAAATTTTAACATTGTAATCAAATTAGATTTTTTTAAAACCGTGCCATGCATATTTTATAGTCTGGCAATCAACCAAACCAATCAAAAAGCAAATGATAATATTACAGGGCATAACGAATAGAGGGGTTCATGGGGCTCAAGCCCTCCTTATTTAAATAAAGACAATTTTTTAAGTCTCAAAGTTGTTAAAATTCTGTTATTTTCTGTCTTAATTGTTTGATTATTCATATCTGACAAAACTGTGCATTAAAAAAAAAATTTAATATTAATTAAATTGATAGTAGTAAAAAAACTAATAAATCTACAGATCAGGAACTAAAATGTCAATTCTGCAGTTTTACTTTTAAATCATTTTATTTTATTTAGCATTTAAAATACTCAACCCACACTTTCATTTATTTCATATTTGTAATGCTAATCACTAGGGATGCACCGAATATTTAGTATGTATACGGCCATACTACCGAATATTCGATTAGGCTGAATGTCAAGCTATTTGGTTTGCCAAATATCAAGATATTTGGCCAAACCAACTACTTAAAGAAAACGCTTTAAAAAATATTTTTAAAACCGTAGACTAACTTTTATTTTTAACTCAATAAATAAAGATATTCAGAAAAATTAAGAAAAATAATTATATTTAATTAACAGATTGTTTTAACTTATTTATTTTCTGTTTGAAAAGTAACAAGAAAATTAACAGTTAATGACATTCATAGGAACTAATGATGCATAAATGAAAGTTCCTCAATATTGTTTGCTTTTTCACAACTGGGTGTTTCTAAACATAATGGCAGGTAATATACAGGTTTTTATCACAGCCCTTTGACGAAATTCGAATTTTCTGCGATCCTTTGACGAAATCCCTTTTTCCCTCCCTGCCCTTTGACGAGAATCGGATTTTTTCCGCAGCCCTTTGAAAGAATTCGCGTTTTCCACGCCATTTGACGATATTTGTTCTTTTTTTCCGCGGCCTTTCGACGGAATACGTGTATTTTTTCGATCCTTTGTCGAAATTTGTGTTTTTCCGCTGAATTTGGACGGAATTTGCGTTTTTTCTGCTGCCTTTTGATAAAATTCGCGTTTTTTCTCTAGCCCTTTGACAAAATTCACGTTTCCTCCATGACCATTTGACGAAATTCTCGTTTCTTCCGCGATCATTTGTCGAAATTCGTGTTTTCTCTGCGATCATTAGATGAAATTTGACCTTTCTTTCGCGATCCTTTGACCAAATTTGCGATTTTTCCGCGTCTTTGTGACGAAATTCGTGCCTTTACCATGGACCTTTGACGAAATTCACGTTTTTATCATGGCCCTTTGACGAAATTAACGGTTTCTGCGGCCTTTTGACGAAATACGTGTATTTTTCGCGATCCTTTCTCGAAATTCGCATTTTTTTCCGTGGCCCTTTGATGAAATTTGCGCTTTTTCCGCAGTCCTTCGACGAAATTAGCTTTTTACAGCAGTCATTAGACGAAATTTGCGTTTCCTTCGTGATAATTTGATGAAATTTGCGTTTAGCTCCGCGATCATTTGTCGAAATTCGTGTTTTCTCCGAGGAAATTTGACGAAATTTGCGTTTTCTCTGCGATCATTTGATGAAATTTGACTTTTTTTTCGCGATCCTTTAACAAACTTTGCGTTTCTTTGCGGCCCTTTGACAAAATTCGAGTTTTTTCCGCGGCTCTTCGCCGAAATACGTGTATTTTTGCAATTTTTTGTCGGAATTTGCGTTTTTTCCGCTGCCTTTGGACGAAATTAGTGTTTTTTCTGCTTCCCTTTGATAAAATTCGCGTTTTTTTCTCCAGCACTTTGACGAAATTCGCGTTTGTTCCGGGACCATTTGACGAAATTCGCGTTTGCTCCGGGACCATTTGACGAAATTCGCATTTGCTCCGGGACCATTTGCGAAATTCGCGTTTCCTCCGCGATCATTTGACGAAATTCGTGTTTTCTCCGCTATCATTAGATAAAATTTGGCCTTTCTTTCGCAATCCTTAGTCCAAATTTGCGTTTTTCCGCATCTTTTTGACGAAATTTGCGTTTTTACTATGGCCCTTTGACGAAATTCGTGGTTTTCCGCGGCCCTTTGACGAAATACGTGTTTATTTCGCGATTCTTTCTCGAAATTAGCTTTTTTTCCGTGGCCCTTTGATGAAATTTGCGCTTTTTCTGCAGCCCTTCGACGAAATTAGCGTTTTGCAGCGGTCATTAGACGAAAATTGAGTTTTCTGCGTGATCATTTGATGAAATTCGCATTACCTCCATGATCATTTGTCGAAATTCGTGTTTTCTCCACGATCATTTGACGAAATTTGCCTTTTCTCCCCGATCATTTGATGAGATGTGACTTTTTCTTCGCGATCCTTTACAAAATTCGGGTTTTTCCACGATCCTTTAGCAAAATTAAAGATTTTTTCTGAAAACGATTGAAGAAATTGATTGCTCTCGGCGGCCATTTGTCAAAAATAATGATATATTTTTGACAGTCCGAATTTTCGAACCGATGACCGATTTTTTTTTAATTTTCGGAACCTCATGCCTTAAATTTTTGGAAATTGCGGAACAGAATCCCATTTGACACCCCCTCCCCACCTTTCCCACCTCTTCTACGTCCTTATTGTCAAAAAATATTATTGTTTACAACACAATTCAACGTGTTTCGTAATACTCAGAACATTATGGAAATTGACGTCCCCCCCACCCCCGAAATAAAATCCTGGGTACGCCACTAGTCAATCCTATTTATATATACCATTGTATCCAGATGTGTTTATTTTATGGTTTTGATTTTCAGCAATCTAATTAGAATAATATAATCTATTCGAATTAGATGGTAATTAACATGCATATTCATGCAAAGAACAAACAAGAACGAAAAATCGTGCATCAAGCATAGATTATGAAACACTTTCCAATACAGCCAGAAAACTGTAACGAAACTTCAACGTTAAAAAAGGTGAAAGAAGATATGTAAGTAAACAGTTTAGAAAACATATAACACATTGAAAATACCCTTTCGAAATTACCTTCCAGTATCAAAAAAGGAGCGGAATTATTTTGTGGAGCTCTGTATATGATCAATAGATGCGGATATATAGTATGATAAAATTTAGTTCAGTTAGAATATTCACATTTATCAATTTTCGCCAATCGATGGAAATGCAGTCGAAATCTTTTGTACAGCCCTGTATATTATCTGAAGACTTTTGTACACACCACCTAGTAAGCTAAAATTCAACTTAAAACTCACTCGCAGCAATTACCTAACGTAAACGACAATGTATCTTTTTTGCGTAGTCCTGTATATGAATTTATTTATATTCCACAAACTTCTATTAGTCTACTAAATATAGTTCAGCTGGAAAATGCGTAAAACACAATTAAAAACTACCCTTAAGCACTTCACTCCCATAGTCTGTAATACTTATGAAATTTCTTGTGTAGCCCTGTATATGATTTACCGAGTTTATAAAGACACACGTGCTGTGAAAAAAAAAATTGTTAAACTTAAAAACGCAAACCAAAGTTGAAAACGCACTTATCACACTAGACTGTAAATATCGCACATGTACTATAACCAATATCTTTTGTGTGTCCCTGTAAATAAGCGCAATGCACACAAGAGAGCAATTTATAGTGCATCTCAGTAATGCATATAATTTTCATTATGTTTGAAATAGTAAAATATCACTAAATTACACTGCAGACGATTTTTCCCAATACGACGATATGTAACATAGTTCTTTTGTTTGACCCTGTAGATGAATAATAAATGATTTGCACTCCATATTCTACAAAAAGCATGTTTTAATGCGCTTTATAATTATATATCAATTTCATTGTGTTTTAAATGACGTAGCGTCATCAAAATGAACTTTAAACGATTATTCCCCATTGACCGTAATGTAACGGAAAACTTTTGACTGTCCCTGTAAAATACTATAAGTGCTACACACTTCAGTTGAAATAGGGAACATGGTATAGATAACGACAATAACATATAAAAATTGCAGAGCAATCCGAGCATATTTACGGGAGTTAGAGCACGGACAGACGGCCAGAAAAAACCGATGTCATAAACACTTTTCAACTAGGTTGGAAAGTGATAAAAAGAGTGAAATAATATTAACAGAGCTGCAGAAAAAGTGGTACGGGGTGGGTTCTAGCGATGCCTAGCACCAGACCTCAGAGGCGCTTCAAGGACGCATTTATTTATCACTTCCGAGCAGTTGATAAACATTTTGTGTTAACTTGTCGCAAATAGTAACTTAATTGAATATTAAATAATTCAATCTTGTCGTATATAAATTTGTGTAAGGTAAATCACACGTTTTTACTGAATGGTGTATAAATATTTATGTAAAATTAAAGTTTAATAATACATCAAATTGACGTTTCGGTCAACTTCTATGACCATCTTCAGCTTTCAAGATGGATGTCTTTTGTTTCTACGTGTATTTAATTTAACATCGTATTCTGAAGATGGTCATAGAAGTTGATCAAAACGTCCATTTGATGTATTTTTAAAGTTTAATTTTACATAAATATTTATACACCATTCAGTAAAAACGTGTGGTTTACCTTACACAAATTTATATACGATAATGTTTTGATCGTGTAACAGTCCAGCTCAATCATTAATTCAATCTTGTTTTAATTTTAAACAGTCTGACATGGAGATATTATTTTATTAGATGTTAATTTAAGTAAAAAGCATTTTAAATGTTTTAAAGCTACTAGTGTATGAATTTTCATTCAACACACAGTTGCGAGTAAAGTCTTTTCGAAATTATGATAAATGCATTCTGCATACTACTTACATATAAAAAAATTTAAATATTACAGAAAGTTGAACTTTTATTGACCAGATTTTAGTACCCTAGAAATACTTTTCCTGGGTCCGGTCCGTGCGAGTTTCTAAATACTTTCCTCCGAGTCCATGTTGGACTGCCAATTTATTCATTTATTTAAAAATTATTGTGACTTTGTACGATTTGTTTAGCAAAATCTTTAGAAATTTAACATGGTTTATTTAATTAAAGATATAGTTATATAGAGAATAAAATAAAACCTTTAAGCCCCAAACATGTCAGGAGAGGTTATGATTCAAATTAAGAAATCCTGAAAATTATTCAATCTAAAAATCAAATTTTTATCACAACTAATATCATGATCACATGAAATGCAAATAAGGAAATATTATAACTGTGACTGAGATGTTTAACTGCAAAATACCGGGTGGTTATAATATAAGTATCTGTATTTGGAGCTGTCTGTAGCTTGAAGGAATAACCCGAATCAAACCAATATCGGTACACTTACTAGTCGAGAAGGGGGAAGAAGAATGGAACAATACAAAAAATAATTGCAATAATCGTCGACAGATGGTGCTTTTGAGTGGGAAATATAGTGTGTAATACAAGAACAAAGAATTAAGGCGTAAAACTGGATGGCAAACAAAATTAATTGGAAAGTGTCACAATGGATATGGTTAGGCTTTCGCATGGCAGTGTTAATCAAGTTCACGTTTCACATGGCCATTGTGCTGGAGGACACAATCCAGACGGTGCACGACGTGCTCAATTGCTAAATGTAACGCATCAGGAGGGATATTTCCCACATGTTGTGATATGCGATCTTTTAAGTCATTGAGGTTTGCCTCCACGGTTCACAACGGCGTTTGTAGCACCGTCTGTCGGTGATTATTGCAATTATTTTTTTTATTCTTCCATTCTTCTTCCCCCTTCTCGACTAGTAAGTGTACCTATTTTGGTTTCATTCAGGTTATTTCTTCTAGCTACAGACAGCTCCAAATGGAGATACTTATATTATAAGTACCCTGTATAAAAGAAATCTGGAGTGGCTCCAATAGACTTTCCGAACACTTTACCGAGTTCTACGCATCCCATTAAGTAGCAAGATAAAAGTAAATAAAAAGTTTGATTTTAATTTTATAAAGAGGGAATACTTTCGCTAATAACTAAAAATAACTTCAAGTTCTAAATCAGTGCTCTTAAAAGAGTGATCGGCCGCAATGTTTCTTAGAGGGAATCTTCAAATGAGTTACATTCAATGTAATTTTTTTCAAAACTTATGTAGAAACTGAGAGACTTTCAAATTTCATGTATCTTAGTGACTCCATCTTAGCAGGCTGTACATCTCTATTTGTCGTGTATTAAAATGAACAATCGTACTTAAATGGCAACGCGTGAATAGCCAACTTTTATCTGCTGATATTTGGCAACGGAGAAACATTAGCACTGGGATTAATGTTGTATATGTAGGATTATGTTTATTGTTATGTGTTTGTTCCTGTGTAATTTAGTAATAAACAATGTGTGTTAAAGAAATGTATATTTAATAAGTAATTATAGAACATAAAAAGCTATACACCAACAAAGAAGTGTCACACTATTGGTTTTTATATCATTTATTTAATATTCTAAAAAAACATCAGTGGTTTAAGTCTTGAATCCTAGGAATTCGGGAAGATGGAGGAAATACCAAAAGGTATCCATGATTTCTAAGAATTTAAAAATCGCTTTTCGAAAGTAAACGTGCACTTTCATTCATAAATCTGATACATTTTTCTACAACTATGATGTAATTTTCAATGAATTGTCATTCCGCCGATGCTGAAATTAAAGCCTGTAAATAAAAATATACAATACAATTGATTCTACATAGCTATGCTAGAATGAAAAACTTTTTGAATGTAGATTTTTTTTTCGGCAAATTTCAATACTTAAATTTTACACACTTTAATCAGACTAAAAAACCCACTATAAATACTTTTGTTTGTGTCTTTACTTAAAAATCAAGTCTATTATTATTTCTAGTGAAACATCATAGTAGTATCGGCATTAGATGAGTGTGAGCAATAAAAATATTTAATTGAATAACTGAGTTAAAAATAAAAATACTTATTAGATTTCTTTGGTCACATGATGATTCAAAAATTGTTTAAATACCAAATCGGTTTCTTTTAAATGCTAAAAGTGTAAACTAACAACATAATAAACACAGTGTAAAATAACTTTTATTAGGTTGTTTCACATGTTTCGGCTCACTTCGAGCCCTTTTCAAAAACAAATGAGAATATTCCATAATCTCATTTGTTTTTGAAAATGGCTCGGAGTGAGCTGAAACATGCCAAACAACCTAATAAAAGTTTCATAACTGCGTATTTATTATGCTGTTAATTTACACCTTTTAGCATTTAAAATAAGTATATTATTACAAGGCGTTATAATTTATTATATTGTTACCAAATCTGATGTTAGAATGGCTCGAAAATGTATACAGTTCTTGAGGCAATGGTCCATAATATATTGGTCTAATGAAAGCTCAATCAAAAACACAGTTTTACCATTATCATCTTCACGCCCATACACATACATACACATGATGACACTAATTTACGGACACTATACTAAGTGAGAAAATTTCATCCTAAACAAGATTTCTGCACCTTTTAAAACCTCAGGATCAACATGTTGTTCAGTTGCTATCTTTTCTTCTTCTTGATAAGAACAGTTTCTGCTTGTTAGTGCTTCAACGCAAGATGGATCACCAGATGATGAAGATGCGTGACCTTTATTTTCTTTGTAACTAAGAAAAGAAATCTTCATCAGTACAGAGATGTACCCGTCACTTTTCTAATGCAAAACATATAAAAATAATCAGTTTGTGAAAAATTTAAAAAAAAACACTCGTTACAGTCTGAATTAAGATTCATGGATACTTTTTCTTTCATGTTTAAGGTGTCCGGAACAAAAAAATCTTAAAAAAAAAAAGATATATTTCGATTTGTTTCTGCCTTGAAAAATATTCTTGGAGTGAGTTTTAATTCTAGAAATAGAATAAAATCACGCGCACTAATATTTTTTTTTAGTTTGATGTTCTTTAAATTGTCTTTGGGATTACTTCTTTTGAAAGAAAATTTTGAATATATATTTTTTAATGTCAAGCACACAAGTCAGATGTATGTTCTCAATAAACAAACAATATATATTTCTTGTAATAGAAAGTACGCATATTTTTTTTATTATTACCAAATCTTTCAAAATAATATTTTTGTAAATCCTGAAGAAAAATAAAGACACTTGTCTATTGTCCTTTCAATACTTTCTATAAAAGAAAAAGCTGTCTCCATACAATGAGATTTAACATCAATAACACGTGTCGTCACGTTTAGTTTAAAGTGCAGTGTTAGCATGCGATGTACGTATTTCATTTTTATTTATTTTGTGGATAAGGCAGTTTAATTTTTCTAATATAGAATCTAAATTACCTGCTATTTCTCTTTTTCCTCTCGCATTTTAAAAAATAAAATGATAAATTTTCCAGAATTTACAGAACTGACTGCGATAAACTATTTTCATGATGATTATTTTCAATTCTGCCTGCATTAATGTGCATGATATGAGACTAGAAACTATCTGCAAATGGATAAACAATGCCGATGTAGTGCTGCAAACTGTCATAGGCAAATATCCATTAAAAAAGTGATGGATGAAACTGTTCCAAAATAATTTCTATCTCCATTGAGGTTTATTTATGGCTGTTCAGATGCATTAATCAATCAAACGGATAAAAAACAGTGTACGCTATCCAATATTATAGTGATTGATTTGAAAAATTATCTCCGAGAAGTTTATACGTCTCACTATTTAGAAAGATATTCCGAAAAAGTAGGAGTGCCTAAAAAGATTGTTGAAATTCGTGAAAGACTTTTTGCAATGCAAAAATAAATCTATAAATTATTTTTTTAAAGCAATCGTGTAAGGGATATGATGTCAAGTGAATGTGACGTAACTATGCATTTCTCAAGTTAAATATTATTATTTGGTGACAGTTATTTCTTTATAGAACATGGTTTACGGGAAAATGAACAAGTTCCCAAATTAATGTTTATTATTTTCTTTGCTCAAAAGTAAATGTATGCAATGCCAGTATTTTTGTATAGAATTGTTTTGTCTTATTTAATCACAGAATTTGTGGGTTTAAATAAAGAAAAAATTCGAAAAAAGGGGTAAAAAAATCAGGAGGATTGACAGGTCTGGTAGTATGATTAGGAAGTTTTGAATATAAAATAAGATAAAATTAAGGAATTAATTTATTGAATGCACTGAGGTATAAAAAATAACAATAATGAGCCTTACCTACTAATAAATTAGATAAAACTGGTTTCTAAAGTAAAAATGAGGTAAGTAAATATGAAACTAAGCACTGTTATAGGCGTAGAGTTGTATGGGCTCGTGGGGCTCGAGCCCCACCAATAATTTCTAAAATGGACACTTTTTTTTTCTTTTTTACTTTATAGTATGTTATAAAATTTTTAAATGTTCCATTTTTTTCTTTTGTTATAGGCATAAACGATATTAGGAAAACTTTTTCACTTCTTATTCTATTTTTTCAAAAATTAGAATGAAATGCTCAATGTTTGAACTTTTGATATAAAAAGTGAAAATAGAAAAAAATCCATATTCCGAAAAAAAAACACAAGACGTTATTCAAAGTCAACTTTCGTTGTGATTTTATTATAAACGATTCGCTAATATCAGCGAGTATCATTTTATAAACGGGTATATATTTATAATGTCTTAATATGTTATTTAACTTTTGATTTTTTTTATCAGTATACGATTATGTTTAATTTTTTTAAAAGGGAGTTAAAAAAGCAACGTTACTTGATAATCTATCTTTTTGTACACTTACATGCACATATTTGTATAAAAAAGAGTTGAGCCCCACCAATAATTTTCAAAACTGTAGTGATTATAATGTCTTAATTTTAATTATATATATATATATATATATATATATATATATATATAACTTTAAGTAAAATTTAACCATTGAAACATAAGAAACTGACCACATACACTGAAATCCCGATACCAAAGAGAGCTGTCAATTTACAAATTAAAATTGTAGTCCTAATAAATGTAACATTATTAATTCAAATTAAGAAGAAGGAAAAAAAATAGAAAATAAGGAATGAAATATAAACCACACGAGTATATACACAAATAAAAGCTTATAAAGTAATTTACTTTTTCAAGGGCAAGAAAATCACATTTATAAGCAAAGAACGATTGTTTTCTGTATATGACACCAGCTTTTGCTAAATATAGTGCCATATCTCGCCCGAACAATCGCTGAAACAATATTGAATAACAAGACCTTTACAATGGAATATTATAAATTATACATACAATTTGAAAAGAATTGTGAAAAATAAGAAAAAATAAAAATAAAATAAAATATATATATATTACTTATATTAATAATATCCCAAGATATTTAGTATATTGTGAGCACATGTACAAAATTGTATCCAAAAGAAGAGGTTAAATTCACAGTTAAATAGAGAATCCTTCAGATCATAAATTGTATCCTACAGTTACAGTTATTTTTATTTAACTAGATAGATTACAACATTTTAAAAAATGTAGAACAAAAAAAATTATGATATACATATAAATAAAAACCATTAATTAATTTATTTTAATTTAATAAATTAAAATATATAATATTACTTGATAAATTGAAAGTATTATTATTACTTCCATACTAAATTTCCAAGTTTTAATATTTTAAATAAGCTATACTACTGCCATCTATTGTAAAAATATTAGACTATATTAGCATACTATCAAATTCATTAAATAATTTACTTTTGCTGCTGACATCTGGTGTACAGATATTCTACTAAAACTTTAATATTGTATGTATAATTACTTATATGCAGCTGTATTGTAGTGTAAATATATTAATTTTACTAGTTAATATTAATGATATATATAGAAAATAAGAGTTACTAGTATAATATATTTTCTATTTTAACTAACCCATTTAAAATATATCTTAATTTTACCCAAACATTAATGTAGAATCCATATGATGCTTTCATTTTATAAATTAGTATTATACTTAGAAATAACATAGATTATTCAATATGGCAATGATTTAAATCCAGCTATTTAAATAATATCTACCATGAAAAAAAATATGAAAAACAAATATTAATTAAATTAAATGTTCTAAAAATAAAATAAAATAAATAATATAAAACTAAGAGATATGTTTATTAGTGTACTATATTTAATAAATATTTAATATTTACTAAAATTAAATATGTTTAACATATTAATATTATATTGTATTGATTAACCCATTGTAACATCCTTGATAATTTTAACTTTTGTTACAACCCCAATAATATTAACTCCATATAATCATAACAACAATTATAGAATTCGCCCACATGTAAATTCTAATTTATGAATGACTTTTAACTAAGATGATCCAATGCAGCACATGCTCTTAATATGAGTTATAATTTAGCGAAATATATCAACAGTCAAAAGTTGAAAATTAACGTTAAATTTTAAAATATGAATGACATTAAACTAGGATAATCCTATGCAGCAACGCACACAGTAGGATTCATAGTTCAGCCAAATATATCAACAATCAAAAGTTGATTATCATTTTTATCAAGGAGATATTAACAAACATAAATATAAAAAAAAATACAGACATTTAACCCAAATTAAATCTATATTTGTATGTGTAAAATTGATTTAACTAAATAGTAAGGATATCCATAAACTTGTGCAATTTGAAGGATATGTTTTAAATTTTGATTTTTAAAGTTATTTGAACATAGATTATTAATTCTATGTGCGAAATTTAGTAAAATATTTACAAATACTGATTTATGTATACATGACAAATAGTTAGTAAATAAGTTAACCTTAAAAGTAAAATCATTTCGCTTGTCATAAATGTCAAACAAAAGTTTATTATCTTTAAGAATTATCTTTAGATCAAGAAAATTAATTTCATTATTTGCCATAACATTGAAACTATAAGTTAAATTTTTATGATATTTTATAGGTAATAAATAATTTGAATTACTATTAAAATAGAAGACAATAATGTCATCTATATAACGGTATATTTTACAATTAGCAATATTAGAGTTACGTTCATAATAATATAAATACAATTCTGCAAGAATTGAAGAAACAATGCCACCTTGAGGGAGTCCACAGCTTTGTATATATATAGTATCATTAAAAATAATATAATTATAATGGAGAATAAATTTAGTTAATGTTTTAAAGTAATTTAACGAAATTTTATTTTTTAATTTAATAGAATCCTTGTATTCCTTATATAATAAATTTACTATCCTGAACATATCGTTAATATCAATGTTATTAAATAAGTCATTAAAATCAAACGTCTTCATGTATTTTATGTTATTTAAATTTTTAATATTATTGACAAGTTGAAAACTATTTTTTATGCTATACAAATTATCTTTTTGTTTTGTAAGTTCAAACAATTTAGTGAGAATAGTTAATAAAAATTTGCTTGCATTATTGTTATAAGTATTACAGCCGATTGTTACAGTTCTAAATTTTAAAGGAGTTTTGTGGAATTTAGGTATAACAACAATGTATGGATAATTAAAGTTATAGTTTTTAATTTTTAGTAATTTATAAAATTGAAATATATGTCGATTATTAATGATTTTATCTAGATTAGTTATTTTAAAATTTAAATTTGTATTTATAGCTTTAGTTATTAACTGCGAATAATAATATTTGCAGATGAAAGCATAATTGTTTGGTGATTTATCAACATATGTAATAATAAATTTGTTTTGTAAATTTGTTATTTTACTATTTAGTTGTTTAAAATTAAAATTATATATGTCCAAATTCCTATGAAGTTCAGCATTTAAATTACTTAAAACATTTAATTTCCATTCATTAAAAAATTCAAGAGGTTTATTATAATCTATTGATATTTTATATATAAAAAGGTCAAGATCCAGATTAAATTGTTTTAAAATAGAAAAAATTGTATAACATGAAGGTAATCGAAATTTAGTCCCATTAGTCATAAAATTACGCAAGTAATCATTCTCTACAATATTAATATCCCCTGTAATAATGTGACCATGTACCTTATCTACATAATTGCTATAATTAGGATTATTACATAAGCAAGGAGGTTTATCATTTGATGTTAGAAATTTTGCAAATTTATTGTAATTGAAAATCCTACGTCCTAATGTAACGTTGTATTTGTATGATTTATGTATTGTAAAATTTTTTATGGGGAATTTGTTCTCAATGTTATTAATTACATTGTGTATATTTATTTTATTAAGTACAATATTGGAAAAAGTAATTATAAGTAGAGTGTTGTTAGTTTTTTTGTAAGTGTTTTTTGAAATTTTTACATTAAGTTGATTAATTCTAAATAATAAAAGATCAAAATAAACATCACTAAAATGTGCCGATAGATTTAATGATAAAAAAACTTTATAATACTTGTTAAGATTTTTCTTTTTGATCGAAAAAATATTTTTCCTAATATCAAGCCATTTGTAAGAATTATTGAAGTCATATTCCAAATTAGATAATTGCCGTTCAATATCATTACTAGAGATATACTGTGAACTATTACAATTTTTACCCCTTTTTGTACGTGTAGTTTTTGTATTTGCTGTATGATTTAATATAGCATAAGTGCTACTGTAATGTTCATGTTTAGTAGTATTAGTATAAACAAGGTTTGTATGATTAAATAATTTAGAATTAAGACCATAAGGATATAATGAGTTACGAGATTTGATAAAAATTGATTCATAAAGTAGTCTATCAGTGAAATTTTTGTGCATACTCAAGATTTTTATTGTAATATCTTTAAAGTCATGTTGTCTAAAGTGCATGTGCTCAACATTTATAGAATTATTTTTAATAATATCCTGTCTATGTTGATTGATTCTGTAGTGCAAAGGATTACATGATTGACCAATATATTCCATCTTACAAATATTGCAGTTTATCGAATAAATAAAGTTGTAAGCTTTACAGAAAAATACATTAATTTTAGAGTTAGAACTATTTACAATTTGTAATGTATCTGAATGTGGGCATGTTAAGCAATGTGGTGACGAACATTTTTTGAATTTGAGTTTCACTTTGGGACAATAAGACAGGTAACTGTTTGACGATCCAAAGAAATCCCTGTCAATTTCCAAGTACCGAGCATTAGACCTAATATAATTATTATCGCCTAAATTGCCAGTCGCTAAATCTTTTATTACTGACCATATTGAGATTTTTATATCATAAATAAAATTTGACAATGTTTAAATATACATAATATAAAATTGTATAAAAATATGATTATGTAATACATAATGCTACGAATTTATTAGTTGATTTCTAGGTTAATTAGTACGAATATTATCATTTTACTTCTAGGATAATTAATACCAATAATTAAAAATTCAAAAAATAAAATTCTATGTTAATTACCATTAATCGTAAATTTAAATAATAAAATAAAAATTATAATAATAATAATAAAAATACAAAACCTAGATTACAAAAATTATAATTTATGTACAATATTTACATAGAAGAAAAAATGTCCCACCATAACTAGTATAAAATACCTTAGTACATATTTAAAATTTTTAACAATAGAAGCCCTTACAGAATCTACAAACCAGATAGTTCAATATGCAAAATGACCAAACTCTTCTGACCCAAACAAAAGCAATGCAAACGGCCAAATCAACATGTTATTTCAATAGCAAAAATACAAAAAGTTAAGAATGCAGCAACTTAAAATGATGTTAATGAAATACAAGAAATACATCAAAATATGCGCATAGGCAGCATTAAAATAATGTATTTAATAATTTTGAAAATGTAAGATATGCCAAAATATGGGCTGTAATTAGATGAAATCTAATTGATGGCTGCAATAGAACGAAATTCAAATGAATATAAAAATTAAAATAAATATTAAAATAAAAATATAACTATCCACAAATGATTGCGCAAATGCAGCATGTCATTATGGAAGTTCAATATATAAAACTTTAAGTAAAATTTAACCATTGAAACATAAGAAACTGACCACATACACTGAAATCCCGATACCAAAGAGCCCTGTCAATTTACAAATTAAAATTGTAGTCCTAATAAATGTAACATTATTAATTCAAATTAAGAAGAAGGAAAAAAAAAATAGAAAATAAGGAATGAAATATAAACCACACGAGTATATACACAAATAAAAGCTTATAAAGTAATTTACTTTTTCAAGGGCAAGAAAATCACATTTATAAGCAAAGAAGGATTGTTTTCTGTATATGACACCAGCTTTTGCTAAATATAGTGCCATATCTCGCCCGAACAATCGCTGAAACAATATTGAATAACAAGACCTTTACAATGGAATATTATAAATTATACATACAATTTGAAAAGAATTGTGAAAAGTAAGAAAAAATAAAAATAAAATAAAATATATATATATTACTTATATTAATAATATCTCAAGATATTTAGTATATTGTGAGCACATGTACAAAATTGTATCCAAAAGAAGAGGTTAAATTCACAGTTAAATAGAGAATCCTTCAGATCATAAATTGTATCCTACAGTTACAGTTATTTTTATTTAACTACATAGATTACAACATTTTAAAAAATGTAGAACAAAAAAAATTATGATATACATATAAATAAAAACCATTAATTAATTTATTTTAATTTAATAAATTAAAATATATAATATTACTTGATAAATTGAAAGTATTATTATTACTTCCATACTAAATTTCCGAGTTTTAATATTTTAAATAAGCTATACTACTGCCATCTATTGTAAAAATATTAGACTATATTAGCATACTATCAGATTCATTAAATAATTTACTTTTGCTGCTGACATCTGGTGTACAGATATTCTACTAAAACTTTAATATTGTATGTTTAATTACTTATATGCAGCTGTATTGTAGTGTAAATATATTAATTTTACTAGTTAATATTAATGATATATATAGAAAATAAGAGTTACTAGTATAATGTATTTTCTATTTTAACTAACCCATTTAAAATATATCTTAATTTTACCCAAACATTAATGTAGAATCCATATGATGCTTTCATTTAATAAATTAGTATTATACTTAGAAATAACATAGATTATTCAATATGGCAATGATTTAAATCCAGCTATTTAAATAATATCTACCATGAAAAAAAATATGAAAAACAAATATTAATTAAATTAAATGTTCTAAAAATAAAATAAAATAAATAATATAAAACTAAGAGATATGTTTATTAGTGTACTATATTTAATAAATATTTAATATTTACTGAAATTAAATATGTTTAACATATTAATATTATATTGTATTGATTAACCCATTGTAACATCCTTGATAATTTTAACTTTTGTTACAACCCCAATAATATTAACTCCATATAATCATAACAACAATTATAGAATTCGCCCACATGTAAATTCTAATTTATGAATGACTTTTAACTAAGATGATCCAATGCAGCACATGCTCTTAATATGAGTTATAATTTAGCGAAATATATTAACAGTCAAAAGTTGAAAATTAACGTTAAATTTTAAAATATGAATGACATTAAACTAGGATAATCCTATGCAGCAACGCACACAGTAGGATTCATAGTTCAGCCAAATATATCAACAATCAAAAGTTGATTATCATTTTTATCAAGGAGATATTAACAAACATAAAAAAAAAAAATACAGACATTTAACCCAAATTAAATCTATATTTATATGTGTAAAATTGATTTAACTAAATAGTAAGGATATCCATGAACTTGTGCAATTTGAAGGATATGTTTTAAATTTTGATTTTTAATTTTATATATATATTTAACGTAGAAGAATAAGTTACATAACAATATTTTGTATAATTTAGAAGATTTTGCTAAAACCTTGCACAAGCATTAAAAAAAGCCATAAGTGAAGCCGATTTGGCCAAAAAAAATTAATTGCACTCTAATGGTGAAAAATGGTAAATGGTTAAGAATCTTTACCAGTTTATCACAGAAAAAGATTCACAATAGAACATTCTAATGATGATAAAACTTACTCCTTGAACCACAGGATCTCTTCTTCTGTCAGATTTTCATCCATTGTTATCTCTACGCGTCCATCTTTGATCAAACCGTATGTAGAATGCTCCGGACATTGGCGATTCGAATGGTTGAATCTTTGTGTGCAACCTAAAAAAACAAAGATAATCTACATTTATGTTCATTCATGAAAACAAACTGTTAAAGAATAATTCTACAACATTATATTATGCACTGCCAAGGGGACATCCATTAATTCTGTCAAACTCCAAAAAGGGCGTGAAATACCCTATGATGTGTGATAAAAGGAATGTGTTTGTTTGACACGTTGTGATGGCATATGTATATTACACCAGAAAACAATTCGATTGGTGTTATATGTCAGCAGCATAATAAAGTGCAGTCGGTCTAAAAAATAGATAGAACACCCTATATACTGTAATTATCAAATGGTTTCAGAATAAAAAACGAAAATATCCGTTCCACTGGAAATTGTCTTCTATGAATATCATGTAAAGCTTAGGGAGTATTCTTTATACTCAAATTTTACCACCTAATTAATACTATATTTTTTATATATTTTGCGTAAAAATACCAAACGGGCAGTCATTTGGTCTAGTACTTTAATACGAGGGAAAGTCATTAAGTAAGTCACAAAAGGTAATTAGATAATAACTTACAATGATATTCACTTCAAAACTATTTTTATTTCTCAACCTATTCTCCACCCATATCTATGCACCTATACCACCGTTTTATCAGTGTCCCAACACAAGCTGCATAACATTCTTTGGGTTGCTGTCTCAGCCACATTAGGACTTCAAGTTGAAACTTTTCTTCACCTGTGAACATCATCTTGCTTCCAATTTTTTTTTTAGTGGACTAAACAGATGAAAATCACTTGGGACTTGATTTTTTTAAAAATAGGTACTTTCTTGTTATAGAAGCTTCCGAGGTTTAATCGTCAAGCGACCGAGATACTTATTTTATTACAGATGTTAATCTGCAGACGATATTATTCATTTCACAGAATTAAAAATCATCAAGATCTGAATATTTATATAACTAGCTTTAGTACGAACGCACCTCATTTGTCACGTTTGACGTACAATTTCCAACTTGTTTAGTTGGCTGTACATCAGCTCTGAAAATATCATGTGGAACATTAAAGTCTAACATTGAAAGAAAGCTCATTGCGCCAAAAAAAAAAAAAAAAAAAAAGTCTTACCTGAGAAACTACACGCAAAAGGTTTCTCACCAGTATGACGCCTCACGTGCGTTTTCAAATGACCACTTTGCCTGAAGTCTTGTCCGCAACCAGGATAGGTACAACTGTACGGTTTTCTCCCTAAAATAAGATAAGTCCAATCATATATACAATATAAATTATATATAGTGTAATCTAACAAACGTAGTGATATATGAAAATATACGAAGTGTAATAATGTATACTGTAGTCCTCATAGTGTAGAAGAAGTATAAAAGTTAAAAGTTCGACCCGAGCCCGGGACGGACCGTACAAAAATTTTATTCTCTTGAACCGGACGGTATAAAAACAAAATGTTCGCCCCAAAAATTTTTTTGGTCCGGCCCAGTTCGGTATAAAAGCTAAAACCTTGTCCCGAGCCCGGCCTGGTATAAAAGATAAATTTAGGCCCGAGCCCCGACTGAATTTATGCAAAACATGCTGGTGTGTCTGAAGCAACATTATCCTAAAATAAAAATTATTCCAAAAGCACACTTATTTATGCATAGACTTTATTTTTCGGATTCTGTTCGAAATGGATGCGGTGCAATGCATCCGATATCATCATTTTAATAACCATTTAGATAATCACGTACATAAACACTAATTAAAATGATTGACTTATACAATTATATTCCAAGAAGATTCTGTAACAGAAGAAAAATCAGATTAGTAGAAAAATCTATTATAGACAGATTCCATTGTTAGCAGGTACATCGCCCGTTGTATATGTATTATATTCTTTTTTTTTTCAGGGATCAAGACATTTTTCCGATTAAGACATGTTTTTGTCATAGGCAGGTTCTAATTCACAGGTTTTACAGCAGTTTAATTTTTTTGCCTAAAAATGTGTGTAATATTCTTTAAAAATGATTTTAATTGTAGAATAATGGCCATTTAAAAACCTATGCATTTCTTGCTAAGAAACTCTTGTGCCGGTCCTCATTTTACTGATTTTTGCACGGGTCTGAAAATTTCGGCTCGAGCAAACCTCCAGGGAGAAAGAAGTTTAGGCCCAGTTTGATACAGGAAAAAGAAGTCTGGCCCGACTCGAGTCTGCGGAAGTTAGGCCCGGGTCTCGATCAGAAAGAGTGAAAACTAGGCCCGGCCCAAGCCTACAGAAAAAAGTTAGACCCCGGGCGCAGCCGGAGTGTCGTGAATGAAAATTGGCCCAAGTCCGCCCTGCGGGTCGGGTCGGGCTCCAAGTCAGGATACTGCCCGTATAGACCTCTAGCGTACTCCTAGATTTTGTATGATTTTTTAATTTCAAATTAAAATCTATTCGAAAAAACTTAAGGAGACCTTGGTAGCATACACCGGCATGTTACGCACGCTACAGTCTGTTTTGATTTTATATTTTTAAATGACAGATCGGCGTAGATCGATTCCGAGTTAATAACCTTAAATATACCTAAAAACAGTGTTGAATGAATTTTAATGTATTTCAACGAAAATCTCCCCATATAAAAGTAATAATGGATGTCTCATTGGCTTCGGCCACTAAAAACTGTTTTCTTCTCACTTTTTCTTCCACATCAGTTCATTATTTAAAAAAAATAGTTCTTTGAGATTTTTATGATTTATAAATATAATATTTTTGAAGCCTGTGTGTAATTTTTTCCCTAAAATATTGATATTTAGTTGAAAAGAGCAGTGTTTTGCTTCTCACTTCTTTTCAGATCAAAAACCTACGGGAATTTTTTTTATTTTCAAACTGATTATTTTACACTTAATTTTTATTAGTTCTAAACCAAAATGTCACTAAAACACAACTAAAAGGTTAGTTTAAGTTTTTTAATTTTTAGAGCAATAAATAAATTTACGCTGTAAGTGAAAATGAGAGTGTGCAAAGTTAACCCTGGGAGAACATATTTTATTTTTAAACTGATTATTTCTCCCCTAAATCTCACAATTTCTGAACTAAATTTATACTCAATCATTAGGTAAAACGTTAGTATATTGTACTAAAATTTGAGTGCGATTGTATAAAATTAAGTGTATCTTTTTAATAAAAATGCGCGTAATGTAAATCTTATGGACAAATGCGCAGAAAAAGCGAAGTTCTCCGTAAGTGACTTCCGGAAAATATTTTTTTCAAAATGGTTAATCGTACATTTTTAAACGGAATGCACCGTTCTAAACGTACTTGTGGCTTGGTATTTTTCTTTTTTGCGCATTTTGATTTGTAATTTATTTTTGACATGTAAAAAGATTGTGTCGAAATACCGACGTTTAGTTACTTTTAGCGTAGAAAGAAGAATGTCTCCGAGAGGCGCAAAGTGATCTGCAGTCGGGAATTTTTTCGAATGGGTTAATATTCGTATTTTTATAAACTAATAACACGGTCAAATGGAGAAGATCTCAGCTTTAAGATGGTATTTTTTGCTAATTTGTATCTCGAAAATTGATCCCGATGGAAGCTTTGGCGAAAGGGAGAAAAGAAAGAGGTGAAATCGAAGCTATTTGAAAAATATATTTGAAAAGGTTAGCAACAACATTTTTGCTAACTGATTCCGGCATTTAAAACGTAGATGTGTGAAAGTTAAGAATATTTCATAGTTTTTCCGTATTTTGATTGGTTCGGTGCGTTAAGAAAAACAGCAAAAAAAGCCTTTGTTTCTTCTTTGCTACGGTGCAGCGCTCGGGAGATGCGATCGGTTGCATATAATATAATATGAAGAAATATGGTTATGATGATGAATATGGTTAATATGAAGAGCGGTATGAGTGATAGTTACATGAAACTTTTGTAGATAGCATGCAAAGATATTTTACGGTACTGTAATTCATTGTTATACCTACAGAATATCCTGGTTTTTGTTCTTAAGACACTGTGACTCGTGTCACTATGACTTTAAATGCCTACTCAATTGTAATGTCAAACTACAACTACAGTAAAATATGTGAAAATGAAATCTGTCTACAAAGGAATCCTGTCTTAAATGGGAAAACATATGGTCTTGACAGAAAAAATACTGGCCATTAGAATATAAGCTTTAAAGATTTTTAAATGATACGACAAAAAAAAAATGAAACTTAAAAGCTACAATTTCTTTTTTTCTTTTGTTTTAAATTAATATATATATATATATATATATATATATATATATATATATAACTTCACAAAATTGTTGTTCATTGCTCTCGAAAAATAATAATTATCAGCAAAAAAAAAAACTTTTTCTAGGCTTTAATATAATATAAATTATGTATTAAAAATTAAAAACCGTCATTAAATAAAAAGCCTAAATAATACAAAATTTCAAAATTTTGCTTAAACATAAAATAATTTAAAAGTTTGAACCAAACTTTACAAGCAATATACATAATATGAAAATATTTTATATATATCAGGGGTCGATGCAGGGTTTTTTCTTTGGGACCCATTTTGTGAAAAGTAAAGGTTATTTTTGTGAAATTTTATTATATTTTTGTGAAAAATAACATTTTGTAATGAAAGTCGAAATCCAGCTACTCCAAATTCGAACCAAGCCTTTATTAACAAAAACCTTTCTAAATACTTTTGCTGAAGTTTTCCTCTCTAGTGAACTTGTTTGTTTACAAATTATACATTTTAAAAGTCAAAGAATAATAAATAAATAATAAATAGTACGTTTTTATGAAATGGAATTTTGTGAAAGTGCCTATTTTGTTAAAAGGAATTTTGTGAAGGGGCCCATTTTATCAAATTGATTTTTGTGAAGGACTCCATTTTGTTAAATTTATTTTTGTGAAGGAGCCCTAAATAGGGCCCAAATTTTGTCTGGATCGACCCTTGTATATATATATATATATATATATATATAGACTATAATATGCATATTTCAATTTATGTATATATATATATGACTTAAAATAAATAAATAAAACCTACCTACACATCAATATTCACAATAATACAAACTCAATGATTTAATTAATAGCTACGTGATATTGCAAAAATTTTATGAAGCTCGTGAAAAGGTGAAGTTATAAAAAAAAGAGATTATAGTTGTTCCCACAGATATTAGCCACAGTTGTTGGTTGTTATAAGACACAAGACTCAGAGGAGTTTGCAAAAGTATGTAATTACACAAAGACTTAAAGTCGCTATTGTTCAGTAATATTAATCAAATTATATGTTGACTATGCAGTTGTATATATTATTGTTTATTAAATAAGCTTGCTTGTATTTGTACTTGAAGAATTCCAATTTTAGCGGTGTTATACATTATTCACTTTAAAATCCCACATATATATATATGTATTGTAAATATAAGTTGATTTCTATTTGCGTTTCATTTTCCTTTCAAAATAAAAGTTCAACATTATACCTGAGAGGATCCGTGCAAATCTTTAGCTCTGCAATAGTTGAGATTATTTGCTGATATATTTTCAATTAAATTTTAATTAACTGCAATTTTTAGAGTGTTTTAAGAAACTGTGAGAGTACTATGTCAAAAGCCTATTCATAATCCTTTTGAATGATACTTCATACATTGTTGTGCGTTTTGTACAGACATAAAGAAGTGATGTCGAGATCATACCAAATATATAATGATAATAAAGAATTTAGTACATATTAATAATAATAAGAATTGCATTATACATTAAAACATAGTCTAATTCAGTATTATACAAAATTTTACTAATTTGCTCTAAATAAATTGAAAATTCCGCATAAAGCAAAACTTAGCAAAACGAAAATTAGTCAAATTAGCATAATGATTTATTAGACTACAATTGAATAAATGCTAGATTTAAAAAAAAAAACTATCAGATTTTTTTTTACATAACGTTAAACTTTTATTTTAAGGTGGTTCTTAAATGATTTCCTCAACAACACGAATCTTTCTGTAGTGATTTTTAATCGCAAATGCATAAAACTGACTGAATATTAAAATGAATTGAAATCGAAATGCATTTTTAATTTTTTTGATAAATTACTAATCGAGTTCATGTCACGTCATAACACGTATCTTCTTTTTCTCGTACTGGTGTGTCGTGAATTCGGTTCAAAACGCCGACTTTGACAGTAATTTCTGAAAGGTCTTTTGCCCTTACCAAAAAATGGTTTAATTTGATTACATAATTTTTACAGTGTTTAATGGCCCATAGGGGACATTTCCCAAAGCATTGAAATGTATCCCCCCTCGGAAGATTTTAATTTTATGCTTTTAGTGGTCAAATTGTGTAATTACCCTCCCCCCCCCCCCACACACACACATACCCAGAGCCACCGAAATCCCTCTTGGAGAAAAAGTCTGAATTCAACACTGGTTTCTTAATAAGAATACCTGCTAATTTCACTAAATATAATCAGAGGAAAATGTCAGTTTCATATTACTAGTATGAATTACGTTTCACCGGTACCATATTGGATTACTTATAACATTACAAATTTAAAAATATATCTTTTAATGAAAAGAAAACTGTATTCTTTGACAAAAAGTACATAGTGGGAAGTTAGGAAAATTAGGCCCTTTAACTTAATTATGAATTTAATCTTCTAATATTATAAACATTGTTTAGAGACTATTAATATATGAAATAACAAGCTTCAGATAAAGGTGATATGGGAAGAAGCTGTTCGTCAAAAGTCGATTAATGTATAAAAAATATATTTATTTTTAAAAATATGCATATGAACAAATATTTCTGGTAATCAAATTTGAGAGATATACTTTTATTTGAAAGAACATGTAACACATAATACTATTTTAAGCAATATATAAATGCAAATTTTCGTTTGTTTGATTTTTAAAATTGAAGCACTTGGTGGGAAATCAGAAAAATTAAGTGTTTAATTATTCCTGTAAACTGAATTATGAATTAATTATCAATTATTAAATTAGTTAATAGGATATGAATAACTTTTAGAGACTAGTAATATAAGAAAATAACCTTTTCAGAAATCGGATAAACTATTTCTCCCAAATAAAACCATAACAGATATATAAAATTTCATTTTTTAAAGAATTGGCAGTTAAAATAGCATGAAAGAAAAAATAATAAAAATCTCCTGTAAATATCAAAGATCGATTATAGTTTTAGATATTATCAAACACCTTTTAAAAATACATTCTTATTTTTATTAAAATTTACATTAATAGCATTTTTGCAATTCGAACTTTATTTCATTACGTTTTATTTCCTAATAATACATGAAAAATATTTAGTAATAGATCAACTTAAATGTTTCACAGAAGGCTTATTATATGGGAACTATTTTTCTCAATTCAATCTGAAATCATTTAAAAAGCTCATAATTTGAACAAAGCTAATAACTAATAGAACTAATAAAATTTGCTAATTATTTAAATTTATTATTTAATTACTTAAATTATTAAAAATTAAATTAAAAAATATTTAAATTATTATTGAACTACTTAAATTAATTATTTAATAAATTAACTAATAAAATTTTATGGAGATATATTTTCATTTAAAATTACATGAAGTGCATAATATTAAGAAATAACATGTAAATATCACAGGTTTAAATGGTGGTATCTTCAATCTTCAAATATAATTGCACAACATACATTTAAAAATATTCTATATTTCTTAAAATCTACACTAGTAAGATTTACAATTTGAACTTTAATCAATTACATTTATTTCCTAATAATATATGATAAATATTTGCTAGTCTGCACGCACTTACAGGCTTCAAAGAAATGAATTGCCGAACACATGCAAATAGCAAAGTACCAAACACCGAAACAATCTTTCATACTTTTAAAGTAATAATATAAATATATTTTTTCATTTCTGTGCTTTATTTCGACATAAAATTATAAGGAATATATTTTTAAAAATGAATAGTTATACAAATTTTACCTTCATGAATCCGCAGATGAGTCACTAAGTTCTTTTTCCGCGGAAAACTACGTAAACAATGTTGACAATTAAAGGCCCCATCAACAGATTCCCGAATAAGACAGGGAATAATACTTGCTTTGGGTCTCCCACGTCGAACAATAGGCATTTTTTTTAAAATGATAATATTTAAATAATAATAATAATTTCAGAAAATCTAGGCGTCAGCAATGCATTAGACAAGAACATCCAAATCCAGTTTAATTCCACTGTTCGCCCGTGAAAGATTGCTTTCCAAGCACGTGCTTGGAGAATACCAGACGCAGACGTCAATCAAGTGTTGAGTTGGGGCTGTGGAGGAAACAATATGTGCCAATACGCGGGTGAAGTTTGAGGTTTCAAACTGGCGATTGGCAAACAGACCAAAGTCCCTATGACGCCGCTGAAGTCGTGACGTCATCAATATGGCGCTGGACATAAACAGACTGAAGTGACCATTGAAATAACATGGACGTAAAAAATAAAATCTAGGAATATTAATTTTCATATTTAAGAACTTCAGGCACTGTTCTGCAAAGTTTGAGGTACGCTTTTCATTATGAATTCCCCAAACTTCTGATTTTGTGATTTAAATTTGATCAATTTATTAAAAACTCATTAGCTTAACTCCGGTAATACAAACATCGCAGTTGTTTACATCAGCTGTATTGGTGATATTTACATTCATGTCTGTCAAGATATCTCTGTCTGTCTTATAAGTAAAAGTATAAGTATACTTATAAGTAACACTTTTATTAATTTTAATTAATAATCTTACTAATTTTATATTTTTAAAAATTATCAAAGATATTTTATAATTTATAAATTATTATAATGCATAAATTATAAATAATATTTAAATTAAATACATAAATTATATATTAAATAATATATTAAATATGATATATTATAATAATATAAATAAATATAGAATATAATATATTAAATTATAATACTAAAATTACATACTATATTAAATTAAATATTAAATGAATTTAAACATATTAAATTAATTATATATTACATTAAATTAATATTATGAATAATTAATACTAGTAATAAATAATTATTTAACATTTTAAATGATTAATAAATATAATTGATATTAATAAATAACATAAAATTAATTATTAATAATTTTAATTAATAATTATTTAATTATATATATATATATACACTATATTGCCAAAGGTGACCGGTCACTTGAGATTTTAGACGTTTTGTTAACTATCTAGACAAATACATGAGGAATTAACCTGAAACTGCAGGTGTGTAAACAGTATAGTATTAGTTACATATTTCCGCGAAGATTTTTTCCCGAAACTCCATAGGGGACTGTCAACAAATTGGAAAAGAACGAATATCTTTTGGATAACCCTGTAAAAACTAATGTAGAAAAAGCGTTCAAACTCGAGATTATTAATAAGTGGCTTATTGTAATATACTGTGTTGATTTTTATGAGGATAGTATGTATACTCGAAGAGAAATTAAGGTTTTTATAAAAACAGTCCCAAATTTCACTAAGTTTTTTGCTTATAATTTGCAGAGTTCTTAATATAAAAAAAAGTTATTTTGAGAAAATATGTGAAACAACATTGTACATAATATTCTGTAATCGGAATTAAAAAATAATTTAATTAAATTGGAATTATCGTAATTAAATAATAATTTTCATATTTAAGAATTTTCAGCACACTGTTCCGCAAAGTTTAAAGTAAGTTTTTCATTATGAATTCACAAAACTTCTGATTTTGTGCTTTAAATTTGAATAATTTATTAAAAACTCATTAGCTTAAATCCGGTTAGACAAACATGGCGGTAATTTATATTGTCTGAATCGCGATGATTACATTCGTGTCTGTCAAAATGTATTTATCTCGCTTTACTTAAAAGTAATTTGATATTTTAATTTTGAGTAAAGAGAAAATCATTAAAATCACTAAGTTATTAGATTATTTTAAATTTTTTATATATTATAATACTTACACATGTAATATATTAAAATTTAGTATTTTTACTTAATATATTATATTATTAATTTAATGTAGTATTAATTTAATATAATTCATTATAATATTATTTATATATATAATAATTATTTACTAAGATTAATATTAATTATAATTATAAATATTTTATTATTAATAATACTAATTATAGTTTTTAATATTAAATAATTATTTTACAAATATTAAATATAATTATTAAATAATTTGTATTATAGTTAATATTTTTATATAATTAATTATTTGTATATTATAACTATTATTAACTATTTATCTATCTATCTATATATATATATATATATATATATATATATATATATATATATATATATATATATATATATATATATATATATATATATAATTAAATAATTATTAATTATAATTATTAATGATTAATATTATATTACTTATCAATATCAATTACATTAATTAATTATTTAAAATGATAAATAATCCTTAATAATTTATTATTAATATTAATTATTCATAATATTAATTTAATATAATATATAATTATTTTAATATGTTTTAATTGATTTAATATTTAACTTAATATAGTGTATCATTTTTGTATTATAATTTAATATATTATATTTTATGTTTATTTATATTATTATTTAATATGTCACTTATATATTATTTATAATTTATATATTTCATTTAAGTATATTGATATATTTACAATTTATGTATTACAATAATTTTTAAATGATAAATAATTTTTAATATATTTTTAAATATAAAATTAGTAAAATTATTAATTAAAATTAGTAAAGGTTTTACTTATAAATAAAGAGAGACAGATATATCTTGAGAGACATGAATGTAAACATCATCAATTCAGCCGATGTAAACGACCGCCATGTTTGTCTAACCGGAGTTAGCTAATGAGTTTTTAATAAATTGGTCAATTTTAAATCACAAAATCAGAAGTTTGGTAAGTTCATAATAAACAGCGTACCTTAAATTTTGCAGAACAGCGATTGAAAATTCTTAAATGTGAAAATTATTATTCCTAGAAGATTTTATTTTTTACGCCCAATGGGCAATTCAATGTGTTTATGCCCAGCGCCAATTTGATGACGTCACGACTTCAGCGGCATATATGATAGCGCGTCAACTTTGTCGAGATCATACGTGAGAGTAGAGTAATAATTATTATTTATCATTTTAATATTATTTGCGAAATATTAAATTCCTGTACCTTGGGGTCTTTTAATAAGGAAATGAGAAATATGATTGTAAGTGCTACAGTGTAAAAGCCCAATTCTGATACTTTTAGTTATCTTTTGCAATTTAATAACATTATACAATTAAAATTAAATTATATTTGTACATTTTATACATCCATATTTAATTGGAATTTTAAATAAGAAAATTAAAACCTAATGTAATGAGATTTTCGAAAGGTTAAACATTAGATATCAAAATTAGTTAGAACGATAATTAATTAAAACCGATTTGTTTAAAACTGATTTGTTAATATTAATAACGATTAATTATTAAAAGTGGGAAGAAATTTTTTACTAGAAATCGTTGTACAAACTTCAGTTAGAGTATCTGTTTTAATTTTTTCAATCTTTCCCCTTAACAATATATTTATTTTAACGAACGAATACTTTTATACACTAACAAATTCGGTGTTGTAAAGTTAAAGTTTCTTAATTATTCTTTTTCCCAAACATTCTGAATATGATTTCTGATGAAGTATTCAGGGGTCTGTCCAGACTTTTTTTCCCACTGTCCGGTTTTTGTGAAATTGTGAACAGCTTTTTATATTTGTGAAAAATCTAGTCATAATTTTGTCAATTTGAAATGATCTATATATTCAGGTTCTTGTTTATACATTTTTAAGAAAATATATGGATGTAAAATAGATATATTTTCTTTATATGTGTAAAAGTGACAGGTCAGACTTTACTTTTAAATGATTAATTTGTGAAATGTTCAGTTTAAAGATGAAAAAAAATGTGAAAAACCTATTTTTAAGATATAGAATTTTGTGAAGGGTCCTGTTTTAGGAAAAATATTTTTGTGAAGGGTCCTGTTTTAGGGAAAATAGTTTTGTGAAGGGTCTTCTTTTGAAATAAAAAAAATTGTGAAGGGTCCTTTAAAGGACCCAATATTTTCGTAAACAGATTCCTGGTATTGTACAACATTGTATTGTTATTTCGTTAAATATGAAGTTTAACCATCGTTATATTTTAAATTTGCCCTCAAAAATTTCTGGATGTAATTTTCCCTTCATAGAAAATAAAAAATGATTTTTACTTCATTAAAGTCACTGTGATATTTATTTAAAATGGATTAATGTTTCGTAGGAGAAAAACATTTAAAGTTTAAACATCCCTACATTTCAAATTTGTTTTTTCTCAAAATTGTGGATTCAACTTTTAAACGAAAAATGCAATACACATTGTTGTTTGTTTAAAGCCGTTTTGATACTTATTTGAAATGGATTAAATTTTCAACAGGAAAGGCGAAGTTTAAGCCTCGTTATTTTTAATTTCTCCTCATAAATTTGTCAACTGAACATTTCTTTTTCTGAAAAGTCAAAATTGCATTATTATTTAATTGAAGCCGCGATGACATTTATTAAAAATGAAATTTTCAAAACAAGAGAAAAGTTTAAGTTTATGGTCTAAATTTGCAGGTTTAAATTTTTTCTCTGAAAAATCCAAAATGCATTCTTATTTCATTAAAGTAATTGTGATGCTAATTTATAACTAATTAATTTTTTGAAAAAAAAGATGGAAAATTTTCTGAAAACTCAATCTTTAATAGCATTTTTTAGAAGATTCTTTGATTTACCGAAAAAGAGAAATCATTATTCGATTTCACAGTGCGCTCGTAAGAAGATATGTACTTGTTTTTTCACGTAAAGTCAGTTCATTAATTTAAAAAAAAAAGTGTTAGTTGTCCGAACTCTTTGAAAATTTTATTGGTTATAAATATAACGGTTTTACATATTGTGTGAAAATCATGAAAAAAATGTCGCTAAAAAAGTTAAAAAAAAATAAGAAAAAAATGAGACATGGGAATCATGGGTAGTTACAGTAATATAATAAGAAAAATAAACATTTTAGATTGAAATTATTCTTTGTAATTAATTTTATGTATTATTTATGAAATAGCAGCGCTGAATAACTGAGAAAAAAAATTATCATTTATGTTAAAAGTGAAAGAAAAATGTTCAAAAATAAATCGACATAAAAAGTGTTAGGTTTTTGCACATTTTTATTAAAATTTATTTACTATTTATGTATTTATTTATTAAAAACTACATGAAACCACATTCTTTATAAAGTTTTATATTTACAAACATAACTAATTATACATTTTTAAATATACATCTAATGTAAATATTGTAGAAGACATTAGATTTAAATTACTGAGATTACAAATACTGGTATACTAATCCAAGATATTAATCCAAGTTGGTTAAAAAGTATTCATTTTCTATTACTGAAGATTCTGAATAATCTAATAGCTAAATTTAAATTTTAAATCTGTAAACAGTAACCAAAATTTTCACTTAAAAAGTTTCCTTGTTTGATCGACATTATTATTTTGAATGTTCATACAGGCATGTCCTAAGGCAATGCATAAAAATAGAAAATGATTTTATCAAAATGCGTTTTTTGATTTTTCATTGTAGGTTACTATAATAAAATATTCCAATTCTGATAATTATTCTTTTTTTTTTGGGGGGGGGGGGGGGGGGAGAATGATAAATAGATACATTTTACAGTTGTGTCTAATAAGTATTGTTGCTATAATAGAGATCTATACTTACTATCGCAATACGTATGCATATCATAAAAAATTGTTTTTAACTAAAATATTTTAAAAAAAGAAAAAAGAAAAATACTTTGAAAAACATTACTTAGCCAAAACACTAAAGGCAGTTCTGAAAAAAAAAACTTCCCGTTCAACAAAGCGAAATTATCTGTCACATTTTCTGACTCATTTTTAAATATAAATGCATGATACTTGCTGGCCTAATTATTGAAGGGATTTGAAGTCAAACATTTTTTTTTTCATTTTTCGATAAATAAATGGCATCTTGAGTTATAAGCGACTGTTGTCTCAGGACGGCAGTTTTCTTTCTTTCCTGCGCTGAAAGTAACTAAATGTCTTTATTTTAACACAATTTTTTTTATACAATCGATTATTTATACACTGGATTTACATCATGTATAAAAATCTCGAAACATCTGGACGATTAGAAGTAAATAAAAAAAGTTGCCAAATGTTCACTCAGAGCGTGAAAAGCGGGAGTCTTTTCATCAGGTTTTTGCAAATAAATATCCATATTTCTGCATGACAATTATACGCAGGTTTCCGAAAAAATATATTTATAACTCATAAAATTTTCAAAGAGTTCAGACCATAAGAATTATTTTGTTTTTAATATTAAACGACTGGCTCGAGAAAAAATTGTAAAGAAAAGGCAGCCATTTTACAATTAAATATGAATATTTTTTTAAAACATTTTACACAGGCTTCAAAACAATTATATTTATAACTGATAACAATTTCAAAGAGCCTGGACAATAAGAGCTATTTTTTTAACTGTTAAATGATCCAATGTGAAAAAAAGTTTTCGTACAAGCGCCTTTACCACTAAATATCAATATTTTCTCACGAATTTTTTATACAGACTTTAAAACCGTTATGTTTATGACTCATAAAAATTTCAAAGGATTTGGACAATAAGAACTTTTTTTAAATGTTAAATGACCCGATGTGAAAAAAAAAAATCTACACGGTTTAAAATTCTGAATTTGTTATTTCTTGCCGAAGTACGGAAAAGCATATAACCAGTATTGAGCAAACTCACAAAAAAAATGAACTAGCTCAAACTCAATCTCATATTCTCAAAAATGAGTCAAGTTCACGCTCAACTTCAAAATTTATAAAACGAACTCGCTCAAAGTTAAACTCGTTTTTCAAAAAGAGCAAACTCACTAAGAAACTCGCTTTTTAAAGAAAAATATATAAATAAATAAGGAAAAGAAAATTAACAGAAAAAAGGAAAAAAAGAATATTTGGTATAATTAATATGTATTTATATCATAGCGATATCAAAATCTCTTTAATTAATTTGCTATTGGGCAAGTCTTAAACTAGTTACATGTAATTAAAATATTGTAATTGATATAATTATTTTTTTCCAATTAATATTACATTCTAAAATACTTGTGTGGTTTTTAGCATTCAAATGTTAGCGTAATTTTCTGCTTAAAATGTGATTTAACTTTAAGAACATTACAGTTTATCTTTTTATTGATTTTTTTTTATTTAACGCTGTTGGTCAGTTGAATTTCAAATTCCTTTCGTTAATCTTAAACCAATTGGTGTCAACTGTACTCTAATTTTTAAAATATCTCCTCAGAAAATAATTACTTTTTTTTCCTGTGTACATTTTTTAACGGACATCCTTTTTTTCAGTTTACAAAATATTTTTTAAATATATGCTCAATTATATTTGAAGTGTTGAACTCTTATTCACAACCGACACATAAAATATTAAATTAAGCATATATTTCAGAGAACGCATAACGACTGAAAATGTACTTTCAGAAATAACCACCCATACACTGCAATGTATCCTGTTCTTTACACACATGCACACACGCACATTCAGCCAAGTATATAAACTTATTTATAATCTAAAATTATGTCTTAGTATACTAAATATAGTTCAGCTGGAAAATGCATAACTCAATTAAAAAACACCCTTAGGCTCCCGCTGACACACGTGAAAACACCCGCTTGCTATTGTTAATCCCATGAGTCACTTATTTTATAATGTCTCGTTTGCATTTCAATATCTTTAAACAATTTTGTTTGGCATTGTATAGCTGAAATCAATCATTACAAAAGAAAACCTTTAGGTTTCCGGTTTTACCCTACTCTCCTGTATATAGTAACTTTTAAAAAAGAACAGGGGTTTCAGATTATCACATAAAAAGAAAAAAATCGATTCATATTTAATACTTGGAAAATTTTTCCATAGAAAATTTCACACGCCTTGCATTCATAATATTCAAATTTTAATTGCTTAATAGGCGTATAGCCAACATAGTGAAAAAGTACCCAAGCCGGGACTTGAATCCGGGTCATCCGTATAGAGCACTGATGTTCTACCAACTGAACCTAACAACCATTCTACCCAACTGCTGGATTTTCTTTGGTTTCGTGTTTGCCCCAGGGTTGGTGGCTCACGGAAAAATATTCCGTCTTGTGCTGCGTTTGTAGCCTTGCCAACATGTTATAGAGAGAAGGTTCTAAGCTGAGTATCGTTCCCAAGTGATTCAGTTGGTAGAACGTCAGTGCGTTATACTGATGACCCGGGTTCTAGTCCCTGCTTGGGTACTTTTTCACTATGTTGGCTATACGCCTATAAAGCAATTAAAATTTGAATATTAGAGAAAAATCAAATTCGAAATGTAAGACATCTGAGAAAACAGACAGAAGATGACAGACGAGCACACAAAAAGATAAAATCTAATTAAACCAATAATTACTATTCAGAATTTTGTATGGCGTTTTGTAACAACTGAAGTAACAAAAAAAGAAATAAAAAAATGTACTTGTTCTTGGCATAACTTAGTCTTAAGAAAGTGCAATTTATCATTGCACTTTCATTGTACAGGGTGATTATAATTAAAATCACACATTCAAAATGCTTTAAAAAAGGTACCACTGGTCAGAAGGACTTAAAATTTGAACTGAATAGACTGGAAGAAGGGGAAAACGGCATGGAATAAGAAAAACAAAGTTCCAAAGTGTATTAATAGATGGCGCTGAAAGCGGCACACTATGCAAATTAAAAGACACAATTAAAAACCGAATCATTATGTGTTTTTTATGTGGTTTTTGGCCCAACGACAATTAAAATCCGATTTTTCCCATCCAATGGGGTACGACCTTGCCGTGGTAGATGCGTTTTAAACTGACAGTACCACATAATGTTAACTGATTTGGAAGTCACTTTTTCCATCAAAAAACTGAAACACTCATTCACATTGAAGAGTATGGTTTGTTTACTGTTCAACTCATGCCAAAGCCGTCGTATTTCGATTAAAAATGTCCCTTGTAGCCGAATTCACTTTCGTTAAGCCGATTACAGCGCCATCTATTCATACTCTTTGGAACTTTTTCTTTTTTATGCCATATCGTTTCTCCTTTCTTCCATTAAATTCAGTTAAAATTTGAAATCATTCTGACCAGTGGTTCCTTTTTTACAGCATTTTGAAATTGCTGAGGGAGTCAAACCCACTCAAATTACTCCTACGCTCTCAAGTGCTTAGCAGAATCGTGTCATGGCCGCGTGATCAATTCCCCCCTTGAGGCTTTTCAACGAGTTTATATCTAAATGAATAATGACTTAGTTCAGAATCGGGTTCATAGTCAAACATCAGTTGTAACTCCCAACTACAAAGGAACTTGATAAAACCATTCTCTTACCGCAATAACAAAAGTAAGATTGCTAAATTCCTCTCTACCAATCAAATATATTCAAAGCTATTATCAGCTGTACGCCATCTGAACGCGACCTACGTTATACATGGCCATTTCATGACTTTTAAAGCGTCAAACGAAGTGGATAATCTTTACACGGCGATTGGTATAGACCGAATTTTCTGTAAAACTCAGGCCGAGGGCGCTAGTGTCGAAACAGCCGCCTTTTACTTCCGTTTGTTACTTCCGGTAAGTTAACCCTTACTTTTGGCACCTTGGCTTGGCGACATTTGTTTGTTTACAAATTTGACGCTGTCAAATCTATCAAATACACATACTTAAAATTCAAGGTTGCAATTTTAAATTGGTTTTTTTTTTACGGTTTTAATTTCTTTTAGTTGATATTTCTGTTATTAAGGCATATTCTGCGTCTAGTTTCATCTGGAGTTGCATTGTGTTTCTGCTGTTTTCTTTCTTTCTTCATTTGGTGTATTGTTTACATAAATTTCTCTGCTAAATCGTTGAGCAAGTATGATATTTTAATATATTTTGCTTGATATTCCTGCAGTTTAAATGTATTTTTCTGTCGTTTTCATGTTATTTGTGTTTTTTTTAAATTATTTTACTTAATTACCAAAAATGTCTATGTTAAATTGTTTACTTTCTTAGTATTTAATAAAATTTTACAAAGATAGTGTCCCTATGATAGTAGCTATGAAGAATCATCAGATAAAATTATCGTTAGTACTCTAGCAATTATTTTCTGTTTCTACACCACTTAACCATTTTTGTCTGTACAGAAACAAAAATAAACAATCATATCTGGTGTTTTCAACCTTTTATAATATGTGAAACCATGCCTAACGGAATAGTAACGTTTCTAAAGTTTCGTTTAGTAGTGTTTTGTTTTAATTAAAGTATCCCCCCCCCCTTTTAACAACTTCTGAAATACAAATTGCAGGAATTAGAAGGAATATCATCCTTTTGATATTTTATAAAATTTTTCATCTATTTATAAGAATGCACATCAAATTGATAGACATCTTCTTGTGAAAGAAACTAGGTTTTTATTTCCAACATTGTGCATATGTGTTTTATTATTTGTGAACAATGTCAAAGCAACTCCATTTAATATAATTTGATTTGTTTACTAACAATTACTAGGGCATTGGAAGTTTCTGGCCTGGTATTCAGATACCCTCCCTTATAATAGCTCTTCCTGTTTTTAATTTTTTTGTTTAAGGCTACTAAGTAAGTTTTGTGCATTTAAAAAGAATAGGAAATTATTAGTAGGAATAAATAAGGTAAAGAAAGATTCTCACATATGTAAAATGCCAGTTCGATGTTTGACCGCAGACACCGTTTGAGCTCTCAAGGGATTTTATTATTTCAAAATTTATCAGAAATCACATGTCACGTATGAAAATAAAAGAATCGATAACTGCACAAATCTGATATAACATGTCAGTTGTGATTTTATCCTTTTATTTTTGGTTTTTATTATATTTCATATTAACAAGTATGTGAAGTTTTCAGAATTTTCTGTTTAATTATGTTTCTTTTTTTTTTTTTTAACAGATTGCTGAATAGATTTTGAACTGTTTTTGGAATAAAGAAGGTGTCATGTAATGGAATTTTGACTGAACAGAACTTTACAGCCTGATGAATGCTTAAATTTGAAACTGGTAGAGAAGGCAGTGAAAAGGAAAAAAAGTCAAGAGAATTTCCTTGCTGCAGAGTGTCTTTTCATAATTCCCTATGCAGTAGGGAAGTTCCCTTAGACAAAGTACTTGTAATTAAGTATCCATGCTTGAATTAGCATCAGAACGTTATCGCTGAAGTCATGACACCATACCATGGCAATTGAGCATAAACATTGTGCACAGAGTTATCCAGGTAAGTTATTTTTGTATCACAATTGATCCTTTTTATTTTGCTTCTGTTTATCATTAGTTTTGATACGTGTAAAACTTTATATCCACCTATTGCAATATGTCAAGTAAAAAAATAAAATAAAGACGTTAAAATTAGGATTAAAATATAAATGAGTGAAAAAAAAGATTAAAAAATGATAAGGGGATTGACTGAAAGTATAGCTGTAGTAATTGAAACTACTAAAAAAGTTTCAATAAAGTTGTTTTTAAATGTTTTATTAACAAATTATATAAAACAGAAAAAACGTGTATGCATAAAGACAGCCTCAGTACAATTTTTCTTGATTTGTTATTAATTTCTGTATTTCATTGAATGTTAGAATTTTTTTTTTTTCAACAAAAATACTGAAGGGTGTTTTTATAAAGTGTTCAGGGATGTACTCAATTGTGCAGTTATCACAACAAAGATAGAAATTCATGTCTTCATTGCTGGGGGGGGGGGGGGGGGGTTCAGAAAGACAGTTGTGTTTTATGATTATGGATTAATTCGGTTTTATTATTTTTGTTAACACATTGCAAGAATAACTTGTGAATAAATACTTTAATTTTTATTTTTTTAATTGGAAAGGGCTAATTTTGCCGGTGGCTTCATTTTAAATTTCACCAGGCTTGTTCACTACTGGGTTAAAATTAACACACTCAAACTATGTTCCATCACATTCTCATGTTTATGCTGTTCAGTACCGAGGATTCATACATGGTGTCACTCAGAATGTCAAATGAGCAGGCTTGTAATGGGTAGCTGTCCGGGCTTGTAAAGAAAAAAAAGAATGGGTTTTTTACAGCCCGTAGCGTTGTAGTGGGTAGCTGTCCATGCTGTTTTTTTTTTTTTTTTTTAAATCCTGTGTATTTTACAACCCTGCAAGTGAGTGACAAAGCATGGCCAGATATGCGTCCTCTGTAGATAACGTAATAAAATTTTATGTTTGTTCATTTTGTAACCTGAAATTTTTGTCGATTGGGGGGAGGGGATTTAGATTATTTTAAATTTTAAACTGTGTATGCTGGGGGGGGGGGGGGAGAATGGAGGAAGCAAACTTTATGGTATGTTACACACATATTTTAAAATCCTAACAATCATATATAAAAAAAAATTTAATAATTTAATTTTTTTTTTTTTTTTTTTTGTGGTTGTAATGGTCACATTAAACTTTTTTTGAAAAAAATTAGTGCGAGGATGTGAAAAGGTTTGCCAAACCTGGTTGTAAAACTAAAGAATATTTGGCTATTTTTCACCAGCTGCAGGTTATCTGAAAAATAACAAGTAGATAATCGATCATTTTCATAACCTATCCCTTACAATTTCCTCTTTGTATAAGGGGAGAGAGCAAGTTAAAAATCTAAATCTTGACGAATGAGATACCATATGAAAGGATTTTGAACAGGCTTCTGACATAGCACAGTTACATTTTTCTAAAACATGTTTTGTGATTAAAATTTGCTGATAATTAAAAATTAAATCGGCATTGTTTTCATAAATGAAATGAAAGGTTTTCCTCAAATTAATGTTGCCACAAAAATAAAATTCCGGGTTATATCACGCTCAACAGATGATGTCATCCTCTAATGCAGCTAAAATATGATTGTTATTTTTTTTTTTTATCTCGCATGTGCCTTTTTGTAAGTTTGATGGAATAAATGAGCTGATATTCTGGCTTGACTAATGTTAAGGGACAGATTTTTAAATATTTTATTTTACAAATTTTATAAGATACATATAAAAAAGTTAATATGAACAGTAATAAACAATGTTTCAAAACACATTTCATAAATATCACGAAAAGATCATTAACGATCATCGCAAACTTGAAAAAATGAAAATGCATGAAATTTGTTAATGTTGTGATCACTATATTGCATGTATGAGGGCTTCATGTACATGAGCACAACAACAAAAAAAAAATCATAGTTGGATGCAATGACATCAAATAGAGTTCATTATGAACTAAAAGGCACCCACTAAAAAAAAGCCAACTAGCTGTGAAACTGCAACAGCAAAATTTTTAGACACTAGAAAATAAAATAGAAATAAAGAGTATATTTATATATGTATGATTAACTATATATATATATATATATAGTTAAATATTGTTATTTACTTTTTACTTTGAGTTGCAACAGCTTGAAGTAAAAGCACAAATGATCTTAGCTGTTTTATAGTCTGTACAAAGTAATATATCATATACAGTAGAGCGCCACAAATCCGCTGACCTAAAATCCGCCTGAGTCCGAAATCCGCACAAGCTTGCAGATGTAAACATTAAACATCTTCATCTTTCTTCCGTGGCACTAAAAGAACAAAGTTAAAGAAATGATGATGTCATTCCAAAGCGAATGATCGATTCAGAACATTCTCCTCGATGACGGAAACCAGACAGATTTTCCAGAGTATAAAAAACATTTCAATATCATGGACTGTGTCAATCTGGTGGCTGAATCATGGAATCTTGTTTCGCAATAAACATTAACTAATGCACGGCATAATATATGGCCAAACTTCCTATTTATTGATAATGAAATTGATAAGGAATTTGCTGGATTTAATCTCGATCCAATAAAAGAAAAAGCAAAAGAACTGTTGTTGTTTGCAAAAGCTGTTACAAAAAATGACAACATATTTGATGAAAATGAGATTATAGACTAGATGTCTAATTCGGATGAACTTAAAGAACAGTATCAAATGACTGATGATGATGATGATGAAGATGAGTTGGATAATTCTGAAAAAGTTCAATTTGAAGAGGGTTTGAATTTGGGGGAAAAATATCTTAATTTCTTAAAACAACAAAAATGTGTTACTGAATAGGAATTAATGACTATTTATAACTTGCAAAAAAAACTTAAATTAGAATAATCTAAAATGTTGAAACAGACAACTAGTATTGATCAAATGTTTTCAAAGTTCAAAAAATAAATTGTTTTGTTTATATTGTTTTCAATTTTTTTTTTCATTCATAATAAAATAACTTAATAATCTAATATTTTATTGCTATTAATGTTATTTATTTATTTATTTTTAATCTTTATTATTATTTTTTTTTTTTCCAATGGCCTAAAATCCGCAAAATCCCGAAATCCGCACAATGTCCTCTCCCAAACAGTGCGGATTTCTGGCCCTCTACTGTATAACTATTTTTACTGAAAAATATGAAGCAATTAAGACATTTCTTTCGATCTTTATGTGAAAACTTCACATTTGAGTATTAGAGATGAGTTCGGGCTCTCTTTTTGGAGCCCGGGCCTGGCCGAGCCCGATGATTTTAAATCCAAGCCTGTCCGAGCCCAAAACATTTTTTATCATTAGAGCCCGAGCCCGATACCGAAAATAATTGCATATTATATAAAATTGTTTTAAAAGTAATATCTCATTTTTAAAAAACTTCGTACGTGAAAATAGCTGTTCATCCGGTACACATAATTAATTTTATAGAAATTTACATTCCATCTTATCAAAAGAGAAGTTTGGTATCAAATAAAAATATAGTTCTTTAAAAGGATGTAAATATTTTTCTCTCCCAACAAGCAAATCTGATGGACACATTAACGAAGTGCGTTTTATGAAAAAATGAATGAAATTTGCAGAAATTACTATTTCTATGCAGAAGAATCGAACAACGTTTTATATTTCCTATAAAAGGTGTATATCGTAACTTATAATTGATTCCATAATTAATACAGTATTTCATTTTCTTGAAAATCAGCTTAAATTAAAAATTTGACACTGGTATCTGAAAGATCCTGTGCTTTTATACGAAAAGTTGAAACACTCTTCGATTGCTTTCTATCGGAATAACAATATATGACAATTATATCTACTTACGAATGAAAGTGACTTTGTAAATGTGCAGAGCAGAGCCTTAGCATCAGCAGAGTTCACAATTAAATATATAATCACTAACTTTGTCTTCATTTGAAGAGCGAGTATGACTTGCACACAATAGAAGACTATAAATTTGCAAACCTAAACTATTGCTGATTGACTAAGAATGAAAAAAAAAAATAGTCATCTAGCATTAGATCTCTAAAAAATAAATAAATAAACGGTCCAATTAAAAAAATATCCTAATGTCACAAACGAAAATCTAGCAACAAATATTATTGGAACCTCTTCACATTGGCGCCATATCACCCAGTCATCAGTTGCATCGCAAATATCGTAAATTTTCTTTTAAAGTGACATTTTAATACTAGAAAAGAAAAACAAGATTCCTGTTTCCCCTTCCATTAATTCTGATCAAAATAACATTAAAAGTGAAATAGAATATGTAATTTTTTAGGGGAAAAAGTTATCTTTATTTTTTTATATGAGAATAAGTAAAATTGCCAGTTTCAGAAAAAATGAGACAGGGCCCGGGCTCGGGCTGAGCCCGTCTCATCTCTATTGAGTATATCAATAAATACCTTATAAGTAATCCTATAACATTTTTGTTGAAAGAAAAAAAAAAAGATTTTCTAACATACTAACTTTCAATGAAATACAGAAATTAATAATAAATCAGGAAAAATTGTACTGAGGCTGTATTTATATATACACAATCAGTTTTTTCTGTTTTATATAATTTGTTAATAAAACATTTAAAAACAACTTTATTAAAAACATTGCTTACAACTATTAGGTACTAATGTTTTTGTAAATTCCACTTTAAAATGACATATTGCAGGTGGATATAAAGTTTTACAAGTATCAAAACTAATGATAAACAGAAGCAAAATAAAAGTGATCAATTGTGATACAAGAATAACTTACCTGGATAACTCTGTGCACAATGTTTATGCTCAATTGCCATGGTATGGTGTCATGACTTCAACGATAACGTTCTCATACTAATTCAAGCATGGATACTTAATTACAAGTACTTTGTCTAAGGGAACTTCCCTACTGCATAGGGAATTATGAAAAAACACTCTGCAGCAAGGAAATTCTCTTGACTTTTTTTCCTTTTCACTGCCTTCTCTACCAGTTTCAAATTTAAGCATTCATCAGGCTGTAAAATTCTGTTCAATCAAAATTCCATTACATAACACCTTCTTTATTCCAAAAACAGTTCAAAATCTATTCAGCAATCTGTTAAAAAAAAAAAAAAAAAAAAAAAAAGAAACATAATTAAACAGAAAATTCTGAAAACTTCACATACTTTTTAATATGAAATATAATAAAAACCAAAAATAAAAGGGTAAAATCACAACTGACATGTTATATCAGCCTTTGTGCAATTATCGATTCTTTTATTTTCATATGTGACATGTGATTTCTGATAAATTTTGAAATAATAAAATCCCTTGAGAGCTCAAATGGTGTCTGCGGTCAAACATCGAACTGGCATTTTACATATGTGAGAATCTTTCTTTACCTTATTTATTCCTACTAATAATTTCCTATTCTTTTTAAATGCACAAAACTTACTTAGTAGCCTTAAACAAAAAAATTAAAAACAGAAAGAACCATTATAAGGGAAGGTATCTGAATACCAGGCCAGAAATTTCCAATGCACTAGTAATTGTTAGTAAACAAATCAAATTATATTAAACTGAGTCGCTTTGACATTATTAACAAATAATAAAACAAATGTACAATGTTGGAAATAAAAACCTAGTTTATTTCACAAAAAGATGTCTATCTATTTGATGTGCATTCTTATAAATAGATTAGAAAGTTTATAAAATATCAAAAAGATGATATGCCGTCTAATTCCTGCAATTTGTATTTCAGAAGTTGTTAAAAGGAGGGGGGGGGGGATACTTTAATTAAAACAGAACACTATAAACAAAATTTTAGAAACATTACTACTCCATTAGACATGGTTTGACACATTATAAAAGTTTGAAAACACCAGATACGATTATTTTTGCTTCTGTAAAGGCAAAAGCAGTTAAGTGGTGTAGAAACAGAAAATAATTGCTAGAGCACTAATGATAATTTTATCTAATAATTCTTCATAGCTACTGGATTATATTTTTTTTTGTGGTTATCACATAATTACATGCAGAGATACCATCTTTGTAAAATTTTAATAAATTACTAGGAAAGTAAACAACTGAACATAGACAATTTTGGTAATCAAATAAATAATTAAGAAAAAAAACAACACAAATAACATGAAAACGACTGAAGAATACATTTAAACTGCAGGAATATCAAGCAAAATATATTAAAAAATCCCCCTTGCACTACGATTTAGCAGAGAATTTATGTAAACAATACACCAAAATGAAGAAAAATTAAAAAACAAGAAAAAAAAATAACAGCGGAAACACAATGCAACTCAGATGTAACTTAACAGAGTACACCTTAATAATAGAATTATCAACTAAAAGAAATTAAAACCTTAAAAACATTTTAAAATTGCATTTGAATATTTAAAACACCCACCATTTATGCTCTCCATGAAGGCTTATCTTTTTTGATGAACTAAAAAAAAAGATCTAAACGAAAGAAATAATACGTTAAAAATTAAAAAAAAATACAATAACTGACATATTAAGTTTACATTTATGAACAGATAAGTATCGTTTACTCTTCTGTAGTAGCGATTTTTAAACAATTTAGATTAATCAAATATTAACAGAAGCCTTCGTTATTATTATTATTATTTGGAACATACGTCTGACTTGTGTGATTGATACAAATATCCACCCCTTCATTATTAATCGTAATTACAAAATAAACAAAAACATACCGCCAATGTAGCACTTTCACGATCGTCAGAAAAGAGCGATAAACCGCCAATTATGACACCCATGCCTTCCAAAACAGCTAAATTATATATTTTTTTAAGCAATATTACGTAAAAATTTATATACCCGCCCTACTTTTTCATAATTTTAAAGTATTTACGAATATACATTAAAAAAAACAATGATGTAAAACTATTCAAATTTGACGAATTATCACGGAAAAATCGGAAGCTTTGCCAATGCTTTGCATTGAACCGGAAGTTCCGATCGCAGTTTCCGGTTGAAGCAGTTTTGTTTATGTTTACAGTGAGAATTCGGTCTATAAAACGATGGGCGCGACGTTTCGTACCAATCGCCGTGTAAAAATTATCACTCTTTGAGACGTTTTAAACGTCATGAACCGGCCGTGTATAACACAGGTCGTGGTCTGAACAGCGCGCAGAAGATTTTGTTGAGATGAGCAAGACTATTGTCAAGGCAACACTACACTGTAAAAAATCTTTAGCTTTTGCTGCATAGTTACTCCACCGCTTTTATAGAATACTAGCTTACCCGCTCGGCGTTGCCCGTGCCAACAACCTTAAATGTACCTGAAATCAGTGTTGAACATTTTTTTTATTTTTAAACAAATCTAATGTTGGGGGCCCCACTACCTTAGACAGCAAACACTGGGCGTGCCATACACACTCCCATATATTACCGTAAGTCGAGTCGATAGAGCCATACCCCTTCATGAACCAGCCTATAGAACCAGAGATAGAAAAGCGCCCCCTGTCGGTGAAAATCGAAAAGCTCTATCTATGTAGAGTCGAATGAGCCATACCCCACAGCTGCGTTTTCACTAGTCGACCCAAGGCCTAACTTACCCAACTTTCGACCTAAACCCAAGATTTTAGGCAGTTAGGTAGCGATTTTGAAGGTTTCATCAGCACTCAATCCTAAGCACATCTAACCCAAGCCCAGCCATTTAGAAAAGAGCTTTTTCATACACAATGGCGGCGGATAAATACTATTTATTTTGGAATTGTTCAGCTTTTGCCAAAAGAAATTCAATTTTTTGTGATTGAAGCAAATTAGTGAGTTTTTTTACGAAGTTTATATTTTTTATTAATGTCTTTCCGTTTAGTAAATAGCAATCCAGTATAGATTACTGGATTGCACTTTTTTTGTACGATAAATATCTCTGTTTTTGGTAATGAATCAGATGCTTTTTATTAATATTAAAATACTAAATATATAGTTCGTTTAAGGATTTCGTTTCTGATGTAATAATGGATACATAAAGTGCAGTTCTCAAAATTATTTTATTATGATTGAATGTTAACAATAAAAAAAAAGCAAATAAAAATATTATATTATTATTATGGATATTTCTCTCTTATAATGAATTAAATATACTTGTTTCATTGATTTTAATTTATTATATATCCTTATTTGATAATGTGTTTTTCGGCAATTTAGAATTAAATTTCTCTTTTCTGATTTAAAATAATTATAAGTATTAATAAAGATTTGTTTACTGTAGTCCAGCCCATTGATATTTGAATTAAAAATTAGTTAAAGACAAACGTCAATCCAGTTTTGTTAATACTTGAACATTCATGTTTATTCAAGTATGTAAACAAACTTTCTCTAAATTAAATAAGTCAGTGTATTTTGTATTATCATGTTCTCTTTTAAAGGTGAAATATGTATTACTAATTTCAAAACAGTTTGCCTTTTCAGAGATTTACTTGTTAGCTTTGCTATATAAAGAAAACTCTGCTGTTCTGTTGTTTAAATTTTCTTTTTTATGCATTTCACCTGCAGATGTACTATATTTGAGTTTAATCTTTTTTGTTATTAAATTCATGCTGAAACTTTTATGAAGATTTAAAACTTTGTATAAAATTTAATTCAATTGCAATCATATACAACTTTTTTAAATAGATATCTCTAAGAATTGGCACACATTATCATGTATGATTTGTTATTAATTGAGCAATGTTTTCATGTGATATTTCAATTCGAATGGCATTTAACTTTTACTTCACCATAGTTTAATCCACAAATCCTGTAACTTTGATCGGAATTAATGCTCTTTTTATGTAAAAAATATTCTTGTTCTTTAAGTGAGGAGTAACGAATCTGAGAGTTATCCCATTGAATTTGTTATATGTACTTTATTTGGTCAACAAGAAAGCAGCAGGTTTAATATTATAAACAAGTTATTAGATTTGGATTCTTTGATTGCTCTTCAGTCTTATTATTTTCTTAATTATGAATGTAGAAAAAAGGAGAAATTTAGTTCCAAGTCTGTGTTTATCTTTTTCTTTAGGAAAATTTTAAGAATTAGATTGGAAATAAACAAACATTTATAAGGCATGTAACTTAAAAAAAATAATGTTTAATAGCATGCTAAGCTTAAATAAACAAACTGGCACATTGCAAATAATATTTAAAATATTTTTTAATGGTAAGGTATTCTTTCACAAATTAGCATTAGAATAACAGAAATCACTTTATGATTTAGGTTAGACCTTTTATGTGTACAATAAACTTTGTGTAATGCAAAAAGATTTTAAAGTCCCCATTTTAAATGGAGTTAGGGGAGACCGGTACACACTGGACCTATGGACACAGAGGACAACCCCCTAATATTTTATTTATTTAATTTTTTTTAGCCTTCTCTTCTATCCTAATAGACAACTGCACTGCAATGATTATTTATAGCCTTCAGAAAATATGTTTAGCTCAGACTGAACTATTTTATCCTGCTTTGTTGTTTTGAGCTTCTAAAAGTAAAATTTTTCATCATCACATTTTTATTTTTTTTTGTAATTAAAGGTTGTAGATAAATAAAATAAAACAGCTTTTTTGCAAAGCTAAGATACTTGTTTTTATTTTACTTTAAAGTTTATATGTTTAAAAGAAAGCTATAAACAATATTAATATGATTATTTATTGAACTTCAACATGGGGTACAGTGGACCACCCACTCCTGGGGCACAGTGGTCCACAATCCACTCTGCTCCTCTAATGCAGAATGTTCAAAATATTTAATAATTGCTTATTTTCTATAAAGAAAGATTTTTTAAAGTAGACTTAACTGTAAAATAAAGTAAACAAATAAAAATAACAATTTATTTAACATAGTAGGAAATATTTTGTTTTGTATTTACTGCCTTTGATAAATATAACTGTAGTCTAATTGTTGATGATTCTATTCAAGTAAGATTCATGAGACGCAAATTGAATGGAAATCAGTTTGTTTCTCCCAAAACTGAAGATGAATCTGCTGTTGATGTCAATGATTTCATAATGTTGCTCTCAGACCCAAAAATTATTTCTTGAAAATTCCAGGCTCAATCTTACTCATAAGTACTTTGGAATTTCATTTGCAAATTTTAATGTGAGCTGATTTTTTTGTACTTAAGTAAAAACTTCAACTAAATTGCAATTGTTCCTGTATTAATCTGTTATTATTTTCAAAATATAATAATTTTTTTGTTTTTGTTTCAAAATTTATATTACTATGTTATTTTGCAGGTGAAGGAGCAACAAAAAAGAATTAGATTAATGAAAAATACGTTTATATTGTATTTTAGATAATACCTAATAGTGGTCCACTGTACCCCGGTGGGTGGACCAGTGTATATATATATATATTTTTTTTTTTTTTTGAAAAATCTATTGAAGACTATTAGTCCAGTAGAAATAGCGCAAAAAAGGGCCTTGCCTTACAAAAATTCGGGTAGTTCTGATTTTTGGGTATGCTCTAAAGGTTGACCCTCTAATAAAAAAACCAAGTTTTCGACCCTCTAGACCTTGTGCGTTTTTCACAATATTGAAAAAACCAATATTTTTCGGCACTTTTTTCGATTTTTCTTAAATAACTCAATTTTAGTGCATTTTACAGAAAAAGCACTGTTACCAGTTTGTAGAGCATACAATTCTCTACAACATGCAGTATTCAGGTTTGTAAATTGTCCAAATAGGGGGTAAGATACGGAGCCGGGAAAATAGGGTAAAATTTGCAAAAATCGTTTTTTTTAATAATCTACTTTTAGTGCGTTTTAGAGATAAAAGCACTTTCACCATTTTGTCGACCATAAAATTTTCTACAACATCGGTATTCATGTTTGTAAATTGTCCAAATAGGGGGTAAGATACGGAGCCGGGAAAATAGGGATAAATTTGGAAAAAATGTAAAAATCCACAAATGACGTTAGTTTTTGCTTAATAACCCACTTTTAGTGCATTTTAGAAACAAAATTGTCATAATCAACTTTTTAGAGCATAAGATAGACCATAGTTTCATTTATTATAGGTTCACCCTCTAATAAAAAAACCAAGTTTTCGATCTTCTAGACCTTGTGCGTTTTTCACAATATTGAAAAAAACTAATATTTTTTCGGCACTTTTTTTGGATTTTTCTTAATAAACTCAATTTAATGCTTTTTACAGAAAAACACTTTCACCATTTTGTAGAGCATAAAATTCTCTATAACATGCAGTATTCAGATTTGTAAATTGTCCAAATAGGGGGTAAGATACGGAGCCGGGAAAATAGCGTAAAATTTGCAAAAATCCACTAAATACGTTAGTTTTTACTTAATTACCTACTTTTAGTGCGTTTCAGAGACAAAAGCACTGTCACCATTTTGTAGAGCATAAAATTCTCTACAATATGCAATATTCATGTTTGTAAATTGTCCAAATAGGGGGTAAGATACGGAGCCGGGAAAATAGGGTTAAATTTGGAAAAAATGTAAAAATCTTCAAAAGACGTCAGTTTTTGCGTAATAACCTACTTTTAGTGCATTTTAGAGACAAAAGCACTGTCACCACTTTGTAGAGCATAAAATTCTCTACAACATGCAGTATTAAGGTTTGTAAATTGTCCAAATAGGAGGTAAGATACGGAGCCGAGAAAATAGGGTTTTGCATTTTTTCCAAATTTAACCCTATTTTCCCGGCTCCATATCTTACCCCTTATTTGGACAATTTACAAACATTAATACTGCATGTTGTAGAGAATTTTATGCTCTACAAAATGGTGAAAGTGCTTTTGTCTCTAAAACGCACTAAAAGTAGATTATTAAGCAAAATCGATTTTTGCAAATTTTACCCTATTTTCCCGGCTTCGTATCTTACCCCCTATTTGGACAATTTACAAATCTGAATGCTGCATGTTGTAGAGAATTTTATGCTCGACAAAATGGTGAAAGTGTTTTTCTGTAAAATGCACTAATATTGAGTTATTTAAGAAAAATCCAAAAAAAGTGCCAAAAAATATTAGTTTTTTCAATATTGTGAAAAACGCACAAGGTCTAGAAGATCGAAAACTTGGTTTTTTTATTAGAGGGTCAACCTATAATAAATGAAACTATGGACTATCTTATGCTCTAAAAAGTTGATTATGACAATTTTGTTTCTAAAATGCACTAAAAGTGTGTTATTAAGCAAAAACTAACGTCATTTGTGGATTTTTACATGTTTTCCAAATTTAACCCTATTTTCCCAGCTCCGTATCTTACCTCCTATTTGGACAATTTACAAACATGAATACTGCATGTTGTAGAGAATTTTATGCTCTACAAAATAATGAACGTGTTTTTGTCTCTAAAACGCACTAAAAGTAGATTATTAAGCAAAAACGAACGTCTTTAGTGGATTTTTGCAAATTTTACCCTATTTTCCCGGCTCCGTATCTTACCCCCTATTTGGACAATTTTCAAATCTGAATGCTGCATATTGTAGAGAATTTTCTGCTCTACAAAATGGTGAAAGTGCTTTTTCTATAAAATGCACTAAAATTGAGTTATTTAAGAAAAATAAAAAAAGTGTCGAAAAATATTGGTTTTTTCAATATTGTGAAAAACGAGCAAGGTCTAGAAGATCGAAAACTTGGTTTTTTTATTAGAGGGTCAACCTATAATAAATGAAACTATCGACTACATCATGCTCTAAAAAGTTGATTATGACAATTTTGTTTCTAAAATGCACTAAAAGTGGGTTATTAAGCAAAAACTAACGTCATTTGTGGATTTTTACATTTTTTCCAAATTTAACCCTTTTCCCGGCTCCGTATCTTACCCCCTATTTGAACAATTTACAAACATGAATACTGCATGTTGTAGAGAATTGTATGCTCTACAAAATGGTGAAAGTGTTTTTGTCTCTAAAACGCACTAAAAGTAGGTTATTAAGCAAAAACTGACGTCTTTTGAAGATTTTTACATTTTTTCCAAATTTAAACCTATTTTCCCGTCTCCGTATCTTACGCCCTATTTGGACAATTTACAAACATGAATACCGCATGTTGTAGAGAATTGTATGCTCTACAAAATAGTGGAAGTGCTTTTGTCTCTAAAACGCACTAAAAGTAGGTTATTAAGCAAAAACTAACGTTTTTAGTGGATTTTTGCATTTTTTGCAAATTTTACCCTATTTTCCCGGCTCCGTATCTTACCCCCTATTTGGACAATTTACAAACCTGAATACTGCATGTTGTAGAGAATTGTATGCTCTACAAAATGGTAACAGTGCTTCTTCTGTAAAATGCACTAAAATTGAGTTATTTAAGAAAAATAAAAAAAAGTGCCGAAAAATATTGGTTTTTTCAATATTGTGAAAAACGCACAAGGTCTAGAAGATCGAAAACTTGGTTTTTTTATTAGAGGGTCAACCTATAATAAATGAAACTATGGACTATCTTATGCTCTAAAAAGTTGATTATGACAATTTTGTTTCTAAAATGCACTAAAAGTGTGTTATTAAGCAAAAACTAACGTCATTTGTGGATTTTTACATGTTTTCCAAATTTAACCCTATTTTCCCAGCTCCGTATCTTACCTCCTATTTGGACAATTTACAAACATGAATACTGCATGTTGTAGAGAATTTTATGCTCTACAAAATAATGAACGTGTTTTTGTCTCTAAAACGCACTAAAAGTAGATTATTAAGCAAAAACGAACGTCTTTAGTGGATTTTTGCAAATTTTACCCTATTTTCCCGGCTCCGTATCTTACCCCCTATTTGGACAATTTTCAAATCTGAATGCTGCATATTGTAGAGAATTTTCTGCTCTACAAAATGGTGAAAGTGCTTTTTCTATAAAATGCACTAAAATTGAGTTATTTAAGAAAAATAAAAAAAGTGTCGAAAAATATTGGTTTTTTCAATATTGTGAAAAACGAGCAAGGTCTAGAAGATCGAAAACTTGGTTTTTTTATTAGAGGGTCAACCTATAATAAATGAAACTATCGACTACATCATGCTCTAAAAAGTTGATTATGACAATTTTGTTTCTAAAATGCACTAAAAGTGGGTTATTAAGCAAAAACTAACGTCATTTGTGGATTTTTACATTTTTTCCAAATTTAACCCTTTTCCCGGCTCCGTATCTTACCCCCTATTTGAACAATTTACAAACATGAATACTGCATGTTGTAGAGAATTGTATGCTCTACAAAATGGTGAAAGTGTTTTTGTCTCTAAAACGCACTAAAAGTAGGTTATTAAGCAAAAACTGACGTCTTTTGAAGATTTTTACATTTTTTCCAAATTTAAACCTATTTTCCCGTCTCCGTATCTTACGCCCTATTTGGACAATTTACAAACATGAATACCGCATGTTGTAGAGAATTGTATGCTCTACAAAATAGTGGAAGTGCTTTTGTCTCTAAAACGCACTAAAAGTAGGTTATTAAGCAAAAACTAACGTTTTTAGTGGATTTTTGCATTTTTTGCAAATTTTACCCTATTTTCCCGGCTCCGTATCTTACCCCCTATTTGGACAATTTACAAACCTGAATACTGCATGTTGTAGAGAATTGTATGCTCTACAAAATGGTAACAGTGCTTCTTCTGTAAAATGCACTAAAATTGAGTTATTTAAGAAAAATAAAAAAAAGTGCCGAAAAATATTGGTTTTTTCAATATTGTGAAAAACGCACAAGGTCTAGAAGGTCGAAAACTTGGTTTTTTTATTAGAGGGTCAACCTTTACAACATACCCGAAAATGAGAACTACCCGAATTTTTGTAAGGTAAAATGCTATTTCTACTGGACTATATGTTGTGAGAAAATTATGATGGATGTAAGAAGGTTTAAGGAATATTCAAAAATATTTTCATACAGATCGGTCAGTCTGTTAAAGAGAAAAAAAAATGTTAATTGAAGAAGTGGTCCACTGTGTACCGGTCTCCCCTATACACTGTCTAAGGTAGAATATTCTCTATGATGGAAAATTTTCTCGGTCCTGGTCGATTCTGTTTTAGACGTAGTTTGCTGTATTTCATTTAGTCTTATGTAACATTTTCTACTGCATTTTACAAATAGTTTTATATTTATATTGTATCAGTTATAAGATGTTCGCTGTATCCTGATAAATGTTATTGAGTCAGTTTAGGTTTCTACTATATTTTAATAAGGAAAACAAAATTTAGTGAATATTCTAGTGATAATTTTTTTAAACTGATACAGTGTTGCATTATGCAACTTCTGTTATTTGAAATTTTATGCTTGTGTAATGATGTCTGAGAGATAGATGGTAAAATTCATTATCTGCAGATTGACAGTAGTGCTGTGAACTTACCAATATGAAAAAACAAATCCATCAATTTTTAGATGTTTAAAGATAATTAAGTATTGTTTTAATAATAGATTAGGAAACCATTTTATGATTTATCATTAATATTTAAAAGTGAATTTTTTTTGAGTGAGTCAATTTTAAATAAAAAATCTGTAAAATATAAAGGCACAGATGTCATATATGCACCACATTGGCGCAATTTTTTTCCTCCGCCAATTTGGCAAAAACTTTGTCACAAATAGCATGCAGTAATAGCACGTGATCTTTTATTTCAATGTAAAAATAAAATAACATTAATATACATTATAACGTTAGTGTTATAAACGTTAACATACATATATTACATTAATATCAAAAACAAAGTTTTTGCCAAATTGCTGGGGGAGAGGGGGAGGAATCACGCTAATGTGGTGCGTATTGATTGATATACATAATAAAAATAATTTATAGAATTAAAATAAAAAATAAAAGCAAATAAACAGCAATTTATTTTGTTCGCCAAGCTGGCGGAAAAAAATTCGCGCCAATGTGGTGCGCATATGACATCTGTGCCAATATATATTTTATGACATTTTTAACTTAATGAACAATATTTTGGAAAAGCTCACAAATTATCATTATCTATACTTCATATGGTGTGTACTATTAAACTGAAAATTTTATAAAATATTTCTAGCCTAATTTTTACTTCAACCAAACTTTTAAAATCTGAAATCTTCTCTCTTTTTAGAGCCAATTTTGCTGTTGTATCCTGGACAACTGTAGATATCAATGTGATTGAAGGAATTGGGTTCACCCACATGTGAAACTTTTATTTCACGAGATACCACATGGCTTGATTGGCATTTCTCTTTTATCTACGGACCTCCAAGTGAGAGGACTCTCCACACCGCTACTTTTTTGTGTAAGTCTGTAGTACTGACATGACATTCCCAAGAGCCATCCTCAGAAGAATTGACCTCATGTGATGCTACCTAGCTGCCATTTTCTGGTGAAAACTACTGCTGCATTGTGGCATAGTTGAATAAATATTGCTTGGTGTATATAGATGCTTAATTGGAACTGTATACTTCAGCAATGCTTTTTCGACTGTAAAATGGGAAAAGCTGTGTTCACCAGCAACTGATCTAGCAGGGAGAAAGCTTTACCAAAAGTAAGCGTTTATTGTTATTGTAATAATTTATCCCATTTTTATTAATATTCCGTAAGATGTTTATGATACTTAATAAAAAAGGTTGTATTAAAATTTGTGACATAACTCATGGGGCTTCAGTCCGTGTTGTTCTTTCTTAAATCTGTTTAGGGGGACACTCAGTTTGACACAAGAAAATCGCCATTTGGGCAGTCTGTAATTTCTTCCCAGAGTATTTTATAATTATCAAAAAATTAATTAAAATATAATAAAATATAATAAAATATTTAATATGGTATTTTCTTGATATAGATAGCGGCGACTAAAATGTATCGCCAAGTTATATTACATATATGACATTAAAATCATATTGACATTTTATGATGTATATATGATATTTTAGATGTAAATTTTATGTAAATATATATATATATATATATATTGGGTACATTTAGGATATACATATATACAGTATTACTTCCTCAAATCCACCACCCTAAAATCTGCAAATTCTTAAAATACGCACATCGTTTCTGATGTAAACAATGAAATTTATAATTAAGATGTAAGTGTAAAATTTTAGTTTTTTTTTTAAATTTTATATCATTCTGTACACATTTTAATATGTAATTCTGTTTGATATGATTCAACTCGTGTTTTCTCATGAAGAAAGTATAAATTTATTTCTGAAAAGATTCTAGATACTGCTGATATCAGTGGCGATTGCAATATATATATATTTTTTTTAACCAAATAATTTTTGTATAATCAAGCTTTTTTGGTTATTAAGCACGGCTGAACATGAAAGAAAACTTTGTTATTTTAAGATTTTTATGTGAATTATTAGTGTACATTTATAAGGTGAGTTTCACTGAATAATTTAAGAAAAAAATATCTCATCATTATCATATTTAATTAAGCATTAATAATTATTTACTTGACCTTCACTTTTATATTTTAAATGTTTTTTAAATTTTCTTAATTTTTTTTATTTTATTTTACGTTAAGCATTCCTTATAATTTTCAGTGCATTATGAAATTCAAATTATTGTTTAAAAAATGTAAATAAAACAGTGACCAAAAATTTGCTAAATTCTAAAATCTGCATAACCTCTGGTTTTAAGCTACACAGATTTAAGGAAGTCTACTGTATAAGATTGGCAAAATCATTACAACTGTGGGATAACAGTAATTGTGAAGGTCACTATAATGAAGAAGTATCTTTTAAATTTTTTGTCTCCTTAGATTTACACGATGTTTAGGAGAATGCACCCACTCGCCTCCAACCACACATCCATCTCACACCATCTCACAGAAAAAAGCCATGCATACATTTTTTAATGTCTAATATCTATTGTAATGATAAATTATGTAAAGTGATCAACAATATATTTAGTTGGCTTATCTATATATTTAAAATTAAAATCACATTCTGTCAAATTTTCCACACGAATATCGTCTCTTTGCACATGCGCCAACGTTTTTTGAAGGCTTCTTCCCTCAGAAAGGGGAAACCTGATGTATTAGCCCTCACCTGTTTATCCTAGGGAAATTGAAAAGGGTTGATTGCAAACAGATGGAGTCACCTCACCATTGCATTAAGCATAGACCTTCTAATATATTTTTGCTCTGAGATTGAAAGCTGAAGCTTTTTTTTTAAGAACTCATTGTTCCAATACTAAATATGCATATTTTTCGCAAAATTTTAAAGAGAGCTTGGATAAAGTTATATATTTATATCCGATTGAAATGTCAGAGAGTTCGGAAGATGAGAACAATTTTTTTATTGCTATGTTAAAGTAGCCGACACGAAAACAAACAAACAAAAAAGCGAGAAGAAAACATTTATTTTACAACTAGATAACAATATTTTTTCACAAAATTTTTACACGGGCTGTAAAACCGTTTATTTATCACCAATAATGATTTCAAAGAGTTTGAACAAAAATAACTTTTTATTTTAAAACTATGAAACGACCCTATGTAAACAAGAAAATGAGTGCATCACTAAATAAATATTAATATTTTTTTGCCAATTTTTTCATTTTAAAATATAATTTCAGACAAAATTTTAAAGAGAGCTTGGATACAGTTATATTTATAACCGATTGAAATGTCAGAGAGTTTTGAAAATGAAGACTATTTTGTTATTGCTATGTTAAAGGAGCCAACATGAAAACAAACAAACAAAAAAATATAAGAAAACATTTCTTTTACAACTAGATAACAATATTTTTTCCCAAAATTTTTACACAGGTTGTAAAACCGTTTATTTAGCACCAATAAAGATTTCAAAGAGTTCGGACAAAAAGAACTTTTTATTTCAAAACTTTGAAACGACCCTACGCAAACAAGAAAATGAGTACTTTTATCACTAAATATCAATATTTTTCATTTTAAAATATGTCATACAAAATTTGATTAAAGATATAAAATAATAAAAACTTGATGTTTCTTTTTTAATTTATTATTATGGGCCCGGGCAACGCCAACTAGTATTAATATTTAAAATATACATTGATATGGCCCATTTATCACACAAATCTAAAAAAATAATCAATTTAATCTTGAAATTAATGCTTTTGTCTGCAAAAAAAAAAGGGGAAAATTTTCCTGCTAAGAAAAATCGAAAAGTCATGAAATTTTGGCGATATGCATTTTCTGGTAAATTCTAGCAACCTTTTCCCTTTTGCTGGTGGTTCTGACAGAGAAGAGATATTTTTCGAACATGAATAAAACAAAAGTTGTATGGTGATGTTATCTCTCAAGTGACCTTAGGGGGTTGTTCAAGTATACCCGTAAGCATATTTTTAGTAATTTTATACCCCGTCCTTGCCTTATCAGAAAAAAAGCAAATAGTAACCCCCCTCCTTTTTTTTTTGCTTATGTATGATTTTGACATTTTGTACGTCAACACTGTTTGCCAGGAAAAAACAGTTACCATTAATTTACACTATTAATCTTACAAATTTATATAAATAGGCATATATAGGGGTTGTGGTATCAAAATAATGCAAAATGGTTTTAATATATTGTTGTTTATCGCATTGAACAATAAAACTTAACAATAGGCCCTAACTTAATTAGTCATCATAACTAAAATTTTTAACAGGAATCACAGAAATTTTACGTGTTTGAAGTTCCGAGCGGACTACAGAATACTCATTTCCCATCATGTATTTTTTCTTGTTGTTGCTGCGTTGTCTAATGCATTCATAAGAATTGTCATAATCCCCCCCCCCCTCCCTTCTTCTCCCTGTCAGCAAAAATAATCAAACCCTGAACTCCTCGTTACTGCTTACGTAATACTTGAATTGCCCCTTAGCGTTATTTTTAATTTTAAGAATTGTACACTTGAGCAGTTAAAGATGCTTGTTTATAATTTTAAATCATCAGATTATTTTGCTTTGATGGATTTATATTGGAGCAGGTGTTCAATATTATTGAAATATTTATTTTACATGAATTTTATAAGTGAATACTGGATATCTAGCAATCAGTGCTTAATTTATGATGGAGCTTAGCTCTGGTACTTCTTTGTTTTCAGTGAATACTTAAAAATAGCCAGAGCTTATAAATATTGTGCACCACAACTTACCAGGACATTCGTGTATGTTTTATATTGTTGCTTGATAAAAAAATGCTTAGCGAATAAGATTATCTGAAATTTTTTTTATAAATGTTTTTGCTATTTGTTCATTCATTAGATTTTATTGTATATATATGCATAGCTGCCAACTAATCCTTATCTGTGTTGCTACTAAATCTGGATAGTAATATTGACCTTATTTAATTTCAAAATTCTGCAATTAAACCATGTCAAGATTAGGCGAAGACTTCTGTTCGGAAGTACTGGTAACAAAAAAGTGGCATAGTTGACAGCTATTTATAGACTGAATTTTCTGTAAACCTCAAGCCGAGGACACTAATGTAGAAACATTTGCCTTTTACTTCCGGTAAGTTAACCCTTACTTTTGGCGCCTTTGCTTGGCGACGTTTGTTTGTTTACAAATTTGATGCTGTCAAATCTATGAAATACACACACTTAACATTCAAGGTTTCGCGAAAAATAGAGTATTTATTTATTTACATTATTTCTTATTTTATTCTGACTACAATTTAACAATACAACAACCATAGTTGTACGGAAAAAAAATTATATATTTTAGACACATATATGTAAAGATGCATTCAAAAATTTGTAACATTATTTAGTGCGATACACAGTAAATATTTACTATTCTCAAATTATGTTTATTTTTAACTACATTCAAAAATATAAAAAAGAATTTTATTTATTTATTATTGAAATCAAATACTAAAATATTTTAAAACCTTTGTTAATAAGAAAACAAAATACTTCTTTATGTTTATTCCGTGAATAAATTTGCAGAATTTAGTGTTCACTCTATTTTTTGTGACGCTATTTAGAGCACAAATTAGTATAGTATTAGGTTCTGTTGTTTGTTATTTAGAGTGAAAAAACTATAAGACTAAGTGATTGACTGAAGCATATTTGATGTAATATCCCTAATTCTTGAAATTTTAATGTTTACGCTATAATTTGTTGTTGGTAGTAGAACGTTGGAATAGTTTCATGTAAATGAGTGATTTTTTTTTTTCATTAGTCTAAATTATTTTTTATTGTGACAATATTGAAAATAAAATATTGATTCACAACCTCATATTATTTGTAATTGAAATCTTCAACAGTTATTTTGATTATTAATTAAAAATTTCCAACTGTACTTTATTTTTAAATTTTACAATTAAACAGTTTAAGATATTTTGAACGATGAGGAGAAAAAGTTTAATGTAAATAGTTAAGCTTAATATATAATATAAATGCAAGTTTAACAGTTTCAGTTTATTAACATTGTTATTTTTATAACAATCTTTTTAAGCTTATTAAGTTTGGTAAAGATAATTAATTTAAAAAATCTGATTTAACTTTCAAGTGAAAAATCTAAACGAAAGAAATAATATGTTATAAATAAAACAATACAAATAAATGACATATTAAGTTTACAAGGATTGTGGAAAAAATGCTGATTTTGTGAAAGGTTCGCAGAAAAAACTTTCGTGAAAGGGTCACGGGAAAAATGCAACTGTCTTTATTAAAAACAGCACACACAACAAACCTCTATACAAACAAACCTATCCTGTCTTCCTGCCTGAGGAAAGCACCGTAATTATAACACCTAGGTCTGATTTTTTTATTTCAATTTAGATTTTTTTAAAATTAAAACGTGCATACGGAATTCTGGATTCGAGGCTATTCCATGCTCTCCACCAATCCACAGCAACAAAGCAGACAGCCAATGAGAGCAGGTGTTAATAAGGGATGATCCAGGATCCAGGGACGGCAGTTCATGTTCACAGCTGAAAGCGGCTAGCCACAGATTTCATTGTTTTGTTTATGTTTGAGTTTTATTTTAAAGAAAAGGTATATATTTTTGGCTAATTGAGGTTCACATAAGTTAGTTCCAATTGTATTCATTCTTTGTATGCATAGTTGCCTCCATATATTATGTGTTCGGTAAGAATATATTTTGCACTTTACTGAATGTTTTCATAGCGCTAGACATATCAGCTCATGTTCTTAAATGAAACAACTGTTTTCAATAACAAATCTTAATGAATCAAATTAATCTTACACTTTACTATAAAATGTACAGTTCTACAATGTATCGCATATTACAACGTTCTTGGGAACTAAAAATGTAGTCCAATAACAGTAACAGAAAGAAAAATTGTAAATAACAATAAATAAATAATCATAAATTTCACATCATTGAATTAACAAACTCATATATAAGATACAACTTTAAACTGATATGCCTCATCAACTGCTGTCGAAATCAATATAATGTAAATAATTCTTAAAAATTATGAGTTTGCTAAGAAATTAAAACATTCAGTGCAGTGTAGGATGTATTTTTTCCTCAAAACAATTTAATTTGTAAATATGAAGTTAAAAAAAAATCACCGTTTTCTCACATATTATGAGTTTTATCAGCAAGTTAAAACATTAAGTAAATGTGAATGATTTGCGGAGCTGTTTCTATCAAAATTCAATAACATCACCCAAAAACCCTCAACAAAAATAATTATAAAGAGTGTGATGACAACATAAATTTTATACCACATTGCATGTCCGTTCTTGGGCGATTCTTATAAAACACAAAATTTGTCACAAAATGGTGATTTTTTTACAACATGCTAACAAATTAAAATGGTTTATAATTATTTAAGAACGTTGTAACATGCGATAAATTGTAGAACTGTACATTTTATAGTAAAGTGTCAGATTAATTTGATTCATTAAGATTTGTTATTGAAAACAGTTTGTTTCATTTCAGAACATGAGCAGATATGTGAACGTTTTGAAAATATTCAGTAAAATGCAAGTTATATTCTTACCAAACACATAATATATGGGGGCAACTAAACATACACAGAATGAATACAATCAAAACTAACGTACTTTAACCTCAATTAGCCAAAAATATGTTCCTTTTCTTTAAAATAAATCTAAAAAATAAACAAAACAACGGATTTTGTAGCTAAACAAAATGCATTACGCGTAGCCGCGTAAGCTACGAACTAAACTGTCCTCGCTAGATCCTGGATCATGACATAATCACACCTGCTCTCATTGGCTGGCTGCTTCGTTGCCACGGATGGCGTTACCGAGGCTATTTCATGCGGAGAGCTTAAAATAGCCCCGTACCCAAAATTCCATGTACACGTTTTAATAAAAAAAATCTAAATTAAAATTTAAAAATCCGGCGGCGAGGTAAACTTTCTGGTGATAGTATCTGCATATGATTAAAATTTCAGAATCCTAGGTGTTATAATTACGGTGAAATCCTCGGGCAGGCAGACAGACACCTATACTGTTTTATAGAGATAGAGATCTCTATTCTGACCAATGAAAATGCTCCATAATATAGTAAAGTAACCGTTTTCTCTAAAAGCGGTGGAGTGGGTCTGCAGCAAAAGCTGAAGATTTTTAACAGTGTAGATACAGCTCTGGCTCATTTATTCTCATAGCGTCACAAATAGTGGTAGGCTGCAACCAGCGTTTGGTACAAAGAGACGCGCCCATCGTTTTGTGCCAATCGCTGTATGTCTTTCGTTGTTGCCAGCCACCTTTTGTGACGTCATGATAAAAAATGAGCCAGCCCGGTATCTAGTGTAGCTCTGGTATGGTGCCTCTTTGAGAGAGTGACGACATTCGGAAAATAAAATTTGATTGGTTGAGACACTTTTGGACAAAATACACGACCTATTCATGACGTTTACAACTTCACACGGGAGGATCATATTTACACGGCGAAAACAATGGCGGCGCAAAATATAGCGCAAAACATTGGGCATGGCACTTTGCACCAATCGCCGTGTGAAGATGAACCGCTCCGTACGATATTTTAAACATCATAATTCGGCAGTCTATTTTATTGCTTGTGCTTATATCAACAACAGTGCCCGAATCTCAAGGTTGGCATTACGATTTCAATATCATTTGTGGCTTCAACAACGATGGAGAAAGTATTGTTGCTATTGTGATGAGTTGACATGTTTCAACTCCTCCCTTATTTGTGGAAAAAGGATAATCTCTCTGGAATGAAAATAATCTGACAGATTGATCTCTATTGAGAAAAATTCTATCAATAGTGTGAATTTCATTTTCACTTTGAGATAAGCCAAGCTGCAATACATGCTTTGTATTGAATGATATGTTATCTGAATGGGTAGATAAGAAATGTGAATGGCATTCTTTGGATACAATGGATCTAGCCCATATGAGTTGGAAATTCTAACTGGATAAGTATGGGATTAAGATAGCTGTCACTCATAGGAAGGCCAGAGGGCGTTTCTTTCCTTATGGAGAAAAAAATACCTGTTTTGCCGGAGAGGAAGGAATGCGAGGGGATACGAAAGACGGCAGTTGAATTTGGAATACTGGAGAGTGAGGTTCCACTTTGGAGCGGACGTCAGAATCGGAGTTTGGCTGACCATGGAAATTTACAGCATGGATGCTTATCATAATTTTTCATTTTTACTTTTGTTTTCTTTTTTTAATGTGTTAATTTAAAATAAAGTTTTTTTCGTTTCAAACGATAAATGGAATTTATTAATTATATATACAGCGTCTCACGCTACCACAGCAATAGTATATATAATTAATTGGTGGCAGCAAATGGGATATGTAATCTAGAATAAATTAGATTACGGATCTATGTTAACCTGATTAAACAGATGAAGAGCCAGTGGAAAACGGATAAGCAGAATTGTGGAGTTTTGAAGTATAATTGGAGTCGTGGTTTTTTCTCGGAGTTCTAGCAAGCAGAGAACTGGTAAAAAAAACTTTATCGACAAAAGCTGTGTAGTGTATGAACAGTCAACTATAGATTTGGTGATACGTGTTTGTGCTTCTTAATATATCCAGTGGAATGAAGATATGCGGTGTACCATCTGAGTTGTCTACATATGGATCGAAGCCAATTTAGTGCCTCATCAGTGTCTTCAATTCTTCAAAAATCTGTGTGTGTCATCTTTAAAAGTGCTTGGACGCCTGGTATCAGTGTGGAGGAAATATCTGCATCTGGAGGTAAGCTCTTTTATGATATCTTCTATAGAGGTCTGTTTTAAATTGAATTTTGTGTATAAATTTTAATTTTGGGGAACAAAACTCTATGTGAAATTTAAGAATTCTAGGGAAGCTATTAATTTGGTATTTAAATTTTAGTTAGAATTTTTATGTTTGTTGATTTTCTTGTATCTGTTTGGTATAATATTGGGTTAAGAAAATTATATACTTATGTATATGTTAAAATTTACTTGGGGTATAGTAAATTGTTATTGATTAATTGAGATTATTAATCAGGGTATTTTAATCATAATTTTGTATAAAACTTTTGAAAATAAGAGTTTTGTTTATATACATTTTAGTTATTACAGTAATAAAGTTATAGCTTAATTTTATGGGTATACTGTGGATGATTATGATTAATGTTTCAAAATAAATTGATGTTATACTGTACTGTTGGGTATAAAATTTATTTTGGGGGATATACTCAGTTTGAAAGACGTCACTGTTGCATGAGAATTTGCTATATTAAAATTGTGTCGTTTTTGAATACATTATTATACGTATAGTGAAGAAAATTCTATTTCTGTGTTTATTGTATTATTGTAAATTGAATATATCTGATATTTTGAAAATTATTATATTTTTGGGGAAAATATGGCAGAATATTTAGGAAAATATAATAAAAGTGTCTTGCTGTTATTAGCAGAGGAATTTGAGACCAGTGTGTCAAAAACGTGTAAAAATAAAGCTATAATTCAGGCTATCGTAGATGCAGAGGATTATGATGAAAGTTTCGCTAAAATTCGATTGCAATATTTTCTTGAACAGGAGGCGGAGCGGAAAGAACAGGAAAAACAAATCGAAAAAGATCGTAAAGAAAGAGAGAGGCAAATTGAATTAGATAGGATTGCGCAAGAGGAAAAAGATAAGCTTAGGAAATTTGAGTTAGATAAACTTGAAAAACAACTTGAGGTAGATAAACTTGAAAAACAACTTGAGGCAGATAAACTTGAAAAACAACTTGAGGCAGATAAACTCGAAAAACAGCAACAATTTGAATTACAAAAACTTGAAAAAGAACAGCAATTTGAATTAGAAAAATTGCGTATTCAAAATTCTGAGGATGTTGTTAGTGTTTCATCTAATGAATCAAATGTAGATTTTCATAGAACTCCTAAGGTAAATTTAAAGGATTTGGTTCCGCGCTTTGATTCTAAATTAATTGATATAACTCTTTTCTTTATGATTTTTGAAAGGCAAGCCGAGAAAACTAAAATTTCTCAGGAAGATTTGGTCAGTCAATTAATTCCTTTGTTACCTTCTGATATTGCCGAAATTATTGTAAAACAACCAGCAGATAAATGTGATGATTTTCAACATGTAAAGAAAGTTTTGTTAGATAGGTTTAGGCTAAGTACAGGCGCCTTAAAACAAAAATTTGAAACTCATCAAAGAAAATCTGGTGAATTATGGGTGGATCTGATTTATGAGTTAAGGGGTTATCTAGATAATTGGTTAGAGTCGTTAGAAGTGAGGGATTTTGATTCACTAAAAGAACTAATGCTAACGGAACAATTAAAAAAACGTGTCCCTTTTGAGATAAAAGAAAAATATATGGATGATTGGGAGGAAATAAAGATTGCTTCTAAACTCGCGGAAAAATCGGATAAATTTGAGAGTATAAGAAGAGAATTTAATAGGTCGGATAGAAAACCGTGGGAAAATAAATCTTTTCAGGATAAGCAAAAAGACAGCTTTAATTCTAAAAGTAGAAAGGAAATTAAACCAAAATCGGAATTTGAGAATACGAAAGAGTGTGGGAAATTTGATCAAATTAAGAAGGACAATGCTTTCGAAAAGCAAAGACAAGTCCAATGTTATAATTGTTTGGCCGTGGGCCACATCCGTCCAAATTGTCCGGAATTGTTAAAAAGTAAAACTAATTATAAGGATAAAAGCATAGCTTGGATCATTACTAGTGATGGGAAAAGTGAAAATAATAGGGAAGGTGTGGAAACCGAATTGCCTATGGTTAATTTATGCGTGAATGGTAAGAAAGTAAAAGCGATTAAGGACACAGGTGCGCAAATTGCGGTTTTTGATGCTAATGACATTCCGTGGAGTGCTAGGAAAATGGGAAATGTCTTTCTTATACCGGCTCTCGGAAATAGACAAAAGGCGGATTTGGTGTCCGTGCCGATTGCTTTGATAAAAGATGAAAAAGAGCACGTTGAAAAGAATGCGGTGGTTGCAGTTGTGAGAAAACTAAATTCTCCTCCACTGATAACACCCGTTGTTTATGACTTATTAAAGTTAGAAAATATGGATAAGAAAAATTCAGTGTGTAAACAGGTGGAAAATCAGAGAGAATTAAATGGGCAGGGAACCCTCAGATTATCTAGCGATCACGAGCAAAGGGTTGTTAGAAAATGGTTGTGAATGAAATCTGTGAAAGGGATAATAAGTCTGTTGATGAGTTGGAGGTATATTCACCAGGAGACGTGAATGATAGGAATTTGGAAAAAGGATCTGAATTGATCGATATAAAAGATAATGCTTCTCAAATGGATATGGTTAAAAGGTCATGTAAGAGAGGTCAATTTCGTGAAAAGAATTCTGAGCATGATGTAAATACACCCAGGTATTTTGTTGGTAGTATGGGATTCATACATGTTAGAAATAGAATTAGTAAGAAATTGAGTTCACCTATGACTGTGGCCAGTAAATTTAACTCTGGGATGAAAGATAATGATGGAGAAAATTGGGGGGCTAAATGCCAAGAAAGTGGATATGGAAATTCGAAGAATTCAAAGTTAAAAAGAATGGAGCATTCTGCTTTTAAAACGGATCATAAAGAAAGATTTATTAAAATCAAACAAGATTTTGAAAAGAAAAATTATGATTATGAAGTTGTAAAGCGAAATTTATTGTCGAAAAGATTTTCTGATAGAAGTAATTTAGATATTGGCTTTCGGGAGAATTCTCTAAATTAAGATTATTCTAAATTTGGGAGTACTCATTATTGTAATATCTGTATTGTGTTTATTTATCATTTAATGCTTAATATTTTCGTAATAGTAAAACTTCATTAATTTAATAATTGCATAAATTTAGTATGTTTTCTTTTGTTTGTAGAAGTGTCCATAATTAAGCTTTTAAGCAAGTGTTTTCTTAAGAGGGCTGTTTTAGGCATTGTGTTATATATAGGTTTATACTTTCTTTTTATTATTATTTTTTTGTTAGAATCATGTAAAGTGTAATCTGTATTTGGTATTATAGGTATGTGAAATATTTCAAAATTGTTTCTTAGGGCATCAATAATTGTATAAATTATTCCTGGAGTTATACTTAGGTATTGTAGTTATGGGATTATAGTAAATCCTGTTGACAGCGTGGTCTATCAAATACTGAGTATGGGAATGTGTTTGTTTTCTATAGGGATTTTTCATGTGTTATTCAAAAGTCCTTTGTGCTTTGTTGACCTCTTTAGAAATTGATTGAAGGAGCTTATTCTATTAATATATATGCCAAATTTCTCCTAGAAATTTTTTCTTAGGGGGAGGTGTTGTGATGAGTTGACATGTTTCAACTCCTCCCTTATTTGTGGAAAAAGGATAATCTCTCTGGAATGAAAATAATCTGACAGATTGATCTCTATTGAGAAAAATTCTATCAATAGTGTGAATTTCATTTTCACTTTGAGATAAGCCAAGCTGCAATACATGCTTTGTATTGAATGATATGTTATCTGAATGGGTAGATAAGAAATGTGAATGGCATTCTTTGGATACAATGGATCTAGCCCATATGAGTTGGAAAGTCTAACTGGATAAGTATGGGATTAAGATAGCTGTCACTCATAGGAAGGCCAGAGGGCGTTTCTTTCCTTATGGAGAAAAAAATACCTGTTTTGCCGGAGAGGAAGGAATGCGAGGGGATACGAAAGACGGCAGTTGAATTTGGAATACTGGAGAGTGAGGTTCCACTTTGGAGCGGACGTCAGAATCGGAGTTTGGCTGACCATGGAAATTTACAGCATGGATGCTTATCATAATTTTTCATTTTTACTTTTGTTTTCTTTTTTTAATGTGTTAATTTAAAATAAAGTTTTTTTCGTTTCAAACGATAAATGGAATTTATTAATTATATATACAGCGTCTCACGCTACCACACTATGGAAACAACGACTTTTTAGGTGCGTTCGTAATTATATAAATACGTAGCACCTATAGTCGTCGCTTGGTCCGTCCGTCTGTCCGTCCGTCTGTCTGTCTGTCTGTCTGTCCCTCTGTCTGTCTGTCCGCATATAACAACGCAAAAACTACCGAACCGAATGGTTTGCAATTTTAGATATATTATCTTTGCAGAATTTTGTCGAGACATTTCAAATTTTATTAAAATCGAATCAAAACTTTAGGAGATATTAATAAAAATATTTATTAAGAAATTTGAATTTTTTTTTTAAATCGGTGCTTTTTTGTTACAGGAGCTTCCGATGGATGTTAAATCGTCAAGCGACCGAGATACTTATTTTATGACAGAAATTAATCTGCAGACGATATAATTCATTTCACAGAATTAAAAATCATCAAGATATGAATATTTATATAACTAGCTGATACATATATATCTGAATATTTATATAACTAGTTAAGATATTTGTATGAACAGTGTCATAAAATATATACTTAACTAGCTGTTTAACCCGTTCTACGCACGGGATATCATGAATTTAATTCTAAAACGTGCGTACGAACGCACCTCGTTTGTAACGTTTGACGTACAATTTCCAACTTGTTGGTTTTATTGAGAACATACATCTGACTTGTGTGCTTCACATCAAGTGCCCGATTATAAGCAGGGCTACACTACATACCGGGCTTGATCATTCATTATGATGACGTCACAAAAGGTGGCCTACTAGGAGGAAAGACATACAGCGATTGGCACAAAACGATGGGCGCGTTGCTTTGGACCAATCGCTGGTCGCGGTCAGCCACCATTTGTGACGTTTTGAGAGTGAATGAGCAAGCCCGGTATCTAGTGTTGCCTTGTTATAAGTCATCGTCAATATACAAAGACGACATAGCCACAAGAAAATGTACAACACCAGAGAGTTGAAACAGGGTGTTCCACAAATGTGTGTGCAATGGAGCTGATGCGTTACTCCAAAGTGTATACACTTTCAGCACTCTTGTCACCAAGAGGAAAAAATCCGCAAAATCAGGAATATCGCCAATGGCAAAATTTATTAAAACAAAATGATTTGCATCCTTATTTTCCTGCACAAATTGCATGTTTTTGGTTTGACAATAATTGAAAACTTTGAATTTTATATTCAAATGGTAATTTACGAAATTTCATTTATTTTTATGGTTTTAGGACCAGTGTCTACCGTGTATAAAATCTGTTGATTTAATTGAAAAGCTAAGTGAACAAATTTAATTTTTAATTGCACTTACCATAATTTAATAGCAACAAAATTTTTTAATAAATAGCTGCTTTTATTAACATCACGTAATTAATAAAAATTTTAACATTGTAATCAAATTAGATTTTTTAAAACCGTGCCATGCATATTTTATAGTCTGGCAATCAACCAAACCAATCAAAAAGCAAATAATAATATTACAGGGCATAACGAATAGAGGGGTTCATGGGGCTCAAGCCCTCCTTAATTAAATAAAGACAATTTTTTAAGTCTCACAAGTTGTTAAAATTCTGTTATTTTCTGTCTTAATTGTTTGATTATTCATATCTGACAAAACTGTGCATTAAAAAAAAATTAATATTAATTAAATTGATAGTAGTAAAAAAACTAATAAATCTACAGATCAGGAACTAAAATGTAAATTCTGCAGTTTTACTTTTAAATCATTTTATTTAGCATTTAAAATACTCAACCCACACTTTCATTTATTTCATATTTATAATGCTAATCACTAGGGATGCACCGAATATTTAGTATGTATACGGCCATACTACCGAATATTCGATTAGGCTGAATGTCAAGCTATTTGGTTTGCCAAATATCAAGATATTTGGCCAAACCAACTACTTAAAGAAAACGCTTTAAAAAATATTTTTAAAACATTAGATTAGCTTTTATTTTTAACTCAATAAATAAAGATATTCAGAATAATTAAGAAAAATAATTATATTTAATTAACAGATTGTTTTAACTTATTTATTTTCTGTTTGAAAAGTAACAAGAAAATTAACAGTTAATGACATTCATAGGAACTAATCATGCATAAATGAAAGTTCCTCAATATTGTTTGCTTTTTCACAACTGGGTGTTTCTAAACATAATGGCAGATAATATACAGGTTTTTATCACCGCCCTTTGACGACATTCAAATTTTCTGCGATCCTTTGACGAAATTCCCCTTTCCCCCCCTGCCCTTTGACGAAAATCGGATTTTTTCCGCAGCCCTTTGAAAGAATTCGCGTTTTCCGCGCCATTTGATGATATTTGTTTTTTTCCGCGGCCTTTCGACGGAATACGTGTATTTTTTCGATCCTTTGTCGAAATTTGTGTTTTTTCCGCTGAATTTGGACGGAATTTGCGTTTTTTCTGCTGCCTTTTGATAAAATTCGCGTTTTTTCTCTAGCCCTTTGACAAAATTCACGTTTCCTCCATGACCATTTGACGAAATTCTCGTTTCTTCCGCGATCATTTGTCGAAATTCGTGTTTTCTCTGCGATCATTAGATGAAATTTGACCTTTCTTTCGCGATCCTTTGTCCAAATTTGCTTTTTTTTCGCGTCTTTGTAACGAAATTCGTGCCTTTACCATGGACCTTTGACGAAATTCACGTTTTTATCATGGCCCTTTGACGAAATTAACGGTTTCTGCGGCATTTTGACGAAATACGTGTATTTTCGCGATCCTTTCTCGAAATTCGCATTTTTTTCCGTGGCCCTTTGATGAAATTTGCGCTTTTTCTGCAGTCCTTCGACGAAATTAGCGTTTTGCAGCAGTCATTAGACGAAATTTGCGTTTCCTTCGTGATAATTTGATGAAATTCGCGTTTAGCTCCGCGATCATTTGTAGAAATTCGTGTTTTCTCCAAGGTAATTTGACGGAATTTGCGTTTTCTCTGCGATCATTTGATGAAATTTGACTTTTTTTTTCGCGATCCTTAACAAACTTCGCGTTTTTTTGCGGCCCTTTGACAAAATTCGAGTTTTTTTCCGCGGCTCTTCGCCGAAATACGTGTATTTTTGCAATTTTACAAAATTAGCGTTTTTTCTGCTTCCCTTTGATAAAATTCGCGTTTTTTTTCTGCAGCACTTTGACGAAATTCGCGTTTGCTCCGGGACCATTTGACGAAATTCGCGTTTGCTCCGGGACCATTTGACGAAATTCGCGTTTGCTCCGGGACCATTTGACGAAATTCGCGTTTCCTCCGCGATCGTTTGACGAAATTCGTGTTTTCTCCGCGATCATTAGATAAAATTTCGCCTTTCTTTCGCAATCCTTAGTCCAAATTTGCTTTTTTTCCGCATCTTTTTGACGAAATTTGCGTTTTTACTATGGCCCTTTGACGAAATTCGTGGTTTTCCGCGGCCCTTTCACGAAATACGTGTTTATTTCGCGATCCTTTCTCGAAAATAGCATTTTTTCCGTGGCCCTTTGATGACATTTGCGCTTTTTCTGCAGCCCTTCGACGAAATTAGCGTTTTGCAGCGGTCATTAGACGAAATTTGAGTTTTCTGCGTGATCATTTGATGAAATTCGCATTACCTCCATGATCATTTGTCGAAATTCGTGTTTTCTCCACGATCATTTGACGAAATTTGCCTTTTCTCCCCGATCATTTGATGAGATGTGACTTTTTCTTCGCGATCCTTTACAAAATTCGGGGTTTTCCACGATCCTTTAGCAAAATTAAAGATTTTTTTTCTGAAAACGATTGAAGAAATTGATTGCTCTCGGCGGCCATTTGTCAAAAATAACGATATATTTTTGACAGTCCGAATTTTCGAACCGATGACCGATTTTTTTTTAATTTTCGGAACCTCATGCCTTAAATATTTGGAAATTGTGGAACAGTATCCCCTTTGACACCCCTCCCCACCTTTCCCACCTCTTCTACGTCCTTATTGTCAAAAGATATTATTGTTTACAACACAATTCAACGTGTTTCGTAATACTCAGAACATTATGGAAATTTACGTCCCCCCCCCCCCCCGAAATAAAATCCTGGGTACGCCACTAGTCAATCCTATTTATATATACCATTGTATCCAGATGTGTTTATTTTATGGTTTTGATTTTCAGCAATCTAATTAGAATGATATAATCTAATCGAATTAGATTGTAATTAACAGGCATATTGATGCAAAGAACAAACAAGAACGAAAAATCGTGCATCAAGCATAGATTATGAAACACTTTCCAATACAGCCAGAAAACTGTAACGAAACTTCAACGTTAAATAAGGTGAAAGAAGATATGTAAGTAAACAGTTTAGAAAACATATAACACATTGAAAAATTCAGTTTTCGAAATTACCTTCCAGTGTCAAAAAAGGAGCCGAATTATTTTGTGGAGCTCTGTATATGATCAATAGATGCGGATATATAGTATGATAAAATTTAGTTTAGTTAGAATATTCACATTTATCAATTTTCGCCAATCGATGGAAATGCAGTCGAAATCTTTTGTACAGCCCTGTATATTATCTGAAGACTTTTGTACACACCACCTATTAAGCTAAAATTCAACTTAAAACTCACTCACAGCAATTACCTAACGTAAACGACAATGTATCTTTTTTGCGTAGCCCTGTATATGAATTTATTTATATTCCACAAACTTCTATTAGTCTACTAAATATAGTTCAGCTTGAAAATGCGTAAAACACAATTAAAAACTACCCTTAAGCAATTCACTCCCATAGTCTGTAATACTTATGAACTCTCTTGTGTAGCCCTGTATATGATGAACCGAGTTTATAAAGACACACGTGCTATGAAAAAAAAATTGTTAAACTTAAAAACGCAAACCAAAGTTGAAAACGCACTTATCACACTAGACTGTAAATATCGCACATGTACTATAACCAATATCTTTTGTGTGTCACTGTAAATAAGCGCAATGCACACAAGAGAGCAATTTATAGTGCATCTCAGTAATGCATATAATTTTCATTATGTTTGAAAAAGTAAAATATCACTAAATTACACTGCAGACGATTTTTCCCCATACGACGATATGTAACATAGTTCTTTTGTTTGACCCTGTAGATGAATAATAAATGATTTGCACTCCATATTCTACAAAAAGCATGTTTTAATGCGCTTTATAATTATATATCAATTTCATTGTGTTTTAAATGACGTAGCGTCATCAAAATGAACTTTAAACGATTATTCCCCATTGACCGTAATGTAACGGAAAACTTTTGACTGTCCCTGTAAAATACTATAAGTGCTACACACTTCAGTTGAAATAGGGAACATGCTATAGATAACGACAATAACATATAAAAATTGCAGAGCAATCCGAGCATATTTACGGGAGTTAGAGCACGGACAGACGGCCAGACAAACCGAAGTCATAAACACTTTTCAACTTGGTTGGAAAGTGTTAAAAAGAGTGAAATAATATTAACAGAGCTGCAGAAAAAGTAGTACGGGGGTGGGTTCTAGCGATGCCTTGCACCAGACCTCAGAGGCGCTTCAAGGACGCATTTATTTATCACTTCCGAGCGGTTGATAAACATTTTGTGTTAACTTGTCGCAAATAATAACTTAATTGAATATTAAATAATTCAATCTTGTCGTATATAAATTTGTGTAAGGTAAATCACACGTTTTTACTGAATGGTGTATAAATATTTATGTAAAATTAAAGTTTAATAATACATAAAATTGACGTTTCGTTCAACTTCTATGACCATCTTCAGCTTCCAAGATGGATGTCTTTTGTTTGTACGTGTATTTAATTTAACATCGTATTCTGAAGATGGTCATAGAAGTTGATCAAAACGTCCATTTGATGTATTTTTAAAGTTTAATTTTAAACATAAATATTTATACACCATTCAGTAAAAACGTGTGGTTTACCTTACACAAATTTATATACGATAATGTTTTGATCGTGTAACAGTCCAGCTCAATCATTAATTCAATCTTGTTTTAATTTTAAACAGTCTGACATGGAGATATTATTTTATTAGATGTTAATTTAAGTAAAAAGCATTTTAAATGTTTTAAAGCTACTAGTGTATGAATTTTCATTCAACACACAGTTGCGAGTAAAGTCTTTTCGAAATTATGATAAATGCATTCTGCATACTACTTACATATAAAAAAAATGAAATATTACAGAAAGTTGAACTTTTATTGACCAGATTGTAGTACCTAGAGATATTTTTTCTGGGTCCGGTCCGTGCGAGTTTCTAAATACTTTCCTCTGAGTCCATGTTGGGCTGTCAATTTATTCATTTATTTAAAAATTATTGTGACTTTGTACAATTTGTTTAGCAAATTCTTTAGAAATATTACTTTAATATTTAAAGATATATTTTCTTAAATATCTGTTTTTTACAATTATGATTTATTTTACCATATTTTTCTTTCATTCTAAACTACGTTGATTTTCTTACAAAATTTTCACTTGAATGTAATTGTCAACGGCAATTTTTAAACAGTGTTTCTGTACGTAATTGTCCAAGTCAATTTCTTAACCAGTGTTTACGTACGTATCCATTAACATTGTTGTTCTGTTTTACATGAATTTCGAGCATTATATCAAAATAAAATGCATTCATCAGTGTGCTTTTTGATTAATTAAGTTATTGGCCCGAGCTTTTAGCTTTTATACTGAGCTGGTAATAATTTTTTTATACGTGTCGGGAAATTTCGGCCCATGGATATATCTAATTCTGGATGTGTCAGAGCCCCATAGATTTTCAAAATGTAGTAATTCTTTTTTAAATTATTTCATATGTTTATATGGAATTTTGAAATAGTTGAGGATTTCTGAAGTGTTCTCTTAAAGTGACTCTTCAGCGAAGCAGTTTTTCATCACATATCGAAATATTTCATGCTAAATGATGAGAAATTTGAACAGGTGATCACTCATTATATAATAATTATAGAAATTTGATTTTCGTCATCAAAATGTTCACACCTGTTAATGACATACTCCATTTACAAAAATTATTTTCTAAATTTCAAGTATTTTTAAAAGGACAATACATTTTAAAATTTTTAGTTTAGCAAAATTTTTTAATTTCACCAACGTTTTAAAAATACATAATTTTTATGGAATCACAGATGTATTATTTCAGAGTTAAAAATTTAATTTTGAAAAATACATTAATTAGGTAAGGATTAATCATCTGTTTAAATTTCCCATATGTTAAAGTGGGATTTTGTGATTGGGGAGAATCAATAAATTCCTTTAAGCCCCAAACATGTTAGGAGTGGTTATGATTCAAATTAAGAAATCCTGAAAATTATTCAATCTAAAAATCAAATTTTTATCACAACTAATATCATGATCACATGAAATGCAAATAAAGAAATATTATAACTGTGACTGAGATGTTTAACTGCAAAATACCGGGTGGTTATAATATAAGTATCTGTATTTGGTGCTGTCTGTAGCTTGAAGGAATAACCCGAATCAAACCAATATCGGTACACTTACTAGTCGAGAAGGGGGAAGAAGAATGGAACAATACAAAAAATAATTGCAATAATCGTCGACAGATGGTGCTTTTGAGTGGGAAATATAGTGTGTAATACAAGAACAAAGAATTAAGGCGTAAAACTGGATGGCAAACAAAATTAATTGGAAAGTGTCACAATGGATATGGTTAGGCTTTCGCATGGCAGTGTTGATCAAGTTCACGTTTCACATGGCCATTGTGCTGGAGGACACAATCCAGACGGTGCAGGACGTGCTCAATTGCTAAATGTAACGCATCAGGAGGGATATTTCCCACATGTTGTGATATGCGATCTTTTAAGTCATTGAGGTTTGCCTCCACGGTTCACAACGGCGTTTGTAGCGCCGTCTGTCGGTGATTATTGCAATTATTTTTTTTATTCTTCCATTCTTCTTCCCCTTTCTCGACTAGTAAGTGTACCTATTTTGGTTTCATTCAGGTTATTTCTTCTAGCTACAGACAGCTCCAAATAGAGATACTTATATTATAACTAACCTGTATAAAAGAAATCTGGAGTGGCTCCAATAGACTTTCCGAACACTTTACCGAGTTCTACGCATCCCATTAAGTAGCAAGATAAAAGTAAATAAAAAGTTTGATTTTAATTTTATAAAGAGGGAATACTTTCGCTAATAACTAAAAATAACTTCAAGTTCTAAATCAGTGCTCTTAAAAGAGTGATCGGCCGCAATGTTTCTTAGAGGGAATCTTCAAATGAGTTACATTCAATGTAATTTTTTTCAAAACTTATGTAGAAACTGAGAGACATGTTTCAAATTTCATGTATCTTAGTGACTCCATCTTAGCAGGCTTTACATCTCTATTTGTCGTGTATTAAAATGAACAATCGTACTTAAATGGCAACGCGTGAATAGCCAACTTTTATCTGCTGATATTTGGCAACGGAGAAACATTAGCACTGGGATTAATGTTGTTTATGTAGGATTACGTTTATTGTTATGTGTTTGTTCCTGTGTAATTTAGTAATAAACAATGTGTGTTAAAGAAATGTATATTTAATAAGTAATTACAGAACATAAAAAGCTATACACCAACAAAGAAGTGTCACACTATTGGTTTTTATATCATTTATTTAATATTCTAAAAAAACATCAGTAGTTTAAGTCTTGAATCCTAGGAATTCGTGAAATTGGAGGAAATACCAAAAGGTATCCATGATTTCTAAGAATTTAAAAATCCCTTTTCGAAAGTAAACGTGCACTTTCAGTCATAAATCTGATACATTTTTCTACAACTATGATGTAATTTTCAATGAATTGTCATTCCGCCGATGCTGAAATTAAAGCCTGTAAATAAAAATATACAATACAATTGAATCTACATAGCTATGCTAGAATGAAAAACTTTTTGAATGTAGATTTTTTTTCGGCAAACTTCAATACTTAAATTTCACACTCTTTAATCAGACTAAAAAACTCACTATAAATACTTTTGTTTGTATCTTTACTTAAAAATCAAGTCTATTATTATTTCTAGTGAAACATCATTGTAGTATCGGCATTAGATGAGTGTGAGCAATAAAAATATTTAATTGAATAACTGAGTTAAAAATAAAAATACTTATTAGATTTCTTTGGTCACAAGATGATTTAAAAATTGTTTAAATACCAAATCTGTTTCTTTTAAATGCTAAAAGTGTAAACTAACAACATAATAAACACAGTGTAAAATAACTTTTATTAGGTTGTTTCACATGTTTCGGCTCACTTCGAGCCATTTTCAAAAACAAATGAGAATATTCCATAATCTCATTTGTTTTTGAAAATGGCTCGGAGTGAGCTGAAACATACCAAACAACCTAATAAAAGTTACATAACTGCGTATTTATTATGCTGTTAATTTACACATTTTAGCATTTAAAATAAGTATATTATTACAAGGCGTTATAATTTATTATATTGTTACCAAATCTGATGTTAGAATGGCTCGAAAAAGTTCTTGAGGCAATGGTCCATAATATATTGGTCTAATGAAAGCTCAATCAAAAACACAGTTTTACAATTATCATCTTCACGCCCATACACATACATACACATGATGACACTAATTTACGGACACTATACTAAGTGAGAAAATTTCATCCTAAACAAGATTTCTGCACCTTTTAAAACCTCAGGATCAACATGTTGTTCAGTTGCTATCTTTTCTTCTTCTTGATAAGAACAGTTTCTGCTTGTTAGTGCTTCAACACAAGATGGATCACCAGATGATGAAGATGCGTGACCTTTATTTTCTTTGTAACTAAGAAAAGAAATCTTCATCAGTACAGAGATGTACCCGTCACTTTTCTAATGCAAAACATATGAAAATAATCAGTTTCTGAAAATTAAAAAAAAAACACTCGTTACAGTCTGAATTAAGATTCATGGATACTTTTTCTTTCATGTTTAAGGTGTCCGGAACAAAAAAATCTTAAAAAAAAAAAAAAAGATATATTTCGATTTGTTTTTGCCTTGAAAAATATTCTTGGAGCGAGTTTTAATTCTAGAAATAGAATAAAATCACGCGCACTAATATTTTTTATTTAACTGAATATATATTTTTTATGTCAAGCACACAAGTCAGATGTATGTTCTCAATAAACAAACAATATATATTTCTTGTAATAGAAAGTAGGTATATTTTTTTTATTATTACCAAATCTTTCAAAATAAATATTTTTGTAAATCCTGAAGAAAAATAACGACACTTGTCTATTGTCCTTTCAATACTTTCTATAAAAGAAAAAGCTGTCTCCATACAATGAGATTTAACATCAATAATACGTGTCGTCATGTTTAGTTTAAAGTGCAGTGTTAGCAAGCGATGTACGTATTTCATTTTTATTTATTTTGTGGATAAGGCAGTTTAATTTTTCTAATATAGAATCTAAATTACCTGCTATTTCTCTTTTTCCTCTCGCATTTTAAAAAATAAAATGATAAATTTTCCAGAATTTACAGGAACTGACTGCGATAAACTATTTTCATGATTATTTTCAATTCTGCCAGCATTAATGTGCATGATTTGAGACTAGAAACTATCTGCAAACGGATAAACAATGGCGATGTAGTGCTGCAAAAAGTCATAGGCAAATATCCATTAAAAAAGGGATGGGTGAAACTGTTCCAAAATAATTTCTATCTCCATTGAGGTTTATTTATGGCTGTTCAGATGCATTAATCAATCAAACGGATAAAAAACAGTGTACGCTATCCAATATTATAGTGATTGATTTGAAAAATTATCTCCGAGAAGTTTATACGTCTCACTATTTAGAAAGATATTCCGAAAAAGTAGGAGTGCCTAAAAAGATTGTTGAAATTCGTGAAAGTCTTTTTGCAATGCAAAAATAAATCTATAAATTATTTTTTTAAAGCAATCGTGTAAGGGATCTGATGTCAAGTGAATGTGACATAACTATGCATTTCTCAAGTTAAATATTATTATTTGGTGACAGTTATTTCTTTATAGAACATAGTTTACTGGATAATAGACAAGTACCCAAATTAAAGTTTATTATTTTCTTAGCTCAAAAGTAAATGCATGCAATGCCAGTATTTTTGTATAGAATTGTTTTGTCTTATTTAATCACAGAGTTTGTGGGTTTAAATAAAGAAAAAAATTCTAAAAAAAGGGTAAGAAAAATGAGGAAGATTGACAGGTCTAGTAGTATGATTAGGAAGTTTTGAATAAAAAATAAGATAAAATTAAGGAATTAATTTATTGAATGCACTGAGGTATAAAAAATAACAATAATGAGCCTTGCCTATTAATAAATTAGATAAGAGTGGTTTCTAAAGTAAAAATGAGGTAAGTAAATATGAAACTAAGCACTGTTATAGGCGTAGAGTTGTATGGGCTCGTGGGGCTCGAGCCCCACCAATAATTTCTAAAATGGACACTTTTTTCCCTTTTAATATAAAATAAAAAAGTGTAGTCTTTTTTTTTTTACTTTATAGTATTTTATAGAATTTTTAAACGTTCCATTTTTTTCTTTTGTTATAGGCATAAATGACATTAAGAAAACTTGTTCACTTTATATTCTTTTTTTTTTAAATTAGAATAAAATGCTCAACGTTTGGACTTTTGATATAAAATGTGAAAATAGAAAAAAAATTCATATTCAGAAAAAAAAAACAAGACGTTATTCAAAGTCAACTTTCGTTGTGATTTTATTATAAACGATTCGCTAATATCAGCGAGTATCATTTTATAAACGGGTATATACATTTAATTTTTTATATTGTCTTAATATTTTATTTAACTTGTGATTTTTTTTTTTTATCAGTATACGATTATGTTTAATTTCTTTAAAAAGGAGTTAAAAAAGCAACGTTACATGGTAATCTAACTTTTTCTGCACATATTTGTATAAAAAAGAGTTGAACCCCCCCAATATTTTTCAAAACTGTACGCCTAAAACTGTAGCAACCAATAAACGGTCTAATTTTTACATTTTAGTGATTAAAATGTCTTAATTTTAATTATATATATATATATATATATATATATATATATATATATATATACACTTTTTTAAGGTAAAAGAATAAGTTATATAACAATATTTTGTATAATTTAGAAGATTTTGCTAGAACCTTGTACAAGCGTTAAAAAAAGCCATTGGTGAAGCCGATTTTTCAAAAAAAAAAAAAAAAGAAAAAAAATTACTTTTTAATGGTGAAAATTGGTAAATGGTTAAGAAGCTTTACTAGTTTATCACAGAAAAATATTCACAATACAACATTCTAATGATGATAAAACTTACTCCTTGAACCACTGAATCTCTTCTTCTGTCAGATTTTCATCCATTGTTATCTCTACGCGTCCATCTTTGATCAAACCGTATGTAGAATGCTCCGGACATTGGCGATTCGAATGGTTGAATCTTTGTGTGCAACCTAAAAAATAAAGATAATCTACATTATGTTCATTCATTGAAACAAACTGCTAAAGAGTAATTCTACAACATTATTTTATGCATTGGCAGAGAATCAAATTGGTCCCCAGGGATAAAATGTTCCCATAATTGCATTTACGTCGAAGGATGTTAGGGGGAGATTTTAGAAGATATTAATAATATTTATTAAAATCGTTATTTTTAAATAAAATACATTTTTAATTTATGTATATTAGGTGTGAGTGTGAGTATTAAATATTAGTTTTGACTGGGTAAAGCAAAGTTTTATAATAGATTAATCGGATTTTTTTGTTTCTGTTTTGTTTTACGTGATTTTAATTTTCATTTAATTAACTAAACCTTCCTAAAAAATAAAGGTTTTACTTTTTTCTGTAAGGGAAAATAGATTTTGAATGCGTAGGAAATATAATAGCTCCAAAAATAACAGTTAAAAACTTACGTTAATGAACATCTACCGATTTTATTTTATTTTAATACATACATTTCCTATTGAATTTGCCTGTAAAGTTGTTTGTATATGCAGTAATTTGAACTGTTTCCTCGATTATTTATTTATAAGCCTTCTAAATATATAATTAAAATCTTTTTTGAATATTACATAAAATTTCCTTAAAAATTAAAATTACATTTACGTAAAATGGAAGATCAGAATTAAACTCCCCTACATGTTTATTTTCAGATAGTACGAATTTTGACCGCAGAAATGACATACGATACTACTTTAAATAGTGCCGTAAGCAAGCTATCCTATTTAATGAAAGCGTTTACAATGTTCGTTGGTGAAAAATTAGGGTGAAATTTTGCAGACAGAATTGCATTTTAGAGTTTTAATCATTTTTTAATTTAAAATAAAATTAATCGAATTTTGATAGCATTTGAATTAATAGAACCGATTAACTCGATTAAAAAAATTGATCGGGACCAAGCATTGATCGATTAATCGGCACATCTCTAAATTATATGTATATAACATTTTTAGTTAACTAATTTAAATTAACAATTTGGATTTGAACAAGATTCACGGAACATTTCATCTCATGTCGGGATCATTAAAATGAGTACCAAGATCTCCTTAGAACTAAACTCTGAGGATCGCAAGTTTTTTAGGTTGACCACCTGACCTAGACAGTGCTGTATAGCACCTCAGGGCCCAAGGTCAAGAAAACTGGGCTGAGCACTGTAGGCAAAGATTCTTAATGGATTGTAGCGCCACAAAGATTAGTTAATTTTAAATGCTAATATTTTAATTTTAATTATTTTTTAAATTAAATTAACATTTAATAAATATTTATATACTATGTCAAGCATTCCATGCAAAATGCTATCTAGATAACACTATGCACAAGTGACTATACTTTATGAGCTATAAAAATAAATTGGATGCAATTTTCAACATAATCCTAAATAGAGGCAATGCATGTGGCCTTTCAATAATATACTACATAATTTTTACGAGGAATGTTTCCTGGAGAGACTTATATGAACCACGTAACGTTAAATAGGCTGTTAAAATTTAAATAAATTCATAAATTTGTAGCTTTGAATAGAGTATTTTTTCATTTCTAGTCTACACAAAAATGTATTTAAACTTTGGAAGTTTCGCAACTGTATTCTTACCATAAAATTCTATAAAACTTAGAACATCATCGTCTCAGGGATTTCGAGCCCCACTCCCTTCTCTCTCTGACATTGGCTGGAGAAGGAGGGGGTTAAATATAGATGACTGTTTTTACAACAACAAAGATGCAAATCAGACTAGTTTTTTAAGGAAAAGTTAAAAAAATATATTAAACAAGGTCCTAAAAAGAAAAAGTGAGAAGAGTTTCTTTGGGAAAAGGGAGAATTCATATAAAATGTTTTAAAAAATAAAAATCTGCCAAAAATCAAAAATATTACTCCTCCTTCTAATGATTTTCCTTTCAATATTAGACCATATCTTTGTATGACAGTATACTTATTGACAATGGGAAGGGACAGCATGTCTCTGTGACGCTGACCTAGCACTTGTTGCAACCAACGAAAGAGACAGGCTGCGGTACTTCATTTCTTTTCAGCCTACCCTCACCACATGGGAGTTCAACAATTCTTAGAACTCTTTACTGGTTGCTTATCTTGATCATGTGACAGCCAAGAGGCATGAAAGCCCACATTTTTAGGTGCGTTCGTAATTATATAAATACGTAGCACCTATTGTCGTCGTCTGGTCCGTCCGTCCGCATATAACAACGCAAAAACCACCCAAACAAATGGTTTGAAATTTAAGATATATTATCTTTGCAGAATTTTGTCGAGGCATTTCAAATTTTATGAAAATCGAATCAAAATTTTAGAAAATATTAATAAAAACATTTATTAACAAATTTGATTTTTTTAAATCGGTGCTTTCTTGTTATAGGAGCTTCCGAGGTTGAATCGTCAAGCGACCGAGATACTTATTTTATTACAGAAATTAATCTTCAGACGATATTATTCATTTCACAGAATTAAAAATCATCACGATCTGAATATTTATAGAACTAGCTATAGTACGAACGCACCTCATTTGTCACGTTTGACGTACAATTTCCAACTTGTTTAGTTGGCTGTACATCTGCTCTGAAAATATCATGTAGAACATTAAAGTCTAACATTAAAACAAAGCTTATTGCGCGAAATAAAAAAGGCTTACCTGAGAAACTACACGCAAAAGGTTTCTCACCAGTATGACGCCTCACGTGCGTTTTCAAATGACCACTTTGCCTGAAGTCTTGTCCGCAACCAGGATAGGTACAACTGTAGAGTTTTCTCCCTAAAATAATATAGATCCAATTATATATACAATATAAATTATATATAGTGTAATCTAACAACAAATATTAGATGTAGTGATATATGAAAATATATGAAGTGTAATAATGTATACTGTAGTCCTCATAGTGTAGTAGAAGGCCCGGTATAAAAGTTAAAAGTTCGACCCGAGCCAAGGACGGACCGTACAAAAAATTTATTCTCTTGGACCGGCCGGTATAAAAGCAAAATGTTCGCCCCAAGAAAAGTTTTTGGTCCGCCTCAGTTCGGTATAAAAGCTAAAACCTTGGCCCAAGCCCGGCCTAGTATAAAACATAAATTTAGGCCCGAGCCTGGTCCTGCCTGACTGAATTTATACAAAACATGCTGATGTGTCTGAAGCAACATTATCCTAAAATAAAAATTATTCCAAAAGCACACTTACTTATGCATATAGATTTTATTTTTCCGATTATTTTCGAAATGGATGCGGTGCAATGCATCCGATATCATCATTTTAATAACCACTTAGATAATTACGTACATAAACACTAATTAAAATGATTGACTTATACAATTATATTCCAAGAAGATTCTGTAACAGAAGAAAATTCAGGTTAGTAGAAAAATCCGTTATAGACAGGTTCCATTGTTAGCAGGTACATCGCCTGTTGTATATGTATTATATTCTTTTTTTTTTCTGGGATCAAGACATTTTTCAGATTAAGACATGTTTTTGTCATAGGCAGGTTCTAATTCACATGTTTTATAGTAGTTTAAATTTTTTTTTGCCTAGAAATGTGTGTAATATTCTTTAAAAATGATTTTAATTGTAGAATAATGGCCACTTAAAAACCTTTGCATTTTTTGCTAAAAAACTCTCGTGCCAGTCCTCATTTTACTGATTTTTCCACGGGTCTGAGAATTTCAGCCCGTGCAAACCTCCAGAGAGAAAGAAGTTTAGGCCCAGTTTGATACAGGAAAAAGAAGTCTGGCCCGACCCGAGTGTGCGGAAAAAAGTTAGGCCCGGGTTTCGCTCAGAAAGAGTGAAAACTAGGCCCGGCTCAAGCCAGCAGATAAAAGTTAGACCCCGGACGCGACCGGAGTGCCGTGAATGAAAATTGGCCCAAGTCCTGACTGCGAGTCGTGCCGAGCTCCAGGCCAGGATACTGCCCGTACTGATCTCTAGCATACCCCTAGATTTTGTATGATTTTTTTATTTTCAAATTAAAATCTATTCGAACTAACTTAAGGAGACCTTGGCAGCGTAAACCGGCATGTTACGCACGCTCCATTCTGTTTTGATTTTATATTTTTAAATGACAGATCGGCGTATATAGATTCCGAGATAATAACCTTAAATGTACCTAAAAACAGTGTTGAATGAATTTTTATATATTTCCACGAAAATCTTCCCATATAAAAGTAATGATGGGTGTCTCATTAGCTTCAGCCACTAAAAACTGTTTTCTTCTCACTTTTCCTTCCACATCGGTTCATTAAAAAAAACTAGTTCTTACTGCCCAAACTCTTTGAGATTTTTATGATTTATAAATATAATATTTTTGAAGCCTGTGTGTAATTTTTGCGCTAAAATATTGATATTTAGTTGAAAACAGCAGTGTTTTGCTTCTAACTTCTTTTCAGATCAAAAACCTATGGGAATTTTTTTATTTTCAAACTGATTATTTTACACTTAAATCTTATTAGTTTTAAACCAAAAAGTTACTAAAACACAACTAAAAGGTTAGTTTAAGTTTTTTTAATTTTTAGAGCAATAAATAAATTTACGCTTTAAGTGTAAATGAGAGTGCGCAAAGTTAACCCTGAGAGAACATATTTTATTTTTAAACTGATTATTTCCCCCCTAAATCTCACAATTTCTGAACTAAATTTATACTCAATCATTAGATAAAACGTTAGTATATTGTACTAAAATTTGAATGCGATTGTATAAAATTAAGTGTATCTCTTTAATCAAAATGCGCGTAATGTAAATCTTATGGACAAATGCGCAGAAAAAGCGAAGTTCTCCGTAAGTGACTTCCGGAAAATATTTTTTTCAAAATGGTTAATCGTACATTTTTAAACGGAATGCACCGTTCTAAACGTACTTGTGGTTTGGTATTTTTCTTTTTTGCGCATTTTGATTTGTGATTTATTTTTGACTTGTAAAAAGATTGTGTCGAAATACCGACGTTTAGTTACTTTTAGCGTAGAAAGAAGAATGTCCCCGAGAGGCGAAAAGTGATCTGTAGTCGGGAATTATTCGCATGGTTAGCATTCGTATTTTTAGAAGCTAATAACACGGTCAAAGGAAGAAGATCTCAGCTTTAAGAGGGTATTTTTTGTTAATCTGTATCTCTAAAATTGATCCCGATGGAAGCTTCGGCGAAAGAGACGAAATCGAAGCTATTTGAAAAATATTTCTGAAAAGGTTAGCAACAACATTTTTGCTAACTGATTCCGGCGTTTTAAACGTAGATGTGTGAAAGTTAAGAATATTTCCTAGTATCAGGGGTCGATGCAGGTTTTTTTCCTTGGAGCCCATTTTGTGAAAAGTAAAGGTTATTTTTGTGAAATTTTATTATATTTTTGTGAAAAATAACATTTTGTAATGAAAGTCGAAATCCAGCTACTCCAAATTCGAACCAAACGTTTATTAACAAAAACTTTTTTAAATACTTTTGCTGAAGTTTTCCTCTCTGGTGAACTTGTTTGTTTACAAATTATACATATTAAACTCAAAGAATAATAAAAAACTAATAAATAGAAAGTTTTTATGAAATGGAATTTTGTGAAAGTGCCTATTTTGTTAAAAGGAATTTTGTGAAGGGTCCCATTTTATCAAATTGATTTTTGTGAAGAGGCCCATTTTATCAAATTGATTTTTGTGAAGGAATCCATTTTGTTAAATTTATTTTTGTGAAGGAGACCTAAATAAGCCCCAAATTTTGTCTGGATCGACCCTTGTATATATATATATATATATATATATATATATACAAGGGTATAATACAAGATTTATAGTATATATATATATATATATATACTATAATATGCATAGTTGAATTTATGTATAAATATATATATATATATATATATATATATGGCATAAAATAAATAAATAATACCCACCTACACATCAATATTCACAATAATACAAACTCAATGATTTAATTAATAGCTACGTGATATAGCAAAAATTTTATGAAGCTCGTGAAAAGGTGAAGTTAAAAAAAAAGAGATTATAGTTGTTCCCACAGATTTTAGCCACAGTTGTTGGTTGTTATAAGACGCAAGACTCAGAGGAGTTTGCAAAAGAATGTAATTACACAAAGACTTAAAGTCGCTATTGTTCAGTAATATTAATCAAATTGTATGTTGACTATGCAGTTGTATATATTATTGTTTATTAAATAAGCTTGTGTGTATTTGTACTTGAAGAATTACTACAAATATAGCACTACAAATAAAAAGAAAACAGTATTCTTTGACAAAAAGTACATAGTGGGAAGTTAGGAAAATTAGGCCCTTTAACTTAATTATGAATTTAATCTTCTAATATTATAAACATTTTTTAGAGACTATTAATATATGAAATAACAAGCTTCAGATAAAGGTGATATGGGAAGAAGCTGTTTGTCAAAAGTCAATTAATGTATAAAAAATATATTTATTTTTAAAAATATGCATATGAACAAATATTATATACTTTTATTTAAAAGAACATGTAACACATAATACTATTTTAAGTAATATATAAATGCAAATTTTCGTTTGTTTGATTTTTAAAATCGAAGCACTTGGTGGGAAATCAGAAAAATTAAGTGTTTAATCATGCCTGTAAACAAGAATTATGAATTAATTATCAATTATTAAATTAGTTAATAGGATATGAATAACTTTTAGAGACTAGTAATATAAGAAAATAACCTTTTCAGAAATCGGATAAACTATTTCTCCCAAATAAAACCATAACAAATATATAAAATTCCATTTTTTAAAGAATTTGTAGTTAAAATAGCATGAAATAAAAAATAATAAAAATCTCCTGTAAATATCAAAGATTGATTATAGTTTTAGATATTATCAAACACCTTTTAAAAATACATTCTTATTTTTATTAAAATTTACATTAATAGGATTTTTACAATTCGAACTTTATTTCATTACGTTTTATTTCCTAATAATACATGAAAAGTATTTAGTAATATATCAACTTAAATGTTTTACAGAAGGTTTATTATATGGGAACTACTTTTCTCAATTCAATCTGAAATCATTAAAAAAGCTCCTAATTTGAACAAAGCTAATAACTAATAAAATTTACTAACTATTTAAATTTATTATTTAATTATTTAAATTTATTTTTTAATTATTTAAATGATTAAAAATTAAATTAAAAATATTTAAATTTATTTTTTTAATTAAAAATTATTTAAATTATTATTAAACTACTTAAATTAATTATTTAATAAATTAACTAATAAAATTTTATGGAGATATATTTTCATTAAAAATTACATGAAGTGCATAATATTAAGAAATAACATGTAAATATCACAGGTTTAAATGATGGTATCTTCAATCTTCAAATATAATTGCACAACATAAATTAAAAAATATTCTATATTTCTTAAAATCTACACTAGTAAGATTTACAATTTGAACTTTAATAAATTACATTTATTTCCTAATAATATATGATAAATATTTGCTAGTCTGTACGCACTTAGAGGCTTCAAAGAAATGAATTGCCGAACACATGCAAATAGCAAAGTACCAAACACCGAAACAATCTTTCATACTTTTAAAGTAATGTACAAATATATTTGTTTATTTCTGTGCTTTGTTTCGATATAAGATTATAAGGAATATAATTTAAAAAATGAATAGTTATACAAATTTTACCTTCATGTATCCGCAGATGAGTCACTAAATTCTTTTTCGCGGAAAACCGCGCAAACAGTATTGACAATTAAAGGCCCCATCAACAGATTCCTGAATTAGATCGAGAATAATACTTGCTTTGGGCCTCCCACGTCTAGACATAGCCATTTTTTTATGATAATATTTAAATAATAATAATAATTTCAGAAAATCTAGGCGTCAGCAATGCATTAGGCAAGAACACCCAAATCCAGTTAAATTCCACTGTTCGCCCGTGAAGATCGCTTTCAAAGCACGTGTTTGAAGCTTACAAAAGACAGCCAATCAAGTGTTTAGTTGGGGCTGTGGAGGAAACAATATGTGCCAATACGCCGCGCCGGTGAAGTTTGACGTTTCAAAATGGCGATGGGAAAACAGACCAAATTGCCTAACAGCACGGGCAGAACGAGGGAATGAAAATTTCAGGGATAGGGGATACTTTATATGATTATTTTTTGCCCCTAGAAAACAATAAATAGAACAGATTTTTTTAATATAAAATAAAGGTTTAAAATATTTAAAAATATTTTAAGCTCCTTTAAATGCTGGGGGGGGGGGGGCTAAGGAGGGAAGCATAAATTTGGAGAGTTACGGGGAGGGGTAATTTAGGGGATTATTTATTAAATTTATTAGTGAGTAACGAATGTAGCAATTTTTTTAAACAAATTTTTTAAAATATTTGAAAATATGTGTGCTGCATGGGGTGAGGGATAGAGGATAATTTATAAGATTATTTTTTGCCACTAGAGAGTAATAAATAGAACAGATTTTTTTAATGTAAAATAAAGATTAAAAATATTGTACACTCATTTAAATGCTGGAGGAGGTAAGGGGGAAATGTAAATTTAGGAGGTTGGGGGGTAATTTAGATGATTATTTATTTATTTTTATTTGTGAGCAAAGACTGTTGGAGATTTTTTTTAAATAAAAAGTTTTAAAGATTTGAATCTCTGGACAAGGAGGGGGAAGCGTAAATTTGGGAGGTTGGAGATGGGGTTAATTTAGATTATTATGTAATTATTGTTATTAGTAAGAATCAAATAGGGCAGATTTTTAAAATAACGAATTTTGAAGATATGAAACTCCGTACTATGGGGAGGGAGCGTGAAAGGGGGAAGCATAAATTTTGGCCAGATGGGGGGGGGGTAATGTACATGATTGATTATTGATTTATTATCACTAGAAAGCAACAAATAGGGCAGATATATCATAAAATATTTTTTATGATATAAAAATAAAGAAAAATTAAAGATTTAAATTGTTTATACAAGTTGGGGGGGGGGCAAAGCGGGGAGAGAAGCATCAGATAAAGATGTAACATAGTCAGACAAGACTGTACTTTACTAAAAATAATCGTGGTCGGATAAAAAAGACATTATATTGAGAAAATTGCTATGGATTTCAATGCTAACAAACGAAGATCAACGAAGTTTCTGCCACCCAGTGAAAATGACAGTTTATTTGTAACCGTGCCCGTGCTCTATTGAAATAACATGGACGTAAAAAATAAAATCCTCTAGGAATAATTATTTTCATATTTAAGAATTTTCAGTCACTGTTTTGCAAAGTTTAAAGTAAGTTTTCACCAAACTTCTGATTTTGTGCTTTAAATATGAATAATTTATTAAAAACTCAGTAGCTTAACTCCGGTTAGACAAACATGGCGATTACTTACATTGTCTGAATCGGCGATATTTACATTCGTGTCTGTCCAGATGTATTTATCTCTCTTTACTTATAAGTAATTTGATATTTTAACTAAGAGTAAAGAGAAAATCATTAAAATCACTAAATTATTAGATTATTTTTAATAATTTATATATTATAATACTTACATATTTAATATATTAAAATTTAGTATTTTTACTTAATATATTATTTTGTTAATTCAATGTCGTATTAATTTAACATAATTCATTATAATACTATTTTTATATATAATAATTATTTACTAAGATTAATACTAATTATAATTATAAATATTTTATTATTAATAATACTAATTATAGTTTTTAATACTAAATAATTATTTAAAAATTATTAAATATAATTATTAAATAATTTGTATTATAGTTAATATTATTATATAATTAATTATTTGTATATTATAATTATTTTTCATTAATAATAATTAAATTATGTTAATATGATAATTTAAATATATAATAATATATTACATAATTATATAATCTATAATATATATATGTATAATTAAATAATTATTAATTATAATTATTAATGATTAATATTATATTACTTATTAATATCAATTATATTAATTAATTATTTACAATTATAAATAATCTTTAATCATTTATTATTATTATTAATAATTCATAATGTTAATTTAATATAATATATAATTATTTGAATATGTTTAAATTGATTTAATATTTAATTTAATATAGTGTATCATTTTATTATTATAATTTAATATATTATATTTTACATTTATTTATATTATTATTTAATATATTATTTAATATATCCCTTATATATTATTTATAATTTATATATTTAATTTAAATATTATTTATAATTTATGTATTATAATAATTTTTAAATGATAAATATTTTTTTTAATATATAAAATTATTAAAGTTATTAATTAAAATTAGTAAAGGTGTTACTTATAAATAGAGACAGCTATATCTTGAGAGACATGAATGTAAATATAATCAATCCAGACGATGTAAACGACCGCCATGTTTGTCTAACCGGAGTTAGCTAATGAGTTTTTAATAAATTGGTCAATTTTAAATCACAAAATCAGAAGTTTGGTGAATTCATAATAAACAGCGTACCTTAAATTTTGTAAAACAGCTATTCAAAATTCTTAAATATGAAAATTATTATTCCTAGAAGATTTTATTGTTTACGCCCAATGGGCAATTCAATGTGTTTATGCCCAGCACCAATTTGATGACGTCACGACTTCAGCGGTGTATATGATAGCGCGTCAACTTTGTCGAGATCATACGTGAGAGTAGAGTAATAATTATTATTTATCATTTTAATATTATTTGTGAAATATTAAATTCCTACACATTGGGGTCTTTTAATAAGGAAATGAGCAATATAATTGTAAATGCCACAGTGTAAAAGTCCAATTCTGATACTTTGAGTTATCTTTCGCAATTTCATAACATTATACAATAAAAATTAAATTATATTTGTACATTTTATACATCCATATTTAATTGGAATTTTAAATAAGAAAATTAAAACCTAATGTAATGAGATTTTCTAAAGGTTAAACATTAGGTATCAAAATTAGTTAGAACGATAATTAATTAAAACCGATTTGTTTAAAACTGATTTGTTAATATTAATAACGATTAATTATTAAAAGTGAGATGAAATATTTTACTAGAAATCTTTGTACAAACTTCAGTTTGAGTATCTGATTTAATTTTTTCAATCTTTTACTTTAACAATGTATTTATTTTAACGAACGAATACTTTTATACACTAACAAATTCGGTGTTGTAAAGTTAAAGTTTCTTAATTATTCTTTTTCCCAAACAGTCTGAATATGAATTCTGATTAAGTATTATACAACATTGTATTGTTATTTCGTTAAATATGAAGTTTAACCATCGTTATATTTTAAATTTACCCTCAAAAATTTATGGATGTAATTTTCCCTTCATAGAAAATAAAAAATGATTTTTACTTCATTAAAGTCGTTGTGATATTTATTTAAAATTGATTAAAGTTTCGTAAGAGAAAAACATTTAAAGTTTAAACATCCCTAAATTTCAAATTTGTATTCTCTCAAACTTGTGGATTCAACTTTTAAACGAAAAATGCAATACACATTGTTGTTTGTTTAAAGCCGTTTGATACTTATTTGAAATGGATTAAATTTTCACCAGTGAAGACGAAGTTTAAGCCTCGTTATTTTCAATTTGTCAACTGAACATCTTTTTTTCTGAAAAGTCAAAATTGCATTATTATTTAATTGAAGCCGCGATGACATTTTTTAAAAATTAAAATTTCAAAACAAAAGAAAATTTAAAGTTTAAGCATAATTTAAGTTTATGGTCTTAAATTTCCAGGTTTAAATTTTTTCTCTGAAAAATCCAAAATGCATTGTTATTTTATTAAAATAATTGTGATGCTAATTTAAAACTAATAAATTTTTTGAAAAAAAGAAGAAAAATTGGCTCAAAACTCAAGTTTTAATAGCATTCCTTAAAAGATTATTGAAAAAGGGGAAATCACTATTCGATTTCACAGTTTCTTAATACCAATCTATTTCTTGCATTTAAGGCTGTTTGTCAGTGAATTTTCAGATTCCCCTCGCTAATGTTAAATCTATGGGCGTAGGATGCATTCGTATATTTAAAATATCTCCTCAGGAAATAAATATTTTGTAACTCCTGTTTTTGTGTACTCTTCTTAGAGAATGTCTCTTTTTTCATAGTTATCAAAATATTTCTAAAATATGTGCTTAATTTTATGTGAAGTACTAAAATCTTATTCAGTTTCACTAAGATTTTAAAACATAAAATTATAAATTAAGCACATATTTTAGAAATATTTTGTTAACTAAGAAAAAAAGAGACATCCTATAAGAAGAGTACACAGAAAACAGAAGTTAAAAATATTAATTTCCTGAGGAGATATTTTAAAAATACGATTGCATCCTTCGCCCATAGGTTTAACATTAGCAAAGGGAATCGGAAAGCTCACTGACGAACATTCTTAAGAATAAAATGTGTCAAAAAATAGCTTTTTGCGGGTTGGTGTGGGGAAGGGGAGGGTATACCATTAAAGTCATTGATACTTCTTGAAGATAGTTAAATTTTCAGTAAAGAATAAAATATAAAGTTTAAACCTAATATTTAATTTTATCTTTATGCATTTCTCGATTTAACTTTTTTTTAAAAATGATAATTCAAAATTGCATGATTAAAGCCAGCTTGATATTTTTTAACAACAAGTTTTCAAAACAGAACAAAATTTAAAGTTTAATTAAAATAGTGATCTCTTACATAATAGAATTTTATTTTAATTAAATACTGATTTAAAACACCGTTTAACGGTTTTTTAACATTTAAATTTGTCTTTTTGAATTTTCTGGATTTTTTTTTTCTGAGTAATCTAAAATGCATTGTTATTTTATTAAAGTACTAACTGACCGGTCCTGCGTAGCACAGCCGCCTGATAATAAATTTAACCCTTTAACTTTCACTGGTTTCCCCACGAAACCACAAAACTTTAATTACGAAACTCAACAATGACAGCAGAATTTTAATAGAAATGTTTTTCATTTCTTATATATGTGAAATATCGCTTTTTTATTATATAAAAATAAATTTGTTCATAATTTCCGGTGTCAATCATTTATTTCAACATCTTAGCAATTGAAGTGCTTTATCCGTTAAAGGGTTAAACAAACTTGAAGTTTGTACAATTTTATATTTGTAACCCGATTGTGTATGAAATTGTATTTTTAATGAAAATTTCGATAGAAAAAATATTGATATTTAGTGGTAAAAGCGCTCGTAAGAAGATATGTACTTGTTTTTTCACGTAAGGTCACTTCATTAAAAAAAAAAACGTTCTTGTTGTCCGAATTCTTTGAAATTTTTATCGGTTATAAATATAATGGTTTTACATATTGCGTAAAAATCATGAAAAAATATCGTAGTAAAAAAAATGAGACAGGGGAATCATGGGTAGTTAGGGTGATAGCAAGTGTGTAATAACAGAGTGTTTATCACACTTAGGCGTATTTTTATTTTAGATTATTTCTTATTTTAACAGAGCTGATTAGAACAGTAAAAGTAAAAGAAGTATAAAAGAACGCCTAATGTTTTTGCTTGAGATGATAAACCGACGTCTTTCTGTATTTAAAACTTCTCTTTAGAAGTTTAAGTATTAACTGACTGAGTGATTATTAGAAAAACAAACATTTTAGATTAATATTATTCTTTGTAATTAATTTCAGGCATTATTTATAAAATAGAAGCGCTGAATAACTGAGAAAAAAAATGTCATTTATGTAAAAGTGAAAGAAAAATGTTCAAAAATAAATCGATATAAAAAGTGCTGGATTTTTGCACATTTTTATTAAAATTTATTTACTATTTATACATTTATTTATTAAAAACTACATGAAACCACATTCTTTTTATAAAGTTTTATATTTATAAACATAACTAATTATAATTTTTTTAAATATAGATCTAATATAATTATTGTAGAAGACATTAGTTATAAATTACTCAGATATACACTTACTGATATATTAATCCAAGATGTTAATCAAGTTAGTTAAGAATATTCATTTTATATTACTGAAGATTCTAAATAAACTAATAGCCAAATTTAAATTTTAAATCTGTAAACAGTAATCAAAATTTTCAGTTAAAAAAAGAGGACTTCCTTGTTTGATCGACGTTGTTATTTTGTATGTTCATTCATAATTTTCGCTTTCCGAAAGCAATGCATAAACATAGAAAATGATTTGATAAAAATGCTTTGTTTGATGTTTCATTATAGGTTACTACACTGCTCAAAACAATTAAAGGATATTGCAGTTTTAGGTGGATTTTGTATCTGGGAAACTTTTTAGCTGATTGATACATGGTCGACAGACATAGTAGGTTATATGAGAATAAATTACACATGTTTGGCAGAAAAAAATGCATTTTATTGCGCATTTGTGTACAAAAGGAAAAAAACACAAATTGTGCATATGAGAAAAAAAGAATAAGAAAAGGTGTTTTCTTCAAAGAAAATCATTTTCAGTAGGGGGTATGGTTTCCACGGGCGGCCAGCAACGTTGAACACCTTTGAGGCATGGACTCAATGAGGCTATTAATGACGAGTTGGGGTATTCTGCCCCACTCTTCCAGAAGAGCTCTTTCCAGTTCTTGGAGAGTTTGTGGGGGTTGTTGGCGGCCAGAAACTCGTCTTCCTAGAGCGTCCCAAACGTGCTCGATTGGATTCATGTCTGGAGAACACGCTGGCCATTCCATTCGAACAATTCCTTCCTCGAAAAGGAAATCCTCCACCAGGTTTGCACGATGTGGCCTGCAGTTATCGTCCATTAAAATGAAGTTATCTCCGATTGCTGCAGCGTAAGGGACTACAATAGGTCTGAGGATCTCATCCCTATATCGGCGACCAGTCAGAGCTCCATCTCGAATGAAGTAGAGGTCAGTGCGCCCGTCAATGGAGATGCCACCATACACCAACACTCCTCCACCGCCAAATCTGACACTTTCGTGCACGAACGCAGGATTATTCCTACTGCCAGGGTCCCTCCAGATGAAAACACGCCTATTATCCGGATGCACAGAAAAACGGGACTCGTCAGAAAACAGAATATTGCTCCATTCATTTCTCCTCCAGTTGACATGCTCGGTTGCCCACTCCCTGCGGTCGCGACGATGCCTTGATGTTAATCTAACACATACCATCGGTCGGCGAGCATACAGACCTACAGCATGGAGCCGGTTTCGGACAGTCTGAGTTGAAATCGTGGTGCCTGTAGCCGAGCGAAGGTGTTGTTGGAGAAGAGTAGCGTTCATGTTTCGGTGTCTCCGAGCTGTTAACGCTAAATACCGATCTTCATTGGGCGTTGTTGCCCGTCTACGACCTTGCCCTGGTCTTCGGCCTGCACATCCACTCTCCAAAAAACGGTTCCAGATCCTGGAAATGACACTTTGTGACACTCCAATGGCTTGCGCTACTTCGGCTTGAGTTTGGCCCCCTTCTAACCTATCAACAATTCTCCAAGCTTCTGAATCTGTCAAATGACTTCGCTGAGACATCGTACTCATCGAAACAAAGCAATCACTGAATGCCGATCATCCTTGTCTTCATTCTCTTTTATCCAGTTGAAAGTCAAATTTCATTCGCTGCCGCTGAAGCGACGTTTTTGACGTCGAACTCAAAATTTGCATACTCCACAGTTTGAAAACCAGAAAAATTTGCATTTGTGATTCTCTTCTTCTATTTTCGGCAAAAAAAATTTCGTTTATATCTTTATTTTATATAAAACTTCAAATATCCTTTAATTGTTTTGAGCAGTGTATAATAAAATATTCCAATTTTGATAATTATTCCTTTTTTTCTTGGGAGGGAGAATGATAAATAGATACATTTTACAGTTGTGTCGTAAATATTGTTGCTATAATAGAGATCTATACTTACTATCGCAATACGTATGCATATCATAAAAAATTGTTTTTAACTAAAAAATTTAAAAAAAGAAAAAAGAAAAGTACTTTGAAAAACATTACTTAGCCAAAACACTAAAGGCAGTTCTGAAAAAAAAAAAAAACTTCCCGTTCAACAAACCGAAATTATCTGTCACATTTTCTGACTCATTTTTAAATATAAATGCATGATACTTGCAGGCATAATTATTGAAGTGATTTGTAACCAAACATTTTTTTTTTTCATTTTTCGATAAGTGAATTGCATCTTGAGTTATAAACGACAGTTGTCTCAGGACGGCAGTTTTTTTTCCTGCGCTAAAAGTAATTAAATGTCTGTATTTTAACACAATCTTTTCATACATTCCATTATTTATACTCTGGATTTACATCATGTATAAAAATCTCAAAACATTCGGACGATTATAAATAATTCAAAAAAATTTGCCAAATGTTCACTCAGATCGTGAAGAGCGGGAGGCTTTTGATCAGGTTTTTGCAAATAAATATCCATATTTTTGCATGACAATTATACGCAGGCTTCCGAAAATTTATATTTATAACTAATAAAATTTTTAAAGATTTCGGACAATAAGAACCATTTTGTTTTTAATAGTAAACGACTGGCTCGAGTAAAAATTGTAAATTCACGTTTCCTCCGGGACCATTTGACGAAATTCTCGTTTCTTCCGCCATCATTTGTCGAAATTCGGGTTTTCTCTGCGATCATTAGATGAAATTTGACTTTTCTTTCGCGATCCTTTCACCAAATTTGCGTTTTTTCCGCGTTTTTTTGACGAAATTCGTGCCCTTACCATGGACTGTTGACGAAATTCGCGTTTTTATCATGGCCCTTTGACGAAATTAACGGTTTTCTGCGGCCTTTTGACGAAATACGTGTATTTTTCGCGATCCTTTCTCGAAATTCGCATTTTTTCCGTGGCCCTTTGATGAAGTTTGCGTTTTTTCTGCAGTTCTTCGACGAAATTAGCGTTTTGCAGCAGTCATTAGACGAAATTTGAGTTTTGATGAAATTCGCGTTTACCTCCACGATCATTTGTCGAAATTCGTGTTTTCTCCGAGGTAATTTGACGAAATTTGCGTTTTCTCTGCGATCATTTGATGAAATTTGACTTTTTTTCGCGATTCTTTGACAAACTTTGCGTTTTTTTTGCGGCCCTTTGACAAATTTCGAGTTTTTTCCGTGACTCTTCGCCGGAATACGTGTATTTTTGCAATCCTTTGTCGAAATTTGCGTTTTTTCCGCTGCCTTTGTTCGAAATTAGCGTCTTTTTTTGCTGCCTTTTGATAAAATTCGCGCTTTATTCTGCAGCCCTTTGACGAAATTCGCGTGTGCACCGGGACCATTTGATGTAATTCGCGTTTGCTCCGGGACCATTTGACGAAATTCGCGTTTCCTCCGCGATCATTTGACGAAATTCGTGTTTTCTCCGCGATCATTAGATAAAATTTGGCCTCTCTTTCGCGATCCTTAGTCCAAATTTGCGTTTTTCCGCATCTTTTTGACGAAATTTGCGTTTTTACTATGGCACTTTGACGAAATTCGTGGTTTTCCGCGGCCCTTTGACGAAATACGTGTTTATTTCGCGATCCTTTCTCGAAATTAGCTTTTTTTCCGTGGCCCTTTGATGAAATTTGCGCTTTTTCTGCAGCCCTTCGACGAAATTAGCGTTTTGCAGCGGTCATTAGACGAAAATTGAGTTTTCTGCGTGATCATTTGATGAAATTCGCGTTACCTCCATGATCATTTGTCGAAAATCGTGTTTTCTCCACGATCATTTGACGAAATTTGCATTTTCTCCGCGATCATTTGATGAAATGTGACTTTTTCTTCGCGATCCTTTACAAAATTCGGGTTTTTCCACGAGCCTTTAGAAAAATTAAAGATTTTTTTCTGAAAACGATTGAAAAAATTGATTGTTCTTGGCGGCCATTTTTAAAAAGAACGATATATTTCTGACGGTCCGAATTTTCAGACCGATAACCGATTTTTTTTTTTTTTCGGAAACTCATGTTTTAAATTTTTGGAAATTGTGGAACAGAAACCCCTTTGACACCCCATCCCACCTTTCCCACCTCCTCTACGTCCTTATTGTAAAAAAATATCATTGTTTACAACACAATTCAACGTGTTTCGTAATACTCAGAACATTAAGGAAATTTAAGTCACCCCCCCCCCCCGAAATAAAATCCTGGGTACGCCACTAGTGAATCCTATTTATATATACCATTGTATCCAGATGTGTTTATTTTATCGTTTTGATTTTCAGCAATCTAATTAGAATGATATATTCTAATAGAAATAGACTGTAATTAACATGCATATTGATGCAAAGAACAAAAAAAGAGTGAAATAATATTAACAGAGCTGCAGAAAAAGTGCTACGGGGGTTGGTTCTAGCGATGCCTAGCACCAGACCTCAGAGGAGCTTCAAGGACGCATTTTTGTTTGTTTGTTTATTGAGAACATACATCTGACTTGTGTGCTTGACATCAAGTACCCGCTTATAAGTCATCGTCAATATACAGGGACGAGATAGCCACAAGGAAATTTACAACACCAGAGAGTTACATTCGGGAGCTCCACAAAGCGTGTGCAATGGAGCTGGCGGGAGTTGAACCCGCCGACCTGACTCCTACGCTTTCAAGCGATTAGCGGAATGGTGTCTTAACCACTCGGCCACCGAGGCCCCAAGGAAGCATTTATTTATTACTTCCGAGCGGTTGATAAACATTTTGTGTTAACTTGTCGCAAATAGTAACTTAACTGAATATTAAATAATTCAATCTTGTCGTATATAAATTTGTGTAAGGTAAACCACACGGTTTTACTGAATGGTGTATAAATATTCCCAGGTAGCACAGCAATATCGGCCTATATCGGGAACAACGATTTCGCAATATCGACCAATATCAGTAAACACCGGACCGGCCGATATTGCATGGCTAGCTTTTTTCCAATATCGGCCTATATCGGGACCCAATATTGACCGATATCGGTGAACGTCGGACCGGCCAATATCGGTGAACGTCGGACCGGCCGATATCGGTGAACGTCAGACCGGCCAATATCGGTGAACCCTGGACCGACCGATATCGGTGAACGTCGGACCGACCGATATTGGCCAAAACTGGATTCAGCACTATAAAATGGCAAATCTTTCTTTTCTCATATAGGGAGATATTGATTACCTGTTTTAGCAAAATATTAGAAATCAATAACTCTTTACATTAGGAAAAAAAAAGGTTTACCATTTTATATTGGTGAGTCCAGCTTTAAATTAGCTAATCCATGTATATAAGCATCTGAAATGCCACATGGATTAACTGTTTTGTTAAAGGCCCCAGTTTTTATTATTATATCCATTAGATATAATTGTAATATTAAAGATTATGAATGAAAGAATACTAAAAAAGCATTTTATTAAATTTAATATTAATAAAATAATTTATTCAAAATTTTAAAGTAGCTACATTTTGATGTTTTTTCTTTTTTTTCAGTTTCAGTGTTCTATGTGAAAACATTAAAATGTAAAAAAGATAATTAAATGTTACTTTTTTCATTAAAAATAAAAAATCATTATATTCATAGTAATAATTTGAATTTGTGGAAGTGGTAAGAATAAAAATTGTAATATACAGCATTTTTTTTTTTTTTTTTTTTTTTTTTTTTTTGCCATATTACCAATTTTTTATACATTTTTTTCACATAAATCGAAATATTTAACCATTATTAAAAATTTAAGAAAAATAACATGTAGCTGTAGGTATTTATTCTTTTCTGCTCTTACCATAAATATAGATTTTCAGATTTATTTAATTGTATTTATATAAACTTTGAAAAAAAAATAATAATCTTCTGGCAAAATTTAGTTCAAAATAATTCGTTAAATTACTTATGCAAAAATCCACCTGTTGTATAACTTTTAAAATTGAATTACTTTATATTAAAAATTATCAAAAATCAATACAAAATTTATTAGTTTAAAACCGATTTATCAATACAAAATTTATTAGTTTAAAATTTTTTCTTTGAAAAAAAAATTATATCTTATCTTTAGGACTCTCTTCATTCTGAATCAGAGACTCACGTATACAACTCGGGGATAAACACTCGGTTGGAATTCTATATTTTTCATTGAATATCATTATATTTTTCTTTAAAATTACTTCTTAAAAGCAATTTTAAATAGAAAGTGCAATTGAAATGACCATTTAAACAATCAATAATATTTTACAAAGGCATTAAACAAAGTCAGGAAAGCTATTCTTTTCTCGAAGAGCTTAGCTTTCAAATATCACAATAATTTATGTATGTTTTACTAAAATTCCAATTTTAATTGGATTTTATGAATTGTTTCACAAAGCCTTTAAAATTAATTTTTAATGATTTTAAAGATTTGTAAATTTATTTCATAAATAGTATTCTATTAAAATATCTCAAACATGGAATACTAGTTTTAAAAGAAATAAATAAAACTTCCTAAAAATTGAGTCATTTGAGCCAGATGGTAAAGCAAGACACTTTGCCCTTACCTTATATGGCAACTTTCCCTCTGCAGTTCTTTTCTGGAGAATGAGTGGCGTTAGGTTTAAGGGGACACTTCACTGACACTAAAACATCCTGCTCGCTAATGTTAAACCCATGGGCAGCTTCTTTTCTAATTTCTCGTTTAAATTTGTATATTTTTAAACATTTTTTTTTTTTTTTTTTTTTTGCATAAGATAGCTGAGGTCAATCTCAACTATCCAATGCAAAAAAAAAAAGAAAAAAAAATCAAATTTAAGCAGGAAATTAGAAAAGAACCTGCCCATAGCTTTAACAAGCTAGCAGGTGTTTTCGAATAATTGAACAGTCCACATTAATGTCTTCTGATCCCTAAATGACCTGCTGTCCTGAATAAGATAAATAAAACATGGAAAAAAATTATAGGCCATTGCGGCCACTGCATTTATTTGAAATCACAACATATCAAATTAAACTTTTTTTTATTCACAAACTATCACTATTTATATTATCATATTACAAGCAAATTTTCTCCAAGTCATTTATTTCTTGTTCCTATGTTCTCCTTCTTTTTCTTTGAAAACAGTTTCTATCCCAATTGGCATATCTCACAGGACTTTCTCAATGTGGCTGGAGATAACAGTTGTTTTTGCTTTATCAAACTTCATTTTCACACTCACTAGAAAAGTAGAATGAGCAAAAATCAAAGTGAATTTTCTTCATGAAAATTAATAACTTATTACTACTTATACTATGCTTACTTATTCTCCTTTTTATTTACAAACTATGTAATGTAAATGATAGATTTGAATTTAATAGTAAAAAAATATAGCTTGAAAAAAAAAAATTTTTCACCTGAAATATTTAACCAAACTTGTGTTAATATATTTTATCTTTTTGACTGTCTGCACTCTGAATCAGTCTGAACTTACTGATTCTAGATTTTTTTGCATAATATGAAGCCAATCTTCTGAACATACAATAATTATTTATAGAGATATAAAGAAATTATAGTGAATAAAAACAACAAAGTACCTAAAATTACTTAATTTGCAGCAAGACTTTTATAAAAATGAAATGGTTACCAATGAAACACAGGATAGTTCAAAATGCAATTATCAAAATTTGGTTTTCACCATGAAAACCAGAGTTAGAAACATATTTTTTTTAAATTTTAATGTATGAATGATAATCAAAAGAGTTTTGTTTAGCTTTAGTGTGTTTATAGTATAAATGACACTTATTAAGTGTGTGGGATAGGGACACTACAACAACAAAGTACCTAAAATTAATTAATTTGCAGAAGTATTTTAAAAAAGGAAATGTTTACCGATGAGCTACAGGATAATTCAGAATGTAACTATCAAAATTTGATTTTCACTATCTTAAAACCGCAGGCTAATCGAAACTAACATGCTATTTTTAGGAAAACGTAATTTAGCTAAGTAATGATTAGCTAAATAATTTAGTATATGTAAAAAAAAGTTTGTTTCCACATCGATATTATTTTTGACGTAACTTCAATAAACTTACTTCATTTTCTTCTTTTTCGGCACAGAAGCGATACTCCTATTCTATCGATAGATTGTAGATCTTCTCTAGATAGATTGTAGCTCTGGTAAATCAAATTTTACGTGCTTGCAGAAGATCACTCATGGTAGTCGTTTGTTACACAATAAAACTACACACTCGTGATCTTCAGAGAGCAATCAAACACAGGGATATCCACCAGACATTGATTTCTTCATCTGTTTCATTTTTCATAGACTGAGATATTAGTTCTTGTCAGAAGTGACATCAAAAATAATATTAATGTTCCCTAGAAAGTAGTTTTTACCAAAAGCAGAATATGGTCAAAAGTGTGATGTATGTCGCAGAACAATGGGCTTCTTTACAGAACATTTCAAATTCTCAATTTCAACGAAATTTATCATTCAGTCTTAGTAAAACAGTACAAAATTCATCAGTTGATCACCACAAAAGTGCAAAGTTTGTCAGCCTAACAACATAAAAAAAAAAAAACCTGCAAAATTCTTCAATCATTCATATAAAAAATAGCAAAATTCATCAATCAGCAGACTTATATAAAACCGAAAACTTTCTGTGCACATAAATATTGGGTCAAAAACTTTCTGCAAATCAATTTAATGTTTAATAAAATTAACAATTTATTAATTTTATCTTTTTGACTGTCTTCAGTCTGAATCTAAGTCTGAACTTACTGATTCAAGACTAATAAGTGATGAACAGTCTGTTGGGGAAAATATTATGTTCTAAAAAAATAAAAATAAAATAAAATCAATAATTTTGAAATGTCTTAAGTGATAAAAAGTGTCTTCAAAGAAAAACAAAATCAACCAAAATCAGAAAAGTACAAAGAAGCTCTGATAGACATCAACCTCAGATATTTTATGTAAAAAAAATTCCTTTCAAAATATTAAAATGCAAACAAGAACTTTCTAAACAAAACTCCCTTGGTTTAACATTAGCTTGCGAGCATCATTCCATTATTAAATAATGCAAAGTTTAAATTTTAGGTAGGATTAAGATGCCTTTTTATGCTATAAATGTGGCATATTTATTTCATACAGAAATTAAATAGGATTTGAAAAGTTAAAATTTCTAAGTTATGCAGATTCATGATCATCATAAGTTTTCATACTTACCATATATGTACAGGCATGAAAGTAAATTATTGCAATATAACATGCAGAAATAAATATCTGTGAAAATTACACAATGTAATTGGGATATACGTAAAATAAATATGCAATAAAAGTTAAAAGACATTAAAATTGAAACCACTACTGAAATTTCTGCACTATATTAGCATAGCTACTCAAACTGAAGTAAACTTTGCAGGAAAAAAACTCTAAAGCAAAATCAGAGATAATATCGAAAAATTTGCATGATGTGCATGCATTATAAGCACAAAATAGTTAAAAAATTATATATATTAGTTCAGCGCTTTTTTTAAAACTATCTCTATTTCTTATTTTAGTACCCCCCAACCTTCATTTTGCATTTGAAAGAATATTCGCTGAAACTGGGAACAATAGAAAAAAAATTGAGCACACATATTAATTATTTTGTTATGCATTTTAAAATCAGTTTTTAAACTTATATTATTAGTTTTATATTTTAAATGTTGCATATGTTACAAGGAAAATCTAAAAGCACAGAATTTGTACACCATTACAATTTTATCTATCCCCCCCCCCCCTTCTCTAAATTTTCAGGGCATTATTATTTTTTTTTTTATCCTTTTAATCAGTCTCTGAAACAGCCAAAGTGACATAAAAAAAAAAAAAAAAAAAAAACGATTTCAGTAAAAAAACTAAGAATTTTCATGCTTGTATATTACATAGGACGACATTAGGATCAACAAAAATCTTTAAAAAGGGATCTCTAAACAAATTGTCCCATAAAAAAAATCTAATATTTACAATTGATATGTTACAATGTTTCAATTTGACCATTCTAAAAAGTGAAGATTTCTCGAATCTCTCACTACAAATATAGTTTTCTTCTTTTAACACTTTTCCAGTATCAGAAGGATAGTTATCATAATATATACTATTCTAAACAATTCTACAATATTATACCTGCCAAATTTCTGTTTTTTTTTGTTTGTTTTTTTCAGTCAAATAAACATACTTTGGACCAGTCATTTTCATTTTTAAGACAATCAGAATAAAAAAATCACAAGACATGCATACTTACGATAGAGTATCTTAAGTAGATGGAATCAAAATTAGATGACATGAAGACCACAGTAGGATTAGATTCTGAAGACTCAACGACACTTTTTGTCTACAAGAGGTTGGCAGGTGACAAAGACCATGGTACAATTAAGATTCTGAAAAAAAAAAGGTAAATGGTTAAATATCAACAGAAAAATTTTAAACGTATGTTTAGGATGAAATATTATGAATACATGTTAAAGAATTATTTATATTGCAAAAACTAGATTTTATTTTCCACAGTCCCCCCCCCCCCCCCTTAAAAGTTGAATAAACACAAAACATTTATGAAGTATTTTATAATGTAAGACAAAATTATAAAATGGGTTGTTTTGTTTTTATTTGATTTAATTTATTAAGTAATAATTATTACTACTTTACAAAAACTTTATTAAGCTATAATCCTTATTAAAAATGTTTGACTTGTAAGTAATGGGAAGGTGTTGGCAGCTGTGTTTGTAGCTTTTGTAAAAAAACCTCATATGAAGTAAAGAATTTGGATATCATATATATTACTTTAACATATGTATGCGATGAAGGAATGTTACATTTTACAAGAATAAAAGAGAAAGTTGGAAGATTGAATGTTGATTTTTAAAATAAAAAGAAAATTAATCCGCATGTATATTTCAGAAATAATTTTTTAAATGTAGAAAGTATGTTTTATTATTTAAAAAGGCATCTGAAGAACAGAAATTTATTTATCTTAAACTTTAAAATGCAATTTTAAAACATAAATGATAATATGAAAGATCAGACACAGAAAATCGTGAATCAAACAAAATCTGTAAATATTATTAAACCGAGAAATGTAAAATATTTTTGAAAATACATTTCACTGTGATTGCCTTGAAAAATGGTTTTAGAAAGAAATTTAAAAGTAAATATATAAGCTGCATCCTACACAAAGACACAAAATATTTGCGATAGAAAATACCCATTTCAATAGCATACCTATACGCATTCTAGATCTATGGTAAAATTTAAAAAATCGTTCATTAGAATCAAGACAATCAATAAAAAAATAATAATAACAAAAACATTAAACCATGTATACCAATTAGGGTTACGCTTAAACAGATTTAAAAAAATAGGTTTAAAATAAAACTATTTCATAAAATGCATAAAATTATGTCTTCAAATGTTCAAAAAACAGTACAGATTATAAGTAATGGGAATACATACCGATTAGAGAGTAAAAACAGAAGATGTTTATAATTTTCACACAGAACTAACGCGCATTCACGGCCATGTTTTTAATCACAAGACTGAAGGAAAAGGAAAAAGGATGCTTGTCTCTGATTGGTTGAATATCATGCACTTCCCAGTCGTCGATCTTGGTCGATCTTGATCAATGTTGGCCGATATTCGCCAGTGTGAGTTTTTCCCCATAGGTTTACAGAACTAAAAGTGTTGTTAAAATTATTTTCTGTCTTCTACCTTGCTAAAAAAGAACTATATATAAGTTAAAAATTTAAATGTCGAACATTAGAGAAATGATAATATTACAGATTCAACATCGGCCAACATTGATCAATATCGGCCAATATCGGTAAAACTTGACCGGTCTTCCCCGATGCACGCCAAGATTGCCCAATATTGGGCAATATCGGGCCGATATTGCTGTGCTACCTGGGTTTACGTACAATTAAACTTTAATAATACATCAAATTGACGTTTCGGTCAACTTCTATGACCATCTTCAGATTTAAAGATGGATGTCTTTTGTTTATACGTGTATTTAATTTGACATCGTATTCTGAAGATGGTCATAGAAGTTGACCGAAACGTCCATTTGATGTATTTTTAAGTTTAATTTTACATAAATATTTATACACCATTCAGTAAAAACGTGTGGTTTATCTTTCACGAATTTATATACGATACTTTTTTGATCGTGTAACAGTCCAGCTCAATCATTAATTCAATCTTGTTTTAATTTTAAACAGTATGACATGGAGATATTATTTTATTAGATGTTAATTTAAGTAAAAAGCATTTTAAATGTTTTAAAGCTACTAGTGTATGAATTTTCATTCAACACACAGTTGCGAGTAAAGTCTTTTCGAAATTATGATAAATGCATTCTGCATACTACTTCCATATAAAAAAATTGAAATATTACAGAAAGTTGAACTTTTATTGACCAGATTTTAGTACCTTAGAGATATTTTTTCTGGGTCCGGTCCGTGCGAGTTTTTAAATACTTTCCTACGAGTCCATCTTGGGCTGCCAATTTATTCATTTATTTTTGTAAAAATTATTGTGACTTTGTACCATTGTTTAGCAAAATCTTTAGAAATTTAACATGGTTTATTAAATTAAATATATATTTTCTTAAATATCTTTTTTTTACAATTATGATTTATTTTACCATATTTTTCTTTCATTCTAAACTACGTTGATTTTCTTACAAAATTTTCACTTGAATGTGATTGTCAAAGGCAGATTTTTTAAACAGAGTTTCTGTAAGTAATTGTCTAAGTCAATTTTTTAATCAGTGTTTATGAATGTAATTTTCTAAATACCCGTTAACTTTGTTATTCTGTTTTACATGAATTTTGAGCATCATATGAAAATAAAATGCATTCATCAGTGTGCTTTTTGAATAATTAAGTTATTGGCCGAGCTTTTAGCTTTTATACTGGGTTGAGCCATGGTAATAATTTTTTTGTACGTGTACGGAAATTTCGGCCCATGCAGATATCTAATTCTGGATGTGGCAGAGTCCCACAGATTTTCAAAATGTAGTCATTCTTTTTTAAATTATTCCATAGGTTTATATGGAATTTTGAAATAGGTGAGGGACTCTTCATCGAAGCAGTTTTTCCTTCGCATATCGAAATATTTCATGCTACACGATGGGAAATTTGAACAGGTGATCACTCATTATATAATAATTATACAAATTTTGTTTTCGTCATCAAAATGTTCACAATGTTAATGACATACTGAATTTACAAAAATTATTTTCTAAATTTCAAGTATGTTTAAAAGGACAATACATTTTAAAATATTTAAATTTCACCAACTTCTTAAAAATACATAATTTTTAAGGAATCGCAGACGTATTATTTCAGTGTTAAAAATTTAATTTTGAAAAATACATTAATTAGGTAAGGAATAATCATCTGTTTAAATTTCCCATATGTTAAAGTGGGATTTTGTGATTGGGGAGAATCAATAAAATCCTGTAAGCCCCAAACATGTCAGGAGTGATTATGATTCAAATTAAGAAATCCTGAAAATTATTCAATCCAAAAATCAAATTTTTATCACAACTAATATCATAATCATATGAAATGCAAATTAGGAAATATTTTAACTGTGACTGAGATGTTTAACTGCAAAATTCCGAGTGGTATAATATAAGTATCTCTATTTGGAGCTGTCTGTAGCTTGATGGAATAACACAAATTAAACCAAAATCGGTACACTTACTAGTCGAGAAGGGGGAAGAAGAATGGAACAATACAAAAATAGTCGACAGATGGCGCTTTTGAGTGTGAAATATAATGTGCAATAAAAGAACAAAGAATTAAGGTGTCAAACCGGATGGCAAACAAAATTTATTGGAAAGTGTCACAATGGATGTGGTTAGGCTTTCGCATGGTAGTGCCGATCAAGTTCAAGTTTCACATGGCCATTGTGCTGGAGGAGACAATCCAGATGGTGCAAGACCTGCTCAACTGCGAAATGTAACGCATGAGGAGGGATATTTACCATATGTTGTGATATGCGACCTTTTAAGTCATTGATGTTTGCCTCCACGGTTCACAGCAGCGTTTGCACCGATAGGCGCCATCTGTTAGTGATTATTGCAATTTTTTTATTGTTTCATTCTTCTTCCTCCTTCTCGAGTAGTAAGTGTACCAATTTTGGTTTCATTCGGGTTATTCCTTCAAGCTACAGACAGCTCCAAATAGAGATACTTATATTATAACTACCCTGTGCAAAAGAAATCTGAAGTGGCTCCATTAGACTTTCCGAACACTTAGCCGAGTTCTACGCATCCCATTAAGTAACAATATAAAAATAAATAAAAAGTTAGATTTTTAATTTTACAAAGAGGGAATACTTTCTCTAATAAGCAAAAATAACTTCATATTCTAAATTAGTGGTCTTTGAAGTGTGATCTACCCGCAATGCTTCTAAGGGGGATCTTCAAAAGAGTTACATTCAATGTAAATTTTTTCAAAACTTATGTAGAAACTGAGAGACATGCTTCAAATTTCATGTATCCTAGTGACTCCATCTTTGCAGGCTTTACTGTATCTCTATTGGTTTTTATATCATTTATTTATTATTCTAGAAAAACATCAGTAGCTTAAGTCTTGAATCCTAGGGATTCTTGAAGATGGAGGATATACTAAAAGGGGTCCACTATATCTAAGAATTTAAAAATCGCTTTTCAAAAGTAAACGTGCACTTTGATTCCTAAATCTGATACATTTTCTAAAACTATGAAGTAATTTTCAATGAAATGTCATTCCGCCGATGCTGAAATTAAAGTCTGTAAATAAAAATATACAATACAATTGAATCTACATAGCTATGCTAGAATGAAAAACTTTTTAAATGTAGATTTTGTTTTTCGGCAAACTTCAATACTTAAATTTTCACACTCTTTAATCAGACTAAAAAACTCACTGTAAATACTTTTGTTTGTGTTTTTATTTGAAAATCAAGTCTATAATTATTTCTAGTGAAACATCATTGTAGTATCGGCATTAGATGAGTGTGAGCAATAAAAATATTTAATTGAATAACTGAGTTAAAAATAAAAATACTTATTAGTTTTCTTTGGTCACAAGACGATTCAAAAATTGTTTAAATACCAAATCTGTTTCTTTTAAATGCTAAAAGGTGTAAATTAACAACATAATAAATACAGAGTAAAATAACTCTTATTAGGTTCTTTGACATGTTTCGTCTCACACCGATTAACCGATTCTCACAAGTTTCAAATTAAATGAGAATATTCCATAATCTCATTTGTTTTTTAAAATGGCTCGGAGTGAGCCAAAACATGTCAAACAACTTAATAAGAGTTATTTTACTGTGTATGTATAATGTCGCTAAATTACACCTTTTTGTATTTAAAAGAAATATATTATTACAAGGTGTTATAATTTATTATATTGTTACCAAATCTGATGTTAGAATGGCTCGAAAATGTATACAGTTACTGCGGCAATGGTCTATAACATATTAGTCTAATGAAAGCTCAATCAAAAATACAGTTTTGTCATTGTCATCTTCATGCACATACACATACATACACATGATTACACTATAAGAGTCCAAAATTTAATAAATAAATAAAAATATTTGATATACTTTAATTCTTCTACAATGTAAATTATTTCATTGACTGCAGAGTGAAAATAATCTAGCTAAATATACACCCAAACCAAATTTAGAAAATTTCATTGGAACAATAAAAACCCTGTTTTTAAATGTTATAATTTTCCTGCTAGGTTGGGAGGGGATTTCAGGATATGTCAGAGGTAATCCTCTTTTCACTTTTCCCAGAGTGTGTCATTAATAAGAAATTTCAACTATCCCAAAAATAAGTTTCAGCCTACTTGAAATTTTCTCCCCTAAAACTATATGAATGTGATGCGTCCTTTAATCATTCAAAATTTAATATTAAAACCCTTCAGATATATTTCAGTTAGATATTTAAATTATATAGACAGAGAGGTAGTGAACAAACTCAGATGAACATTGCCCAGCAGAATGTATGGCATTCAGATTACGGATTTACTCTGAGTACGTTGGTATCATCCGTAACTGAGATATTATTAATTTCACTTGGCAGAGGGTGCGTTCTTACTAGGTGCACGTTTAACTTGCCAGGTCATTCATACCTACATTAGTTAAGCGAGAAAATTTGTTTTTTAAATGTTTCAACAATCATAATATTTAAGTAAACTGCTTCAGTAGCTCTTGGTCTAATACGTAGCATTCTAGCAGCATGTTAAAACTGTAACTGTCTACAACAAACTTGACAGAATACTATTATAAAATCCTTCCCAGACAATGCAAAATTTAGATGCATATTTAAATTCTCTCCAAAAACAATTTCACATTTTTAAATACTATAATCAAAATCAACTAAATTTTTCTAAAACACTGCACATAACAATTTAAAAAAAATGAAATCTTAAATGAAAATGATTTTATTCACAAAGTAGAATAAACTTTACATGTATATACATAATTACATTTGCGTGCACAAAAAGACGAGAGCCTAAAATGAGCGTCATTCCATCTCATGCGCATGCGTCAGAAGTTACCTTTTCTGGGAATTCAGAGCCTGATTCCAGCGAGGTATTACCATTTTTGGCGGTAAATCGCTTGCAATTTAGCAAACAGTTGTAGTGAATAAGAAAATATACGAATGCAATATTTGGCAGTTAATCGCTTTCAATTTTGTGTTTTACTTATGTTTGTTTTGATTTTTTAAAAATGATATGGCTATGTTAAACTTCATTTTATAATTTATAGTAATTGAATCAGTGTTTGATTGTATTTAGCAAGCATTTTATAAAGCCTTATTTTTCTTATAAAATTATTAATCATTACGTGTAATAAATATTCTATTTAAAAGCATATAGCATATATTTAAAAATCTATTGAAGAAACGCTAATACCTGTTTAAAAGAAAATTTATTCGCTATTTTTATGTTTATATTCATTAAGTCTGAGCGATACAGTTTATACTATTGTGTTATTCGTGTTTTAGTACATATGTTAAACTTTTCTGTAAATATTCAAACCTGTTTACAAAACTGCGGTATGAATTCAAATAATATTTCGATTTAAATTTCAGCAAACAATATGACACAGAATGCAAGCTTTTCGGTTATACATTTAAAATTATTTCCTTGCAATTCGGAATAACTTTCATATTTAATGGTTGGATTCCTGTACTATTTATTTGAGTTCTGTAGTGTTTATTGTGAATTATATGTCTGCAATAGGTTTTATGTTAATATTCTAATTCATTTACTATTCTATAACATCATAGATTTGTTTATTTTTTGACATATTTAAAATTTATTTAAAACATTCTTTATTTTAACACTACAGGTTTACTTATTTCTTGGTTTAAGGTAGTAATAATTAATTTTGAACAAAAAAATACTAGATTTCAATAAATTTGTTTATTTGTAGTAGAAAAACTATTTTTAATCTGAATTGTAACACCACACCTATTTTTAATGCTTTCTATTCTCATTTTATTCAGGTTGGAAATGAGCATGCAAATCATTTAAAAACATAGAAGATAATTCATAAAATCTGATAATCAGGTTATAAATAAACAAATAAATCTTCTGTTGAGGCATTAAACTGTTGATGTGATGTTTAAAAACACAAAAAAAATTTTAAAAATGTATCTATATTTTTAAGTGTGTAATTTATTACCATTGGTAATTTAAAATTATTCAAAATATTTGTTTTGAAAAATTAGAGAAAAATATTGAATTTACCAAAAATGTTTCAAAATGCTTGGAACCAAGCTTAATTCTAATCATCATATTTTAATGCAATTAGATAGATTACAGCACTCTTTTCTAGATAAAACATGTACTACTAACAATGAAAAAAATGTAAATCATTATTTCGTCTTGAATGTTTAATTAAATAAAATCAGCTTGGATATTTGTAATAGTTGACAATTTTTTTTCCTTAATATATATAATTAATTTCCACATGTTTTCTCCAAATAAGAATTTTTTTTAATATTCAAATACATGTGTCCATTTCTTTTTTGTTTATTTTTCCTTCTTAAGTAATGAAAACAAGTTGTTTACAAAAGTATCTAAATGAAATATATTATTGTGTAAAAAATAAATTATTGTATTTATCATGTATCTAAAAGTTAAATACCAGTAGTAATTGATGTCAGTGTTTTAATTCCTTTTATTTGAATTTTTTTAAATGGTGTTTACCTCTTCAGGGACTAAGAAAGTAATTTATGTTCAATTCTGATTTTTGTTTCATTAGAAATAAATGTGTTAATTATTTAGCTGGGTATAGGTGATAAATCACTAAATGTTGTTCCCATCATCAATATTTCTAATGCATGTATTTCATTTAAAGTATAAACACCTTATACCATTTAAAGTACACAACTTTCATTTAATTTATTTCATTAAAAAAAAAAGAAGAAGAAGAAACAATATAATTAACCAAAATAATTTATTTCACCATCAAAATATTGTTTCTAATTTACACACACAATACATAAAAGCTGCTATTGAAAAGGGGGGGGGGGGGTGCTTGGTAAGATTTGCAGCCAGTTAACAAAAGGGCCAAAATAAGTTTTTATTTTTTATCTTTGGATTGGGCTTAAGCTTTGATAAAACACAGTAAAAACTTAACTTTATTGATAAAAAATTAACTTTTTAAATAAACGGTAGTAACTATCCAATTCATGTTTCAATTTAGTATCAGATTTATAAAGTTGGCTGAGAATCATGCATATTACTTCTAGTATAAACAAATACGTAGAACAGTTAATAAATTTTTCTCTTCTTAAATATTTCTTATTCTCTGAAAACGAAAGCTACAGCTTTCAAGAAGTGTTTTATGAGTTATGTTTTAACTTAAAATCTTATTAAATTAGTTTTATAACCATAATTTCACTTTTCCTGAAAAATTTCTCTTTTTATCAAAACAGAACATTAATGTAATCAGAATTTTTAAACTGTTTTTCAAGACTACCTTTTTATTTCACTGAATAGCTTTTGTTTATGAATCTTGTTTTTTTTTTTTTTAATTTCAAAACTGCAGAGCAAAATATTAATATTAATTCTCTTAAACTTGAAAAGTACATTGAATCTTTGTGCTCCAGTCTCCTCATCAGATAGCATCATTATTCTTATCTAATTAATTTATGTACACAGAAGCTTATAACAGTGCCTAAAACAGATTTTTTGTTTTGTTTTTAATTGTCAAATATAATTGCAATAAAAGCTGCTAGGATAGAATCACTATGTACTGGAGAATTTTTTTTTTACTAGATACACCTTCTTTTGTAATTGTATTTCATTTTCTATTTAACATAGGATTTAGTTGTATAGGCTCAATTTTCTTGTACTGTACTTAACAAGGCATACTTAAGTACAAAAATGTATTTATTTGTTTTTCAATGCATTAATCAAACTCCAATCATCCAAGAATTAAAATCACCCTTATCAATATTAGGAAATAAAAAGTAGCATTTTCAAGAGAAAAATAATCATTGAAATGTAAATTGTATCTATTTCTTCCTAAAAAAATATATTTTTTCTTTTTAAAAATATTTCTATTTAAAACATTAAAATTTATATAACAGCCCCTCGATATATATTGCGCTACTAGGGAGATAAGAGAAAAGCGCGAAAAACTGAAGGGAGTGAGAAGAGTGTTTATAAGTGAAAAATAAAGAACCCTTAATTAAACTACTATGTTTCGATTTAATACTTGTTCAAAAAAGCTACAAGTTCAACACAATGAAATGGTCAAACGTTAAAAAAATACAAATCCGTACACATACAGTATATGTTTTTACTTACATGTATAGTATTTTTTGAAAATGAGTATCCAGAGTTGTTTGTTTTTTATTTTCTTTGATATTTTCTTTTCTTGCCACTGGAAGTTAAAGAACTAAAATGAACTAATTGCATTTCATTTATATGCTTGGATATCAACGTTTCAAAAGTTTCATATGCTTTTGTCAAGAAACTGAACAGCTTCTGTCATCGAAGCTACTAAATCCTCGTCAGATACTTCCTCTTCGTCATTCTCTTCTTGGGCCATAGAACTATTATCTTTTTGAACTGCAGAAATAATTTCTGCTTATACAGAAATGCTGCTGACTATTCCGTATATTCTTTTATCAGCAAACCAGGAATTTATCAGGGACAACTAAAAAAGAGCAAAATAGCCGAATGTGTGATATAACCATAACGAGGAGTTAGTGTATTTAATTGGGAATTTCAAAGTTTATATTTCAATAATTCTAAGTCAGTATTTCACCAATTTCAGAACTACTACACAGTACTTCTTATCACATCTGTTAATAAAATTCAGTGTTACAGTCTAAGTATTTTTCTTCACATATTTATGCGTATAGCATGTTCATTTATATAAATCCACATTAGGTCATCAAATTTCCAAATGATTCAATAAAATTAAATTTTAAAATTTTTTATTTACATATGAAAAATATAAAAACATCAATTAAATTGACAATATAAAATATAAGCAAAAAGAATTACTAACAATAAGATTATGAATAAGTAATTTGAAAATATCTTAACTTCAGGAGTCTTTTTGTTATTCAGCTGCATATCACAATTTGATATGATTGAGTTTCAATTAAAAAATAAATAAGGGAAGATTTCATATTCACATGTGTCAGTCACACTGTGTCATAAATTAAATGTGTGACTGGCACATTTAATTTATGACACAGGTAAGCTCATAAATTAAACATGTCAGTCATTTCATTAAGTATTAATTTGACAAAGAATGAACTAATTATTTAATAACTGTAATTAACTTATATATAAAAAATAACTTTTGAAAAACTATACAGTTATTAAATAGTTATTCCATTCTTTGTCAATTTAATGCTTACTTAAACTACTGATGCATTTAATTTGCTTTATGCAGTGCCAGAAGTTTGACATAAAAATGACACTAGCTGCTGTTGCATAGACCTTCAACATCTTGCTCATATATGTCATAAAAATTATTATAGTTAGAGATTATTATATTTATTTTAATGAGGTTTTTTTTAATGAATGTTATATCACTACTCTATGTTTTATATTGCATGTTATATGCAAAAAGAAAAACTCACGACGATTAAACAAATGCAATGTTTTATGTTTTGTCTACTTTTTTTCAGGTTAACAATATTATTTTACACTAAGAATTATAAGGATAGTTTTTATTGCATTAAAATTAAAGACTGATTATAAGGGTATCCGTTATGAAAAGTAGTACTAAATGTGATTGTAATAACTGGGATGAGCTGCAAAGATTTAGTATATTTGGTTTATTTTTAAAAATTTAAGTTAGCAAGAAAATTGCTTTTGTTGTTTTATTTTTGGTTGTAATGTGCAGTGGCGCAGCCAAGGGTGAGGAGGGGCGTTCCCCCCCCCCCCCAGAGCTAAAGAAATTACTATAATTTCCGCTTATATGAATCAAAACTAAAGTTAAAATTAAACTTTTTGGCCTTTCTGCCTTGACGGAATCTGCCGCTTTGTTAAATCCAATGTGATTCAATTAAACGGCGAAAATTCTACTTAAAACTGTGAAAGCGCATATTCATCGGTTATGTCAAAACTGGTTATTTGGACTGCGTCCCTTTGTCAAGATGTCTTATTGTAAAAGAAGGGTCATATACTGCCACACAGATGCATTGAGTTATATATAGTATACACTGGGCCGTTTCTTAATTGCATTTCTGTCTTTGTTCCATGTTCAAAACACTAGCAGACCATCGAATTCCAGGGAAAAATAAAACATACACTTTGTAAGTATCTCTCAGTTTCAAACGGCCTTTTTTTTAGGTTTTTTCTGTCACTTATATCTAAGACGTATAATATGTGCGTACCCAGGAAAATATCTTTACAAAAGTAAGAATTAAAATAAAGTACTTTAAAGTTATAAAAAGCTATTTTTTTATTGTGATTCAACAGATTTTCGCAATCAGTGTTTCTTTCGAATCATTTGTTTCGTAGAGGGTCTGTACACAAATTTAAAGACTGTATTTCATTTGTTGGTAATGTAGCAACGACGTCTTGCTCTCGGGGAGGTACTGCATCCTGTCCCTCGGAGGAAAAAAGCACTGATTGTAAATTCATTGACTTATAGATCCATGCCTGTGAGCGGCGATTAATTTGCGCGATAGCTTACCGGAGCTTGACTCTGATCAGGGGTCAATGCAGGTTTTTTTTTTTCTTGGGGCCCATTTTGTGAAAAGTAAACGGTATTTTGTGAAATTTATTATATTTTTGTGAAAAATAACATTTTGTAACGAAAATTGAAATCCAGTTATACTCAAATTCGAACCAAGCATTTATAAACAAAAACTTTTTTAAATCCTTTTGCTGAAGTTTTCTTCTCTGGTGAACTTGTTTGTTTACAAATTACACATTTTAAAATATCATAAAATAATAAATAAATAATAAATGGTAAGTTTTTATGGAACAGAATTTTGCGAAAGGACCCATTTTAATAAAAGGAATTTTGTGAAGGGACCCATTTTATTAAATTGATTTTTGTGAAGGGACCTCAAATAGGCCCCAAATTTTGCCTGGATTGACTCCTGCTGATACTTCTTTGTTTTTAGTCAATGTTTAAATATTGGTCAGACTTCACCGGAACTCATAAACATTGCGTTCCGGTGCTCAGCGGAAGAGCATTTCTAAAAAATCGAAGCTTAAATTGGGTTTTCCTTTTTCTCCCATACCAATACTTTGCATCCTTTCCTACTAAAGCGATTACATACGTGACGTAGCGTGTCACACACGTTAGAGCATGTATCAATCTAGTGATCGCAGATGTAGACTCAATTGTTTTTTGTCTCAATGGCTTTCGAATAGCGATGCGAAATGCCAGAATTAACTGTACCGTATCCACAATTTTTACTCATGGTATTGTTATATTTAGTCCCTGTAATTTGCTCATGTTTGTAAAACATTGTAAATTTGCGATGAAGTTCACAGGCACACAGATCCAGTTTTATCTTTTGATAGTTTATATAAAGAGATCCTAATAACCCCTGTTGTATGAATTCTATAAATTTTTCATCAGTTATAAATATAATGGTTTTACAGACCGTGGAAAAAAAATTATATCTATAGCCTGTTCAGGGAAAGGAGATAACGAAAGTAAACAAACGGGTTGCAGAAAAATCGCCAAGGAACCACACATTTGGTACAAAAAACGTAAATGTCGTCAAAAGATCGCAGGAAAAACGCATATTTCGTCAAACGATCATGAAAAAACTGGAAATTTCGTCACAGGATCGCGAAAAAACCGCACATTTCGTCAAAGGATCGCGAAAAAAATGGCAAATTTCAAAAAAGGATCGGGAAAAAACGACCAGTTTCGAAAAAGGATCGGGGAAAAGCGCATATTTCGTCAGAAGATTGTAAAAAACGCAAATTTCGTCAAAGGATCGCGATAAAACGCGAATTTCGTCAGAAGATTGCAAAAAACGCAAATTTCGTCAAAGGATCGCGAATTACGTCCACCGGCCGTAGAGCATACAGGAACTCTCCTGGTCGTGCTCGTCCAGGGATGATTCTGTTCCGAATTTTCCGAAAAATTAAGGCAGCCATTTACGAAAATTTAAAAAAAATCTGTCATAAATTCGGACATAGAATATATCGCGTTTTTCAACAAATGGTCGACGAAAAAATTCAATTTCGTCAATCGTTCGAAAAGAAATTGCTAATTTCGTCAAAAGATCGCGGGATAAACGCAAATTTCGTCAAAGGATCGTGAATTTCGTCCAGGGATTACGAAACAAAGACTTGAATTTCGTCAAACAATCGCCGAAAAAACGTAAATGTCGTCAAAAGATCGCGATAAAACGGCAAATTTCGTCAAAGGACTGCGAAAAACCACATTTCGTCAAAGGATCGCGAGAAAACGGCAAATTTCGAAAAAGGATCGGGGAAAAACGCATATTTCGTCAAAGGATCGTGAAAAAACGACAAATTTTGTCAAAGGATCGCGAAAAAACCGCATATTTTGTCAAAGGATCGTGAAAACACGGCAAATTTCGTCAAAGGATCGTGAAAAAAAGGCAAATTTCGTCAAAGGATCGCGAAAAAACCGCATATTTCGTCAAGGGTTTGCGAAAAAAACGGCGAATTTCGAAAAAGGATCTGGGAAAAACGGCAAATTTCGTCAAAGGATCGCGAAAAAAAACCACATATTTCGTCAAAAAATCGCGAAAAAACGTCAAATTTCAAAAAAGAGCGCGAAAAAAACGCATATTTCGTCAAAGAATCGCGAAAAAACGGCAAATTTCGTCAGAAGATCGCGAAAAAACGGTAAATTTCGTCAAAGGATCGCAAAAAAACAACATATTTCGTCAAAGGATTGCGAAAAAACGGCAAATTTCATCAAAGGATCTCGAAAAACGACAAATTTCGTCAAAGGATCGCGGAAAAACCGCATATTTCGTGAAAAGATCGCGGAAAACCGGAAATTTCGTCAATAGATGGCGAAAAATCGCAAAATCGTCAAAGGGGTGCGAAAAAAAACACATAATTAGTGCCGGGAGTGGATTCCCCCTTCCCCCCTTATTGTATACTTTCAGAAAATTTGTTTTGAATTTCGGAATTTTTTTTACTCAGAATCACCCCTGAGTTTCTTAGAACTTGGGTACGGCAGTTGACGTGCCTGACAGGTGATCTCCGGCACCTGGTGGCACAGCTCAATTTTACCCAATTCACCTGCGTTCGAAGCAGTCGGTATTGCAAGAGCATGTATTAATTCTCTTGTTTACGGCATGGCACACTCTTGGGTTTCCAGCCCTAAAGCTTCTAGAGAATTCTGGTAAGTCCCCAAGTGTTCTGTGGAAGCTTCCTCTTTACATAGGCTCTGCTACTGTAACGACCTTCATCAACTGCTTCGGTGCAGGGGAAGTGTACGCAGGTGGCGATGTTCTCCTTGGCCGAAGAGCACACCTGTGGGGTCATTTCCCTGTAGATAACTCATTTGGGTTCACAAGAACCTTGAATCAGTGGTGAGTACGCTTGACGTCAATTGCAACTGCTCAGAGGCTAACGAAAAAGACATGGATAGGATCATGGATAAAATAATGATTCTGATGTCACAGGGTCCAAACTCGAGGCTAACGAAAAAAACAGGCTACCGTGGTGCATTCCACTTATCTTTTTTTACAAACCGTTAGAGTGACGTTATGCTCTTTTCGTACACTAGCATTCGAGCATCACGTGACTCCCGCGGTCTGTAAAAAAAGATACGCGTAAAGTACCGCGGTAGCCTTTCTTTTTCATTAGCCTCGCAACTGCCCTACGGGGCTGTCCATAAATGATGATACACTTTTTTTCAATATTTTTCATCCCCCTGCCCCCCCTTAGTCACAAAGTGTCACACTTCACCATACCGCCTCCCCCCCCCTTGTCACATGTCACGCTATATTATATAGACATATACTTGGAGTTCAGAAACAAAGCACTACGTTATAGATCATGTTTCAAATTTTATTTTTCAACTTTAAGTATAAGTTTTAATGACATTTGTGAGCATAACAGTAAATTATTATTCGTGTATTTATTTTGTATAAAATAAGATTACGGTTTACGACAAAAACATAATTAATATACAATAAAGTAATACAATTAGTAATAAAATATTTATATGTTTTTTTGAAAAGAAAGGAATATAAGTGAAAACAAATCACGTGAAAGTTGTTTTAGTCCGATTAAAAAATACACCCAAATTCTGGTAATTTCAAAATTTGATCTGCTGATTTTAATGATTTTATTTTAACCAAAGTGTGTGATGTCACACTTCTTCTTACCCCCTCCAACCCCCTTGTCACAATTTCATGAACCCCCCTCCCCCTCCAAACGTGACATCATTTATGGAGGCCCCTATAGAGCTAGGGGATCAGCAGAGAGGTTTCCAAACCCGGTAGCAGAATGGGCCGAAAATGGAGCGTTTGGAAGGGACAGCTGGCAAACAAGGAAACTGAGTCATACAATGGATCCGGCTGTCCATGGAAGTAGCATTCGCCTCACGGCGAAGGAGTGGGATAAGCGCATAATTTCCCTGTCCACCGCCGATCGACGATTGGGACTTTAACGCTTTCTGATTAATTGTTAAACCGAACGCTTCTTAAGTCATTTCTGGTTGAACTTTGTTTCTTATATAATATGTATTAATTTCTATATAATCTAATTAATATATAACTGTAATATAATAAATATTATAGTAATATAATCTAATTAATTTCTAAATAATCTAATCTCTATATAATATAATATTTCTATATAATCTAATAATATATATTAATTTCTTATATCATATCTTCTTAAATCTTCATAATCCTCCAAAATACCGGAAATGACTTAAAAAGCGTTTTATTTTATAAATAATCAGAAAGCGTTAAAGTCCCAATCGTCGATCGGCGGTGGAGACGGAAATTATGCGGGATAAGCGTACACTTTGGAAGACCAGTGGTAATATGGCGGGCGGCATTGTAGTGAGAGATGAGAGAGGATGGACTGACATTGACAAAAAGGGATGGCAGGCATACTCTAGGCGGTTGCAAACAGTAGAATTGGCCAAGCTCAACATATGGACACTGTTTACACTATGACTACACGGGCAACCGCCTTCAGATAATTTAACGTCTTAAAAGTCTTAGCTCATATGGATGAGAATTGTGGTTTAAAAAGAGGGATCTACTGAACAATACTCCTCAAATGTCTTCTACAGAGCTCCACTTGAGTGTCGTACCCCAGAGCATGGCCGTAGAAACAAAAGATCGGTGACGAAAGAAATCGATGGCGACGCTTTTGTCCGGTGAAACGGAAAGGTGGTAAGCAGTGCAATGTAATAGCAGCATGTCTATGCTGTTTTATGGTTTTGCAAAGGTGCTTGCTGAGGGGTCTTCTCCCAGCGTGTATAAGAGGATCAGGATATGGACTCTAGGATCTCAAAAATATGTTGGAGGAAAACCATGAATAAGAACGGGGAGAAGACGCTTCCCTGGGGCCCGCCTCTCTTGCACTGCCGACTATTGGAGTAAACTGACTTCCAGCGGATGCAGATGGAGCGGTCAGTCAGAAAATGTGCGATCCAGCGTCTAATCTTGCCCCGTACGCCAAGGACAGCGAGTTTGTAAATCAGCCCGTTGATCCAAACTGAGTCATATGCCAACCGGATGTCTAGGCATATTGAAGGCCGCTTGACGGGAGTTACGAGCACCAGAGATGTCATCATAGAATTTACTGAGAAGCGATGTACAATAATTAAACGGCATAAAGCCATAGTGAGAAGCATGAAATATGTTATTATTGCCAACCCAGTAAACAAGGCGATGAAGTATAAGGCGTTCGAAGACTGGAGCAGACAGCCATCAGTTCAATCGGACGATAAGACAATGTGAAATGGGCTGGTTTCCCTTGTTTGCGAATAGGAACTATGATGGGAAGGTTGTTGTAGAGAGCCAGTAACTTTCCTGTACTCTCTAGGGAGACGCTGCAGAAGTTTGGCTGAGATCCCGTCTCTTCCTGGGGTCGTGCGACGAGGTCTTCTGGATCAGAAGCAATAGCTAACTTTTCGTAAGGGGTGCGGTCATACGGCATCGGGTATTGGGGATCGTATTGACTGAAGGCATTGAGGAAGAGCTACGAATAAGTAATTTTGAAAAGAAAAGAGTTACTTCAATTTAGCATTTTTTAGTTTACGACATACAATTGTTTAAAAAAAATCGTTATTAGCATTGCCTTTTTCTACTACTAACATATTACGTAGATTAAATTGAATGTGCATAATAAGAAGGCAACACTAGTCACCAGACTGGCTCATTCTTTCTCAAAACGTTACAAATAGTGGCTGGCCGCGACCAGAGATTGGTACAAAGTGACGCGTCCATCGTTTTGTGCCAATCGCTGTATGTCTTTCGTCGCAACCGGCCACCTTTTGTGACGTCATGATAATGGATGAACAAGCCCAGTATCTAGTGTAGCCCTGATAATAATAAAGGGTTTCCATAACTGTGTTTTGCAAAACTACACTCGCACATGTACTCCAAGTTGCGCGCAATAAATAACCTCTATATGAAAGGGGTGACATACAGGATATTAAAACGCAATCGGTCTGCCAAGTCATATCTTGGTGGAAAACACCTTAAAACTCGATTTCAGCAGTTGGCTCGTAGATTTACCATTGTGTTTTCCTGCACCCAAAGGTATGAAAACATGGAGGACTGGGAGCAGGAAAACACAATGGTAAACCTACGAGCCAACCGCTAAAATCGGGTTTTTTCCACCAAGATATGACTTGGCAGACCGATTGCGTTTTAATATGCGAATCAAGTTTTAACTAATTCTATAATTTCAGCCGTGAACTCGATGAGATGATTGTCTGTGCTGCCGCCTCCCGGTCTATCTGTAAGAGAATAGAGACATACGTGAAATAAAATTTGATTAGCTATGACGATTTAGGACGAATTGCCAAGCATCTAGGCCAGTTTGTCATTATCGCCAAGTTAGTCACGTTAATGCAGTGCTTAAGGAGTGGCAACCTGGAACACTTTACCACCGCAAGTAACTTCCATCGAAAATGAAAAAACATAAAAATGAATCTGATGTAATCAAATGAGTTTGATCGAATGATGATTTGGTTCACCTTTAGCTCTGATCACAGCCGATATTATTCTTGGCATGCACTCAACACGTTGCTCATACAGTTGCAGAGGAATGTTGACCCATGCTGACATAATGGCAGCTGTAAGTTTGGTCAGATTGGATAGAGGCGTTCAACTTTGTCCCACAAATGCTGAATAGGATTGAGGTCAGGGTTCAGGGGACAAAGCTGGCCATGGAAGCAGACTAAACTCTGATGTTCCTCCAACCAATTTAAGACCGATCGAGCGCGGTGATAAGGTGCATTGTCCTGCTGAAAGTGACCATCTCCATAAGGGAACATTATGGCCATAAACGAGTGCACGTGATCTGCAACGACGTTGAGGCAAGCTGTGCTGTTCAGAGTTGTGTTCACATATATCGACGGATCCAGTGTACTCCAGCAAAACATTCCCCACACCATAATTCCACCGCCACCAAAATGAAGAATTGTCATTTGGCAGGAGGCGTCCATGCATTTGAGCTGTTTGCGCCATATTCTGATTCTGCCATCTGCATGATGGAGCAGGAAACGAGATTCATCGGACCAGGCTACACCCAAGGCTTTCCAGTACTCAAGTGACCAATTTCGTTGTTTCTTTGCCCATAACAGGCGCCTTTTGCTATTTTTATGTGATACCAAAGGCACTCTTGATGGTCTCCTGCTGCTAAAGCCCATCCTTTGCAAAGTCCGTCTTGTTGTGCGTTGGGATATGTTTTGGGATGCACCTGCACTGATTTCAGCTGTAATTTGACGTATTGTTGCCCTTCTCTTGCTGCGAACTACGCGTGCTGCTCGCTTTTCCCCTTTCTCGTTCACTAATATTTTTCGACCGGAATGGTGCTTATCGCTTGAAGTTTTTTTTTCAACTGTCACTCAGTAAACACTCCATATACTGTTGGATGAGAAAATCTTAAAAAAGTCGTAGTTTCACTAACTCTTCTTGCACCGACGATCATCCCTTGTTCAAAGTCAAATTAAATCTGTCGTCTTACCCATTTTTACAGTAACGGCCGTGCTTATTCCCAGGTAGCACAGCAATATTGGCCTATATCGGGAACAACGATTTCGCAATATCGACCAATATCGGTAAACACCGGACCGGCCGTTATTGCATGGCTAGCTTTTTTTCCTATATCGGGACCCAATATTGACCGATATCGGTGAACGCCGGACCGGCCGATATCGGTGAACCCCGGACCGACCAATATCGGTGAAGCCCGGACCAACCGATATCGGTGAAGCCCGGACCGACCGATATCGGTGAACGTCGGACCGACCGATATTGGTCAAAACTGGATTCAGCACTATAAATTGGCAAATCTTTTTTTTTCTCATATAAGGAGATATTGATTACTTGTCTTAGCAAAATATTAGAAATCAATAACTCTTTACATTTGGAAAAAAAAAGATTTACCATTTTATATTGGTGAGTCCAGCTTTGAATTAGCTAATCCATGTATATATAAGCATCTGAAATGTCACATGGATTAACTGTTTTGTTAAAGGCCTCAGTTTTTATTATTACATCCATTAGATATAATTGTAGTATTAAAGATTATGAATGAAAGAATACTAAAAAAGCATTTTATTAAATTTAATATTAATAAAATAATTTATTCAAAATTTATAATAGCTACATTTTGATATTTTTTTTCTTTTTTTCAGTTTCAGTGTTCTATGTGAAAATATTAAAATGTAAAAAAGATAATTAAATGTTACTTTTCTCATTAAAAATAAAAAATCATATTATATCCATAATAATAATTTGAATTTGTGGAAGTGGTCCTACGAAGCAGAGAGTTTTTTATATAAGCAATTCTGCGTTGTTAAGTCATTGTACATCACTGTCGGTCTGGTTTACTTTCAAATAAGAGGTGTCTCTAATTTTTTGGCCACTCAGTGTCTATAAGGAAAGGACAGATGACGTCACTGTTGGTTAAATTACTGTTGGTTTGGAAGAAAAACCTGTTCGTTCTTTGCGACTCCTACCGTATACATGACATGGAGCGATTTGATTGGTCTACGTTAAACTGGTCTATAATATGATTGGCCTACGTCGCCATGACGATTCCTGCAATGATAGCTGCGACAAAAATGCAGTGGTAGACTGATTGCTGGAACTGTTTGTTTGTAAACATGCCCTTTCCTTATAACCTCGGAGAAGTACGCGCGTATGAAGATAATCCGAACATTATTTAAGTTCAATGGTCAATCTCTTCAATGATTGTAATGCTCTCTTTTTTTAGTAGTGTGGTGACTAGAGAACATTTTATTGGACATAAAGGCCACATTTCTCTTCCAAACTCTACTATAAATGATCAAATAAAAGGGAATTGCTTCTTAATAGCCCGAATTTTGTCTAACGCATCAGATAATATAATAGTGCAATGGCGTTCGCATTGTATTAAGCATGGGGCAATGTATTAAGCATACTTTAAAATACAAGGTCGAATTCACCATTTCATTTGATTTAAGGTTCATTTGTAAAATGGACCAGTGCAGTGGGCTTAGCCTGCTTGTTTGATATATAATTGTAGACTACATTTTATAAATCTATTAAAATATGAATTAATTTTCTTTCATCTCGGTTACAGGTGAATAAAGTTTTTTTTTGTTGGGTTTCGGTTTTCCTTCCAATGGAATTTTCGTGTTTGGGTCGGGAGAACGCGATCCGCGCAGGACTCTGGGGGTACAAAATCAAAATTGTAAGAGGAAAGTTCGAAAAGCGGTGTTACTTTAAGTGGGATTTTTGTAGGGTCTCAAAAGTTTCGCAGCGCGCTAAATCTTTTAAGAGCTCTAATTAGTCATTTTTTTAAAATTATAATATAAGGAACTACAGTAACCTCTAAGAAGGGATTTTAAATTTTTTAATTGCCCTGCGCGCTTAAAACCCAGATTGCGCTACTGGCATGAAGCATCCAAGAATCTTTTTATGGTGCCCTACACTAGAGGTCTGCACGACCACAGGCCTCTTTTCATTCACGAGACTTGCACCGGGTCTGGTCTTCACTCTTTCAGGGCCGGTCTCGGGCCGAACTTTTAGCTTTTATACTGGAGCAGATTTGGGCCAAGATTTTAGCTTTTATACCGGACGGGCCGGGCAAAAAGAAATTGTACGAGCCAAACATTTTGCTTTTATACCGGACCGGGTCGGCCAAAGTTTTTTGTACGGATTGGGCCGGGCCTGGGCCTGTAAATTTCGGCCCGTACAGACCTCTACCCTACACTTCGTAGAGAAGTCTAAGTCTGGATTTGACAAAATTGGAAGAGGTGAAGTGAGTAAGTTACCAAGAGTAATTGCAAAGCTGTAACAACTGGTACACTAGAGGACCAATAACCGAAGCACAATACACAAAGAACCTCTTAGGGGGTCATACTGCTCACTAATTTTGATTCAGACACTTCAGGCTATTGCCTAGCCCAAGTGGAGGTTTTCAAGAGTTAGCTCGGGTTGGTCAGCCTTGAAAAAGGCCCTTTGCTGCTTTATAACTGATCCACATACGGCTGAAAGACAAATGGCGCCAACTGGGATCTAAAAATTTAGATTAAATGAAATCCCAGGCCATGGTCAGAATATGGCACAGGCCGCATTTGGATTTACGCCTTGACATCCGCGTTTTAAACGTTATGAATCAGACGGTATTTCGTTGGTCTCGGTTTAATACGAATATCTCCTTCCGTGTCGCATACAATCTTTCTCCTGGCGACGTACGACCTGCCTCCAAGCTCTTATTCGTTGACTTGTCTTATTCGATCAGCCGTGTACCGGCACGACCAATGAAATACACTGCCGGTTTATGACGTTTCAAAAGTCATGAACCGGCCATGTATTTTGTGTTAGTCACGGTACCAGCAAGTTCTGGAATCCATGGAATGTAAGTTTGGACAAGAACCTCTGTCTAAGCATAGTATGGGCATCTGCACTGTGTGTAAATCGTTGCTCTCATATAAAGACATCCTAATTAAGATAGACCTTTTAGAATTAGACGATGCTTTGTGGGCCTGGTACTTGTTGTCAATTATGAACGTTGTTTCCCAACTACAGCTAGGATGTCACTATAAAACAATGGCGACATACACACACGGACACGGCGGATGCGCTAATTTCCACACTATATCTCAGGCTAAAAATGTATGATGTATCGACTACTCTGATCATAAGAGTAGGCGAAGTTTTGAATGAGAAGTAGTTTTTGTCCACTAATTGTCCATGTGCGGTAAAGTTGATCAGGGCTACCTTTCTTTAACTTTCGACGAATGAATGTGAAAACCTCGGAACTTATGAGTTTCTGCTTTTCCTCGATATTTATGCAAATTTTCACATCTGGTCAATCGATGTTTTAAATAATATATAAGCTTCGGAATGCGTTGGGAAATTGGGTGGAGTTTCTACTCTTTGTGAGTTATTGTGAGATCCGGCGATCGTGCTCATCTAATTCGAAGCTGGAAAGGAGAATAGGGCAGTTGCAATTGACGTCATGTTGGAGGTCACACTCTACAAATAGGCAGTTCTGATTGGTGGAAGTACCCTGACCTCCAAGTGAAGTACAATGGTTGATCAGCTGATTGCAACTTCTCTATAACAGTGGGTAAGAGTTTATTGTCATATTTCCTGCTAATTCAATAAAGTTAATTTCGGGGTGCCATTTTTAGTCGTAGCCTAGGCGGACATCTTGAAATCAGTGTTCGGCGAGCTTGCATATTGGAGATTAAGTCTGGCTGAAAGCATCTTGGTTTGCTACGTCTTCAAAGCTGTAAAAGTTACGTTTTTGAGTTCATTATAATTGACATTTGAAGTTGTATTTCGTTGATTGAAGTTTTGGGGAAGCTGATTTATCTTGGTATAATGAATATTTAGTGGTGTCTTTCTCAAAATCCTAGCCAAATTAAATTTTTAATAAATTTGACTTTGAATTTTACATCTTGTTCTTGTGCTCTCTTTTACGACCGACTAGACTGGTTCATTATCTCTAACAGCAAAATGGCTGTTTCAAATGTTTTGGCCAAAGTGTGGTAAACAATATTCCAGAGCGTGGCGAAACTCACCGGGACGAGTTCGACATGCCAACAAACATTAGTTTGGCGATAATGGCAGACGCATTAAGATATTGGCGATTCGTTTTTGTCCACAATCGTTTTTGCTAATCAAGTTTTATTTCCCTTATGCCACCATTATGTTATAGAGGCACCCTAACTACAGTTGGTCGAAATGTGCGATTGATGAAGATCGGATGCCTCTATAAGAGAGTTGCGTTCTGACTACATTCTCAGACTGAATATTTTGTCCAAATTATGGCAGCCAACAATCCATAACTTGGAGATAAAGTTGAAAATAACCCGCATATTTGGTAGCTATAGGTCTCAAAGCAACACTCCTTCAAATATTCCTCTATATTGATTTGTTTGCGAGTTGCATTGTATTTTTGCATTGAGTTCTTTTAAGTTGGTTTATTTTATTTTTGTTTACATTGGCTGATTTTGATAACAGGAATGATGAGACAAACAGCCCTGTAGCTTATAGGTCTCAAAGCAATCACCGTCAAATGTCAAACAGGAGCTTATATTCATGTCAGGCGAGATCTGCCTCTCTCATTTTTTACTTATAGACCGGGAGGCGGCAGCACAGATAATCACCTCATCGAGTTCACGGCTGAAATTCCAGAATTAGTTAAAACTCGATTCGCTTATTAAAACGCAATCGGTCTGCCAAGCCGTATCTTGGTGGAAAAAACCCGATTTTAGCGGTTGGCTCGTAGGTTTACCATTGTGTTTTCCTGCACCCAGTTCTCCATGTTTTCATACTTTTGGATGCAGGAAAACACAATGGTAAACCTACGAGTCAACTGCTAAAATCGGGTTTTAAGGTGTTTTCCACCAAGATATGACTTGGCAGACCGATTGCGTTTTAGTAAGCGAATCGAGTTTTAACTAATTCTGGAATTGCAGCCGTGAACTCGATGAGGTGATTGTCTGTGCTGCCGCCTCCCGGTCTATTATAAATAATTTGATATTTTAATTTTTCTTAACATTTTTGCTGCTGAAGCGTACATTTTGTTAGTTTTCATGTGAACTGTGCAATATTTCTGTATTTATGTTTTGTTTACATTAGTTATCGCAAATATTTTTATTAGTCAATCATTAATATGCAAAAAATTGTGAATACAGATCTATTACAGTTGCATAACAGCTGTAAATTAGATTATTCTATAACTGAAACTTTCTGAAAACTCCCGGGAATTTTTTTATTTATGTCCCAAAACACCCGATTTATTCCCGGAATTAAACCCGTTTTTTTCATATTTTGCAACGCTACGTAGAGATAATCTCTGAAGGAGTTCGATTAAATGAGTGAGATATCAACAAACGTTACCTGACGACTATGTTTTTGTCCAAAATCGTCTACACCAATCAAATTTTAATTCTCGAATGTCACCACTCTGTGAGGAACCCTAGTAGAGATGTTTTATCAGTTTTGTTTTTCATTATTGGAATTAGATCGTTGATCTAATCCAGTTACGCTCATATTCACCATCTACCTCAACTGCCGGTTAGCGCGAAAACCTCGGTCGAACATTCAAATGATATTCACCATTAAACTGATTTGACATGATCGCAGCTGAAGTCCAATCAAATTAATCGTGAATACCATTTGAGCTTTCGCGCTTAACCAGTATTTAAGGTCGAGGGTAAATACGAGAGTTAATTGTAACGCACAACTGATGTTTTACTACAGCTGATATAGACTAAAGTGTTGCCATGCTCAGCCTAAATCTAAAATGTCTATGGACGAGCCTGCTGTTTTCACCAAACTAATGTTTATTGCATTATCTCACCAGGGTGCATCTATATGAGACTGGGGACATGTCCCCAGTCGCACAAGACACGTGTTAAGACAGAAGTTTTTGTCTAAACCTAAACTATTGCAAACTTATATCCCAGAACTCGTCAACTCTCGTCTGGACGAGTTCGATTAGATGAGTCAGACTAATTAACAACAATTAGTTTGGCGATAATGGCAGGCTCTCTAAGATGCTTGGGATTCGTTTTTCCCAAAGTTATCTCAATTAATTAAATTTTATATCGCACTAGGACTAGGAGACTCTGCCCCCTGCGCCAATCTCCGGAATTTTTTGTCTGACTCTCTTTCTAAATATCATCTTTCCATCTATATTCATATTTCTCTATCTTTCTATGTCCATTTCCTTATCTCCACCTATCTATCTATATCACTCTATCTCCATCTATTTCTCTAACTTCCTCTATATCTATCACTCTATCTTTCTATATCTCTATCACTGTCTATCTCTATATCCAGCTCCTCTCACTATATATTTCCCTCTAGTTCACTCTCCACCTATTTCTCTATCTCCATATCTTACTCTATCTCTCTATTTCTCTATCACTTTATCTCTGTAACTCCCTAGTTCTCTCTCCATCTATCACTATATCTCCTTCTCCCTATCACCGTCTATATCTCTATTTCCCTCTAGTTCTCTCTCTATCACTTTCTATCTCCATATATTTCTCTATCTGTATATATCTCTATCCTCTATTTTCTAATTCTCTCTATATCCCTGTCACAATCTACCGCTATATCTCCTTCTACCTCCATTTATATCTCCCTCTAGTTCTTTCTCCGTATCTAGCTTTGAATCTCCATATCTCACTCTATTTCTCTGACATTATCTGTCTTCATATCTCTCTATCACTATATCTCCTTCTATCTCTCGAACGCCCCCTTGTTCTCTCTCCATCTATCACTATATTCCCCTCTACCAATATCCCTTTATCTACCTATCACCGCCTATATTCCTCTAGTTCTCTCTCCATATCTATCTATCACTATATTCCCCTCTACCTATATCACTTTATCTACCTATCACCGTCTATATCTCTATTTTCCTCTAGTCCTCTCTCTATATCTATCTATCACTATATCTCCTTCTATCGCTATTGCCCTCTATCTCTTTATATCTCACTCTATCTCCTTCTATCAATGTATCTTCCTGTTTCTTTCTATCTGTAGCCAGGGATGGTGTCCAAATGCTCTGGATACCCGTAATAATGCAAAGTTTTCTTTGCGTTGATTATCGCTGAAAAGTATTCTGATTAGAAAAGTCAAAGAAAACTTTACAAAATTAGTGGTATTCAGAGCATCTGGATTCTGGACCCCCACCCTGACTATGCCACTGTTTGGAGCTATCTATCTAACTCCCTCTAGTTCTCTGTCCATATTTAGCTCTCTTATCTTCCTCTATTTTTTTTTTACATCCGTGCATCTCTCTATCCCCATCTAACTCTGTCTGTCTCTCTATCGCCTTCTAGTTCTGTCTCTGTATCTATCTCCTTGTATATGTTTATCTCTCCCCACTCTCTCTGTCTATCTCTCTATGTAACAAAATTTTTTTACAAACCATGAAGTTTCATTCATAAATTCGTTTCGTATATTCAAATCACTTGCTAGTCATTTCATAAAATCGTTTCATTAGGATTTTATATATATAGGATATGTTGCACACTCATATAGAGGCACCCTTGTTTCACAGGACATTACCCACAAATAGCAACAGCCGCGTCTCTGCAGGTATATATATCAGAAAAAGACTGTATAGTGGTAATCAAGGAAGCAGAATTCAAGTATCCTTCACGTCTTTTGGTGTTTATTTCTATACAACCTTAGCTGACATGACATGGACAAGTCTTGTCTAATCATGGCAAGAACTGTCAAGTTTTGGAATGTGGGTTGTGATATTTTTAACAAAAATTTCCAATCTCAGCATACGCCCTTTGCATATGTTGCCACTATCCTATTTATTAAGGCACTCTACTAGTGACAACATAAATTATATTGAATGTGGATGATAATAAAATTTGTTACAACCACTCTTACTAAAATACACCTACTGGTATTCTCTGACACAGTTATAAACTATTTTTATTCTTACCTACACTTCTTCTCCTTGCATTTCAATTAACCCCTTGAAGGGCAGTGGGACATATATATCCCACTTAATTTTAATTCCTAAATGTCACACTGACACAAGGCTTTTGAAATATTTTTTTTTTTTTTCATGAGCGTGAAGAAAGGTTTTTACTTATTTCCTAATAAATTTGTTTCTAAATTATGGTGAAAATGAATGAATTCAACATTTTAGCAACAGGAGTACTTTCCCACTGAAAGGGTTAAAGCAGCGTGATACCGAAACCAGAGAAAATTAGAGCTAATTTCTAGCGTTTTTGAAATTCCAATATTTGTACGCTGGGGAGAGGGGGGGGGAGGCATTAAATTAGACCTCACAGTTTCATTTTTATAAAAATAAATAAAACGCCAACCCAAAATAGGCTCAGAGGGGTTTGGGAGAGAGAAGAAGAAATAAGACGCCTGGCCCAACCCGAGTCTGCAGGCTAAGCTCGTGCAGACCTATTGTCCAACCACTGCATACCTCTACAGCCATCATGGGGTCGTGTCACTTCTTTGTTCTGCTTTCTTTTGGTACGCCGTTATGTTGGTGGTTCTAGGGGGAATACGAAAGATCTTTACTCCATTTTCGCATCTAATTTAAGAGAATGGAGTTATACCACAGAATATTTGTTATAACCTACTTTGTGTGACATCATTTGTCATTATGGTGCATCCATGGGTGCAAGAAATCCATCTATGCCAAGACTGAAAACTTTTAGGAATAACCAAATGAAAATGGTTTAGAGGATTTCTATGTTTTGCATTATGGCTAAAAATTGATCTCTTGCAATAAAAGAAAGCGATTAAAAATTCCTGAGAGCAAAATTGCTATAATTCAAGTAAATAAAGTAAAATGTACAATCAGTCACACAAAAAAATCTCCAAGACTGAAATCAGTCCTGTGACTGAAGGTCTTGCATCCATGGGTGCATCTTTCGAGTTAGACTGTTAGTAAATAATATTATTTCAAGGAGGTAAAACCATACCTCAGAATATGCAAGGAGCTTAGAAGTTGATCTTTTAACCAAAGAGTGATTAGGAGTTAACGTAAAAGTCTTTTGGAAGTTTGACTCTCTAGATGAGTACAGCCTGTGTCTGTTGTGGACCCCTGTAGCATAGGGGTACCAAACATTAGGTTCGTTTTCCCTATTTTACTATGTTTATTTGAAACCACCCTGCCCATAAACACCTTCAAAACAAAATCCAGGGAGGGGCAAGATTTTGGAACAGAGTGCCTGCAGCCAATGCAAAGGTTGCAATTTTATTTATAATGATGAATATAAATATGAAATAAATTAACTAAGAGTTTTTCATCACAACCCCATGTGCAAGGCAATTTTTATCACATCATCATAATCAGAAGAATAACAAATAACACATTAAAAATCCAAAAATAAACTTCTACTGCTTTTATTTAAAATGAAGAATTCAGAGTTTGGTTTTTTTTCATCAGATCAGGGAAACCCTGAACTCCTTTTTAAGCACTATCTCCATAATACTAAATGCTTAACACTTTCGCTGTTTCTCCATATAGAAATTAGAAGTCAATTTTACCCTAAAGTGCGGCACCAGTTATGGGTGACAACTGACATAATCTTAAAATATGTACTGGTAACGTAAACAAAGGCTGTATTAAGAATATGTATATGGATTTTCTTCTCTTGAATTAGTTTTAAAAATAAACTTTGTTTAGAAAAATATCAAGTTATAAATTTCTAGAAATTCACATTTTTTTTTCATATTTTAAATATTTATATTAATTTAAATTGCTGTAGTAACTGATATTTTAATAGAGAAAGAAATTCTAGACCCTTATCTGTTTTATTATATAAATGTTTAATTTGTCTTCTTTTTTAATTACATTATATAAATTAATAGCACCTACCTTCTATTTGCAAATAGGTTTCCAACTTCCAACAAAAAAATAAAGGAAACAATGTTTATGGAGTAAAAAATATTTATTAACACTATAAAAGTACACATAAATTTTATTAATAGATGAACAACTATGAGGGCTTCAGCTCAATGAGCCCCTCTTTTTCTTAAGTCCTTGAACATTATTCTCTGCCCCCCCCCCCACCTTTCTTTCCAAAATAAACTTATAAAGAGAAGTTTTCAATCAATTCCCTTAATTTTAATTTAAAATATGAAATAATTGTTAGGAAGTATATTAATCTTAAAGGTTAACCTATTGTGATTACTTTGTTTTATCTAATACAAATCTTGTCATCACAATAAAGTTTGAAATACTGAATGAATTGAAATCTGACTGGAGTCCAGGGAGGAGCAATTGCCCTGCCTTGCAGGTACCCTTGAGTCACTTATACTCCATATAATTTCAATTGGCTTCTTAAGGACATCTATGATCTATCCTCCCCAATTCATCCTTTTATTGTCATGGAAAATAGAGCAATCAGTCATTCAAATGCTGTATTACGAAAGTTACTGACTTAAGGACCAGGACACTGACTTTGTGAAGTCAATTTAAATTATATATAGTTAGATAACACTGAGGTCTGTCCACATTTTTCAGACAATCTTTTTTTTTCTGAAAAGTCTAGTCATAATTTTGTGAATTCGAAATTATCACTATATCCCAGTTCTTGTTTATACATTTTAAAGACATACGTATGTAAAATACATATATTTTCTTTATATATGGAAACATGACATCTAAAATTTTACTTTTAAATGGTTCAATTTGGAAATGGAAAAATTTTATGCAAGATCTACTTTTAAGTTACTCTTTTTTAAATAAAAAGATTAAATCAAAGTTAGCTCTTCCATCCATCAATAAATGAATCTACATGCCTGTACATATAAAATACAAGATTTATGAAACCCTGTTCAGACCAGGGTTAAATATTATATTTTTGAACTAACAAAAATATCTGATACTTTTTATATCTATCTGATATTTTCAAAATAGTCAATTTATTGATTATTAGAAACATTTCCAGACTCAATATAAATTAGAAACTGAAACATATTGCACTTAGCATGAAAACTTAATAAAACAATATTCAAAATGTATTTTTTTTTTCATTTATGTAACAAAATTGAAGATCAATTAATTGAAAACAGACAAAATTTGCATTTCCCCCCCCCCCCCCGCAAAAAAAACCCCTATAGGATTTAGCATCAAGTTTTGAGAAAATTTTATGTTTTATACAACAAAATTTTAAATACGAAATAATTTGTTTTTGTTGAAAATTTGAATATAAATGTAAGTTTGTCTGCTTTTGCTTTTTCATTCCTTAACCTGTTGTTTAGTTTAAATTAAACTGAACCAGAAAATATTATTCATAATGAAGCTGTAAATTTCTACATTTAAAAATTTAACCTCAACCTTGGAGAATAGTATATACAGTAGAAGATCTTTATAACGCACAGCTTCTCAGATGTAAACAATGAATTTTGCAGTTAAGAAGCACATTCATTCCACATTGTAAAAAAAATTGCTAATTTGCAGAGGATTAAATTTGATACATTTATTCATTGTTATCATCTTATTTCAGAACTTTTTAATGAAAAAATTGATATTATTACAATAAAAATTTTAGTATTATAATGAATGATTTGGTCCAGGCATATTTAGAACATGTTTATAAAGTAAATTTAACAATGTGTGAAATGATCTATATTATCTAAAATCAATATGCACAACTCTTGGGCCCAAGGACTGCAGTATAAAGATACTGTACTATATTTTGATATATTACAGACATATTTGGTCATGTTCACAAGGTATGCTTAGTGATGTGTGAAATGTGATCTATATAATGCACAACCTTGTGTTTTTAAGTTTGGTTATAAAGATCTTCTACTGTAGTATACATTTTTTTCCACTAAAAAAGTCACTGCCAGAGCAAAAGTTCTTTATCTGCAGAACGACACAGTCAATAACAGCTTTAAAAATTCATTTACACTTGTTTTGACTAAAAAAATCATGCACAATATTTTGTAAATAAATATCTAATGTATGAAAATATCAATAATCAGGGATATGTTTAGGAAATTTTTGAGTCCTTATAACGACCCTTCAACAAAAATTCCCGTCTTAAAACAGGACCCTTCACAAAATTCTCCACCTTAAAAATAGACCTTTCAGAAAACTTTTACATCTTCAAACTGAACTTTTCAGAAATTTAATCATTAAAGTTAAATCTGACATGTCTCAAAACAATTAAAGTCATCAAATTACTTAGCCTTTTTTATACATTAAGGATATACACAGGAACCTGAATATAGCTATATTTTCAAATTCACAAAATTATGACTAATTTTCATAAATATAGAAAAAATGTTCACAATTTCACAAAAACAAGACCCTGTGAGAAAAATCCGGACAGACCCCTAATATAAAAAATCATGATATTTTGAAAACAAATATCAGATATCTATCATGATATATTATATATATCACCAAACCCTGGTTCAGACATTTTTTTTTTTTTTTTTTTTTTTTTTTTACCTCTCCAGTTTCAAATTTTCTGTGACAATCTGCAGCAAACCAAAATGTATCTATCTACTATGCTGAACCAAGCTTACTATCATAAGAAATCAAAGTAACCCATAAAATAAGAAAATCTTGTACTTTCAAAGGAATGGCAAGAACATAAAATTTACTTTTTGTCTCTTTTTTTTAAAAGCCTAGAATTCTTTTCAAGTTGTTAAGATTATTCTGCTAGCTACAAAGTAATCTACAGCATCCACTGCCATGCTGCACTGTTTCTACTACTGGGCTTGATCATAATCCTATTAGTGTTTATTTTACCACCTATTCCAAGAGCTAACTTTGATTAAATCTCTGATAATATATATATATATATATATATATATAACTCTTGCTGTCATAGTCTAATTTATTGTGATCTTTTGATTGTCTCGGTGGTACATAATAAAATACTATTGCATATAAAAACATGAAAACCGGTAGTTTTTAGCAATCATTTTTTAAATTAATCTAAATTAAGTTTTTTTTTCTTCAATATTTTCAATAGGTCATATAATGGTTATTCCTGCCTTAAGTAAGAAAAAAAATAGCTTGAAAACATCAGAACAATATAAAAATGCAAGTGAAGGTCATCTTCACATGTGAAAAAGTGTTTTATTTTGCAAGTTTTTTTTTTTTTTATGCACTGAAAAAAAAAATCCCCAGAATTATTGAAGTATGCCTAAATTTTTCTTTGTGCTCATTAAGAATATCTAATTAAAATTGTACATCTCAGTTTGTTAATTTTTTTGGGTATATAGGATAGATGTGCCAGTAATGGACACCCTTAAAGAATTTCTTTAAAAATTATATTTTAATTAATAGTTATAATTATCATATTCCTGTTTTTCTTTTTCTTTTTTTTTATTATTATATTAATCTATCAACAATATTTAACCATTCTCATAGTTACATTTTCCAATGTGAATAAAAATTTAATTGTAACAGAAATAAATCAAAACACCCAAAATTCCAGTAATTGACACCCTACAAAAAGTAATAGATAATTGTTTTTATAATTGTATTTAGAACCAGAATTTCAAGAAAGCATACTAATGAAACAAAGTCATTTTCAAATAAATTTAACAATTAGGATATCTATAGTATAACTAATAAAATATATGAGAATAATTCATGACTTAAATTATTGTCACTATCAATATTTTAATTATTTTAGGTGAAATATTAAATTTCAAAGTATCACATTTATCGAGACAATGGAATGTTTAGAAGTGTTAGTAAAAAAAAAGTTTTAGAGTACTAATGCATTAAAATCATAATTCACATTATTTGTTACAGTCTTAACTTTTTAAACTACTTGATATATTACTCGTAGTAATTAGTTATTAGTATTACAAATATGAAATAAATGATATTGCACGTTGAATAAGGGTTGTTACGATTTAACCCAACCCAAAAAACCCGGGTGGGTTTTTTCAAAATTTCAACTTTAAATTACATAGATAATATATTTTTAAATGTCAGTACACCAGTCGTAAAGTTTATCACCCCTACCCCCCCAAAGGGAAAAAAAATGTCTTAATTCTCCCAATGACAATTTTTAAAACAAATAATTGTAACTTAATTTTCTATAAGTATGTATAACTATCACAAACACTAATTTTTTTCCCATTAAAATAAATACTTTGATATATAATCCTACAATTTAAACTCGTAACAAAATACCACATATGCTGAGAATCCTAATTTAATGACGTAGACATGTAGAATTATTTGGTTTATTCTATTAATTAATTATAATAAAAAATACTTTACAGCAAATATTTTTTTTCCAGTTCTGCAAATTTTGTTCTATCCAGTTTCAATTACAAAAAACTTTGATTAATTAAATATAAACTACCACCCAACTTAATTCAATAACAAGGAATCAACCAAGGAAAAACCAAAATTTCCTATTTACCTCGGGCCGAGGAAATGTTACTTACTGTGCCTAAGAAAGAATATAGCAACACATTTTGGAATGAAAACAACTCAAAAAGAAAAAAAATCTTGCAATCCATCATTAATCAATATGTTTCAGAATGAATTTTTACTAGAGAAAATATTTATTACATATAGGCAATCACTTCAATTAAAATGAATAAAACAGAGTTTCCCCCAGGTTTAAAAAAGGACAGGGTGCTGCTGGTGAGAAAAGGGCACTTTTCAGATTCTTAAGGGAACCTTTTTTTTAATTGTTAAAAGGTATTTTAGTTTTTAAAGCCACTTTTGATATTTAAAAATCAGGGCACTATTTTCAAGACAACATTGAGTCAATTTTTACTATGAAAGCAAATTTTTTAATGCAAAAAGGAGAAAGAGCACTTATTTTACTGATGGGCAAGGAGGGTGTTAATTATTTTACTGAGGGGGCAAGCAGGGTGCTAGTTATTTTTATGAGGGGCAAGCAGGGTGCTATTTTGTAAACCAAAGGGCAGGCAGGGTGCAGCACCCTTCTGACACTGTCTAGGGGAAACTCTGAATAAAGGTTCCTTAACAAAATATTAGTTTAAATTAAAAGTTCTGATTCAGCACTAGTATTAGTATAGTACTTTAATGATAATTTCATTATTAAAACTATTACTAATAATCAATTTATCTAAAAGCAAAGCATAATTTTGATTATTGTCATTGATTTATATATTTTTGTAATCAATTAGTTACTTTAAATTGTATTTAGTAGTAAGTAAATTTTTTTTTCAAACATTCTAAACCACCTCTTTTCATATAAAATCCCTGATAAAACCCAAAGGGTTGGGTTTTTTCTGAAAAAACCCGGGCATTTAACAATCCTTGCGTTGAATGTTTTAAATACTAAATAAAATGGTTTCAAAATAAAGCTGTACAATTGACATTTGAGGCACCTGATCTGCCGATTTACCAATTTCATTACTACTAATATAAATTTAATTAAAATTACACTTTTTTAATGTGCAGATTTGAATAATGAAAAATTTAAGATAGAAAGTGATAAAATTTTAAAACTTGTGCGACTTAAAAAATTGTCTTTATTTAAATGGAGAGGGCTTGATCACCATGAGCTCCTCCTGTTCCTATGTTCTCAAACATTGTTTGTTTCCTGACTGTTTGATTGATTGCCAGATTATTAAATATGCAAGTTATGGTTTTTTTTTAAAAAAACCTTAATTTCATTGCAACATTAAAAATTTTATTAATTACATGAAATTAATTAAAAGCAGCTATATATATATGTAATACATTCTGGTAAGTATAATTTAAAAATCCAAATTAAAGTAGCTGTTCCATTAAATATAAAGATTTTAAGCACTATTACAGAAATTGCACTTTTAGAAATATCCACATGGGGATGTCCATTACTGGAAATCAACTAATTAAGCATTTCAGCAATAGACACGGGTCCTAAAACTTTACAAATAAATAAAATATTGTAAATGACCGTTAGTATATAAAATTCGAAGTTTTCTATCACTATCAAAGTAAAAGCATATAATTTTTGCAAGAAAATAAAAAAGATATAAATAATTGAAGCCAGCTTTCACTGCAAAACATTATTTTCTGCCAACTGATTGGTTTGATTAATAGTGTCAACAGTAACATAGATTATAAAACATGCAAGGGGAAGTTGCGAAAAAATAAAAATAAAAAGCTAAATTTTTATTGGTTATTTTTTTTCTATAAACCAAAAACTTTGAAGGGTTGCCCATTACTGGTACATCTACTCTATCTATCTATATTTACCTTTGTTTTTAAAGATCATTAGCAGAACAACACATGATATAATCAGCTAAAGGCAAGGCATTTTATTCATATATTAATGGTTTTACACCAAAACATTTAACAAAATGATAAGCATCATTCTAACATGTTATATTACAACAAAGAAATCTCTGAAAGTGAAGAATTATGTATTTTTGGCTTAAATTCTTTGAAAAATGAACAACACTCCTTAGGTATTTTTAATCAATTGTAAATATTGTTTAGAAACAAGACAAAACAAAATAGCGACTCAAAGTATTCGATGAATTGCTGGGTTTTTTTCAGGTAAATTTCACAGATTTTTTTTTAAATTTTAAAAGAGAAACTTGAAATAACAGATTATTTAATCAACAATAATATTAAACAAAATTATACCTTTTATGCTGAAGTAGAATGTTGATTCCATTCTTCACTATTTATTCCTCAGGCATTCATTTTCACAGGCTACATTGAATTAGGATGTATTGAGAACAGAACTAGGTGTATAATTGAGCAAGTATTATCAATGATACGACATGAAATACTATCAGACCATATAGCAAAGACAATACTCATTCAATTAATATGCTGCGAGTTGCTGGTGCTGATGCTTGCAATGGTGGTAGGCAGGAATTGTCACTAAAAAGGAAAAAGAATACAATATAAAAGTTTGAAAGAACACAATTTCATGAAATAGTTTATTAGAAATATAATCTATGCTTATTTTTAAAGTGACGCTCAGATACTATAATATTAATCATGCAAATTATTTTTAAAATTTAAAAAAGTACACAATCACGACAGTGTTTTTTTTTTTTTTTCATTTATAAAATATGTAAAAAATTGCTGTAAAAAGGTGCACAGTACTAAATAATCACGATAGTAGATTTTTTTTGCAAAAAGTAGCATTTATAAAATGCTGAATTTTTATATTTGACAGATACTAGCACATGAATTTCTACGGGGTTAAATATTTACGTATGTATTAAACTGAGAACCAGCAATCTTAGTAAGAAATGCAATAAAGGTCAAACAAAACTAGTCACTCATTAAAAGTATACAATAATGAACCGCGATTAGCCATTTTTTTTCCTTATGCAACTATCATTTCGATCGATGTATAGGTTTAGAAAATGCATTTTTCCAACAGAAAACCTTATAAGTAGAAGTATAAACTACTATCATAAATAATAAATATTTTAAAACTTACTTTATTCAAATTGCTACATTTTCACAGCAGAAACAGAGGAACGAGACAACAAGGAACACTAAATACAACGCTACCTACTAGGGAAATGAATGAGAATGGGATATCGCCAACTAAACACGTTCGAAGGGTTACTTGTATTGTAGAAAAATAAATTATGCCAAGCCAATCTATGCTGCCAAGATGCCAGAGGTTGCCTGAAAATGTCTTGTGACCCTTTGTCCAGACGCATGCGCATTATGTGGAATGTCGCTCATTTTAGGGAACCCACACAAAAAGACATAAAACACAAAAGATATACAAAAGTAGTTACGAAAAAAACAAAAACTTAACGTAAGTGCACACATATACAGTGGCGGACAAAAAAACTGCATCACCTGCGAAAAAGTGGAAAACGCTGCAAATAATGTTTTTCAAGTACAGGTATTATGGAAGGATGATATTTTTACTATAAAATACAGTTGTAGGATTAATCTAAATTAAATTTTATTGGGATTTATAAATTATTTATGCATAATTATTTGGAAAAATGGAAAAAAGTGAAAAACACAATATTTTAAAAAAACTTGGAACAAAGTAATAGATGCACAAATTCTGTGGTTAATGTAAAATTTACATAACTGCGGTTATATTATATATACTTAGATGTGTATACAAGCATAAGGGTCACTTCAGTATTTAGTAGATCCTCCAAGAGCTGCGATGACAGCCTTGCAGTGGTCCGGCATAGACTATATATAATTCTGAATATAATCCTGGCCAATGTCATGCAACCAGACACTAATAATGCTTTTCAGCAGTTTTATTTTAGTAGCAGGCTTTGAGCAACAATTTTTGTACCCATTATATGCCAACAATTTTCAATGAGATTCAGGTCAGGTTCCCAGGCCAATCCAAAACTTTAATGCCAGATTTTTTCAGATAGGCCGTCACCTAAAGGGAGGAAATTGGGTGAAAATTACTTTTCCAATATCCTTAATGTTATGGAGATTAAAACTTGTAAATTAGGCAGAAAATTAATTCATGAATAAGTTAGATTGTATTCACCAATTTCGCTGTATGGCAGGGTGCAGAGTCCTTTTGAAAAATACAATTTCTAGCACCTTTAAAATCATCCCTAATAACTAGTTTTAAACACTCCTCTAAAATCTCGGTATAGACGAGTGCATTCACAGTTCCAGTAATAAGTTTCAGACATCCAACACATTTACTGGATATACATCCCCAGACCATTTGGTTGACTGGGAATTTTACAGTAGGCGATATGCAGTCTGGATGATAAGCTTCACTGTTACGTCTTCGAACATACCGCTTACCGTCTGATCTATGTAAGATGAACTTAGATTTGTTCGAAAACATTACTGAATCCTACTGAGTCTTTGTCCATGAGACATGCTCTTTTGCCCAAGAAGGTCGTTTCTGCATAATTTTTTTTGTAAAAAAAGGCTTTTTTTGGTGGCCATATGCATGCAAACCGCATTCCACAAGTCGTCTTTGGATAGTTCTTGCGCTTAAATTAGCACCACAGACTTTCTCAAATTCGACTTTTAAGTCAGGAGCACTTGCATGACGATTGATTAAAGAGATCTATTTTCGATATCGATCATCAGAATGTAGGGTCACCCCCCTTTCGGCCCGATCCAGCCTTTCTCTCAACATTACCAGTTTCACGTTCTAATTTAATCGTCCTCCAAACTGTCGATTGATTGCAACCAATTGTTTTAGCGATCACACGTGTCGAATATCCTTCTTTAACTAAAGCAAGTATCTCAAGTTTTTTTTTTCTTGCATCAATTGAACATACGAAGCCATCATTTGACCACTTAAAGAATAAGACAAATGACCGTTTTTTCCTTTTGCCGCACTATTTTTAAAAATTTGATGACACAATACTTCATAAGGGGTATATTATCCAATATAAATGTAGAATGATATCTTATATTGCTTTGCAGCAACTAAGATTAATTTATTTGAGCAAAATAACTCATTAGCATTACAAAATGTTAATTTTTCTTGGTGATGCAGTTTTTTTGTCCGCCACTGTATCCTTATATATTATTTCTCCTGTCAACATCCCTTTTTCTAAGAAAATATGAAACGCAGAACAACGAATGAGATACCATATGAAAGGTTTTAGAACCGGCTTCTGACATAGCCCACTTAACAATTCGTTAAAACATGTTTTTGGTTAAAATTTGCTGAAAATTAAAAATTAATTTGGCATATTTTTCATAAATGAAATGAAAGGTTTTCCTGAAATTATTGTTGCCAAAAAAATAAAATACCACATTATATGATGCTCAGCAATTATTATAAAAAACACCGCACGGGTTTATTTTATACTTATCAATTAAAAGCGAAATTGAAATTGAAATGTTTAGATTTATATTTCTAAGTCCCATGTTTTTCCCGAAGCGGATGACGTCATCCTCGCAGTCAAAATACGCAGTCAAAATACGATTGTTATTTTTTTTTTTCTCGCGCGTGCCTTTAGCAATCTTGGATCAGTTTTCAGTCTAACTTTGATGGAATAAATTAGATGATATTCTGGCTTGACTAACAACTAAATGTTGTTTGCAGATATTTTTATCCTTGCTTTTTCTTTAGAAGTTTAAACCTGCATCTAATAAATATTACATATTGATAAAAAATTATACTTCTCTATTATCCCGTCGACCACTTTTCATAACAAAAAACTATCGCCAAATAAACGGGAGAACGTTGCCATTGGAATATAAAAATAAATAAATAAATAAATAAAATATAAGAATGTAAGGACACAATTGTTATTTTAATTAATAAAATAACTACTAAATCAGTAAAACATAATGAAAAATACACGCAAATGTCGAATGTAAAACCACTAGATGACGTAACAAACACGCATAATGATTCTGACATCAAGTAAATGGGACTGCATTTTTGGCGTTTAATCTTACAGTTTGGCGGTAGTTCTTGTTATGAAAAGTGATCGACGGGATAATAGAGAAGTACCTAAAAAATATTAGATTTCACTGCGAAATCTTCGCACGGGCCCTCTGGTATGTATATATTTACACATGTTGTTTGAAGCAGAAATCCAATAGATATCCGACATACACACTGCATCCGACCGATATGCCGAATAACTGAGTGAAACGGCAATTTCGGATTATGTGGTGAAATTAGATTATTGATCATTTTTAAACATTGTGTAATGTGGGGGGAAAAATTTTCATCATAATCAAGATTTCTGCACCTTCTATTACATCAGGATCAACACCGGCATGTTGTTCAGCTGCTATCTTTTCTCCTTCTTGATAAGAACAGTTTCTTATTGTTCGTGCTTCAACGCAAGATGAAACACCAGATGATGAAGATGCGTGACCTGTATTTTCTTTGTAACTAAGAAAAGAAATCTTCATCAGTACAGAGATGTACCCGTCACTTTTCTAATGCAAAACATATAAAAATAATCAGTTTGTGAAAATTTAAAAAACACTCGTTACAGTCTGAATTAAGATTCATGGATACTTTTTCTTTCATATTTAAGGTGTCTGGGACAAAAAAATCTTTAAAAAAAAAAAAAAAAAGATATACTTCAATTTTTTTGGCTTGAAAAATATTCTTAGAGTGAGTTTTATTTCTAGAAATAGAATAAAATCACGCGCACTAATATATTTTTTTATTGTCTTTCGGATTACTTGTTTTGAAAGAAAATTTTAAATATATATTTCTTGTAATAGAAAGTACTCATATTATTTTTATCATTACCAAATCTTTCAAAATAAATATTTTTGTAAATTCTAAAGGGAAATAAAGACACTTGTCTATTATCCTTTCAATACTTTCTATATAAATTGGAAAAAGCTGTCTCCATGCAATGAGATTTAACTGCAATAGTACGCGTCGTCACGTTTAGTTTAAAGTGCAGTTTTAGCATGCGATGTACGTATTTCATTTTTATTTATTTTGTGGATAAGGCAGTTTAATTTTTAAAAAATAGAATCTAAATTACCTGCTATTTCTCTTTTTCCTCTCGCATTTTGAAAAATAAAATGATAAATTTTCCAGAATTTACAGAACTGACTGCGATAAACTATTTTCATGATTATGGAATTCTGCCTGCATTAATGTGCATGATATGAGACTAGAAACTATCTGCAAATGGATAAACAATGGCGATGTAGTGCTGCAAACTGTCATAGGAAAATATCCATTAAAAAAGTGATGGATGAAACTGTTCCAAAATAATTTCTATCTCCATTGAGGTTTATTTATGGCTGTTCAGATGAATTAATCAATCAAACGGATAAAAACCAGTGTAAGTTATCCAATATTATAGTGATTCATTTGAAAAATTATCTCCGAGAAGTTTATACGTCTCACCATCTAGAAAGATATTCGGAAAAAATAGGAGTGCCTGAAAAGATTGTTGAAATTCGTGAAAGTCTTTTTGCAAATCAAAAATAAATCGACAAAGTATTTTTTTAAAGCAATCGTGTAACGGATGTGATGTCAAGTGAATGTGACGTAACTATGCATTTCCCAAGTTGTTATTATTATTTGGCGACAGTTATTTCTTTATAGAACATAATTTACTGGAAAATAGACAAGTACCCAAATTAAAGTTTATTATTTTCTTCGCTCAAAAGTAATGCATGCACTGCCAGTATTTTTGTATAGAATTGTTTTGTCTTATTTAATCACAGAGTTTGTGGGTTTAAATAAAGAAAAAATTCGAAAAAAGGGGTAAAAAAATCAGGAGGATTGACAGGTCTGGTAGTATGATTAGGAAGTTTTGAATAAAAAATAAGATAAAATTAAGGTATTAATTTATTGAATGCACTGAGGTATAAAAAATAACAATAATGAGCCTTGCCTACTAATAAATTAGATAAGACTGGTTTCTAAAGTAAAAATGAGGTAAGTAAAAATGAAACTAAGCACTGTTATAGGCGTAGAGTTGTATGGGCTCGTGGGGCTCGAGCCTCACCAATAATTTCTAAAATGGACACTTTTTTCCCTTTTAATATAAAATAAAAAAGTGTAGTCTTTTTTTTTTTACTTTATAGAATTTTTAAACGTTCCATTTTTTTCTTTTGTTATAGGCATAAATGACATTAAGAAAACTTGTACACTTTATATTCTTTTTTTTAAAAATTAGAATAAAATGCTCAACGTTTGGACTTTTGATATAAAATGTGAAAATAGAAAAAAAATTCATATTCAGAAAAAAAAAACAAGACGTTATTCAAAGTCAACTTTCGTTGTGATTTTATTATAAACGATTCGCTAATATGAGCGAGTATCATTTTATAAACGGGTATATACATTTAATTTTTTATATTGTCTTAATATTTTATTTAACTTGTGATTTTTTTTATCAGTATACGATTATGTTTAATTACTTTAAAAGGGAGTTAAAAAGTCCTTCCTGCCTGTACCGGGAGGAAAAGGTAGCTTTCCTATATCTTCGTTTTAAAATTTTAGCTAATGTTACACGAAAACAGCAAGTTAAAATGCAAAGAAACGTTTACAAAAAATTCGTTAATACTGAATTTGAATAAGAAATTCGCCAAATTATTGAGCAATAGCCAAATTGGCTTCATTTATGAAGACTTATTTTGGTCGCCAAATGTTGCCAATTTTGTCGCCAATGTCGCCAATTTTGGCGCTAACGGATATGAATATATAGTTTTATGCGTGTGATTGGGAAAATTATTACAACAATGAAAGAAAATAATTTGCGAGTAATCGCGTTAATGTGCTGTTTTGTTTCAAAATGTCAGCCACCCTAGAATTTCAAACTGCTCTATCTCAGCCATTTTTTAAGATAGAGGTAAACCAAAAAATGCTCTGGAATCCTTGTATCAAGGCCTAAAACGTAATTAAAAAATAAATTTGAATTTTTAATTTTTTTGTATATTTATTTTAGTTTTAAATTTTTAAATGGCCGCCATCTTGAAACAAAATGGCGGACCAAGCTGTCCAACGAGCTCGGTCGAGACATTGGTTAGCTTAATACACACAATTAGTTTCATCAAAATTATATATATATGGATATATCTATATATATAAATCAACATTTGAACGGAGGGTGGTTTTGGGGTCTGGGTGTCATGATCGGTGAAAATATATCGAAATTTTCCGGAACAGCTTTCCTCCGAACGGCTGCAATAGGTAGCTTTATACTTTTTTGTATTGAAAGCTACCTAAAAAGCAACGTTACTTGGTAATCTATCTTTTTTTAGACTTACATGCACATATTTGTATAAAAAAGAGTTGAACCCCACCAATAATTTTCAAAACTATACGCCTAAAACTGTAGCAACCAATAAACGGTCTAATTTTTACATTTTAGTGATTAAAATGTCTTAATTTTAATTATATATGTCGTATTTCCAAGTTCAAATCCGGGATGAAAGGCAGTCTTGCTCGTTGATAAACAGGGTTAGCTATGTGATAGGTTTCCCTTTTAGCTCGCATCAGGCGGCCGTGTGGTATCATCAACAACAACAAGAAAATTCAGTTCGTTTTTTTGTCGAAGAACATTTTATTTCCAGTTAAAGACATCTCTTCAGGGAAAATGCTCGTTAGCCAACGCTAAACAAGAAAAAAAATCTCCAACGTTCCATTATTTTCTAGAATCCGTCCCGATTCTTTTAGCAAACACCAGCGTCAAAAAATTCTCTCCGAATCAGGATGTACGTGTTTTTAAACTAGCTTGCGTAATAATACAGAATACGTCACGTGACCCACTTCTATCGAATCAAAAGGTCTCTTTAGGAACTCTATTAATTTTTCCGGTGGATTTATTTTGTCGTAAAATGACTTCCTTACTGCCAAAAACTTTCTACGTCCTTCTAGAATATTCCATAATCTCGTACCAGATGCCTGCCATATCAACAAACGAGCTTATCTGTTTTGAGGCTGTAGCTAAACTTCGAATTTAATACGTAATAAAAATAATAAGAAGAAAAGAAAATGAATCTTTATAAAAGGGGAAAAAAAAAGAAAGAATTAAAGTTTTTCGGAAATATTTTAATAGACATTTGATATTTAATAATAGGATAACTTTATGAAATAAGGGTTTTTGAGCGGAATATTTTAAGAGATACGATATTTTAGCATTTAAATAAAGAAGTTATAGCAATTTGACCACACGGGAATAATACTAATGAATTTTAATAATGGATTAAAATAAAGATGTTCTATTTAAAGAATAAATTAAAAAAGCTATCGCCATTTTTAGACTAACTACTTTCGAATAAATATTATTAAGTGGATTAGGAATAATTGGCTTTACATATGGATAGTAAAAGGCTATTTTAAGAATGAGAATTATTTTAATAAGCTGGGTTATATACCGAATATTATTAAATGGACAAATTTTATAGAATAATTGCGGAAAAAAATTAAATTTTGAAATATATATATTTTTTCAACGGAGGATAATAAGTTATATATATATATATATATCAATATTTTGTATAATTTGGAAGATTTTGCTAAAACCTTGAACAAGCATTAAAAAAAGCCATAGGTGAAGCCCATTTGGCCAAAAAAGAAAAAAAAAAGTGATTGCACTCTAATGGTGAAAACTGTTAAATGGTTAAGAATATTTACTAGTTAATCACAGAAAAAGATTCACAATACAACATTCTAATGATGATAAAACTTACTCCTTGAACCACTCAATCTCTTCTTCTGTCAGATTTTCATCCATTGTTATCGCTACGCGTCCATCTTTCATCAAACCGAATGTAGAATGCTCGGGACATTGGCGATTCGAGTGGTTGAATCTTTGTGTGCAACCTAAAAAATAAAGAGAATCTACATTATGTTCATTCATTGAAACAAACTGCTAAAGAGTAATTCTACAACATTATTTTATGCCCTGCCAAGGGGGCATCCAATAATTATGTCACACTCCAAAAAAGGGTTTGAAATACCCTACAAAGTGTGATAAAAGGAATGGGATTGTTTAACACGTTGTGATGGCATATGTATAATACATCAGAAAGCAATTCGATAGGTATTATATGTAAGCAGCATAATAAAGTGCTGTCGGGCAAAAAATTACATCTATACATTTACAACGAAAAGCGCATTCTATCAAATTTCCACATGAATATCCTCTCTTTGTGCATGCGTCAACGTTTTTTTTCTTTTTGAAGTCTTCTGCCTTCAGAAACGGGAAACCTGATTGATTAGCCTGTTTAGTCTAGGGGTATTGAAAAGGGTTGATTGAAAACGGATGGAAGCGTACGAAAGCATAGAGCTTTTAATATATCTTTGCTCTGAGGTTGAAAGCTAAAACTATTTTTAAAGAACTCTTGTTTTCACTACTAAATATACATATTTTTTCGCAAACTTTTAAAGAGAGCTTGCATACAGTTATATTTGTAACTGATTGAGATGTCAGAGAATTCGGAAGATGAGAACTATTTTTTTATTATTATGTTAAAGGAGCAGACGCGAAAACAAACAAACAAAAAAGCGAGGAGAAAACATTTCTTTTACAACTAGACAACAATATTTTTTTCACGAAATTTTTACACCGTTTTATTTATCACCCATAAAGATTTCAAAGAGTTCGGACAAAAAGAACTTTATATTTTAAAACTATGAAACGACCCTAAGTAAAAAAAAAAAACAAGAAAATGAGTGCTTTTATCACTAAATATCAATATTTTTTCGCGAATTTTTCGTCTTAAAATATAATTTCATACAAAATCGGGTTAAAGATATAAAATAATAAAAGCTTGATTTTTTTTTTCACGGGCCCGGGCAACGCCGGCAGGGGGTAAGCTAGTATACTGTAATTATCAAATTGTTCAGAAAAAAAAAATATATCCAATCGACTGGAAATTGTTTACTATAAACATCATGTAAAGCTTAGGGAGTCTTCTTTATAATAAAATTTTACCACCTAATTAATACTATATATTTTTTTTATATTTTACGTAAAAATACCAAACGGGAATTCATTCGGTCTAGTAGTTTAATAATTATGAAGTTTCAAGCTTGGAACTTCTAATGTTAAATTCATTTGTAATCGTTGCAGAACAGATTGCAATGCAGGTAGTTTTTTAAACATAACTCTAAAACAACTTGGCAGAATGAATTTTAATTTTTTATTCGCATGTTTAAACATAAACTGAAAATAATTTTTTTTTCTCACAAATTTTAGTTAAGCGCCAAAATGCTCTATCTTATGGATAATCTGATCTTATGATTTATCAGGGTTTATTTTTTTTTCTATTTTTATGATAGTTAGAGAAATCTATTTTCAATTGTGGCAACAGAATTTTTAGACAAATTTTAACAATCATTGGTTTAATATTTCTTCAAGTTTCCTATTATTTTATGCAGGAAAAAAAATAAAGTAATATTTAGTACTAGCCGCCACTGGCGACCAGTTTGGTCTCCCTTAAATGTATGTTAAACATTGCAACACGTTACATTTATTCATAATATAATTTTCCCTTAATTATTTGCCAAATCGGAAGATTCTAATAGACAAGTCATGAACTTTTGCGATCATGGTAGCATTTCGCATATTTTTTGGACACAGGTGTCACATACGCACTTTGGCGCGATTTTTCCCCCAGCGAATTTGGCGAAAATGTTTTTATGGAAATTGTTGTTTATTTACTTTTATTTTTTTTTTAGTTCTATAAATTATTTTTGATATGTATATCAATATTTATTTACATCAAACTATCATTTATTTATTTTTATTTCCTTTTTTAATTATGAGTATTTTTGTTAGCCGGGAGCAGATGATAAATCGCCAAATATTGTTCAAATCACCATCATTCATACTACATTTATTTAATTTTAAATTATAAACCTGTCACTCATTTCATTTAAAATACTTAACTTTAATCCGAAATCTTATATTACATAAATTTAAAATACTTCACACTTTTCATTTAAATAGAAAAAAAAAAGAAATAATATCATAAATCAAAACATTTGATTTCAAAGTCGAAGTATTGTTTCTAATTTGTACACGCGATAAATGAAAGCTGTATTAGCGATTTTAAAAATGCTAAAAATTTGATTCATTAAATATTATTACACGAGTTCAATTTACGTCAAGAAAAGGTCCAGGAGGAAGTTGAGTTGTATAGCACATAATTATGGTAAACTTTGATTGTCTCACTGGTGCGAATTATTTTTTTGACGCGAGGCAGTAGTCCAAAAATTCATTCGCGGAGAACTTGCTTTGCGAATGATTACCTCCATGATTTAATATTTTAAATGTTGACAACGAATCAATCTTTTTTTTTTTTTTTTTTTTTTTTTTTTTTTTTTTTTTTTTTTTGGTTACTATCATGAATAGAGAATTTGAACTGTGAATCTAATTTTGACTGAAGTTATTGCAGAATATTTACATAATTGAACGTAAGTCACCTCTCAAATATTAATTTATTTTGAACGATCTTTCTTAAAATGTAACTTTTATGCAGTTTTATTCGAAAAAATAATTTTGAATAAAAATGGCTGCCTGGCATATGAAAAAGTCAAACGGCCATCCCGGAACTGTTGATGACAGTCACATGACTTGCGCTTTTATTTTAGAGGATAATAACACTTATATCTTTGTCATGTCTGTTGTTCATATTTTGATTGTTAAAATACTATATATAATTTTTTGATTTCAAATGCTTAAGACATGTAATGAGTTTCTAAGTATTTAAAAAAATATTAGTTCATTATAATTACACAAACTTGCCTTGCTCCTCCTGTCTGATAAAGAAATCAATAAATGAAAATACTTGAAAGAAAAAAACATGACATGTATTTCCAGCTAAAAATACGTTTATGAAATAAGAACAAGAATGTAGAACAACATTTAGTTTTTATTAATGAGTAACAAATATTATGATCAACAGAAACATTGCAAAGCTCTTATTACAAAACTCTTATATATCAAAGCTAATTTTCAGTCCGAATTCAAATATATTTTGGTGCATAATTGATAGACATTATTTTGTAACTCAGTTCCAAACGGATTTATATTTGTCTACCAAATCAATTATAGCATTAAAAAAAGTGGCTTACCTTTCCAAATAGGTGATTCAAAACAATTTTTAAATATTGAAGTTTACTAATAATTTATGGTCACTTTCTACAGCTGCTACAGAAAAACTACATTTTGCTTTTCAATATTAACTTATGCTGTAACCTTATATTTAACATGTTGCACTCGAATTATTTTTAAAAGTCTTGTATATGTAGAAAAAATAATTTCCACATGCAGCATCATTGCATGCATTGCTATAGCCGTTGATTATTATTTGTCCGTGAGTTATTTTTTGCCGATAATACCAGAATTCTTGTAGCTTTCGATAATTTTCTTGACACAATGGGATTTAGCAAGAGTACACCGTATTTGATGTACAAATATTTCATATTCAAACAAGATAAACATCAGTAATAATTAATAATTATATCGACTAACGAAACCAAAACATACACGCTCTTCGAACGTTCACTGTTTTTTTACCTGCTTCTGGTGACGTAGCGTGACGTCAAAACAAAGCGTGCCTGGGCTTTCTCTATTATCTAGGGGATGTTGCCAGACCGCATTCTCAGACTAAATTTTTTGTCCAAACTACGGCTTACGTACGTTCCAGAACACAGAAACTCGGCTGTATAGGTGTTTTTAGATTATGGAGTTATTATTTTAGGTATTATTGATCCTGAAATAAAATCATAAGAAAAATCTAATCAATATGTTTCTTTGGTTGTTTACCCTTCTTTCTTTGGTTGTTGTGATTGATTTGGCCCGTGTAATTTAGTGACTGGAACGCCAATGCATAGATTCTAGTTCGATTAATAATGTGCTAAGATGCCTTTTATTATTGCAAAAAATATCAGATACCTGTCATCCCAAGAAAATTTCAGAAATTTGTTTTTTTGTGTGATGCACATTAAGTTTTAACATGAACGAGAAAGGCTTGCATTCATAACCGAAATATAAAATACAAGGGGTCTCTCAATCGAGTGTAATCTCGTACAAGCCCTCCTGTAATCACTGTAATCAATTCTTAATCATGTCATCACATATAATCAATGGTAATCGAAGAAATCTTAATATAATCACATGTAATCAATTGTAATCGATATAATCATAGTATAATCAAGTATAATCTGGTATTAAAAATCTAGTTTATGCTGCGTTGGTCTTTCAGATCGAAAAAATTGCATTTACACTTTACGTCACGGTATGTAACCGGTGTCTAACCAGTCCACTGACACACTGAACGGAACTAACCAGCCTCCGTAGCGCCATCTGTAGGAACGCTGTAGTTGTCACGTAATCAACCAAACTCAAAGGTTTCCTTAACTTTATTTCATTTATTTTATTTATATCTTTTTGATGTTGTTGGCAACAATAGTTTTTATGTTTATATAATTGTTTTGTGTTCCAAAGATGTAGGAAGTGAAATAAAACTATGAAAAGTAAAGCCAAATGATTTTTTAATATAGGTCTCTATAGAATAAGATAAATAGTATTTTTTAACGAAACGTGTAAACGTTATAGTTTTTAATTTGAATAGAGACATTTTATCTTATGTTTATTATAGTTTTACGTTTTCATTGAATTCTCAATCAAGCAAAGAACTTGAATGCCGGTGTGCATATTAGTTAATTGACATTTATTGGCGTCCGCGAAACAGGACTTGTATTGAGAATAAGATGGCTTTAGCAAGTTTAAGTGATAATGTTAAATTAAGAGGAACCGTTAGAAGTGGTTTTACAAAACAACTGAATTCCATAAAAGAAGAAATGAAAGAAGATACACCGGATAAGAAGAAATTACAAATTTCGTTCTCGATGTTGGAGGATAAACACAAGCAATTGGTCGAGCTTAACTATAAAATTCTTCTTATGAAAATCGAAACGAACGCAGACGATTTAGATGAAGAATCTGAAGTGGCTGATGGTTATGTGCGACAATTTCTTGAAACACAGGTTAGTGTTTATGAATTAATTAATGTACCTTCTAATGATATAGATAACAGTTCCAGTATTAGTGAAGCTAATATTAAAAGAAAGTTTAAACTTCCGAAACTTGAACTTTATAAATTTGATGGAGAAATAAAAAACTGGTTGCAATTTTGGTGCCAGTTCGAAAAAATACATGAAGACTCAGATATTGTTCCCTCTGATAAATTTCAGTACCTTATTCAGGCTACAGTAAAAGGATCCAGGGCCAGAGAAATCGTAGAGTCGTTCCCGCCAACGGGAGATAATTACGCCAAGGTAATTGATAGTTTGAAAACTAGATTTGGTAGAGAAGATCTGTTAGTAGAAGTATATATCCGAGAGTTATTAAAATTAGTTTTGAAGAATTCGTCTTCACGAAATAACTCTAATTCCATGTGTACACTCTATGATAGTTTAGAATCGCATATTAGAGCTCTGGAAACTCTTAATGTCACTACAGAAAAGTGTGCCGCTATGTTATACCCTTTAGTAGAATCATGCATGCCAGAAGAATTTTTAAGAGCATGGCAAAGAAGTTCTAAGTTTATAGATGGGGCGGAACCTAAAAACAGGTTAGATAATTTAATGGAATTCTTAAAATCTGAGGTAGAGTCGGAAGAAAGAATTAATTTAGCCTTATCTGGTTTTGAACTGAAACCTAAGATTAAAAAACAGGGTGTTTCAGTAGAAGAAAAAATATCTACCGCTGCTGGTTTATTATCCACCAGCCCGACGATCGTTAAAATTTGTGTGTTTTGTAACGGACAGCACGAAAGTTTTAACTGCTTTAACGCGCAGAAAATGAATTTGATTAATAAACAGAAAATTTTAAAACAAAAGGGTTGTTGCTTTAAATGTTTTAAAAGGGGGCACTGCGTAAATAAGTGCAATGCATTCATAAGGTGCCTAGTTTGTAACAAAGAACATGCCACACTCATGTGTCCAGAAATATCCGCAAATAAAAACGTTTTGAAAGGTCCTATTGATAAAAGGGATAAAAAAGACGAGAAAGCAGAACCATCTTCACAGAAAACACCTGATCAGAAAGCTGTTAATTTATCTAGTTTATCTCTATCTCCAAAGGTAATTTTGCAAACTTTGATAGTAAAATTAAAAGGACCTTATTCGTGTTTACATGTACGAGCATTGATCGATACAGGTTCAGAGAAGTCTTATATTTTAAAACGTACTGCTGAAAATATGGATTACGAACCATTGAGAGAAGAACTAGTTACCCATTCTTTGTTTGGGGGCAAGAAAACTAGTAGAATTAAGCACATGTGTTACAAAATACATTTAGAAAGTTTAGATGGGAAATTTCTATGTAATTTTGATGTTCTAGATGAGCCTGTTATATGTGAAAATATTCCTTCGGTACAGAAAGGTCCTTGGATAGATGAACTAAAAGTTATGAAAATTTCATTAAGTGATACAAAAGAAGATCCACGACCAATTGAAGTTTTAATCGGTGCCGATGTTGCCGGAAGATTATTAACTGGGCGCAAAAGAAATTTATCCTGCAATTTAGTTGCAATTGAAACATATTTAGGCTGGACACTGATGGGTAAAGTTCCGTTGAATGACGTTCATGAGATGTCTGGTGCAATGGTTTTAACATCTTTATTTGTGAAAGAATTTACTATCACAGACCTATGGAGTCTTGATGCAATCGGCATAACGGATCCTGTAATTCAGAAGTCCAAAGAAGAGAAGGAACTTGAATCAAAAATGAGTTTCATGGATTCAATTACTGTGAATAACGAAGGGCGTTATGAAGTCTCTCTCCCATGGACTGAAGAACATCTCCCTATTTCTAGCAATGAAAAGTTAGCATTAAAAAGATTAGAAACCATGACTGGAAGACTTGACTCCGATAATTTGTTTACATCTTATAACGAAGTTTTTAATCAGTGGTTGACTGTGGGCATAATTGAAGAAGTTTCTGTGGATTCAAAGGTAGACTCTGTGCATTACTTACCTCATAGACCAGTGGTGAAAGAGAACAGCACAACGAAAGTTCGTCCAGTTTTTGACGCATCTGCGAGAGAAAAGTCATCTCCGTCGTTGAATCAATGTCTCGAATGTGGACCGAACTTAATGAAGCTCATCCCTGATGCGATTTTACAAACCATCACGCGTATAGCGATTGTAGGCGGTGTCGAATGATGATTGGCTAAAAGATGGTTACGTAGTTGGTGAGGGGAGGAGTTAAAGCGTATTAAATCAATAAGTGTAATAAAAGCTAATATTCTTGTGTCGGATCTTGTATAGTGGTTAAAGCACCAGGCTCGTAGTTTTGATGTATCGAGTTGTGTCCTTTCCAATTTTTTTTAGAGTTTTGCTTTGATCTTTATTGAATTAGTTAATAAAGAATATTTATTAGCAGTGCTTCTTAAGCATTGATGTAAAGATCAGTTGATCTTTATCAATTGCTCTGCAATATTTTATTGTCAATTAGATAATTAAATTTTAATTAGAATTAAGTTAAACAATGTTAAATTATAATTATAATTAAGGTAAATAAAAATAAAAAAATTTATTACATACAATGAAATTTAATATCAGATAATTTCAAGAATTAAATTAAATTTTAATTCATATAAGCTATTTTTTAATAACTATACGAACATTTATTAAAATGCAATAACTCCTAAACTTTCATTAAATTTTTTTTATTAGAACTTTAGTAACAGATGATTATCAAATTAGCAGAATTAATTAATTAAAGTTTTCAACTTTTAAACTTAAGCATTATTCTTAAAAATCTCTATTAATTTACTATAATTATTTTTACCAATTGCTGGTTGATCTGTAGTGATAAAGTTCTGGAAGATTAATCATATTTAAAGTTTTTTTCTATTATTTTATTATTTAAAATTTTAATTATTATTTTTATTTAAATAAGTATAATTAATATTAATTAATATTTTTATTTAAATATATTCAATTAATATATTATATAAGTATAATTATTTAAACGTATAATTAATATAAATAAATGTTATTATTTAAATATATAATTAATATAAATAAATATTATTATTTAAATATATAATTAATATTGTTATTAAAATATATAATTAATATTATTATTATATAATTAATATTTTTGCGTAAAGGTTTGTTATACATTCTCTTGTGATTAATTAGCAAGATATAAACTATGAGAAAAATAAACCAATCTATGTTAAAGAGAAGCTTGGGTTTTGTAGACATAGCTTGAAATATGATCTTATGTTTCGGTTGATACATTTTGTACAAACCCAAACATTACATGTATGTTAATGTTATTTGTTATTAATAATGTGTAATAGAAACAAAACGTTTTTGGTAACTATTAAAATCCGGAAGCTAGGACTTTTTTGTTTTTATTTCTGTTTCTGCTTCTTCTTCTTTTTATTTATTTATTTATTTATTTTTATTTTTTTGTATATGTCGTCTACATCAGTAATCTATTTATTTAAAAAAAAAATTGTATATGTCGTCTACATCAGTAATATATATTTTAATGTCATCATGATCCCAAGAATTTTGTGAAAATTGGAATAGCAGAAAATCATATACAGGGATTGTATTGATTTCATGATTTTACATGTTAATTTTGGTACATTTAGGCTAAAAACAATAACAACCAAACAAAATTGTTATAAATAGATTAAATAAAGCAAACAATGGCATCATTTCATAACTGTATTACAAATAATAATAGTGAAAGTAAAGAAGATAAATCTATCTAACACTAGTAATAATAAATATAGTTATCATTATTTTTATTTTGCGAAAAAAAAAATGTTGAATGATTAATTGCTTATTTTACGAACAGATGGCGCCACTACACATTTTGTGACCATTATTATTACATGTTGGAGGATTTATGTGTGTTTTGTAATAAACCATTTAAATAAAAAAATAAATTTACATGTGTATGTGTATTTTTAACGGCTTAGAAGTTGCATGGATTTTAGGTGTTTAAGTGTAATTTGTATAGCTTTTTAAATCATTTAAATACTGAATGATTTTTTTTTTCAGTTAAATTTTGGCAGTGGATACATGCAATGTTTGCAAGCTTTTAATTGTAAAAAGAAAAAATAATTCCAAAATTAAATGAATTTGTATGAAAATTTTGTATTTTATGCTGTCTTGACTTAAAGATATGAAGGAAATAGTTTGTTTAATAAACCTTTAAGTTCAGTAAAAATTTTAAAACTAGTATATATAAATTCGAAATCTTCACATCTTAAGTATATATTGATTTTATGAAATAAATAACTATATAAAAATCTGTAAACTGCATTGCTTAAGTATATGTTGATTTTATAAAATAGCACAGTTCAAAAAGTTTTTAACAACCTAGTAATTTTATTTTCGTTTATTAATTCAATTATGATTATTAAAAAAATAATAATAAACATTCAGAAAGCTAACATTTATTTGCTGTGCTTTCAGTTTATTCTTGTGAAATAATGTTTAATATGTTTTTCTTTGTTTAATTCTAGCTAATTGTACTTAGTATTTACTATCAATAAAATTTAAAATAAAAATTACAAAAAAAAAATGTAAACGTGTAATCTTTATTTGAAAATTGGAAGTTATAGATTATAGATATTAAAGAATATAATAATTTATAAATTAAATATGTTTAACTTTATGTAAGGTTTGTTATGTATCAATAAATTATGCTGGACGTAAAGTTTTTTCCCTTAAAAAATGCACACAAGCTACTACAAATTTAAATTAGTTTTCACCAACCTTCAAAATTAAAATATGTTTTATTTTTCTTTAAAAAAAAAAACAAAAAAAAGAAAAAAACAAAAGTTGAATTAGATAATGACCTCTGAAAATACAAGGGCTAGAAGTATTTGATTTGCTCTTTCAAATTATACTTGTACATATGGATTGTTTTCTTTTAATTGGATTAAGTTAATAATTTTTTGTTAAACACGTTTAATATGTCCTAAGCATCATTAAAAATAAAGCAAACATGAATATGCAAAATGCAAGATCAGACTTTCTTATGAATCTTGAACGAAATGAAAAATATCCTCTTCAAGCGCATTAAGCTCCTCCTACCTCGTCTCGGGCAGTCGACCAATCACCATTCGACATCGTCTCCAATCGTTCTACGCGTGATGGTTTGTAAAATCGCATCCCTGATATTCTTTTTAGATTCCGCGAACGAAAATATGGTGTCATAGCGGATATAGAAAAAGCTTTTTTACAAATAAGCATCAGACAGAATGCAGAGATTTATTGAGATTTTTTTGGTGGAGTGGTGACGATGAAAGAAAATTGAAAATATTTCGTCATGCACGATTAGTTTTCGGTTTAAAGTGTAGTCCTTTCATTTTGGCAGCCATTATTGAATTTCATTTAATGAAATGCACCGAAAATCCTTGTTATGATAAAGAGATGTTAACGAAACTTCTTCACAGTTTTTATGTTGACAATGTTGTAACGAGTTTTTCTAATCAAGACGGATTGCTAAAATTTATACAGGAAGCTAGAAATGTAATGGAGGAAGGTAAATTCAATTTAAGATGTTGGCAATATTCTGAAGATAATATCGAGCCTACAATTTCACCTGTACTAGGTTTATTATGGGACCGACAAGAAGATACTTTATCTCTAAATTTGGGCTGGCTAGAGAATTTTGAGCTAGGAAAAATTACAAAACGAACCATTCTCTCCATTGCACATAAAGTGTTTGACCCAATTGGATTAGCATGTCCAGTTTTATTGTTGCCGAAGCTTTTGTTGCAGAAAATGTGGAAAAATGGAATGGCTTGGGACGAAGAGGTTAATGATAATGTGAGAAAAGAATTCTCCAGCTGGTTTAGAGGTCTTAGCTGTCTGAAACGAATATGTCTAAGAAGGTGGCTTCGCGTTGATGAACACAGTGAAAACCTTAGTATACATACCTTTTGCGATGCGAGTCAGCACGCTTACGCCGCCGCAACATTCGTTAGAATAAATACTGCTGACGGAGTCGAAGTACATCTGTTAGCTGCAAAATCCCGAGTAGCTCTCGTCAAAATGATTACAATACCACGTCTTGAATTGATAGCTGCCACGGTGGGAGCTAGGCTGTGTAAATCAGTGATGGAAGGGCTTCAGTGGAAAAATGTAAAATTGCACTTCTGGACAGATTCATCTACGGTGTTGAGTTGGATTCAAAGAGAAGAATTGTGGACTGTTTTTGTAAGTAATAGAGTAAAAGAGATTAGAAAAACAACAGATCCAAACTCATGGAAACATGTACCAGGAACTAAAAACCCCGCTGATATTCCATCCAGAGGATGTTCTGTGAAACATCTATAAGGAAAGGGCATGTTTACAAACAAACAGTTCCATCAACCAATCTACCACTGCATTTTTGTCGCAGCTATCATTGCAGGAAACGTCATGGCGACGTAGGCCAATCATATCATAGACCGGTGTAACATAGACCAATCAAATCCCTCCATCTCATGTGTACTGTAGGAGCCGTAAAGAACGAACAGGTTTTTCTCCCAAACCAACAGTAGTTTAACCAACAGTGACGTCAGTTGCCCTTTCCTTATTGAAAATAAAATGGTGGGAGGGTCCAAGTTGGCTTAAAGCACCTGAAGATAAATGGCCTTCATCTAACATAGTCACTGATGAAAACGCCATTGCTCAAGAAAAGAGAAAGTCAAAGATTCCTGTTGATGAAGAATTAGTCAAATGTTTAACGAATCAGACAACATTTTGTGAGTGGTGCAATTCCCCTAAACATGAGAAGAATAGTGAATAGTCTTTGTAAGTACCATGGACTTGGGTGGTATTTTAGGTTTTTCTCAAATTATGATAGAATTATTCGTCTGGTGGCTTGAATTCACAGATTTATTCATAATTGTAAGGTAACCAAAATCTCGAGGTTGAATGGGGAATTATCCCTTGAAGAAATAAATGCAGCTGAGAAAATAATTGTGAAACTTATTCAGGAAGAATCTTTCACTCCAGAAAACAAAAGTAAATTAGAAGCGTTAGATGTTTATAAAGACGAACACGGTCTCCTCAGATTGAAGACCAAGATTGTGTACAGAAAAGATGCTGAAGATTTTCGACGTCCAATGATTCTACCTTCGGATCATCTTGTTGTCAGAAGACTTATCATGACAGAGCATCTAAAAAATTCTCATGCTGGATCGCAAATGTTACTAAATATTTTGAGAGAACACTGTTGGATCTTAAATGCAAGAAAAACAATCAGATCAGTGATATCGAAATGCGTTGTTTGTATACGACACAAGAGAAAATCTCTAAACGCTCCAGTTGCTTCACTTCCAGAAAATCGAATTAAGGATGCAGCAGTTTTTGAAATTATAGGCTTCGACTTGGCTGGGCCTTTGTACCTTAAAGGAGGCTCGAAAGCATGGATTTGTTTGTACACATGTGCGATATACCGAGCTGTACATCTTGAACTTTTGTCATCTTTGTCGACAGAAGTATTTCTACAGAGTTTTCGGAGATTTATAGCAAGAAGAGGAAGACCCTCCATTGTTTATTGTGATAACGGTTCTAATTTCGTTGGAGCCTCAAATGCACTTAAAGAGGTTGACTGGGATAAAGTCGTTCAGTATAGTACTACCAGGAAAATAGAGTGGTTTTTCAACCCACCGACAGCCTCATGGTGAGGAGGGTTTTGGGAAAGATTAGTTGGTGTTATGAAATCTATTCTTAGAAGAGTCTTAGGAAAGTCTAATGTATCTTATGAAGAAATGACAACCATTCTATGCGATACAGAATCAATAATTAATTCCCGACCTCTTACTTATATTTCTGAAAGCAATGGTGAACTTGTCCCGCTGTATCCTGCTTTGTTCATGCAAGATGTAAAGCAAATGAGTACACCAGATTTTGATGTTGTGGATGAAAACAAATTGAATAGGAAACTGAAATACAGACAAAAACTAATAACTGATCTGCGAAACAGATTTCGTTCAGAATATTTGGGACTGTTAATCCAACGTCCTCAATATAAAAAATGTAAAGAACAAATTCAAGTTGGTGACGTCGTGTTAATTGGCAGCGATAATACCAAACGTATCAACTGGCCTTTAGGACGTGTCATAGAACTTATTCCAGGAAAAGATGGTGTCACCAGATTAGTCCGTCTACGAACCTCAACATCAGAAGTTTTACGACCGATTCAGAGAATTTATCCCCTAGAAGTATCTTCAAAATGGCCTGAGGAACGAAAGGAACTCTATTCATTTCCGACTATTCAGACTATGTCTAAAGATGAACCTGAAAAGCGTACACGATGTGGGAGGGTAATTAAAGTGCCTCAAAAGCTAGACTTGTAAGAACTTTTCGTGACCAGTTGAGTTGTCTTTCACCAACTCAAGGTGGGAGGATGTCACGTAATCAACCAAACTCAAAGGTTTCCTTAACTTTATTTCATTTATTTTATTTATATCTTTTTGATGTTGTTGGCAACAATAGTTTTTATGTTTATATAATTGTTTTGTGTTCCAAAGATGTAGGAAGTGAAATAAAACTATGAAAAGTAAAGCCAAATGATTTTTTAATATAGGTCTCTATAGAATAAGATAAATAGTATTTTTTAACGAAACGTGTAAACGTTATAGTTTTTAATTTGAATAGAGACATTTTATCTTATGTTTATTATAGTTTTACGTTTTCATTGAATTCTCAATCAAGCAAAGAACTTGAATGCCGGTGTGCATATTAGTTATCTGACAGTAGTAGTTATCATTGTTTATGTTTGCTTCGTATCTTCTGCGGCACGTAAGCCATCAGAAATATAAGAAATTATAAAAAAAATTACAATCAAGAGGATGTAATTAATAGTATCTTACACATATGTAGTTTTGTTTGTTATTTTTCACCCTTGTATTAGTATGCATGTAAAGAACCAATAGATCTTTAAAATCTAATTGTTCACATTGATTTATTTTCATAATATTTCCTAAATGCATTGTTTTTAAAATTCAAATTTTGGATAATTCACACATTAGTTTAAGTTAACAAGTGTCTACTGTACTTATTGTTACTTTGTTTTATGAAATTTTAAATATAAGTTCAGGGTTCATTCTAACAAATATTTGTTTTTAAAATTGATTATAACAGCAGAAATTAGGGAATTGTAGATCATTAATATACAAAAAAAATAAAATAAAACGGTGACTCAGAAACAGGGTAGAAAAATGCAGAAAGATAAGATACACCACCACAGCTGGCCAACATTGTAAGAAATAGAAATAAATAAACTTGATTAAAAAGAAACTAGGAAACAGAAAAATGTTTCATAACTCAGAATTTACTGTTGAGATACAGGAAGTTACAAAAATGTTTTTCTTGTTCAATAAACAATTTCTTATAAAGTCCAACAGCTTATGAAATATTACATCTCAAGACCTTGTTTACAATTTGGAAAAAATGGGAGGTGGGGAATCAGCTAATCTGTATCTATTTAAAGGTAATTATCAGGGTATGCCAATTTAAATTAAATTGGTTAAAATCAAGATTTAAGTATCTCTGCCATTTAAAAAAATCCTTGATTAAAATCAATATTGAAATTTTATTCTTTTGAAATACGTAATTTTGGTTATTGTTGTGTTGTGGTGAAGCTCACAAAACTCAATCGAAGTCAGCTATTGCGCATCACAAATATATAAATCACAAAGCATTAAGAAAAAGCAACTGCAATGCTTCAAACTATGTTTCATTTCACATTCCTATGCTTTTCTCGGCATAATCTTAAGTTGCATCTCTATTACAGATAAAATTTTGAATTCACCCATAAATTCATTTCATCTATATTAATAAAAGAAAGTTTCGCTCTGTGTGTGTGTGTTTGTCTGCGATGGATAGCAAAATCTAGCCCACCTAGAAGTCTGAAAATTTAGGTGTCGATAGTCCAAGGTCTGGTCATGTGCACCTGAGTCTCAGAATTTTAATAGTTTGATAATTACCCAAGATATTAATTAGATTCTCACTAACCATTGTTTTTAAAATGATACCTTTTAAATCAAAATGGCTAAAGAAAAGAACAGGTGCATTGGATTTGCAAGCAGAAATGAACAAATTCAAAATTATTTTACTAATTAGCTAATTTTATGAAAACTAATTGAGATATCAATTTGAAAATTGATATGTAAAAAAAAAAAAAAATCTGCATCTGACTATGTGATTTTTGAAAAATTCAGTCGGTAATTTTTCTTAATTTATGCAAAAGTCTACCGGCGCCAGTGAAAACAATCCGAGAAAGTTTCAGACAGGGATCTGCTTTCATTAAAAATTGAACTACAAAGAGATCTGTTTCTCTGGCCGATCCCTCCATTTAGTTTGCAAAAATGAAAGGAAATAATTGCCAATTTTTACTAATAAACAAAAATTTTGGTTAATAATTAAGATATAGATTTGAAATTGGGGTCTGGAAGGGCTATCTGCCGGCTATTTTCACGTAGCGTCTTCGTTATGTTCTAATTATCAGAAAAATGTAATTATTTTTTTAATGATTGCATTAATGTAGGTGACGGTGGTTTTCTTGAACAAATTATTCGTTATATTTGCGGGTACAGGGAAGGAGGAGGTTAACGCCTTTCTCGGAGATTGTAATTATCTCGGGCCCGGGCAACACCGGGCGGGTTAGCTAGTGGTTTAATAATAATAAAAAAAAATTATGTATAATTCCAAAGTCACAGAACAATTTTATTGTAGCTTCTTCATCATCAAGGTAACTGCCGAATAGTAAAATCCATTTCAGTGTTGACAATAATTGTAAGTTAACTTAATAAATATTTTCATTTCAAAAAATAGCAAATTAAGATATTTTGCAAAGTTATGATTCAGGGTTGTAGTGGGTAGCTGGCGGGGTACCCACCCGGGCTGGGTTTAAAAAAAGAACCCAGGTCTTTCACAACCATGCTATTATTAAATAGTAATTAAAAAATTATTCATGGTCAAAAAATAACAAATCGCAACATTTGGCATAGTTTGCAATAAAAATCTGCAGTTAACTGTCAGCAATCTGTCAGTTTTAAAATAAATCATGCATTAACATACATTTTGACCTGGTGTTGGTATAACGGAAAAGTACCATCATATTTTTTTGGTTAGAAATTGAAAGTGTAATTTTGGAGCTATAGAAGTTTGAGTGTGCCACATCCAGTAAACAGTAATGAAAACTTTATTTAAATGCAATGTTTTTTTGTTTTGTTTTTTCAGAACAGTATTTTCAATCTGTTTTCGAGTAATCTTTTAACTTTATGCGTAGTTACATGTGTAAAAATTTTGTAATTATTTCAAAATTTTAATATGGTGTTAAGGTACACTGCACACTACTTGACATTCTTAAAATAGTTATATTGTGTGTATTTTTTTTACGGTGACATCACAAATCATCGTTTGCTTGAGTCAAAATAATAGATATTGTCAACAATGAGATTTAATACGAGCAAGGATTAAATTCCAGAAATTCAACCCAATCTGCAATTTGGGCCAGGAGATAATACAAGATTGCCACAGAAACATGAAGGGAAGAAAGGATCTCTTTAAGTAGGGATGCACCTAATAGTGATTTTGACCGAATAGCGAATATTCAGCCCACAGGTGAACTGAATACTAAATATTCGACCAGTCGAATAGTAACCATTTGGCTGAATACCGAATATTCAGCTGGCCGAGTAGTAACTATTCAGCCGAATACTTATTTAATAATAATAATTATAGTAAAAATAAATATTTCAGAGTTTAAAATAATTTTACATCATATTTAACACAAACAAATTTTGATGAATAAAACCTTTTCACAATTAAACTTTACAAAAAAAAAAAAAAAAAAAAAAAAAATATATATATATATATATATATATATATATATATATACCGGGTGATCCAAAAGTCAGGACGAACTTTAAAAATGAATAATTCGAAAACGAATCAAGATACAAAGATACGGTTTGCACCAAACGGATGGAAAAGAAACCGGGTTTTGTGTGGTAACGAAATAAAAAATAGTTCTGTTGGCGACCAACAAATGGCGCTGTCGGATTTCTGATGTAAGATTATGCAAAGCAACAGACGATATAAAAAGGAGCAACTGCAGCAGGTAATGGTAGTCGAAGTTTGTATGCATCGAAATGCTGTCCATAGTTGAGCACTAAAAGATGCCATCCGCTAAAATGTGTAACGCAACAAATGCTACTAAATGCTGTGAACGGTGTGGTGCCTCGTCTCACAGCTGTACTTCTGAATGATGTACAGCACATTGAACATTTACTGTACTACTAATTAACTGTAATTATCTGACTTGTAAGTTGTCAACATTTTTTTCATTTGGAAATCATCTTTTGGTGCAATAAAACACTATAGCGCCATCTGTTGGTCGCCAACAGAACTATTTTTTTTTTCATTGCCACACAAAACCCGGTTTCTTTTCCATCCGTTTGGTGAAAACCGTACCTTTGTATCTTGATTCGTTTTCGAATTATTCATTTTTAAAGTTCGTCCTGACTTTTGGATCACCTGGTATATATATATACATTCTTCGAACTATATTTTAAGAAGGATAGTCTTAAAAATTTTTTTAAATGTAACTCCAAGACTTCTTTTGTAACTAAAACAAATGAAAAAAATTTCTTATATTCTAAAACAAATATTTTAAAATCAAAAAGAAATTTTGAAGGAATTCTTTTAGTCATATAATGTTTATTTGGCAGGAAATATATATATATATGTATTCAAATCGTGGCAACTTAACAAGAATGGTTCTGAATGTAAATACCAGAGAGCCTAAAGTCAAATGATGTCTAAAGTGAACGATTTTTTTCAGATGTTGGAAATGTACAGGGTAATCCTAAAATTCATTAAAATCTTTCAAGGAAGATAATGCAGTCAAGACACAAATTTTTTGCATAGGAAACCAGCATCACAATCCATTTATTCAATCAAAAATACAGGGTGTTTCACTACAAGGTGAACTCAAATTTTCATTTACAACTTTAACAATAATGAATATATTTTAGTTAGATTTTGATCATATTAACTTTGCTTTGTATGAAATGTGAAGAAATCAGTTGGAAATGATGGAATTTTAGCCAGTGATACAGTACATGTACTGTCAGTTGCATTTTAAATTATGGAATATCTAGCTTAGTGTTGTTTGCACTGCAATGGTGGCAATTTCTAGCACTTTTCATATTTCACAGAAAGCAAAGTAAGTCTGATGTTTTAAAATATTGTTACAATATCTTCATTATTGTTAAAGTTAAATCAAACTGCAAGTTCGACGTTGAATGAGATACACTGTATTTTTCCATAATTCTATTTCTTAATTTTCCTGAATATATTTATCTTGACAGTTAAAAATAAAAGTTACCAATGGTTTTAAAAATTATTTTTAAAAATGTTTTCTTTAAGTATTCGGTTTGGCCGAATATCTTGATATTTAGCCAAACCGAATAATTTGATATTCAGCAAACCGAATAGTTTGGTATTTGGCCGAAGCGAATATTCGGTAATATGACCAAATATTCTGTACATCCTTATCTTTAAGTACATTTAATTTATTAAAAATCACTTGTGTTTCCAATTAGAACTTGTAGGGTTGAACATAGTATTTAAATGAGAAAAGCAGATAGAAAATAAGAGAAAAAGAAGAGAGGGACAGAAGATGCAAAAATCCTTAAAAAGTTTAATAACTAAAAAAAAAACAATTCAAGATCATAAGAAATAGCTGAAAAAGAAGACACTGAAAAACCGTGCATCATGTACAGAATCGTAAACTTATAAAAAGTTTTTTAGGCAATATTTCCTTAGCTTAGAAGTGCAATCTAATGCACGACCGATACGGTACTGTGCATCAGACTGTCCCACTTAGCTATTGCCTTTATTTTAAAATCTACATAGGCTCTTGATGTTCTTGCTTCTTCCTGTGTCTCACACCGTCCTCAATTAATATGTCATAAAATAGTTTTTCCGTCAATAAGTCTTCCTTTTGCAGCAACTCTCCTCTGGTAATAAGTTTCTTGTCTGGGTAAATACTCCATAGGGATTATATACTTCTTTTTCAGCTGCATGCCTCCACTTATTTTTTGATTTGCGAGGTACATGATTCTTGAACTGCAAGAAATAAAAGTACAAGTGCAAGATATTTTATAAACGGTAAAAAAGTGGTAAGTTAAAAATGCATATTTTTCAAGCAGAAAAAAAAAAAATTATAAATACATATTCTAAAAAGATGAAAGAATATTAATTCGCTAGTTGACCCACCTGGGAGCACATCCCAAGTACTATAATAACCTGAAATATATATAAAATAAGTCTTGAATTCAGACATTTTCCCCTGGGAGAGATTCCTACAGTTACAGGAGAAGGAAGGGGACACTGTAGCATCCCAGGGGGGATATTGCCCTTCCTCTGGAGTAATTAAAATGGATACTTTTAACATGTATCTTTCTGTATGCAATTATTTAAAAAAATATATCAACCCTCCTGTAACATTTTAAGGATCACAATCTACCTTTCATATCATAGCTATTTCCACATAGTTATTTGTTGGGGCCATTGCTTTTGAAAAAAAATGAGATTGCATCATCTCAATACTAGGTAAATCAAAGATTATTTCCATATTTATAAAAATAAATACAGGCAATTAAAAAAAAAAAAAACATGAAAAATGTTCTGGAACATCAACAAAAAAGCAATTTTATGATATCAAACACCTGTTATTTCTATCAGATTGCAAACCATTTGATAAGATTTTACAACATAACATGGCAATATACATCAAAAGTTCATTTAACTTTCTTGTTCTTCATAAGCTTTAAAAAATAATTCATCTATTTACACGATCCATTTTCTTCTGGAATATTCCACGTCTTTTCTTTCTCACAATGTTGCATGGCTCTATACAGTTCCATCAAAATCTTCCACAATTATTTTCCAGCAGAGAACCCTAAATGACAGCTACTTTGTTATTAACAAAACTACACATCTAGGAGTCTCTGCTAAATCATGCAGAAAATTAAACTGCCCCTTCCATCATCCAAAGATAGCATCTTCACTATAGTCAAAATTGTGTGCAAGGTAGAAATTCCTTTACAGGCTGACCGAGAAAAAATTGCATGAACTATCATTGTTTGGGGGGGAGGGGGGGGGGACTTAAAACTTTACATAGTCAGACTGAAAATAAATGTAAAATTATCCTCATATAGCTACTTATAAATAAGAAAAGCATCCGGACAAACCATTGGGTTAAATAAATTCTCAAGATACATTTAAAAAAAAAAGCAGCTCAGATGGGTTTATACATTATATAGTTTGAATCAAAAGCATTTAATAACATACAAACTGATGCAGTGTATTATACTAATGTAACAGAAAACTAATAATTTACAGAAGATTTCTATTTATTTTAATTCTATAAAGCTGACATTAAACATCATCACTGTTCAGTCATACACCTGTTTAAAACAGCAAACAGTTTGATAGTGTACTCAAGAAAATGTCAATGCATTACATTAGTTTTCAAAAGCGAACAAATACCAAACAGTATTAATAATTAACGAATGTATGCATATTAAATATATTCTATCCATGTACATATAATTATAAGCGAGCATTTCATTAGAATAGTTCGAAAGTTGTAAACATTTCCAAAATAAAAGGAAAAAACAAACACTGAAAATTTAGCAATCATTGTAAAAAATAAAATTATGAATCTTACCTGCTACGGGCTCCTGTAAATTTTTAATTCCTATCACCTGATGTCTATCAGCCATAGTAATATATAGCCAAAAGTCGTTTAATGATATACATATGAAAATCATATTTTTAAGCGTGGCAGACTAAATCATAAAAAAAAATCATTCAAGAATACATAATTTACTTCTGATCATAAGCAGATAATAAAATGTTAATTTGCACGTAGTTATATTACACCGTATTATGTGTAGAAAATAATATATTATTATGAATTACTAGCTTGGCGACCTTGGCGAGAACTGTTTGTTTCTCTCAATCGAGCGTTGCCAATTCGATTTAAATAAATTTTCATGTAACCGATCACGTGACCCTTCTAACCAAGAAAATTTCCTGGTTAGTTCGGTTCCTCACCGGTGACTTTAGTCACTTTCGCTGAACGACACTGGTTGCGGATCGGTTAGCAGCACTGAACGCTTTGGTAAGTAACCGATCTCACCGGTCACTAACCAGGTTACATACTGGACGCGCCCTAAAATCGAAAAGTTTTCTTGTATAATCGCGTCTATGGTAAATTTAATCGTAAAATGGTGTTGACTAGCTGTTTACATAATTTTCTATCTGCGTGTTATATTTCAACTTTCACATGGTATTTTTATTATTTTAAGTGTTAAAATACTATTTCTTTATCTGATTAACTTTATTTCTCTTTTGATTCTCGTCAAAGTAAAGAAATATTAATAAATGAAAGGATTGTAATGCAGTTCAGTTAGACCTAGTGATCATCATTGAAACAACATTTCGTTTTAAAGTAAGTTATTTAAAAGTATGATTTGTATGTGTATCTACTTATTGTATTTTATTAGTGGTGTTTTCGTGCAATATTCATCTATTTTATTCTCATACTTGCAGTAATTTCAAAATTTCAACTCTGTGCCCATACAATGCATTTTTACTTTTTTAAATATCCGTATGTATATGAATAAGAGATACTTTCGATGCATAAATTACACTTTGTTTTTGTTAATGATTTTTTTTTTAACTGCCTCCTTAAGACATAAAGTGTTTGTGCACATTGAAAAGTTTTTTAGACTTTCTTTTAATGGAATTTATATACTGATATTTAATATCTAATTATTGATTAAACTCACATAGTTTTAAGACATTTATACATTACTGGGAGTGATTCCTTCTTTCAGAATGAATTTATGTTATACATGATAAAAGTGAACACAGTGTTAAATTGCACACAGAGATTATATCCATTATCAAGTGATGCGTTAAAACCGACATTTCATCTAGTGAGTACAGTGTTACTTTAGTTTTAAAACAGAATTCATTCGAAACAATTGTTCGAATTAATTTTACCATAGGAAATAATGATAATGTGATTTATTGGTACCTACCTCCCACGTTGCTCCTTGTACAGTAGGCCTGTTACAAACAAGGAACTATACAGTAAAGTAAAATATAGCAATGCTTTAAATGATAGTACATGAAACAGTGGCAATTATGCAGAATTTTATCAAAAGTTTAAGAAATATGTGAAATCTTTATTGATTGGGGGAGGGGAGCTGTGCTCACTATGCTAATTCTTACATCAAGCTGCAGTCTAAAAATTGAAACATGGGGAGCTGGGAAGGAATTGGAAATTCGACATTTCATTTTAGCTGGATTATCGGCTAAGATACTGACATGTTTGTGTTTTTTTTTCTCATTCTTATTATTATTAAGAAATTAGTTGACAGATTTCAGATTTAATAATGAATAGAAATAAACCTAACGATGCAAAATATAATAATAGTTCTATGCACTTAATGAGAAACCTAAATTAATACAGCAGTGCACATTAACTGAAATGTTTAATAGTTAAGTAAGTTACAATTTGTTCTTAAATTGTATGTTCCCTTAAATAAATGTGTTTGTTTTATTTTCTATTTTGTTATGATTCATTTACTGAAAAGGGTTGTTTAATTAAGTATTAATTGCTCTTATATGCAATTTGTAATATATGAATATCATATTTTGCATTTTTAAGTAGCAAATTTATTTTTCTTTTTATTGGAAAAGCAATATTTTTGATGACCCAAAATTCAGAAAAATCCGGAATTCAGACATGGTAAAGTCCCGGAGATTCTGAACTTTAGATTTTGTTCTAAACTTAGATATACCAAAATCTCTACAAGTATTATCACCTTCCCAATTCTGTTTTCAATTGAACATTCGCAATATATGAAGAGATTTTTCTTTTCATATGGACTTATCTCGAATATGTTACAAAACTGCATAGGCATAGAAAAAAGAACATATATAATGTATATATTTTAATAAAATGTAATTTTTATAAGTCCTCAAAATCCACTGTTTGCAAAAAAAGAAAAAAATATCTGTACAATTGAATACCACAAATCCGCAATGAGTCTATGAACGTAGACAAAGAAATGAAATTCTTGAAAAATGTTTCAACGAAGACAAGATTGTGAATTCTTTTTTCACCAACTTTAATATTTTTCCTCGGCCTGTATATATTACAATGTATCATAATAACTTTCTTTTTCAGAGTTTAAAATGATAGATTATTTAACTAGAATTATTATTTATTTAATCTTTTACTTATTCAGTATCTATCTGAAAAATACAAGTTGAGCTCTTATAAAAAAAGTATATGTTTTAAATGAAAAAAAGATGCTTACTTGAACAATATATTTAATCATTTAACTTATTTTTATTAAACCGTTATCATAAACCTGAAAACATTTAAAAACATTTTATTTATTATATTTGAGTACTAAATAATTATTATTTAATATATTATACTGTGAAATAGTAATAAAACCTCTGTCACTTATTTTCACCAATAGATGGCACAACCACACATAAGCATCAAATAATTCTATAATGTCAATATTTCTAGCAAAATAATTATGAAAATAATCTTTAAGTGGTAATTCTATAAATAAAATATAGGTTGTTTTCTTATTTTGCTATGTCATAACATTATTATTATGCTTATTTGTAACATTTGTTCTTTATTCTCAAAATTTCCATATTATTTTATTAAAAGAAACTTACTGTATTCTTTGATCTTATTTAAATACTTACTAATGATTTTAAAACACTACCCTCCCCCCTCCTTATTAAATCATGATTAGAAATTTGAAAGCATTTTGAAGACTTTTAATAATAATATTATTATTAGGGTTATTTTAAAAGAATGACTTAGAAATATAAAAAAAAAACTTTCATTCTCATTTTCATAAATAGATGGTGACACCTGACATCTGCCAGGAATACTCTATAACAATACAATAAAATTTTTTATCATTTTAGATAGTTTATTAAACAATATTATTATTTATAAATGAATCATTTAACCCCTTAATCGTCGTGCCCGAGACATTCACGGGCAGCGTAGGTTACGCCTGTTTTATTCAGATTGTTTGATTCCCACCAATTTTTTTAAATAGTATTATTGGCTTTATTCTTGCATTATTTTATCTGTCTATTAAATAAGACGAACATTTCTACTTAAAAAAATTGGTGGTAATCAAGCAATCTGAATTTTTAAAAAGTAGCCTACACATAAAGGGCGCGACGATTAAGGGGTTAAATGTATTTGTTTATCATAAAAATGTAACACATTGTGATGATTATATTATTCTGGAAAGAAAAAAAAAATCCTATAAATGTCAATGCTTTTTTCAGCAAATTTTTGACAGTAAAATAGAAAAAAATATTACTAAAGTTTTGATCCAAGCCAGAGATACTACATTTTTTATTATTGTGTGGGAGGTATAGGAGAGAATTTTTACAGATACAACTTAAAAATCAAGAACCCTGAGTAGCGTGGCTCTGAACCAAGGATGGAATGATTTAACTGGAAAAATGTCAAATTTTTTTTTATTATTGTTCATAATAGTGGTTACCAAAGAGTTGCAGAAATAATTTCATTATTTTCGTTCAAAGTCTGTTCAAATCTGACCATAATTAAGAAAGTTATGATTTGGGGTGAAAGGGAGGAATTAATCTTGATTGACAGATACGACTTAACTAACAAGAACCCTGAGTAGCATGGCTCTAAACCAAGGATGGAGTGTTTTAATGAGAAAAAGCCGAAATAAATACTGGTCACTAAGTGTTGCAGATATAATATCAATGTTTAGTTGGTCTTGGGGAAAATGTCATAAAAGGTCCTATTTAAATCGGATCACAATTAAAAAAGTTAGGATTTTGGGGGAGGGGGGGGGGGATACGTACTTGAAAAATACAACTTAATAAACTTGTAACCCAAATAATTAGGTTCTAACTCTAAACTAAAAAAATAACATTTTAATCTAACCTGGAAAGAAAAAACAAAAGAGCTTTAATCCTTCTTTATACAAAATTTGACTGCAACTCTGATGCTAAAGTAGTAAAATCGAAAGAATAAATATATTATTATACAAATTGCAATTTTCCAACTGGATGAAAAATGTCCGGCCAGGATTCGAACCTGTGATTTCTTGGCCGAAGCTGCCATGCTCTACCGACTGAGCTATCCCGGTCAAATCTGAAGGGCATAATTCATCCAGTTATTATTATACTTTTTAACTGCTATGAAAATAAACTGAGTGCCAGAAATATCGATATTTTGTCTATTCTAATCCCTATTAAGTTGATTCATGATCAAATTTGATCAATTTGGTGTGAGAATTGATTCCAAAACATCAATACTAGAATTTTATAATCGTTTTTTTATCAATGTTGTTGTATATACCATTGAAAATAATTGATTCTCGAATTTTTCAGAATCGCCCATCACTACTTGTCTTAAAACAGACAAATATTGATGCACTATTAAAAAACTTAAAAAAAATACATTTTTTTACAATATACTTTTTTGCCTTATTTATATATTAACTGTGTAATTTATGTACTTTTCTGTTATACAAACACCATTGTTCCCAAAAGTGATAGTTGGTGTAACATGAAATTCACATGAATTGAAACATTAAAAAAAACATTTTTGATATGAAAGTGATCATTAAAAAATACAATGTTTGAAAATTACTGACTTTTATGCACTATTTTGTAAATTCAAACACAAATATATACTAAAAATAACAGAACAAATAACTGTTATACAGTAAATTAATAAAGTAAAACTTGTATTAAACTGTTGTTATGAAATTACAAATGTCTTTTAGCATTGCAGTAAACATTTCATTTAGTGAATGAAGACGTAACCACATGAACTCTATGAGATATGACTATAAATGAAGATGAACAGTTCCCCGATGTCTTTTATTGCACCTTTTTACGATGCCCTATAACCTCTCGACAATTTCTGTATGACATATAGTGTTAGGATTAACAAAATTAGATTTGAGATTTACTGTAAAATGATCTTATCTAGCATATGTCAGTTAATCTGTTTTATATCCTCTCCAGCAATCTGTATAACTAATATTTTCATCAGCTACGTTGCTTTCTATTGTCACCATTGAATTTTTAGCTGTACGATCAGGAATAGGAGTAAGGAAACATCCCTGTGTTTCACGATATAAACCCCCTAATACCCATTGAGGAGGAAGAATATATACTACATCGCTTTTTTCTGGTAAATAAACTTTCATCTACTCCTGTAATTTTATTATGTCCACCGATTTTCCTATTTCGTTGTGAACACAAAGCATTGGCACAGACTTCTCTCATCTAGTTATTACAGTCCACTGTCCTTCTGTGGTTCATTTCGAGTTGCAGCTCACAAAACTCAATCGATCTTAACTCTTGGCACCATAAATAAAAAAATCTAAAAGCACTGAGAAAAGGCAACTGCAATGTTTCAAACTCTGTTTTCTATATTCCTCTGCTTTCTTTGCATCATTGTAAGCTACATCTCTGTTGCAGATGAAATTCAGAACTCATCCATACTTATATGTAATGTTTTTTTAACAAATCTTTTTTTTATAGAGAATTACAAATTCTCAAAACAATTTTAATGCAGCTTTCTTATCATGTGGTAATTGCCAAATGGTAAAATCCATCTGAGCATCACTAGTAAAAGTAAGTTATAACTTAATAAGAAAATACTTTTGATTTGAAAAATAGCAAATTAAAATGTTTTGCGAGGTTACGGTTAAGTAATAATAATAGAAAATTGATCCATGTTTCATAAATAGCAAATTACAATGTTTGGCACAGTTTGCAATGACAATCATTTTTACAGTCAGGGTTGAAATAATTGGATTAATTCGATGCTTTGTCAGGCTGCCGTGTCTGGAAATTTAGTTAAAAATATCAACTTTGATAACATTTTTTGAAAGATTCTCTGTCTTTTATGAGAAAAAAAAAATATTCTACTTGTCTGTTTATGAGTAAGAGCATCTGCCAATCTTATGCATTAACGAACAAAAATAAATTCAGTAATGTGTCACAAAGTAGTTAGTTTGTATTGAAAAACATCATTAAATATAAAAAAATAGCTTCTATTAATTTCAGAGCCAGCCATGTAGGGTCCTGGGAAACACATGCTATTTTAGGGCCCTCTTCTGAAAGTAATGTCCAGTTACAAAAATAATGCATTGCAACACTAATATATACAACTTTATTACTCCTATTGTTTTATATGAAACAAAAGGAATTATTTTGTCTCTGTGATACTAATTGGAATCTTCATGACTTAAATTATTTGCATATGCATGTTTCATGTAATGTTTAGTTTTCAGGAATGTCACAGATTTTTAAAACTCATTTGTAAATACTGAGATTGTTCAGTGATGACAAATACGTGAAATACATTTTAATGCCAAATGTAAAACAGAAATTTCATTTAATGTTTATTTTTCGGAGAGTACACAAAATGCATATTGGGGGCCCCCTATAACTAGAGGATCAGGCATTGATTGATTTGCTATCTAGGGGGGCATGTGAATATAGTATATTTCCCAAAGACACTGCCTCATGTAATGAGAGATAGGGTTTGTACGGTCCTTGAAAGTCGTTAAACGTCTCAAAAAGTAATTTTTAGTCCTTAAATATTCTTATTTTTATGCAAAACCTTTAAAAAGTCCTTAATTTTACTATTCTATTATATCTTAATTAGGAGTGAAAATCTGTGTTTGAGTAAATTTCGGATTAAAAAAAAACATCTAAATTTCCTTCTTCCCAAATTCCATTTTCCCTTTTTATTCTGCTGCTATAGTACCCAAAGTTTAAAATCTTTAAAACTCTTTATTTTTTTTTAAATTTTTCTGTTGTTTTATTGTAATAATAAATAATCAATCCTAAAAAATTCTTCTTTCCTGGAGGTGTTTCCTTTTTGCTTCTCTCCTTTTACCTAGCACACAAAATTGGAAGTCTTGAAAACTCCTTAGTTTATTTTTTTTGTCTTATTTGTAAATTTTCAGTAAGGTAAATAAATAATAAGTCATCTAATTAACTTCATCCTTTAAAAATTCTTTTCCCCTTTTGCCTCTTCAGCATAAAAAGTGTAAATCTTTTAAAAGTCTTTGTTTTCTTTTAAATTTTTCTGCTCTATCTAATACTTTGCTGTAACAATAAATAATCCATCATATAATTTTCTTTCTCCCCACATCCTGCTCCGAAATTGACGTTTAATCTTCTCTCTCACCTCTTACCACACAAAAAAATTTAGTCTTTAAATCTCATCAATTTAATTTTTTTCCCTGTTTGTAAATCTTATGTAAGGTAAATAATATGTCATCTAATAACCCCGTCCAATAAAAAAATTTCTCTCCAATTTTGCCCCCCCCCCTCTCAGCTCACAATTTTAAAAATCTTTAAAACCTTTGTGTTTTTCTAATTTTTCTGCTCTTTGTTTCTTTATTATAGCATTAAATATTTAACCATCTGAAATCCACAAATTCAAAATTTAAACCCATCCTTTTTTCCTAGCACACAAAATTAAAATCTTTAAAATGGTTAACTATTTCCCTTGATATGTCCTATTTCTAAATCTGTATTAACAATAAATAATTAATTATCCAATACACTTCCTACCCCCATAAAATTTCTGCTTGTCTACATTTCTCCCTCACCAGCTTACAAAGTTGAAAGTCACCTCTTTATTGTTTTTTTTTACTTTCTTTCCTGTATTTGCTACTTTGTTGTAACAATAACTATAAATAATCATTTAAAATCACCGCACATGAAATTGTCTGCCCCCTATTCTCTTCTTTCCTACCATGCAAAAGTTTCTTTAAAATTCTTTAATTTTTCACTCTTTTTTTCAGCCCCAATTGTAACTCTTTCGTAATGGTATATAACTAAGCAATGATCAAATCAACCTCTTTCTCTCGCCCCAAAAATTTAATTTGTCTTATTTTGCATCCCTCCCCTCTCTTCTCCCCAGTTTACAAAGTTTAAAATCGTTAAAAATTTTGAATTTTTTTTAATATTTTTTCTGTTATGTTTGATTCTTTATAGTAACAATAAATAATCCCTCATCTAAATTCCTCTCTTTTCTCTCTTCCCAAAATTTTCTGCTTTCTCCTTTTCCCTCCCCTGTACAAAGTACACAAAGTAGAAAATGTTGAAGTACGTTAATATTTAATTACTAGTATATAACCCCGTCAAAAATGACGAATTGTTGATCTGCGTTTCATTTTCATAAAACTTCATACAAACAGCATGGAGATTTATTATTGAAAGGTTTGTATTGTAGGAAAATACATTTTAAAAAGGGCAAATGATTTCTACAAATAAAAATAATAAGGATATATATATATATATATATATATATTTTACTTAGAATTAAATTTCTGAAATAGTTCAACGATTGGACAAAATTAAATATTAACAAATAATCCATGTGCGAAAGTTTTTGTAAAAAAGTGTTATCAATGAGTTTTTAAACAGCTTGACTTACCATATAACTCATTGTTTGATTACATAAGCAAAATTAAATGGAAATTACGCTGTACTATGCATTTCATATATTTTAATTACGTTTGATAAGAAAGAATCATTTTACAGTATGTGACCCACTATCCGAAAATCCAAAATCCGGAAAGATCCGAAGTCCGGAAAGAAAAATTCGAAAATTTTCTAAATTTGCAAATTTTTACTAAAATTTTAGATTTTCTGAAATTTTTCGAAAATTTTACAGATTCCTAATTTTTTTTTCAGTCCATTGTGTTTCAATGTTTAATCACTAAAATATTGTTACTTCAGTGGCGGGTGAACACGCCCCCCCCCCTCCTTCTCTTCCCGAAATTAAAAACAAATCATTTTTCTCTCAAATTTTAGTTTAAAATTAATTTGTATTATGATTCGTTAGAAACAAAAAATAGTTATGTATTTATTTCATCAGGGGTGATTCTGTTCAAGTTTTCCTAAAAATTTAAGACATTCGATTTCGAAAATTTAAGTCTTCAGTCCAAAATTTCGAACATAAATATCTCGAATTTTTTTCCGTCAAAGGCTTACGAAGAAGACACAAATTTCTTCCAAGGACTCCGAAAAAATGTAAAATTTCATCAAGGGATCACAAAAAAAAAACAATGGTTAAAGGATCGAAAAAAAAAACCCCTGCGAATTTCGTCAAATAATCGCGGAAAAACATGAATTTCTTCAAAGGGTCTAGAAAAAAAATCACAAATTTCTTCAAAGCACTGCGAAAAAATGCCTAATTTCGTTAAGGGATCGCGAAAAAAGTGAGATTTCGTCAAAGGATCGAAAAAAAACAACCGCTAATTTCGTCAATCTCAGAAAAAAACTCGAATTTTGTCAAAGGATCGTGAATAAAAGGCAAATTTCGTCAAATAATAGCAAAAAACGCAAATTTCCTCAAAGGATCGCAAAAAGAAAACGCAAATTTCTTCAAAGGACTACGAAAAAATTAAATTTTGTCAAAGGGTCGTAGAAGAAAAACGCAAATTTTGTCAAAGAACAGCAGAAAAAATGCAAATTTTGTCAAAGAATCACGAAAAAAGACATGAATTTTGTCAGATAATCGTGAACTTCGGGAGGGCCCGAAATCCGGAACGATGGAAGCAAATTTCAAAATCCGCCAGTAGATGGCGACACTATACTGAATCAACCTCAAATCTCTCCCTACGAAATAAATCATCGGCTTCTGAAAAAAAAATTGCTTACAGATTTTTTTTTTTTTTTTACAGAAATGTTAATATACATTTTTTTTATGAAATAGTTTTTTAAGGTTTTAAACAAAATTAAAAGATTTAAAAGCTTTAATATGCTTTTACAAATATTTAAACGACGAAAGTAGATAATATAACTTTAACTTTTAAAAGTATTCATCAAATTAAAACCTGATTTTGTCTCATTTTAAAAATATGCCTGAAAAAACCAAAATAAATTCATTATTAAATGCATTAGTATGACTGGAAAGTCCTGGTAAGTACTGGAAAGTCAGACTCCGCAAAAAGTTAATTAAATTATGTCAAAGTCATTGCCGTATCATCGCAAACATTATCTGCAAAAAAAGTACTTACAGAAAAAAAAATGCTTTCAGAAATAAATTAAAGAAATCCTTTAAATTATTTAAAGACTTTAATATGCTTTTACAAATAGTTTAAGAGCATAATCGGATATTTTAATGAAACGTTCAAAGAGTCATTCATTTGGAATTTGTATTTTTGAATGGCAACATTATTCGTTTGTTTACATCAGGTAATCTCGGATGTTTAATCTGTTATTTTTAATTTAAAACTTAAAACATTATAACTGGATATGATATACATGTTTCATACGAAAATATGCTGAACAGACATTATTTCAAGTAGAAGAAATTATCATTTAGTGGTTATGTGTTAGCATATCTTTTTCAGTAAGCCTAACATGGCGTTTAACTACGGTCGACTCGCAGACCAGAGTGGTACAGCCCGGTACCGTTACAGACACTTTCTCGCCTTTGGATTTTATTATAAGTAAGATTTTACTGCTCTATTTGAAACTCTATGTAGTAATTATAAACTATCATCTAATCAAACTCTACCCGATCCCACAATATTTTGCAGTGACAATATAGCTAAATCATGATCTTAATTCATCTTCCCAGAATTTAGGAATATTCCCCTCCTTTCCTTTCCCTCCTGCATACTAAGTTTATAATATTTTACTTTTTCGTGTCGTATTTGTTATTTTGAAATAACTATAGTAATACCCTTCAAAATTTCTACTGCCACGTGCCAAATCCCCCCCCCCTCCTAATCGCCATTAGATTGTTTAAAAGTTGTATTTACAAAAATTAAACCCTGTATTAAAAAATGCATATTATAATCCAATAGTTTATTCAATTTTAGGTCCTTAAGTTTTAGATTGTTATATTGTCCTGTAATGTCTTAGATTTTCATTTAAAGAAATGTGTACGAAACCTGAAGATGAGTGGCACATCAATGGCTGATCTACCAATCAAATGCAGACCACCCACGGGTAGGCAGTTTACTTTGATAACCATTCTTTCAGTGGATGCAGCAAAGAAGGCTCTTAGCTATGTTAACAAGGGCGGCACCAGAGAGGAGTCCAGTGTGGCATATCTCCCCATCGGGCATACTGCCCCCCCCCACGTTATCAAAATTCAATTGTTGTCGGGGAAAATATTTTACTTTTAGATTTCAACCCGAGTCGGGTCAGGTCAGGTTGGCACTCGTATGATACAAAATCATATATTAGTAAATTAATATACTCAAAATAAACTTATTGTCTAATTTAGAATACTTTATTTCAGCTATAATATCTTACATCATAAATCTATTTTAAGTCTAATCAAAAGGCAATCTATTTATCCTAGCTTTAATATATTTTTTCGGGTAAATGTAAAACCATTTCCTTTTGCAGTGATTAGTTTGTTTAGGCCTTCAATTGTCTGTGGTTTGTAAAAATAAAAAGAATTATGCCAGTTTATCTATTAGGTGACCGTGTTTCTCATCTTGATGCATTTTGTTTAACCTATACAAAGCATAATAAGTTATTCAGAGAAGAATCATAATGTTCTTATTTTTGTTTCGGCAGGCCATCTGCTCCTGTAAAATGCGACACATTTAATTTTTTTGTTTAAAAGTTGTAATTTAATATCTGATTTAGAATCTGATATCTGAAGTATTTCGGGTTCAGAATACAAAGGACGAAAATTTTTTTATCGGCTTCGAGTTGGGGTACAGTCCTGCATCGTGTGGTACAAACTGAACCTGACCCGGCTCGTGGTTTGGATCGTATTGGACTGAGGCTAGTCTTTTTGTCGCAGGTTGGACTTGTATATTTTAACTGTGGGTCGATTTGATTCAAGTTTAAATTTAACTGTTTCGGGTTCAGGTCGGTTTTGGTTTTAACACTTCGAGATATGGTTCAGATTGATCCGATTTCTCAGAAGAATCTCCAAAATATATATGTATAGCTTAAAATGAAAAACTATATATTTTTTAATATTGTTTCGAGAATTATTTTTTGTTTCGAATCGGGATTCAAGTTGAAGTATTTCAGGTTGAGGTCGACGAAAAAATTTTAGTCGTTTTTGGGTCAAAAGAAATTTTTTTGTGCGGTTCGGGTTGGCTGTAAATGGAATTTTCGGGTCCGGATCGGTACAACCCAACCTATTTTAGGTGACAATCTATATATTTTTGAGTATGAATAATTACTTAACATGTTTATTTTTCAACAAAAGGACAAAATCGATATTAGAAATATGATTAAGGGCGTTTTTTTTTCATAATTACATTACGTTTTGGATCAATTTTTTCCGATTGGGACTTTTGGATTGGGTTGAATTGAAATATTTCGGGTTCAGTTAGAAATATTTCATTTTCAGATCAGGTGGCGAGTGGACCAAATATTTTTGTTAGGATCGGGTTAGGGTTCAGGTTGTTTTTAAATAAAATTTGAAGGCCACAAATTTTACTTATAACACGAGCAGGGCTCTAGTTGTGTGTAACCAGGGGTCGGAAGTAGCACGCTACAAGTTGCAAAACTACAGTAGTCGTTATTTTTTCTATTAGTTTGTATTGTAGCGCGATATGATTTAAAAAGTGGTATACAGTGCTGAAGGCAGTGGGGACCCGAGCTAGAGGTTCGTTCGGTTCGAGGTTTATCATATTCGAGGTCAAAAGCGGCGCTAGAGGTGGATCCGGGGTCCAAATTCAATTGTTAGGAAAATATTTTAACCTCAGAGTAGAATCCTGCATCGGGTCAGGGAACTGCCCACGACTCGACCTGACCCGAGTCAGGGCAAGTTAGTTTTTTAAAAAAGGACCTGGGTTAGTTTATAAAAATCCAATTCGTGGGTCAAGTAGGTGCTAATTTATTTCTTTGTAAGCCTGGTTTGAGTTTTGATTCTTTTAAGTATGTCTTGGCAACCTGATTTTTCAAAAACTGTCCAGAATATTGTTTTAGATTAGTAGCCTGTATCGGGTCGGTTAATCCGATTTTACTTGAACCCGACCAGACCCACGATTAGTGTTGGAGGTTTTTTTGTTGTTGTTTTTGCTGTTGGATTCGGGTTGAGTTGACTCTAATTGTTTCCGTTGAGTTTTGATACTTTCGCGTCGTGTTCGGTTAACATGATTCTACAATAAGACTCTACGTTGTTGTTTCAGATAAAACACTAGATATTTAAATAAGAATGAGTCTTTTTATATGTTTATTTGTCTACATAAAAGATTGAATTGATATTAGAAAAATGATTGTACATTATGTTTTCATAATCGTATTAAACTATAGATCTTTCTTTTATTTCCGGTCGGATTAGGATAAAATTATTTCGAATTTCGGGCAGACAAAAAAAAAATGTCGTTAAAATTTAATTGCTGTAGGGAAAAAGATTTTAATTTCGGAGTAGAGTCGAGTCATGTAACCCAATTTTCCCGCACACCACCCCGACAGTCAGGTGGTGGTTATTTTTTTAAAAATAACTCGAGGTTAGTGTTTTTAAAATAAACGACCCGTGGGTTAGGTTGACGCTGATTTTTCTCTTTGAATGTTGGGTTGACTGCAATTGTTTCGGTTTCGAGTTGAATTTTGATTCTTTCACATCGTGTTTCAGTTACCTGATTTTTTCAAAAAATGCCCAGAATATTTTGTCAGATTAGAGTCCTGCATTGCGTCGTGTAAGCTGATTTTACCGAAATCTGACCAACCTGCTGTTCGTATCTGATTGGGTTGAAGTTAATTTTATTCGTTGCGGGTTAAGTCAACTTTAAACGTTTTGGGTTCGGGTATGTTTTGGATTGGGTTTTGACTCTTTCAGATTGGGTTAAGGTTGACACGATTTTTCAAAAGAAAGACGTGAATATTTTGCAAATGAAAAATCTATATATTTAAATCTAATGAGGACTTTTCAATTTCCAGCTTCATTGGGAGTCTTATGAATTCATTTAATGCATTTTTCCTTAATAAAAGTTTTATTCCTTATCAAAAACAGTTTACAATAAAAAATAAATTAATTATTTGTTGCTTGTGCTGGTTACTATTTAAAAAATTAAGAAGTAAGTTATCAATAAATAGATATACATTTCCTTAAATTTTAAATTTAAGTTTTATATTAACATTGTTAAAACTTTAAGAAGTTTTGTATTATCACCACAAATTGTATTCTATATCATTTCAAGTGATATTTAAAAAAAATTTACACTTTATGATAACTTATTTGAAGGAAATTCAACTTATTTTTTACACTTTTTAAAATTATTATTGCAACTTATTTAAAGGGTATATAATTTTATGATTTTATGTTAAATTCATATATTTGATTGGCATGCTTTATCTTCTCTCATCTTATTTTTTTATGAAGAATGCTTTTGATCTGAGTCAAGGAAGCCCAAAAAGTTCTTAAATAGTTTCTCAAATATTCCTTATGTTGTAACTTATGTATGAAGAGTTATGGTGACACATTTAAAGTATATTTTAGAGAAAACGGTTTTTTTCAGAATTTAACAGTGGGATAAAATATTGCATATAAATAATGTAATTTTATAAGCGTTCTATAAACTATTTGTAAATAATAGTATTGATGTCTTTCTAATATGCTACTAAGCACTGTTGTATATAATACTTAATGATTTTGTAAATTGGCTTTGGTAATATTGTAAAGAATCATCTAGGTGGATATTTAGTTATTTTCTGTTTTCTTTTTCATTAAAAGATATTTTGATGACAAAGCATTTAATATTCTTTTAATGCCTTACTAGTTCCTCCTTTATCTTAAAATATACTGTTGTAATGTTTAAATTCATTATTATGATCTGCTTTTTCTAGTTTATTTTAGTTCAAATTTGGAGCATATCTTTCTCGAAAAAGCTTCGAAAGAATGTTATTTTATTTCCTGTTTCAATACGCGAATGCAATTATATAACATTGCCACTCCTTGACTGACCAATCAATTTTCAACAAATTATGTTATTTTTTTCTTCTCTCTGTCTATCTGTATTTAGATCAGACAGAATCGAACTTCCAAAAAGTTTAGATGGTTCTCGCACAACTTTGTCATTTAAGATCAAGAACTGCTTCATCTTATTACATATATGTAGGAAATGTCATTCTTTTAATATTATTCCTTCCCTGGTACGCATTTAAATTATAACGGTAACTGTATTCTTATTGTATTTATCATCATGCGATTGGCAACAATCGAAAGGGAGTGAAAAACATCACGTGACATAATAAGTATGTAGCTGTAGTTGGGTTTGGAGCAGCAGCATGCTGCAGTTGTGGAATTATGCGATTCTTATGATTTGTTGGTGTTTATTTTGTTTTTTGTTATTAAATGTTGTTTTCGTTAAAATTAATGAGTTAATTCATCATTAACCATTAGACACGGTCCACGTACATATATACAGTATGCCCACTAAAGTCCCTTGCCACCCTCTTAACTTCGGAACGGCTGCTGCCATATTCATAAAAGTGGTGTCTAGGTATAGTAAAGTAGCCATGCGCTACTCAATGAAACCGCCTACGGTGCCACCTGGTGAAATATTGCTGAGTTAGCATTCCTATCTCGAAAACGGAAAGAGATAGAGAAAAAAAGTGATTTACAAAGTTGTAGAGCATTATCGATTTAGTACGAAAAGACACATTGTAGACATTAATACGAAGAATAGAACAGTTAAAACACGCATTTGTCTTTTTGTGATTTCCTACACTGTGACGTGACAAAATGATCTTAGAAAGAAAAAAAGCAACTAGTTATAATAATATACCTTTATTTTAGATGTTCAAACTTCTCACCGTCAGCTGCAATGCATATTTGGATGTTTGTTTGAATTTCACGTTGCACACGTTGAAGCATAGAAGGTGACACGTTGGCACAAGCGTCCGTAATAGCGTCGTTTAATGTCCTGCAATGTTTGTGGAGGGGCCGCACAGATCTGCTGTTTCATAACTGGTTATTTCTTTCTTTCTAAGATCGTTTTGTCATGTCACAGTGTAGGAAATCACAAAAAACATATGCGCGTTTTAACCGTTCTATTCTATGCATTAATGTCCACAAGGTGTCTTTTCGTACTAAATCGATGATACTCTACAACTTTGTAAATCACTTTTCTTCTCTCTCTCTTTCCGTTTTCGAGATAAGAATGCTAACTCCGCAGCATTCAACCAGGAGACGCTGTAGGCAGTTTCATTGTGTAGCGCATGGCTACTTTACTATACCTAGACACCACTTTTATGAATATGGCAGCAGCCGTTCGGAAGTTAACAGGGTGGCAAGGGACTTTAGTGGGCATACTGTATATATATATATATATATGTATACACGTACATGCATCCATCCATATTAAAGTCCTACATCGAGTCAGGTAACCCTATTTTACCCAAACCCGACCCCGTTCAGCCCCAATTTTTTTCATTGTGAAGCAAGTTGGGTTTTGACACTTCAAATTTTTCAAAAAAAAAAGTTAAAAATATCTTTTTAGATGAATAACTATTTATTTGAATATTAATGAATGTATGTATTCTCATTTTTATACTTAAAAACTAAAATGTAAACTAGAAATATAATTGTAGACTACTTATCCTTAATTATATTAAAATATGGATTAAGTTTCTATCCTTTGAGTTTCAGGTCGATGAAAATGCTTTTGTGCGGTTCGGGTCAGGTTTAATTATAATTATCGTGTATAATACAACACGAGCAGGACTCTAATCCATATACATATATTTTACCAATTTATCCCTCCTCTTGTGGAGACCATGCCCAGCCGTCGGGCAAATCTTGGCGCCGTCCTTGTTTGTTAGGCTTATGGATCAAACTGCTTCATGTGCACAACTAAATATATTGGTCAGATTTCCTCTTGAGACTCTGCGTTACATTTGGATAATATTGACTCAACCTTCTGCATGTCAAATGAAAAAAATTGTTATCCAATTCTATGAACCACATGACGAAACATCTGGCCCCCTCTGTCTGATGTCCCAAAAGTCCTCCATCGCAAATCTTTTGTAGTGTCTCAATGTCACTATAATGAATTGGCTATTGCATGTTCAGTTTTCTCAAAGAGAGTTCTATTGTTTTACTTTTCAGTCATTTTTATGTTTTTTCTGCCTATTTATTAATTTGGTTTTGAATAAAAAGTTGTTATTTATGATTTTTTTATTCTATAAGTTTTGGAAATGAGTATTGTTTTTAATACTATGTTATAAAACTTATTTGCATTAAGTTTTCTACAGTGATTTTAATTTGTCATGAAAAACTCATTTGCAGTTAAATATCTTATTGTTTAATTATCAAATATGACAGATTAAGATAATTTTATTTATTGCAGACACATAAAGTCATAAAGGTAGTTAAATAGAAAAGGTCACTCTGATATCCTCCATATCATTCAAAGCAGACAGAAGTATTTATAGTATAAAATATGGAACAAATCATTTCTTTACAAGAGCATCTTGGAGAAGGAGCTTCTAACTTGTACCAAGGAAAATCATTTGTTTGTGATGTATGCAACATTAAATTCTCGGATAAGGGTGTTTTAGATAGGCATATGTTGATTCATACGAGTGATAAATCTTTCGTATGTGATACATGCAACAAAAAATTCTCTCTTAAGCGTAATTTAAATAACCATCTGTTAGTTCATACTGGTGAGAACCCTTTTGTGTGTGAGATATGCAACAAGATATTCTCTCAAAAGTTTAATTTAAACAGGCATTTGCTGATCCATACTGGTGAGACACCTATTGTCTGTGAGATATGTAACAAGAAATTTCCCACAAAGAGTGATTTAAACAGGCATCTGCTAATTCATACTGGTGAGAAACCTTTTGTGTGTGATATATGTAACAAGAAATTCTCAGAGAAGGGTAATTTAAACAGGCATCTGCTGATTCATATGGGTGATAAACCTTTCGTATGTGACATATGCAACAAGAAATTTTCTCTTAAGTGTAATTTAAACTGTCATCTGTTAATCCATACTGGTGAGAAACCTTTTGTGTGTGAAAGATGCAACAAGAAATTCAATCAAAAACATAATTTAAGCAAACACCTGTTAATTCATACTGGCGAGAGACCTTTTGTGTGTGAGATATGCAACAAGAAGTTTTCTCAAAAGGGTCATTTAAACAGGCATCTTCTAATTCATACTGGTGAGAAACCTTTTGTGTGTGAATTATGCAACAATAAATTCTCTCAAAAGAGTGATTTAAATAGCCATCTGCTGATTCATACAGGTGAAAAACCTTTTGTGTGCGAGATATGTAACAAGAAATTCTCAGAGAAGGGTCATTTAAACAGGCATCTGCTGATTCATACGGGTGATAAACCTTTCGTATGTGATATATGTAACAAGAAATTTTCTCTTAAGTGTAGTTTAAACAGCCATCTTTTAATCCATACTGGTGAGAAACCTTTTGTCTGTGAGATATGCAACAAGAAATTTCCTCAAAAGAATTATTTAAAAAGGCATCTGCGGATTCATACTGGTGAGAAACCTTTTGTGTGTGACATATGTAACAAGAAATTCTCAGAAAAGTGTCATTTAAACAGGCATCTGCTGATTCATACAGGTGATAAACCTTTCGTATGTGATATATGCAACAAGAAATTTTCTCTTAAGTGTAATTTAAACAGCCATCTGTTAATCCATAGTGGTGAGAAACCTTTTGTGTGTGAGATATGCAACCAGAAATTTACTCAAAAACAACATTTAAGCAAACACCTGTTAATTCATACAGGCTAGAAACCTTTCGTGTGTGAGATATGCAACAAAAAATTACCTCAAAAGCGTAATAAATGTTCTCACTAATGCACTATAAATTTGAGGCTTGCTGTCAACTAACTTCAGTAGTTTCTCCTTTTTTATAAGTGCCTTGGCATAAGTTTGCCTTGACTGAGTGTGATATCTTGCCAAACATAAACAGTCACCAAAAGGAAGCTGTGGTTAATAAAAAAAAAATCTAATTTTATACTACTCATTTATATAACAGTGTGACATATCTTATGTTTCATTTTTGTGCATATTCAATATAAAATGTTCCTCAAAAATGTTATATTGAAACATTAAAAACATTGCTTGCATGTTCAATAGCTTCATCATTGCTTGCATGTTGTTATTTTATAACGTAATAACTGTCTGATAAGGTTTTAAAATGTACAAAAATGTAGCTACATAGTGCTTTTCTATTCAGGCTTTTAATAAAAGAAGGTAAATTTTAGTTTAGTTATGATGTCACTACTGGGGTGGTAACGATTTTTGTTGGATGATTTATCAGTGATAAAATCATGATTTAAATCAACTGATTTTTTTAACTCATTGATAAAAAATCATAAATTTTCTGAATATCAGCAGAAGCCATGCCAAAATTGCCCACATTTTTGCCATCCTGTCAAAATTTAACAAATATATTATTATTTTTTTAGTATTAAGAAGGCGTATAAAATTGTGTCAAAATACTACTGTTTGGTTACTTTTAGCATAGAGAAAAATCTCTCCAGGAGGCGTAAAGTGACCTGCAGTCGAGAATTTTTTTTAAAGGATTGCAATTGATATTTTTGAAAACTAATTGCACTGTTAAAGAGAAAAAGGTCTTAACTTTAAGAAGGTAGTTTTAAAAATTGGTATCTCTGAAAAGGAATCCAGTGTTAGCGTTGGCGTAAGGTAGAAAATAGAATCAGGAATTTGAACCATTTTGAAAGGGTTAATATTAATATATTTTTCAAACTGATTGCTATGTTTTATATTGAAAAGTACAAAATTGAAGAATATGTCATTTGTTTTTCCTAACCTGAAAGGCTATTCAAAAATGTCCATCCTCCATTCTTTCTCTGCTAATGCAAAAATACATTAAATTTAAAGTTTTGATTTATAACTAAGTTATTAAAATGTTGTGTTGTCAATTGCTCAGGAAATGCGATCAGTGTATTCAGCCACGGCGGTGCATGCAATGCATTTGTTAATTGTGGCTTTTAATTAATATCCCTACTAATTATCACAAAAATGAAAATCTTAGCCTCAGGTGCATCAAGATCTGCCTTAGACTATCCTTACCAAAATTTTCATACTTCTGTGTGTGGTCGATTTTCCATGCCATTACACACACACATATTATTTATTTTATTAGTTTAGCTTGATGGAAGTGAGAATTTTTTTCAAGGTGTGCATTGTATCTTTTTAGGAGGAAGAGTAATGTGCCACTTATTAAAAATTGAAGTATTATGCACATGAAATGCGTCTTGAAAAGAAATTTTGGCAGTTTAAAAATACACTTCCAAGCATACAAGACCTTCAGTTTTGAAAATATTCTAGACATTGAAAAAGTGGATAACATTAAACTGTGTACTTTTTTTAAGGTGTACATTGTATCTTTATAGAAGGAAGAGTAATGTGCCACTTATGATAAATTGAAGTTATTATGCACATGAGATGTGTGTTGAAATAAAATTTCATCTGTTCTTTAAAAATACACTTCCATGCTTGGAAAAATTCTTGACATTGAAAAAGTAGATAACATTAAAATTTGTCCTCCTGTCTTTGAAAATGAAATTAAAATAATGGGAATTTGTTATTTTTCTAAGAAAATTTTAATCGTTTATATTATAACCCAAGAGACCCTGAGAGTGTTTGTTCATATGTCCAGATTAATTTAAAAAACTACAGGGTGAATTTTTCTGGTATACACCATTGATTAGAAAATATTCACAGGCTCATATGTATATATAATATACCATGTAACCATGATTTTTGATAATACAATTTGGTATTTTCCCCTTTTTGGGGCTCAATGGCTGTCATTGGTCTGTTTTTAAAGTTTTATTTTACTCAACCAAGTTGTATATAAAGATGTAATTTTCAATTGGTTTTTAATCCATTTATTACATGATAGGCTAGAATTATAAAAATTGCGATCACAGGTATTTTTCAGATGATAATACAACATTTTAATATTTCCATAACTTAATTATAAATCAAAACATTGAATTTAATGCATTTTTATGTTAGCCCACCATGGATGATAAATTGCCAAATATTCTCTGTATCTCGTACAATCGTGTACGAGTTGAAAAAAACAATGGATTGAATGATGCAACCTTAAACGCTTCCTGAAATGGGACAAATGACTGTTAAACTGCAACAATGAAACATTTTAAAGGCTAGTAAAAAAATAAAGAGTATAATATTTAAAAAAATAAGATTTTGTCAATTAATTATTCAATATTAATTAACTTACAATTATACTTTGAGAAATCCATTTTTAAAAAAAGTTTAAATATTGTTTCATTTTTTAAATTTTTGTTGCCTTTTCTAAAAGAAATAGAGGAAACATTAGATAAATTTGTTTAATAAATTCACTTGTTTATGCTTTCCACCAAGCATAAAAAGCAGTGAGCATAATCATGTTCGGTGCCCACGTCAAATGACGTGTACGTATTGTAACACAAAATGAGAAAAAAAACTAAAATGCAGTAATTAGGCATAATTTTCTAAGATGAACATTGAATGCTTTAACGAAGAGTATTTTTTAAAGAACTATTTTTACGTTTATACTTATTTTTTTCATCTTGGCGATGGTATATTATCGTTGATTAAAGAAATGAAATGGGTATAATAGTTAGAAAATAATAGAAATACCTAAAAAAGTAAAAGAAAAACTGTTACTGATTATAGTTAAATTACAAAAAGAAAAAAGGAAAAGAGAAAAACACTTTAATGAGAAATAATATTATAAAACGAAAATATTTAAACTTGAAATAAATGTTTGTAATCCTTAAAAAATTGTGAAAACTTGCGATTGAAACAATATTTTGTCGATTTATCTTTCGTGCAATATTAATAAAAATGCACCTGAAAATTTGATCAGATAAAATCTGAGTGAGAATTTTGTTTTTGATTTTTCTTCTACAGGAGTAACTAGCTGATCTAATTCTAAAAATAACTTTACTTGTGTGTTGTGATAAATGTTGTTTGTTTACAATTTTGATTTAACTTTTGTCGCCAAACAGTGGGATTTTATGCCAAAAATGCATAAGCGTGACATCAGTCTGAGAAATGTTCAATGTAATGGTGTTTTTCCAAGTGTATGAGAACATTTTTTGAGTAAATTTTTATATTCAAATGTAAATTATATAAAGAGCAGTTAATTTTATAAAAATGGAGTGCAGAGAAGCTTGGTGACAATGTATTTAGCTACAAAAACCAACAACAGTAATCTACATGCCGTGGGTAATCACCCATATTCAGTGCTTGCGTTCGCTGTAATTGATATGTAAAAGTGTTTATACTCGTGCATGTGCTTGCTAGTATCTAAGGACACCGGGACACCTTTAGAGACTTCAAGGAGTGTATCTCTCATTGCTAGGAATTCTGCTGTCCAAAGTATACCAGCTTTTCCTTTAAGTAATATACTATATGTTATATTAGGTTAATTTTTGACACAATTATTCAAATTGCTAATGAAATCATATAAGTTGCAATTTTCCGAATTGGGTGAAAAAATGCCAGGATTCTAACCAGGGATCTATTGGCTGAAGCTGCCAATGCTCCACCAACTGAGCAATCTCTGGTTCGAATCATGGCCAGACTTTTTCACCCAGTTGGAAAAATTAAAACTTACATATTTAATATTGTTACCATCTAGTATGCATTTCTGCTTTAGCATAGGGGTGTCCCTACCCGTGTTGCTCTTTCTGGCCCTTTTGATATTTTTATTCTTACTCTGGTCCCATTTTTGGTTTTCGTAATTAGCTCTCCTTCCCCTTTTCAGCATAGGTGGCACCTTTTTCGAGTCATTGCTATTTTCTGCTTTAGTCAGTATCTCAGAACATATAATCCTTATATGCACAAACTTGATATTCATGGTATTGTATAAATCTGAACTATTGTGTCACGCCATCTTATATTTGGACCCTAGGCGCTTTAGTTTCCATGCTATGGTTTTTTAAAGAGCTTTTCCAATTTAGGGAGTTTTTCGGCTTTTACAACTTTCAGTGGCCCTCAAATATGTTTTTAGCTTTTTGCCATCATGGCCCACTGACGCGTGTCCATTATTATGCTTGAATCTCTCTTATATTTAGTTAAGGTAGAAACATGCATTTTTTCTTATTTCACCCCCCCCCCCCTTCATTGCTAGATTTATTTGATGTTTCTATTTTTTCTACATAATATTTGGGAAGATCGGATGATTCTAAAAGTTTTTTGAACATTTTGTTCCATCTGCTATGTGGCGCTGCTGCATAGATTACATTTCTTCTTTATTTGATACGCTCTATCATTCCGATCCTCACACATCTTGGGCCCTTCGTCTTGTTCACCTCTCCCCCAACACCATTTTAGTTCTGGTTCTTTCTACCATGGACTGTCACAATTTCTTGTACTGGTTTCTATATATATGGAAAAGGCATGAATACAAACAAACACTTCCATCAACCAATCTACCTCTACATTTCTGTCGTAACGATCATTTCGGGAATTGTCATGGAAGTGTAGCCCAATCACGTCGTAGACATGTTAAACATAGATCAATCAAACCATCCTAACTCATGTGTACGGTAGAAGTCAGAAAGATCGGACAGGTGTTCCTTGCTACCCACAGTGCGTCAGTTGCCTTCTCCTTTCTGTCTTCAATCACGACCAACGAAATACACGGCTGCTTCATGGCTTCTGTGACGCCAAATCGACTGGGTCGTCTTTACACGGCAAGATGAAGGATGACTAACGAAATCTCGACCAACGCAATACATTGTCGATTTATGACGTTTAAAACGTCACGCGGAGTGGATTATCTATATACGGCGATTGGTACAAAGTGGAGCGGAAAGTGTAGTAAATACAATTTAGAGTCAGCTAATGGATAAAAGAGTAATGCGAAATAAACATTTTTTGTCATGTTTTGTGTCTAGAATTACTGTTTTTAATACAGTTTACGTAAATCAAAATTATTTAATATATTAATGTGACGTTTAAAACGTCACATTTCTGCATTCTGATCAAACTTTTCACAGATTTTATTATTTTTTTAAATATTTCTAGATGCCTGAACACTCCAAAAATTTTATAGGTGATGTAAATTCAGTATGTCAGGTGTAAAAACATTGTGTCGAAATACTCATGTTTGGCTACTTTTAGTATAGAAAAAAAGGCAAAAGAATCGCAAATTTGAAACTGTTTGAAAGAGTTAATATTAATATTTTTTTCAAACTGATTGCAGTGTTTAAAATGTAAAAGTACAAAATTGAAGAATATGTCATCTGTTTTTTTTATCCTGAATGGCTGTCCAAAAAAGCTCATCCTCCATTCTTTCTCTGCTAATGCAAAATTACATTCAATTTGATGTTTTGATTTATAATTACTTTATTAAAATGTTGTATTGTCAATTGCTCTGGAAATGTGATCATTGTATTCAGCCACGGTGATGCATGCAATGCATTTGTTAATTGTGCTTTTAATTAATATCATTACTAATTATCAAAAAAATGAAAATCTTAGCCTCAAGTGCATCAGGATCTGCTTTGGACTATCTTTACCCAAATTTTCAGACTTCTGTGTGTGGTCCATTTTCCTAGCCATTACACACACGACACACATATTATTTCTTTTATTAGTTTAGCTTGATGGAAGTGATAACTTTTTTAAGGTTTACATTGCATCTTTATAGGTGGAAGAGTAATGTGTCACTTATTATAAATTGAAGTTATTATGCACATGAGATGTGCGTTGAAATGAAATTTCATCTGTTCTTAAGAAATACACTTCCGTGCCTGTAAGACTGCAGTCTTGGAAAAATTTTTGACATTGAAAAGGTAGATAACATTAAATTAAAAAGTAAAAACATAAAAAAAGCTAAAAAAATTTTTTTAGAAGCTAAGAAAGCTACGAAAATTTTCCCTCGATGAAATTTTATCATCTTAAAAATACTTAAAATTTAATGAGACAATTTTTAAAAACGCACATCGTCACCACTTGCACCTACTTACAGATGTTGAAATCCGTATTTTAATCATTGTGCTTAGTAAGAAGTCATCACGCTTCTAAGTTTCCTATAGGTTAACATGGGATTTCACAATCAGGGAGTTTCAGTGAAGCAGTCCCCTGACAGTGTAGTCATTGTGTTCACTTTTCTGTTAGAAGTCCAGGATCATTGACTAAATGAACAAAATTTAAATCCATTGAATTTGAATATGCGTGACCTATAACGTTACTTTGTTGATCAAGGGTGTCGAAATAAATGAATCTACTTGCAAGCAGGTTTTCTAACCGCGAGAGTGAATTTTTTGGCAATTTCTTAAAAGTCCAGCTTATGAATGGGTACACGTAGCCCATCTAGAGAAAGAAATAATAGAGTGTCAACCAGAAAGTCGGAAAATCTTTCTACTTGTCTTGTGGTGTGATTAAAACATGTTTTAAAACAAACGCCAATTCTTAAAGTTTCTGCTTATGTCAGTGCTACTATTTAGAGATTTCATTTACTATTAACTTGCCATATATATGCATAATAACCATACATAGATATAGTACAACGATATTTATAATTTGAAGAAAAAATGGATAGTAGTCAATTAATATTTAAAATATTATTTAAAATACACATAAATTACAAAATCATTATTACAAAAACAGATGAATTTAAACGTCCAGTAAACGTCAATGGATAATGCACATTGCAGAAGAATAGATAACAAACAGACAAAAAAAGACTTCATACAGAGTATATTTAAATTAACTTTACAAATTTTAGAAAAGTAAAAACTTTCCCAATTTTGAATTTAATTACATTTACTTTTTCTGACTCAAGAAATTCTCCAACTCTGAAAGAAGTCCCAAAACAGATAATAGCTATACAAAGCTCATGAAATTACATCAAAAGTACGAAATATACAATCTTTTTCTATGGAGTTCTACTTCTTTCGGAGATATATTGGGTTGGTACAAGGTTCCCAACTTTAAAAAAAATGAGCATGTTGTTTAATATTTATCTTACCTTCTTAAACATCCAGGGCCAAGGCATGCAAGATTAAGAAAGATATATATATCATTTCACTAATTTGATATAAATCTGCATTGTGTATAATTTTAAAGATATTTAAACGTTATCATAATTGCTTCAATATAAAAGTTACCACAACATGAAAATAAGAAACTTTAAATTTAACCCCACATATTGGTAGTGACACACACAGTAAAATTAGCCTGACGAAAAAACAAAAACCTTTCAAACATTTTATATCAAATTTTATTTACATTTTAAAACCTCATTTGACGGTGTATGAAATAAAATTCAATGTAACAAACACATAAACAATTTCTTCAATATTTACAAATTTCATATATATGTTAAGACTATTTAATATAATACATAAATAAAACTTTATATAATACAAAATATGACATATCATTACAAACATAAGCAGCATACTGTTAGATATTTTTTCATTCACAACTACTTCATTTTGTTGTTTGTAATGTTTGGCAAGTAATCACACTCTCTAGTGAGTAATTTATGTCAAGGGCCTTATTAAAAAAGAAATACTGAAGTTAGTTGATAGCACACCTCAATTTATGAGAGCGTACATTAGTACTTATTTAATTTTTTTGTGAAAATTTCTCATAGCATGACTCACAAAGAAAAGATTTCTCACCAGTATGAAATAAGAGATATTTTATCAAAATACTCTTTTGAGAGAAATTCACTTTGCATATTACACAAACAAAAGGTTTATTAACAGCATAAATTAACAGATGCCTTTTGAGATGATTCATGTCAGAAAATTTCTTGTTGCATATATCACACAAAATGTTTTTCACCAGTATGCACTAACAAATGTTTATTTAAATCACACTTCTGCGAGAATTTCTTGTTACATATCTCACACACAAGAGGTTTTCCACCAGTATGAACTAACAGATCTCTTTTCATATTACTATTAACAAAAATTTCTTGTTGCATATCTCACACACAAAAGGTTTCTCACCAGTATGAATTAACAGATGTTGGTTTAAAATATCCTTACGAGATACTTTCTTGTTGCATATCTCACAAACAAATGGTTTCTCACCAGTATGGACTAACAGATGCTTGCTTAATATTTGCTTATGAGCGAATTTCTTGTTGCATATCTCACATGCAAGTATTTTCTCACCAGTATGAGTTAACAAATGCTTGTTTAAATCACACTTTTGAGAGAATTTCTTGTTGCATATCTCACACAGGAAAGGTTTCTCACCAGTATGAATTAACAGATGTTTGTTTAAGTTATCCTTACGAGAGAATTTCTTGTTGCATATATCACACACATTAAGTTTCTCACCAGTTTGAACTAATAGATGTCTGTTTAACTTACTCTTCTGGGAGAATTTCTTGTTGCATACCTCACAACCAAATGATTTTCCTTGATGCGAGTCAGAAGGTACTTCTCCAAAATGCTCTTGTAAAGCAATGTCTTGTTCCATATTTCCACAATTTAAATACTTTGGTCGTTATTGAGTGATATAATGGATTTCTAATATTTTCTTTTAACTACTTTTATAGATATATTCCTCTGCAATAAATGAAATTGTTATTCTATCATATTTTACAATTCATCAAAATCATATTTTAAAGCAAAGAATTTCTGACGAGAAACTGAAATCAATGAAGAAAATTGAATTTAAATAATTTTTGAACATAGCATTAAAAAAAATTTATTCCCCAAAACTGTTTCAAGATAAATCCATTTTTTCCACAATTTATGATACCATTTAAATTTGACACTTTTAATACTTTTATTGTAAAATCGCATATTATTTTGACAAATTAAGACTTTTTAATTTATTGTCTGACATAGATGATCATAGTGCCGTTTGGGTTTGCCAAATTAAATTGAATATTATGTTTGCACTTCAGCATTACCTTAAGGTTTTTTAACTGCAAACAAGAAACTTTTATTCCATGTTATTTAGCCACATCGTAATTCCATTTTGTAAAAATGAATAAACAAATGTAGAAAATCGGTCAACAGAAAGAGTTATAGTGGTAAAGATGCATTTAATTGCAACTTTTTTATGAATAACTTATCTTTTCTTTAAAAGAAATTTATGTGAAATAAAGAAGCTTAATTGCCAGAAACAGTCTTATTTTAAAAGCACTAATGGGTTAAATAACAACTAAAAAAGTAAGATAGAAATGTAATATACTCTGTTCGCCGAAATGAGAAAACAAAAATAAGCAAACTGGTTACAGAAACATCGCCAAAGAGCTACACTTTTCGCCCAAATACCTAGTTTTCCAATTAATTCCTTTTTGTTCAGAAAAGCATGAAATGGGCAGATGTTCTTATTCATAAACATTGTGATCGAAAGATGTTTTCCATTTTTGGTAAAGATAGAAGATCTTTCAGAAAATACTGTCATAGTTGTCGTTTTGAACAGCATTCCCGCAAAATCGTAAATTTTAGCACGAAAAGACAATAAACAATGAAAAAAAAGCAGAAACTCAGACTGTATGTTTGGTGCTCCTGGCACAGTCCCACGTGTTTAATCATCGCGAATGTTTATATGCATTTCTTTAATTTTTTTTCTGGTTTCCACAAATGGAGTATAAGTTGCTATTATCATCATTTTAAATTTGTTATTAACTTGAAAAAATGAGTTAAAAACATGATTTTCCTTTTTTATTAAAGCTCGATTAAACCATAGCACAATTGCCTTGGGGTGTCTGATTTTTACGATACCAAAATGTTACTCTGAATGTGATTTAAGTGATCGAACTTTTAATAAATTTTTGGCCCTATATTGATTATACACAATATATTAGAATGTTAGAGTAGGATAAGGTTAAAAACATAAGATATTTATATAAATATGAACTTCGTATATTCCTATATGGATATCAAACTTTATCAAATACTCGTATCAAATATTATCTAACTGAAAACAAGCACTTAAAAAAACACATTGAACGATCATCATAAAGTAGTGGTCTTTCTTTTGATAATTTTCATATTATGATAGTTTTTTATGTAAAGTAAATATATCCTACCTGAATTGTGCTATTATTAGTTGAATTTTCAAGTTGCAATAGTTTTGTAATTGGGAATTCAAAAGCTCAAATACGCCATCTGGTGGAGAAAAGATGTAACTTCTCGCTTCAGGAAAATCCCTTGCCAGCCCATTGCATTACATGCATTTTTAATTTGTTCATAAAGATTAATTTTTTTTGCACAATTTCAAATTTCATGTGATATTTGTGTTCTGTGTTTATATGACAAGGTAAATAATATCCAAATTTGAATATTTAACACTTTCAAACGCTTTTACAATAAGTAATGGTTTTAAAGGCACTTAAGCATTAGTTAAAGGGACAATTTTCCTGTACTGACAGCTGCGATCAGCGCCTTTGTAGGCCGTTTTAAGTCCCAATACTGCTCAATTTTTCATTTAGGAGATACATTCTACATCAACTACACTATACTTTGCAACAGAGCAATCTTTATTAGGAATTTTAAACAAATCTATAACAAGAAATATGTTAACATTTCTTAACTATTAAGAGGAAATACCCCTATTACACAATCATATGTTACTAGTGATACAGAATCATGAAACAGTAACTTTACATATTTTTTCAAAGAGATGAACCACACAGTGGCTATAAAGACAGTTTTAACTTAAAATTTTCTAATACTGAATGCAAAAAATTTCTTAAGTAACATAAAATTAGAACTTGAATTTTCCTCTGTTTACTTTTATCTTCTTTTGTTGTTAGTTGTAATTGTATATGAACAAACAGCCATGAATATAAATAAGAAGCGAAATAAAATTTCCAAATCAATTTCAGGAAAATTTAAAAAAAAGTTTAATTAAAATTATACATTTCAAGGAAATCTACTCTTTAAATATCCATATTGTTTAAAAATCTCTTAAAACAAGAATAAAACACAATAGTTAAGAAATGTTCACATATTTCTTGTTATAGACTAAGACTTTAGAGATAAATGAAAAAAAATGTAAATTATAGAATATGATATTGATGTTGAGGCTAAGCTTAAACTTCAAACAACCTGTGAAATGTCCTATTAGAAAAACTCAAAGCATTGATATCTTTGTTGTTTGTTACAGGTGCATTAGCTGCATGTTCCTCATTTCAAGTCCAGTGTGGGGCCTATTGTATTTTCACAACACTATGAGTAGGCACAAGCTTTTAAACTTTGTTAATAAATCAACAAGGTATTTGTGTGCCCATTCCTATGGTCAAAAGTGATGTTGTAACTACTCTATTTCTTACATTATTCTTTGCAAAAGAAAAAAAAAATACTAAAATGAATAATTTGCTTCCAAAAGTTTTTTTTATTGTTCTTACTTCTAAAATGTAACTAAATTGAAACAAGGTTTTCTAGCACAATATCGTTTGCTATATATGAGGGTTACACTGAACTATTCAACACAGGGGAAAATAATAAGTGCCAAAATAAAATTATTGGTGAGATTTTTTAATTTGAACGTTTTTATATCTGCAGAGAATAATTTGTGGCAACAATTGTAATTTAGGTACTGTTGAATAAAATTTGAAAGAAGCTAAAATGGAACTACTGAACTTTTCAGAAAAAAACGGACATGCACATGCAAGCTCTAGTGTCCTTTCCCCCAACACTGCCCTAGAATGGTGGTAAACCTAGTCATGGAAGATATCAGCAGAAAAAATTAAAAATTCATTTAAGACACCAACCAGAGAGATGTGAGGGGTTTAATACATCAGATTATCGTGGAAGCTTCAAGTTCATCATAACTCTTTCAATGGTTAGAGGATTCAATGGTGGGTAGGACAGACCAATGCTACTTTGCAGAAAAGGTGAGTATTCTAGTACCTTTTCCTCCAACACCGCCAAAGAACAGTGGAATATTCTTATTTGTTTTGATAGTGGCCTCGATAGTGTCAAAACATGTATGAACAGTTTATTAAAAACTTTTATCCCCTTTTCTATTGTTTTTACTTTACACTTTTTATCAATTAAATAAGTATATTATTACCGGGTGTTAATGGTGTCAATGGGAAAGTATTATTGAGCAATGATTTCCTATTTTTTTTAAGTGACACTAAATCAAAATAATGCCTTTAGTGCCATATACCTTATACATTACCATATAAAAAATGAAGCTCCATCTCATGCCACTGTATATTCTGATGGTTTGCAGAATTTAGAAGTCATCAAAATTTTCTCTTGGATGAAGAACACACAGGAAAACTTGTCATCCGTAGTCCCAGAAAATGTGTTGGCCGTATGATGAATGATAATTAAGTGATGATAGTCACTGTACCTGCCTAGTGATAAAGAAGGAATTTATAATGGAATCTGCATTATAGATTAATTATTTATGAAGAAATGAAAAAAATTAGTTTGTCGTTTCACACCCCTTAGTTTAACTAAAAAGCAGAGTGAGTCAGAATCAGTAAAGAAACCTCGAATATACTTAATGTGGTGAAAACTGCATTATTTCAAAAATCAAAACTCGCGATGAGACATGCATACCTTTTCTTGATATTCCAATATACCAAGAAAGTAAAGTATGGCGCTTTCAAGATGACCCCAAATCAACAATGGTGAAGATACAACAAGCAAAAAAATGAATGTATGATGTATTTTTCGGCTGGTCAAAACAATATAGTTAGAGGAACAGAAGACAGTTACAGCTAACTGGTACACCACTAAGTGTCTTCTACACCATGGATGTACTATAAATCTATTATACATCCATGTTCTACACATTCTTCAAGATGTATATGTTCTGGGATCTCATTCAGCAAGGTTTGCAGTCAAATATTCCTGAACAAAATAACACCAAAATGATAGAACATAAACCCTATTCTCCTGATCTTGCTATGTTTTAGTGATTTTTTAATCTTAAAAAATATGTGGGCGTACTTTTTATTATGAAGATGACATTGATGAGGCTATAAAAGTATACTTTTTCAACTATTATGTTAAGAAAGGGATGGCTTGAGGCATTTAATTCTCAAAATTTCAGTGTGACCCTCGTATAAGGACATGAAAGACAGTAATTACTATGTTCTTTAAAATAAATTATAATTTAATTTAAACTAATTATACTTAGTGTTTTCCCAAGGCGTTTTGAGAGGGCGCAGTGTACTACCCATTTTTTACAGTTGTAAATGCACCCTGCCCACTTTTATATAGCTGAAAATGTGCTCTGATTATTTTGGGTTTGCAAAATTTTGCTGTTGTGAATTTCACCAAAAAGTTGCAGAAAACTATTGCAAAATTCGCTTATCAGTCGTGAAAAATTTTTTTCAAAATTTTTCTATTGGTTCTGGGAATAAATTGCGAAATTCTTCAAACAGTTGAGTGTAAAAAATCGCGAAATTCAACAGTTGGTTGTAGGAAAAAAATCGCGAAATTCATCCATGATCGCATGAAAAAAAGCCCATAAATTTCGCCATTAAGATGCAAAAAAAAAATCAGAAAATTTACATATTGGTCGCAAGAACCCCTCCCTCGCGCAAAATTCACTTAATGGACACAAGAAAAAAACTGCAAAATTCAGCAATCAGCAGCAGGAAAATATCCGGAAATTTGTTAGTCAGTTGTAGGAAAAATCACAAAACTATTCAGTCTGCCATGGGAAAAAAGTAGCGAAATTCGTCTATTGATCACATGAGAAAAATTGCTAAATTTGTCAATCGATTGCAGCAAAAATTGAGAAACTTGTATATGTGCCACGAAAGAATATTTATTTTTCTTAGAACATTGTATTGAAATTTGTAAAGTAGCATAGAGGGAAGAAATATTACTAATTCGTGTTCCAGAATTTTTTTTAGATAGTAAATATTAAGATCTTTTTTAATAAATTATATTGTTCTAAAGAAAATTGTTCCTGAAATAAATGGCTATTTTTTGGAGGGTGGGGTGGGGGGTAGGTAGTGGATAGGTAGCATAGAAATGCATGAAAAAACTTCAACATGCAAATTGATCTCAAGGAAATGTGTTTTTTTGGCACAACAAATATGTTTTTAAACAAATTTTTTGAGTAAAAAATAATTAAACATTAAAATCTGTACATTATTAAAATAAAAGGCAACCAAGCCATATTTGTAATATTGTTTCGCATTTCATTTGAAATAAAATATTACTTTTGTTTGATTGCACTTGACTGATGATGCACTATTGATATAAAAAGGATTCTAATGTCATTTCGCTCTATTCTAAAAAAAGTAACCAGTGCTCTTTCTAGACTTATATTGAATAAAGTATTACATATAAAAACATTAAATTGGTAGTTTTATATAGACCGGGAGGCGACAGCTCAGACAATCACCTCATCGAGTTTACGGCTGAAATTCTAGAATTAGTTAAAACTCGATTCGCATATTAAAACGCAATCGGTCTGCCGAGTCATATCTTGGTGGAAAACACCTGAAAACCCGATTTTAGCGGTTGACTCATAGGTTTAACATTGTGTTTTCCTGCACCCAAAAGTATGATAACATGGAGAACTGAGTGCAGGAAAACACAATGGTAAACCTATGAGTCAACCGCTAAAATCAAGTTTTCAGGTGTTTTCCACCAAGATAGGACTTGGCAGACTGATTGCGTTTTAATGTGCGAATCGAGTTTTAACTAATTCTAGAATTTCAGCCGTGAACTCGATGAGGTGATTGTCTGAGCTGCCGCCTCCCAGTCTAATAGAGATATGTATGACATGCTGAAACAGACAGTTTTTAAATCTAAGAATTATTTTAAGCATTATTTAATGTTGAAATTGGTCTATTTATTTCAATTATATAAGCTTTATATGATCAAAAACGATACATAGCAATTTAACCTTTTTTTGCAGGCACATACTTGACTAGATTGTAGTGTGCAAAGTCCAATATTTTTTTAGACTAATTTTGTTGAGTTTGTAGGATCAAAATTTCATTAGCTAAATAAAGATTTAATTCATAGCTTGAAATAGCTTATTTTTTTACCTACTGTTGCCAGATTTTAATAAGCCCAAATAATAAAATTTACAAATAGTTTTCAATAGAAAAATATGTTTATGCGTGAATATTAAAATAGAAAGAAAACTTTAAAATAAATAAGCTATTACTTACGAAAAGCACTAGAAAGCCCGTTTCATAAAAAAATGCTCATTTTGTTCAGCTGAAGTGCCCCTTTTTTTGAAGGTGCACCATGACTTTTTTAATTCTGGGGGAAACACTATCACAAGTGAACAACATTACTTAATGAAATAAGTAGTTTTTTTACTATTTCCAAAAAATTGTAGATATACAAAGAATAAAATAATTCTAGCATTAATGTAATATTTCAAAGACAGAGGTTAAATTCTTGCTTATCAGATGTTCACCCATTGAAAAATCAAGTTTCCTCCAAAAACATAATACCATTAAATCCATATATTGAATATCATCAATACCAGCAGAGAAAGATTTCTAATCGACATGTCACCCATTCTATTTCTATTAACAAAAAAGGAAATTATTATTAAAATTAGCATTCATATAATGTAACACAATTCTATATTAATGCAATTTTCTGTATAACACACAACATCTCAAATATAAACAATGGATTTTGCAGTTAAGAGGTTCCTGCATTCCCATGTTGTAAAAAATATATATATACTCTCTAGAAGACTAAATTTTACACATTAATTCATCTTTATCTTCTTAATTCGGAGCTTTTCAATGTAAAAATTGCTATTATTACCATAAAAAGTTTTGAAAATGAGTAATGAAATAATGAAAGATTTGGTCCAGGAATTTTTGGACCATGTTTATAAAGTACATTTAACAATGTGTGATGTTATACCAAAATATATAATATGCAGAACTCTTAGTCAAAGGAATACAATATAAAGGTACTCTACTGTATTTTGATATGTTTTGGACCTATTTAACCCCATGTTTACAAGATGTAAGTTTAACTGATGTGTGAAATGCAATCTATATAATGCAAAAATCTATATAACGCACAACCAAGCGTTTTTAAGTTTGCATTATAAAGACCTTCATCTGTAATTGTTTAGTCTATACATCCTGTAAAGAAGTATTGATGTCATGAAAATGAAAAACTTATTTCTTCAGTCCTCAATAACTGCATAAGTTAGATATTGTAAAATTATCTTTTAAAACTAATATTTATATTATTTTTTTAAAACAGTCTGTATTTTTATATAAAGAGAGAACACCTAACTAACTCATCAACAAACAGCTGAAATGACTAAAGTCAGGAAATTTGGACAGCAGATTGCTGTCATGACCTAAGGCAAGCAATAAGAAAGGATTTTTGAAAATTCCAATTGTGTGTGGGGGGGGGGTCGAAAGTTTTAGGTCCATATCTCAGTAGTAATTTTAGGTAGGAGTGTGAAATTCAGGAAAACAAATCTACTAAAAAATGGTTAAAGACATATTTCAGCTATTTTAGAAATTCCCCTCTCTAAGGGGGTTAAATGGGAGGTTTTTAGGTAAAAAAGAATAAATCTTGCAAAATACAGTTACAAAATCAAAGTTGGAACAATAATTACAACAATGAAAATATAACAATTAAATTACAATAAAATACAGCAAAACCAATCTGCTAAACAATAGTTAAACACATATTTCATCTATTTTAGTAATTTCCTCGGCAATGAGCCCAATTAATTAAAGAGATTAGACAAATAAGACAACTGTTGCTGATTTTTATATAGTATAAAAATCCAGTTTTTTATCTAAAGAATGGGTGAAAATGAAAACTTACCTTTTGTTACTTTCTTAAATTTCAACACCTTCAGGCCACCATTAAGTTGAGTATACACAGAACATCATATTCCATTTCAACTTTTGTTCATATTTGGTTGTGTTTTTTTAATATGGCCAGTACTGCTTTGTAGAACTTTATCACTAAAAAGAAAGTGGTGTCATCAGTTGCAATGAAAAAAAAAGTCTAAGATAGAAAGAGATGTTTGTACAAATAATCTTAGTGTTAAGAGAACACAAAACACACTATATTTTAAAACCAGAGGAACATTTATGAAAACAAACTTAGCTACAAAGATAAAAAAAAAAAAAAGAGGAGGATTCATTGCATATATAGATGTTTACAAAATCATTCTTTTCACACAATAGCACACTGTTTTAGGGATAATTTCCTTAAAAAAAAGCTATGAAAGAGATAAAAGAATTGGAATTTATAAAATTTTAAAAGTTAATACAGGGTTCCCAGCTGCAACAGTTACAGTTACAGGTACTGTGAAGAAGTTACTGTTGTGCCATATTATTAACCTAGATATGAAAATAATTTACATCAGAATCATAAAATAATGAAATTTTATTTCATATGTATACAGATTTAATAAACAAAAAAGCTTGATTAATTAAAAATTGCATTGGAAAAAAAGATTGCAATCCCCAATGAAATTAGCGCTACATTGAATTTTTTTGGAAGAAAATTCATATTTTCTTCATGAAAAAGCTTGAGTTCGGCCATATTAACCGCAATTATATACTAAAATTCGTACATAAAAAGGAAAAAATAAAAATAAATATTGAAAAATGGGAAAATGAGGGCTTGAAAAATAAATTATTCGGTTACAGCTTACATTTTTGAGAATATTGTGCAGGATACACTATGGCAAATTTTAGCTTTAGATATGTTAATTTACATCAAGATCATAAGTAATCGAATTTTATATAATAATTAACTAGCTGTAATAGTTAAAAGAACTTGATTAACAAAAAAATTAGTAAAAAAAAATTGCAAACGCCACCAATTTAAGGGCTATTTTGATTTCTGTTTCTTCAATTTAACTGTACATTTCAGTATTTACATCGGCAACGATACATGGATTTTAGGTGAGATGTAATCTTCCCAACTGGGCAAAAAGTCATGGCCAGGATTCGAAACTTGATCCCTTAGCTGAAGCTGCCAATGCTCTACAAACTGAGCAATCCGAAACGAATATGGCTGAACTAATTCACCCAGTTAACCTTAATGATCATAGCATCTGATCTGATATCTGAATCAACATAAGAGAACAAATCACGGGTAATGGGACCTCCAGGATTTTAGGGTCACAGATTTGAGGAAATTGGTACTTTTCGGTTAGCCGGGCGCCAGTGATATATGTACATATATAAATATATATGTATATAGATATATATATATATATTCATATGTATATGTGTATATATATCTAGGTGTATATATGTATATGTGTAGATATATGTGTATATATATGGTGTATATATGTATATATCACTGGCGCCTGGCTAACCGAAAAGTACCAGGAATTCTTCTGTATATTACTGGCAACCGGCTAACATAAAAGTACCTATATGATATATCTCTTCTCCAAACTTTTTAATAATTTCTATGCTGATGTACAACCAAAGCATTGTTAGAACATTCAATAATCTATCAATAGTAAAATCAAACATAAATCCCCATTTGTTAATAACTATTGAAGAACAGGTGGTGTTTGTTATGGGCAATTATATGCTGCAGAAGAAAGGAATGTTCTCCATGGGGCAGAGGGGTGCTTTCAAAGGGAGCCTAACATCAGGAAGATAGAGAGAAGGAGAACAATGATAATGTTTCTACTTAAGGAACTAAAAGCGGTACCTAGTATGGCGGCGTTTTGGGCCTTTGGGGAGTGTAGCGCCCTCTATTTCCGGTTTCCACTGCCAACTCTTTACCATGCTCGAAACCAAAATGCAGGAAGAGCAGACGACAATTTGTCATGTTTGACGGTCACATGACCGGCCTTTGGGAGCACCAGCGTCACGAACTGAGTACTAATTACCAGTCCATGTTCTGATCTTGAAAGCCTATCTTCACTGTTCTCCTTATTTCTATCTCCATGCCTAACATGCATTTACAGCCTCAGTGTTTGAAAAAAATCTATGCTTATGCTTACAAGTGAAGCACCTCTTCTCTATGAACTTTGAGAACAGAACCTCTCAGCTGCTGGTGGAGTAGGGAATAGCAATTATCAGTGGCGCACCCAGGATTTTATCATGGAGGGGGCCGAGCATTGGCGGCGAAACAAAATAAAATTAGTGGGTGCAAAATTTCTCTAGTTGTGATTGCAGTAGGACATTACAAGGAGACACTAATTAATCATCAAATTACCGTAATTAATTCAGTATTTAATAATTAATTATTTATTTTTAACGAAAAAAAAATTATTATACTTAAAATTTAATAATTTTAAAAACTGCTAATTTTTGAAAGTGTAGAAGTTAAATATTTAAAGAGCTCCTAAACAAACATTTATAGAATTTCCTATTTAACTGTCAGGGAAAATATCCAAAATATTCTTAACGAGATGAATTAGTGGATGCAAATTTTTGGACTGATTCATTTAAATTTAACTCGTCAGTCAGAATGTTATGGGTATTAATAAATTAATAAAGAATTTAATCTATTTTAGGACATCATAGTTAATTCTTGTAAAGGCATTGCCTCTAGTCTTGGAAAGGGCAGATGCCCCTACTGCTTCCGCCAACTTCGACATTATTTTCTGAAAGATCTTCTGCCTTTACGGACAAATGTCTGGCAATTTCATTCGTTTCCGAACAAAAATGAATTTAAAAAATGTGTCTGAAAGTAGCCCTTTTGGATTTGAGAACAGCCTTAAGCGGGTTCGCCATAATGATGTTTCAATGTACAGGGATTTTTTTTAAACTGACGCTATTCAGAGCCGCCGGTAGCTCATTCTAGTAACTGGAGTGACACAAAATTTTATAAATGGACTAAGAAAACCATGGGAAAAAAGATTCCAACAAAAAAAAAATTAGTTCCAATCACCGCCTATAGGGGGAAATGTGGCGCTGTGGTAATTTATGCAACTGAGAATTAGCATAAAATACGGGCAATAAATGAAAATGCAAATTTTTGCTTACGCAAGTGACAGTAGCGCCAATAGTTTAAGCTATAAATGCATGCGAAAAACTCCGAGAAACAATTTCAGCTCAGGTTGAAAATGAATCTCACGTTACCGCAGCGCGCATTACTTGTGAAGTTCTATTACTGTAACCAGTGCAATGCACCAGCCACTCTTCGTTTATTTAGAACACGCCATAAACTGCCGAAAGGACCTTTATCCGTTAATGCATTGAACGCGATAATTCTGAAATTTGAAGAAACAGGCTCGCTAGCAGTTCGGCCAGGCAGAGGACGTAAACCGGTGTCAGAAAAGTGATAATGGATGTTGCAACTGCGATCAACGATAGGTCACAGAGTACCTCTGCTGTTTGTAGTAGCAGCGCACGGGGTGTTGCGCGAGAACTGGATTTAAATGTTTTGACTGTATGGAAAGTCTTGCGGCGAATTCTCCACTACTATCCATACAAGATTAGCTGCTTGCAACAACTTCAACCCAATGATTACGATAAACGACTGACATTTCTTGCAAGAATGGAAGTCGATGATGCTTTCCCGTGGATAATTTTATGGGGAGATGAGGCCCATTTTCATCTGAATGGGTCTGTTAATACTCATAACTGTAGAATTTGGGCCACTGAGCAACCTCATACAGTTCTAGAAACTCCATTACATTCATCAAAGCTCACTTTTTGATGTGGCTTTACAGCTGAATTCATCCTTGGACCATTCTTTTTTTTTGAGAACATAACTGCGACAGGACCAGTGACGTGTACCGTTAACGCAGAAAAATATCATAATATACTGACTAGTTTTGTCATTCCACAACTTCAATAGAGACAATGTCTGGATTAGATCATTTTTATGCAGGATGGTGCACCACCACATATTGGTGTAAAAGTACAGCAGCTGTTGCGCCATCACTTCACTGACCAAAGAGTTATCAGTCGTTGTTTTCAATATGTCTGGCCGCCCCGGTCTCCGGATTTAACTTCATGCGATTTTTGGCTCTGGGGTTATTTGAAATTGAAAGTCTATCTTGGGGGAGTAACAAATCTGAGTATCTTAAAAGACAACATAATACATGCAGTAAGGGCTATTCCATGTGACATGTTACGCTGAAAATGTTGTACAAAGAATGCAAGGTGTGGTGCAAGAGAACGGTGGTCACATTGAATGTGGTCGAATTCCTCGTCGGGAAAGTGTATAGGATGAATAAAGCATGGCATTTTATCCAAATTATTAATTTTGTCTGTTTCTGATGTTTTCTTTCAATGTACAGCACCAAATTTCCCCCTATCGGCGATGATTGGAACTAATTTTTTGTTTTTGTTGGAATCTTTTTTCCCGTGGTTTTCTTACTCCATTTATAAAATTTTGTGTCAATCCAGTTATTAGAACGAGCTACCGGCGGCTTTGAACAGCGTCAGTTTAAAAAAAAAACACCCTGTATATCTTAATTACTTACATATTCTACAAACAAATGCTTGTTTCAACACATGATTATAATCGTTCATTCAAGATATTAAAACAAGTTTGAAATTTTAACAATATGAAATATAACTTACAAGAGAACTTTTGTATACTCGTGTATAGCTCTGTGTAGTATTCTAAGTTCAAGTAAAATGAAAAATAATTGGTAAGGTTGCAACCGAACCAAGTGAGGATTTCGTATTATAATGATCCAAACTGAAACTATATTACATCTGAATCGTTTCGAATTTAGACGCCGGACTCCATTGTTCAATCGAGTAAAAATTGAAACAAACATGTTTCAGCTTTCAAAGTCAGGGACCGATTTACAAATTTTTGGGCCCTGGGCACCTATGCTTACGGTGGCCTTGAATAAAAGAAAATATTATTGAAACTACTTATTAAGATAGCCACTACTGACTTTAAAAATTTTGGGATATTTAATGATGTTTTTATAAATTTTCTTCTCAGTCTTTTAGCAGTAAAAGTTTTTATAACATCTTCATAATCTTTAGTATCTCGTTGACGATTTTTCGATCTTTTGAAATCTGTTTCGAAAGTGAAAGTATTTGAATAAAAAACCTGTAAACAAAATCGAAAAATTAAAAAAACGGCTTTTGTAGAGATCAACCTCAACTATCCAATGGAAAAAAAAAGTAAAAAGATATTGAAATGCAAAAGATTTATTTAAAAAAATTCTCTCATAGAATTAACATGAGCAGGAGGATTATTGAACGTGAGTGATGTAATCCTTAAAAAGTGATAATGTTAAAAATATAATAACGTTTTTTAATAAAAAAAATAAAATAGAGTTTTCTATATTAATTTTGTTTTTTAATAGTTAAAACTTCATCTGATTTTGGCAAATAATTGAAAAATCTTCAGTTGCATTTGGGCCCCCTAAAAATCGAGGGCCCTGTGCCCGTTCCCCAAATGCCCTGTCATAAATAAGGCACTGGAAAAAGTGTCGCTTTTTTGGCGAATTTCTGTTTTCATTCTGGCGATAAAATAAAAGTTTTCTAAAGCAGCATGCATTAATGAAAGGGGGGGGGGAACCTCTTAAAAATCTTTTTTTTTAACTGAATGCTAACACGGGAGACCCGTGTATTTTAGGGGCTTTTTATGGAAACTTTTTACACACACACACAAAAAAAAGAACTTTGGTCCCGTAAATATTTTAGGTATTTTTATAGGTTTTTCTCCCTTTTCCTTTGGAGGGGGCCAGGGCCCCTTCGGCCCCCCTTTGGGTGCGCCACTGGCAATTATAACAAATAATAGCAAATGTAAATGAAGAAATCGGTACCAAAATTGGTACTTTAGTGTTGTACTGGCCCCTGAGAATAAATAGCCAAACAACTAAGACTTATCGCCATATTATAAAACATAGATGACATTATAATAATATAGGATGTACATAACATTTCGTGATATATATGACTAAGTTATAGTCATGTAGGATGCATATATGATGTATACATATGACATGTGTATAAAACGTAAATGATGTATATATGCCACATAATACGTAAAATAATGTTTATATAGTGACATATATGAGTATTTGGAGTACATATATGCATATATAAGATGTTTATATATAACGCTTTGTGATGATCTTCGTAAAATCATAGCTGCAACCTTGGCGTAATCGAAACTGTGGGGGCTGCTATAACATGCAAGTACCCAAAAATTAGATATAAGTAATATCCAAATTAGAAAAAAATTTTAGCTAAATTTTAAAGTAAAAAGAAATTTAAAAAAAAACTTATTTTTCAAAATTTATATTTTAAAATTTTTTGATATATATTGATATATTTCACATAGAAGTATTAGAATGATATCACCCAATATTAAAGTAAATTGTTGGTGTTTACTTTACTTTAACAGACATCAACTGAAAGGCCAACAAAATTTCTTGAAATCTAAGAAGTAAGAAAATATTAAAAATTACACTTTTGATGAATTTAAATTTATTAAACTTAAAATTGTCAGCAATTTTCAGAACAAATGTATAATTTTAAGCAATATATATTTTTTTTGGCACTCCTTTGTATCTTGAAATTTTTTGGAAAAATTAGTGTTCTAAAAATAGAGAAGCAGTGACTACATTTGAAAAACTAGTTTATAACCATTACTGTTCAAAAAAATAAGTTGCACTTAACTACATTTAAAAAAAAAGTATATGTAGTAATAATTCATTAAGAAAAAAAAAGCAAATTTTTCCAACCAGTGAACAAATGTTAGTCTAATATGTTAATAACAATGTTAATAACGAACTATTTTTTCAATTGAGGCTGTAACTTGTCTTCTCAATATAATAAAGAAAATTAAAATCTCATCTATTTGTTTCTCTATATGTAAAAAAAAAAATACAAAAACACTGCCAAAATATCAAGATTAATAAATGAAAAACATCACTTACTACCTAAAACTACGAAACGCATACACAGAACAAAATGGCAAAAAGAAATGACACCAGAAAATACTTTGATTGAAAGTATACATATTCGATTGATGTTGACCCATCTGCTGTCTTAACAAAGCATTAATATAAAAATTCTGTATTTTGTATATTGCAAACAAAACATTTTTGTAGGTTATTTCCAGAAAACATCTGGCTCGCAATAACAGTCTAAATAGCTTTCAAAAATTTCATAAATCATTTGTATTTTTACAGCTTAAAATAATTTGATAATATTTAAAAATACGTAGTAAAGAGTTCGAGAAAAAATGAATTCATACTGAAGCTTATATTATTTCATATGTCTGCAGAAAGAAGCAGATTTTTAAGGAAAAACATCCATTATAGCTAAATTATCTTTTCCCTATTTCGTCTTTTTGCATTTTTTTCTTACTTCTGGTAAATTTTGTGGTAAAAATGTTTAACTTTCGTATTATTTTCCATAGGGGCTGTACATAGATGATGTTATCACTCTACGGGAGTGTTGTGTTCTGGCACTTGATACAGTGATGAAATGAGAAGCTTCTTCTAATGAGTTACAAAATCAATATAATAACTAAGTAATGTTTGGAAGTTTTACAGGGAACAAGAATGGATAAAGCTAACCTTGAGGCAATTGAGCAAACTGTCACTTTTTTAAATATCTTCATATATGTTTTGAATAGTATTCAGAAAGAAAATAAAAGACTTGTAATGATAAATTATCATGTTATGAGTATTTGTTTAAATTATCTAAGAATTTTGAGAAAGAAATATACAACACTTACAAAAAAGTCTGAAATATTTCAAAAATGAAGCTGAAGAATCTAAGACAACACTTCAAGTAAGTTTATTTACCGATTCACTTGAAAATTATAGTAGAAAGAAAAAAACAGTGACAAAACAAATATATTAATTAAAAAAGTAATAATTGTAAAGTATCATACATATTAATAAGCACCTTTAAGAAATTTAAATATAAAATGACTTAAGGATGCTCTAAAATCCAAAATGGCTACTTTCTAACACATGCACAAAGCCAGTTTCATCAATCATTTGGTCAGATCAAAAATCACATTTCTTTTAAAACTTCAGATGCCATTGTTCTATTATTTATGAAATTAAGTGTAGTACATTGTGCTGTTCATAAAGAAAATAGTTAATTGGAAAGTTTTTTTTTTTTTTTTTTTTTTTTTTTTTTTTTTTTTTTTTTTTACAACTAGGTAAAACCACATTCAATAATTGGGAGTATCATAGTTGAGGTACAACTATGATACTCCAACCATTGAACAGGTAATTTAAATGATTGATTATTTACTTATTGTTCATAAAAAAGTACAAATATGAGAAGAAAAGTTTTTAAAAATTGAATTTTTTTGGGAGAGTAGAAGAATAATTTAAATATAAATAATTTTGCTTACTGTTACTAAAGAGCGGTAAATAGAGCATAAGTTTTAGCTTGCTTCAATTCCAAGAAGTAAGATGTAGCCATTTTTGCAACAATTCAGAGGAAAGAAAGTCTCGAAAATTTCGGTGTACTATTTCTTATCTTCAGGCCCCAAAACTACCTCCTGTTAAAATGTTGATATATATATATATAAACTTTGTCATACATAAGCACCAGCTTGGTCGGCCATTTTGTTTCAAAGAGGCCATATAAAGATTTAAAACTATAAAAAATTAGAAATCCAAATTTATTTTTTGATTACGTATACAAAGCTTCCGGATTTTTTTTTGTTTTACCTCTAACTTTAAAAAACTCTGGAATTTAGCAGTTTGAAACTCTGGGTGGCTAATATTTTAAAACAAGACAAAAAATTTTAAAAATCAGGAATTAATTTATGTTTTAGTGAACACAGTTTCTTGCAAATTATCTTTCATTATTGTAACCATTTTTCCAATCATACACATGAAAATATATTCTATTCATATCCAATAGTGTCAAATTCCCCCTAGAAAAAAACAGAGAAAATCTTTTTTTTTTTTTTTTTTTTTTTTTTTGCAATGACAAGCAAACATTGCTATGACAAGCAAACATCAGCTTCATTTTGTTCTAGGTACAAAATAATGCTGATTTATGTCCATTAAATCATAAACCAAACTTTTTGACACACACAGAAAAAAAAATATAGAGAGAGATAGAGAGTTGTCAATTCTTTTAAATAACTGCCCTAATTAAATGAACATCTATTTTTTAAACAAAAATAATCAATATTTTCTTATAGAATGTAAACATTATTAGTAAGTTAAATCTTTCTGTTCTTTTTATAATCAAAATTTTGTAAAATGCCAATTTTATAAATATTCGGTACTTACATATTATCCGTGCCAATAGATTGATTGCCAAAAATGGTTGCCCAGTACCAATCTTGTTTATCGTTGCCAATCATGTTTTTAAACGCAGTAATTTATCATTATCAAATAACATTGTTAAAAATTGTAATTAATATAAAATAAATAAAATGTAATATATGTTTATTAAATTTATAACATTGTTAAAAATAGTAAATAACATTACTTTAATAAAATTAATAAATGGTAAATAGCATAGTAAATAAGAAAGAATAATATTGTAGATTATTCCCAGACATGTACCATGTAGCAAGGAAAAAATATATATGGGTAACTATAATTAGTATATTGGCTCCATGACTGGCGCAGTTGGCTTAAAACTGGCACGGATAATACGTAAGTACAAAATATTCTAATATGCAAAAAAATGTGGGAATCGTTTAACAATTTTCAGTTTTTTAGTTTATACACAAATATTTGGTACTTTTCTGTTATAAAAATACCATGCCAAAATATATTATATTAATATGTGCCATTTACTTCAATCCTGATCATTCAAAGGATTTTTATTGCAAATGGTGCAAAACATTTTGGCTTACTATTTATTGAATATGAATATATTTTTTAATTTGATTGTAACTATGAAAAACATGTTAATTTTCTATTTTTATTATAAAAAATATTTTTTATTAATTTATAACACACATTTTCAGCTTTGCTGAGATGGATTTTATAATTTTGCTTGTAAAAAATAAAACTTAAATAAAATTCTTTCAGGTCTATGAAACTAAACAGGAAAAAAGTTTTGTTATAAAACAAATATTAATTGAAATTATAGGTGAGTTTGGAATTTTATTTGCAATGAAGATTTTGAGGTATATAATATTAACCTAAATTATCTGTCGACCACTTTCCATAAAAAAAACTATCACTAAATGATAGGATTTAATACAAAAAATGTATGATTGTGGCATCACATTCACTTGACATCAGATGCGATGCATTGCACATGTTTGTTATGTTATCAAGGGATTTTTTATTTCAATATTTATTTGTTTTTTTAATGATATTTTACTGATTTATTAGTTATTTCATTAATTAAAATAAAAATTACATCATTAAACAGTGACATGGTATTAAAAGAAAAAAAATTTGAAAAAATATTGTGATGCAGTTACGTAGAATATAATAGATCAGTTTCAACTGGCATCAAAACATTTATCTACCAGCTGAGATGAATAATTTAATGTGAATAATTAAATATCCAACATTATTTTTTTTCTGTGATCAGCAATATATTGCACATTTTATTGTTTAAAGTTAGTGATAGTTGACATTTTAACAAGTGAGGCCTTTCTGAATTTCTTGTATCTTTTTGTGATTAAAATGGCAACATCCTTCCATTTGTTTAGTGGGCATTACAATTTGACGAAGGATTTTATTTTAATGGAAAGTAATCGATGGGATAATGGAGAAGTACCGAATTGGCTTATGATCATGCTGATAGAGCATAGGCATACAAACGGAAAAATGTTTTTGAAGAATCACATAGTCTTTTTTTATTGCCGCAAAATTTATATGTTTGTCATGTCAAGAGATGATTTCAATTCAGTTTTGTGAGCTTCAACTCTAAATGAACCACAACACGACAGTAGATTGGAACAGATATGTAACATAAGTTTGATCCAAATTTTTGTGTTCCAGATCAAATGAAAATATTCAATATTCTTTTCGTGCCAACTATTATACATGGTGATAATGGCGATGGTGTAACAGAAAAGCCCCAACCATTTTATAAAATTTAGAAGACACATAAAAATGATTAAAATAAAATGAAATAATATCCTACTGAATTATTTTTTTTGTCAACTTTAGCAAATAAAAAGTATTCATTAGGGATATGGAACAGAAAACGCTTCATTGTTTTTTAGGAATAGAAATTCATCTTTAATTTAGTCCAAAACACACGTGACTTAAATACAGAAATCTACGGATTTGAATTACTAAACGCTAATCTAAAATGTTAACAATGTAAAGATCAACACATTTTTATAAATGAGCCGAAATAATTCATATTCACAATAATAATACTTGATAAATAATCAAATATCATCTATTCGTTTTCATATGAACCAATAACGAAGTACAACATAATATTTAGATTATTGGACAGAACTTACCCCACCCTACTTCTTTACTCTCAACAAAAAAAAAATCCTTCTTCGATTACCGTTGTTTCTGCATCTACTGCTCTAACTGAGTTTTTATTTTATTTTTTATTTTGATTGTGAGACCCTTATAGAAGTAATCTAATAACTTAGTATGACTTCCAAGACACAAAATCGCATACAGTTATTGAAAAACTTCAGTAAAGCTCTAAGTATATAATCCATGTTCATAAGGAAAAATGATTTTTTACTAAATCGAATGCATAATAGAAATAAAAGTTCATTTTGGCATTTTCTTTATGTTGTGCTATTTTATATTTCGGTTATGAATGCAAGTCTTTCTACTTTCATGGTAAAACTGAATGTGCATCACACAAAAAAAAATTTATGAAATTTTCTTAGGTTGACAGATATTTGATATTTTGCAAGGATAAAAGGAATCTTTTTCACATTATTAATCGAACTAGGATCTTTAATCGAAAAGTTTTCCCGTATAATCGCGTCTTTGGTAAATTTAATCCTAAAATGATGTTGACTAGCTGGTTACATAATTTTCTATCTGCGTGTTATATCTCAACTTTCACGTGGTATTTTTATTATTTTAAGTGTTAAAATAATATTTCTTTATCTGATTAACTTTATTTCTCTTTTGACTCCCGGCAAAGCAAAGAAATATTAATAATTGAAAGGAATCTAATGTAGTTCAGTTAGACCTATTGATCATCATTGAAACAACATTTCGTTATAACAACCTATAAGTTATTTAAAAGTATGGTTTGTATGTGTATCTATTTATTGCAATTTATTAGCAATGTTTTCGTGCAATATTCATCTATTTTAATCTCATACTTGCACTAATTTCACAATTTCAACTCTGTGTGCATACAGTGCATTTTTACTTTTTTAAAAATCTGTATATATATGATAGGAGATACTTTTCGATACATACACTTGGTTTTTGTTAAAGATTTATTTTTGTTTATGATTTATTTTTGTTTAACTTCTTTAAGACATAAAGTATTTGTAAACATTGAAAAGTTTTTTAGACTTTTTTTTAATGGAATTTATATACTGATATTTAATATCCAGTTATTGATTAACCTTTTGCTTACGGGGGGATTACCGTAGTCCGAAGAAAAAGACTGTTGGAAAATACGGGGTTGGGATTATCGTCATCCCAAAAATTTCCACCCCTCAAAGATGGAGTGCAGGAAATCCTTAATAGCGTTTGGCTCAACGGGAGTCTCACTGGGTATCAGAGAAGGGAAATTCTATAGGGAAGATATTAGGTATGATAGGTGAATACGGGAAAACTTATGCAGCAAAGAATGTAAACATTGTTGAAGCGCACGATTTGAAGCTGTTTCTACCTCACTTCCTCCAAATTAGTGGAAGATAATTCTTTTTTGTGACATGATAGAGAATAGACTATTTTCATTAAATTGTTTTAGTATTTTAGTATCACTGATTTTGATTAAGTTTTTATTCTTAGAATGTTAAGTATTGCGTTTTTTTTCTTTCGACAATAGTAAACTAGATATCTTAAAATAGTATACGTAACTTTATTTATTAAGCTGAACAAAAATGAAATTATTATATATATATATTACAATCTAATAAAAAATACAGTTAATTTTGTAAAATTTTTATGTATAATTTTTTATGTAAAAATTATTTACGTTTACACAGTAGAAAATAGTTAGTTTTATGCTCACACACAGCTTAATAATCATGTTTTATATTCTTTGCATAGAATTGAACTTTGTCTGTTTCAGAATGATATTAATAATTAATGAAATTCTAACGATATTTACAATTAATTTACTCCGCAATCATCTGATTAAAAAAAAAGTAATTGCAGTTATGCAGAAAATAATACAAGTTACATTAATAGTTCTTTATACATTTTTTAAACATATGCTTATAAAAAAATTTAAATCACGTTCGAATGCAAGTCCTAAGCATTTTTCTGCTATGTTCAAAGAGGCAATAGCTGTTCCAAAATCCTTTTGGAAAACAATTGTTATTGCCGTACTTCTTTTTCGGAAACTTCTGAAGCAAATTCAATACTTTATTTTTGTTTTGTATTATACTTAGGTATTATACTTATTATATAATTAGTATTATGTTTATTAAACTTTGTATTATACTTATATATAAATAAGGATTGTTTCTTAAAATTCATTCCTTTTCAACAAAGTTAATTAACGGTGTTCTCAAATACAAAGGGCCTACTATCAGACACATTTTTAAATTCATTTTTGTTCAGAAATGCATGAAACAGGCAGTGTTTGTTATTCAGAAACTTTGCAATCGAAACATGTTTTCCATCTTTTGGTAAAGGCAGAAGATCTTTCAGAAAACACTGTCAAAGTCTGCATTTTGAACCGAATTCTCCATTCTTCATCACACAAAAGGAGAAAAACGGGTTTCCATGCGACACGAATACCTTATAACCTAGACGGTCTAGCTTATAACGCGATAAATAATTTATTTATCAAAAAATTGAAAACTTATTTCGATTCCAAATCGCTTCAATTGTCAGGCATGCAAATGTTATGCTTTTGCATTTAAAAATGCGTCAGAAAGTTTTGCGTTGTTCAGCAGATCATTTGAGAACCACATTAAAAATAAAGTAGACTGCTTAATTTGTGCAATCGTGCACCTATTGCACTTTTTAATTTCATTTATTAACGAATGACCAGTTATTGTTTAACAAACACCAAAAATATTAAAAGGAATTTCTTTTAAATCGCTTCAGCAATTCTTGAAAAAAATGAACTTTACTCCCAGCTATTTTCTATATGATTTCTCTATTGTTATTGCTCAGTTTAGTATTATTATTCTGGAGTAGGCGGGGCGGGGGGAGGGGGGGGGGGAATTAAAAATTAGCGAGACTCAAAATCAGAGAAGCATATTTCGAAAATTAGCAAGGCATAATTTAATTTCAACACAGCGGTTTTAAATTCCACGTCGTACAAGAAATATAGTATTGTGTTGATAGAAAATAACATAGCACACATATAAAATGTACATGTTTAGTTTTATTTATTTTTTAATTTCTCCATAAAAGTTATATATATACACATACAGAGTTGCTAAGTATCCGGCTTTTTGCACAAAAAGAATTTTTTAGAGAAAATGTTTTTCTTTTAAATCGAAAAATGTTCTGATTAAATAAAACAACATTTTCTGTACTAAATTACTGGTGTCTAAAAAGCCAGAGACTTATCAGGTCTGCACATATTAACATTTAGTTTAGAGGAGGCCCCACCAGAGGCTGAGAGGTTCTGCTCTTCAAAGCTGGTAGACGGGAGGTGCTGGGTTCAAACCCCTGTCACGCTCGTCGACCTAACCGTTCAAAGTTTTCCGGGGTTTTCTTCGAACCTTGCTGTAAATACGGGTTAGAGTCCCTTAGAAAGACCCCCACGGATGTCATCCCCCCTAGGGCCCCTATCCCTTGTGTAAATAATCGGCCGTCATAAACCAACTAACCAACCAACCATCAATTTAGAGGAACTAGGAATTTTTTAGTTATATTCTCTCATTTTTTCGCAAATTGAAAAAAAATGCTTATTTAAGGAAATTCCTTTTTTAACTTATTTAATTTTTAAATGTATATGAATGCTTGGAGCTATTTTTAAATAAAGTATTTTTGTATTAGCATACAGTTTTATTCTTTTTTTACTTATTTCATTTACTTAATTTTTTTATTCAGATTTCTACTACTATTTCCGTATAGCAATATTCGGCTAATTTAAGTACAACATAAATTTTAATACAATTTGGAAATAGTGGTTTATTTTTTAATTTAAAAAGTAAATGCCCAACTCTTAATGCCAAATCCATTGGATATAACTTTATTTTTCTTTACTGTTGATACTGATTTCTATGTATTTATTTCTAGCTTTTTCTTCTCCTGAATTTGTTTTTTGTTATAATCTAAATTGTAATAAAGAAAAAAAAACGTTTATTTAAATAAATTATTTCTGTATTACTTATTTAATTTTTAAGTGTATCTGAAAGTTTACAGCTATTTTTAAATAGTATTGTACCTAGTTGTTTGTGTTATAAAATAAGTACGTAAATGTTTTGCTTATCACATTAGCTTACTTGTTTTTATTCAGATTTCTGTCACTATTTCCGAATTTTTGCCTAATTTAAGTACAAAATAAATTATAAAACAGTGGAAGTGTTAGTTTATTTCTGAATTAAAGAAGTAAATGCCTTACTGGGAACACAAATTCCATTTGGTAAAACTTTATTTTTCGTTACTGTTCTTTGTTGCGATGCCCATATATTTATTTTTACATTTTTCTTCTCATGGAAATCATTTTTTGTTACAATCTGAATCATGATAAAAAGAAAATAAATGTTTATTTACGGAAATTATTTTTATTTGCTTATTTAATTTTTAAAAGTATCTGAAAGTTTAAAGCTATTTTTAAATAAAGTATTTTTATGTTAGCATAAAAAATTATTCTTTCTTTTTTGCTTGTAACATAATATTTTGTTTTATATTCTCCTTTTCAAAATATAAACCACTATTTAAACGTTCATTGTAAGTGTTTCTCTGCTTATTTTTAAGAGACATCACTCAATTATTTCAAAACCCAATCACTTGAATTTAATGACTTCACAGAAAAATGAAATTTTCATGTCCGTATAACATTTAAACCTTATTTACAAAGATAAGCTATTACTTTTGACAGATAAAAAGGTTTCCTTTAGGGAAAAGTAAATCCCGAAATTTCTCACGATTGAAAGTCGTTAGCGGATGTGCCTAATGATTCCACATGTTCTACCATCACGTGGGTGTGTTCATAAATTGAAAATGTTTGAGAAAAGTGAAACCTGATTTCACATTGTTTTGGGGTCATTTGTTGTAACTTAAGATTATGTTACAAAGTTAGTAAATCTAATTTTAGTTTAAAGGAATTCTGAATTTACAAAAACTTAATATTAAAAAGAAAGACATCTATATTAATTACATATATAACTGATAAAGTTCTTACAATTCTAATGTAGAAAAATAATGTAGTAAATTAAATAATTAGTCTTTTTATAGTAATCATTTTTTGAAACTCATTTGTGTATGTGTGGTGGCACCATCTATGATCTTTCATTGAAAATATAAACAAAAAAAGAATAAACATACCAAAATGTCTGGATTACAGGATTTTCTAGATTGAAGATGTTATACTGTATATCCGATATTTATTTTCAAAATATCATGAGATTTGATATTTCTAAACTATCATTGTGTATAATATTTTTGATATTTTCTGTCAAAACGAGTATAAATTAATTTTTTAGCTGTTATTGAGTGTGCCATTTTGTTGATAAAAAAGCTTTACTCTAAGAAAAAAATTTTGCCCCCCCCCCCCCAAAAAAAAGCAACATAAAATAAAAACAAAATAAATTGCAAGCTTGAAGGGGAATTACTAAATGTAGAACCAATAATTATGTGAAGCAATATTTAGTAGAACAACCATTGAATGATAAATTGTCTAATATAGATAAAACGTTATTTGCAGTTTCAATAGAAAGAATCTTTTCTGGTTTTTGTTTAGTTCAGTTTAAATTGCACAACAGGTTAAGGAATAAAAAATCAGACTTACATTAATTTACATTTGTGTTCAAAGTTTTCAATAAAAGCAAAGTATTTTGTATTAAGAATTTTGTTGTGTTAAACATAATTTTTTTTAAATATTTGATAAAATCCTAGAGTTTGTGAGTATAAAAAGCAAATTGTGTCTGTTTTCAATTAGTTCATATTCATTTTTGTTTTGTAAACGAAAAGACATTTAGAAAATTGTTTTTTAAGTTTTCATGCTAAGGGTAATATGTTTTAGTTTATGATTTATACTAAGTCTGGAAGTATTTATAATGATCAGTAATTGATTATTTTGAAAATATCACACTCACACATATTAGGTCAACCAGAAAGTTTTTCAAAGTGAAGAGCAGTTTTGTTGAGTTATTTTGCTACTGGTGATAAGGAAAAACTTTGAATGACCCAGATATATAAATTCGGTCTTTTCTGCTTACGCTGCCTAATTCTCGGTTGTTTTGTGGCATAATGTTTGTTTCAGTGCAGTGCTAAGAAATTCATACCAATGAGAGACTTTTTCGTTGTGAGGTGTGTAACAAAGTATCTTTATCCCAATCCAATTTAAATGTCCACATGCATGTTCATACTAAAGAAAAACCATTTTCTTGTGAGGTGTGTAAGAAAAATTTTTCTCGAAAATCTGATTTAAATGTTCACCGGCGTATTCATACAAATGAGAAACCTTTCTCTTGTGAGGTATGTAACCAAAGTTATAGTCGTAAGTCTAATTTAATAAACCATCGGCGTATTCATACTAACGAGACACCTTTCTGTTGTGAAGTGTGTAACAAAGTATTTTCTCGAAAATATGTTTTAAATGCTCATCGACATATTCATGCAAATGCGAAACCTTTCACTTGTGAGGTGTGTAACAAAGGATTTTCTCAGAAATCTTACTTGAATAAACATTTGCGATCTCACACAAAATAGAAATCTCTCTCTCATGAGATATGTAACAAAGGATTTATTCAAAAATCTCATATGACTGTTCACCTATGTAACATATTAAAGAGTAATCTTTCTCTTTTTAAATGCACACAAAGGAATTTTCAACTATCTTTGTAAGTGTGTAACAAAGATTTTTCTCAAAAATCGAATTTATATATAACCACAGGCATGTTTATGCTAAAGAGAATTAAGTCTTATTTAGGTATATATAATCAGGTTCATACTAAAGAGAGACTTTTCACTTGCCAAGTGTAATAAATGTTTTTCTTAAAAATCTCATTTAAATATCCACTTGCCTTATCTTACTCAAGCGAAATAATTTTTTTGAGCTTGTAACAAAGATTTATTTTAAATATCTACTGTAAATATTCACATTTTATCTATTCTAATATGTAAGACTAACTTTTAAGACATTAATTTTTGTAAGACATTTAATTTTATCTATCATGTTGAAGTCAAAAGAAAGCCTTTTATTTGTAGTGTGTGGATTAAAGTTTTGTGTAAGATTAATTTTAATTTAAAAAAGATTAGCTACATTAGAAGAAATATCTCTTTTGTGAAATCTTTGATGAATGATTATATTTAACAATATAATTAGGTTTTTCCAATTGTATGGTATAAATGTACATTCATAATGTAGGAATTGCTCATTTATGCAAGCATTACTTTAAAATAGGCAAAACAAAAATAAGTCTTGCATAAAAATATTACTGTATTATCAATATTTTTCTTTTTTGTCATGAGCAGTTCTACGCATATACATTTATTAAAGTTTTATAATTTATGTAATATGTTTTAAAACATTTAGATGTATTCATTAAAGATATTGGTATGATGATTTATACAATTATTATTTTAAAGTAGGCAAAGAAAAACCAGTTCTTGTTTTCAAATAGTATTTTATTATTATTATACATTGCTTTTCATTTATAAATTAATTTTAAAATGTATATCATTATTATTTTTCTTTCATGAGAAGCTCTACTTATCATATATTCTAATACGAGCAAATCTTGTGTGTGGTTATATATATATGCAAATTTTATCTTAAAAACGGCTCTAACGATTTTGACGAAATTTTGTATCCTACCATTTTGGGGCACCAGAAAACCATTGTGCTAGGTCGCGTGTTCAACAAAATTTGATTAGTGGGTCATCAAGGGTCAGGGTCAAGCTAATTCTATCTAAAAAATGGTTCAAACGATTTTGACTAAACTTTGTATCTTACCATTTTCGGGCACGAGAAGACTATTGGGCTGGGTCACATGTTCGAGAACTTTCGATTAGTGGGTCATTTTTGGGTCATCCCGGGTTAAGTTAATTTTACCTAAAAAACGGCTCTAACGATTTTGATTAAATTTTGTGTCCTACGAGTTTCGGGCACGACAAAATCATTGGGCTAGGTCACATGTCCGAGAAAATTCGATTAGTGGGTCGTTTTGGGGTCACTGCAGGTCAAGCTAATTTTATCTAAAAAACGGCTCAGACTAATTATATTGAATTTTGCATCCTATGGTTTTCGGGCACGACAAGACTCTTGGGCTAGGTCACGTGTTCGAGAAAATTCGATTAGTGGGTCATTTTGGTCGTGGGTCAAGCTATTTTATCTTAAAAACGGCTCAGACTATTTAGACTAAATTTTACCTCCTATGATTTTTGAGCACGAGAAGACTGTTGGGCTAGGTCTCAATTTCGAGAATATTCAATTAGTGGGTCATTTTGGTCATGCTTTATTATGGGTCGAGCAATTTTATCTTGAAAACGGCTCAGACTATTTAGATTAAATTTTGCCTCCTATGATTTTTGGGAACGAGAAGACTGTTGGGTTAGGTCACATGTTTGAGAAAATTTGATTAGTGGGTCATTTTGGTCATGCGTCAGGATATTTGAACTCAAAGCTAATTTTGACCGAGCATAGCTCGGTCTTCCCTGCTCGTTATTTAGATTTAAAGTAATATTTTAATTATATTGTATGTATTTTTTTAATAAAGAAGAACAGACTAAAATTATTAAGTCTGAAACTTGTGTTAAATGTACTTTAAATCATTTTCCTTTTTATCTCATGTTACATGAATGGCTTAATAAATAGAAATGAAATAGCACTTCCATGTGGTTACATATTACGCTCTCCACAAAACACCCTAAAGTAATGTAAAACTAGTTTTTCGGGAGATATGGAGTGGGAAAATTAAACTCTATTAACTGTCTACAATTGGCTAATTTTTTTAAATTTTGAATTGCTAAACTGTTTTTGCTTGCTACATTTATTATAAATTAAATAACTCAATTAAGGGAACCCGGGGCAGAACGAGGTACGAAATTGAAAATATGTTTTAAAAAATACAAAAGTGTTAATTAAGAGAGCTCCAAAATTTTCTATGCACACATTATAATGTACTAATCACAAAAATTTAATAATATTGTAAGAAAACAAAAGAACAATATTTTTTTTTCAGAAACAGAACATTATGTCATTTGCCCCCTTCTGCCTGGGAATGGGGCAGAACGGGTGGTAAAATAAATAATTATAAAAGCATATAAATTTTTTTAAAAAAAGGTTGCTCTATATTTATTTAGTTTTAAGTGACTATAAATGTTTAACTACAGTTTTCATTGATTGTGTCCGCTTCTTAAGCCTATTGACAAAATTCAGAACCTAGGACAGCCTGATCATCTTCGCTATCTACAGCCGCACAGGCGTTGTGTGCCCATTTTTCCACATGGAAAAAGCGACCCAACCTTCAACTGACTTTGAGTAAAATTCTCCGCAAAATAAACATTCACAGTCAGAACAATCCTCAGAATCACTCTCTCTAGTTTTCGATTCTCTCTTCAGCTTCTTCTTTTTTCTATTTTTCTCTTTTCCATTCATCTTCAGGCACTTCCCTTTGTTTTATTTCGTTCTTAATTTTACTATCTTTCTTAAATAATTTTAACCTTGCTCTTTCTGATTTGGCAAAGCTCTTTTCGCTTTTTCCCTAATAGCGGCATCTAACTCTTTTTTGTATGGGGAATCTGTTAAGACAGCGATCTTCCCCCCCTTCTGATTTGTCTTTTTCGCGCTTTGTTTATTTTTGAAATAGGCATTAGAATTTCAGGAGAAACATGAAATAAAGAGGCCCTCTTGTCATCCTAGAGCATCCAGGAGTGGCACAATTGGCTTCATTAAATCGGACATTCTTAGCCGGCATGTCATCGTTAGAGTTAGCTGAAACCTCGTCAGCTTTATCATCCAACCTGATAGGCATGTCTTTTGTTCACTGCTGTGCTAAGCGAAGGCAATTCCAATTGTTCGGCTACAGATATGATCACTTCTTCACTTGAAGTCCGATGTCAGTTGTGCCTGCTGAGAAAAATTCGGCATCGGTCAATATGGGTGGGTCAGTTGTCCATATTCCTGTAGCTTGGAAAATCACTAATAATGGTTTTCATGTTGCGCTTTGCATAAAAGCTGATGCAAAAAGTGTTGAAATTTGAAAGAGAGGTACAACTTTCCCTGGTTTGATTCATAGCCATTTTTTCGACGCTCATCTTTGTAATAAAAGCTTAAAGGGTTCATGAAAGAAACATCAAGTGGCTGAAGTTTGTGAGAACAATGGGGTGATAGACATAGCAACGAAACGCTACTCTCCCTCGCGCAGACTATAGCCTGATTGTTTTTGGTATGTGTTGAGTGGCCATCTAATAAGAGAAGAACCGGGAAATCTTTTGATGCCTTAGAAAATACTACAAATTTTCGAAACCATACAAGAAATAACTCAGCAGTCATCCATTCAATGCTGTGCACCTCAGCCAAACTTTCTGCTGGAAATCCTAACTAAAATTCTTTCTGCTTCTTTCGAAGAAAAGTGATCATAGGGGGCATATAAGATCCACTTGCCGACTTACAAATAAGGCAGGTTACAGTTTCGCCTAATTCTGAGGATGTTAACGATCAGACTTGCCGTTTCCTCTTGCGAGCTACAATATTTGATTGGTTTTTAGGGTTCTCTGAAAAGCCCGTTTCATCGCAATTAAATATTTGAGAAGCCGTTAATTTATGCTTCTGGATTAAATTTGTTAGCAACGTAAAAAAACATACCCACAGCTACTTTATTAAAGCGAATGGCTCTTGTACCAGATGTTGCTTCAGGTTTGCAAACAGAAAAAGTAGGATATCTATTAAGGAATCCATTGACCCAATCTTGGCCTGCGATTCCATTTTGAATACCATTTATTTAAGCCACTGATAAGCTAAGTTACGCAAGTCTTTCATTGTTAGACCGAATAACCTAACCTCCATATTTTAAAAAGAATTAACGAGCTCAAGTTCCTGCACTTCGGTAAACAGGTTTTTAAATTTTACCCATCGTTTTGTGCCAATCGCCGTTTAAAGATGATCCACTGCGTGTGACGTTTTAAGAGTCATGAACTGGCTTGTATTTTGTTGGCTGCAGGCTGCCTGTTTTTTTCGTTTGCCTTCGGGAGAAATATGACCTGATTTGTGTACGAATGGGTACGAGATTGTGAGATTGGGGGACGAAAGGGTTTGTTTCTAATTATGACCTTTCGTTATTGAGACATGTCAGTTCATGACGTTCAAACATCTCAAAAAATGAGAAATTTTACACTGTGATTGCTACGAAATGTCGCGCTCGTCGTTTTGTGCCAATCGCTGTTTAAGGATTTTTCACTCCGTTTGACGCTTTAAAAGTCGTGAAAATTCCAAGTATAGCGTAATTCGAATTCAGCCGCAGTACAGCTGATAATAACTTTGAAGATATTTCATTGGTAGAGCGAATTTTAGAAATCTTTATTTTCGCTTAGAGGTTGGTCTCATCAAGTCCCTTTGCAGTTGAGAGGTACAAATGATGTTTGACTATGAGACAGATTCTGAACTATGTCGTTTTTCTGTTGGATATAAATAAAGCAGTTGGGGAGCCTCCGTGCCCAATTGGTTAACACATCATACCGCCAATCGCTTGAGAGCGTAGGAGTCAATTCGGCAGGTTCGACTCCCGTCATCTCCATTGCACAACCTTTGTGGAACCCCTTGTTGTAATCCTCTGATGTTGTAAATTTCCTTGTGGTTCTCTAGTCCGTATATGTTACCGATGGCGTATAAGCGGGCACTTGATGTCAAGCGCACAAGTCAGATGCATTTGACATTTGACGGAAATTGCTTTCAGAACTATAAGCTACAAGGCTGTTTGTTTCGAATGATCCATATTTTTTTATTCCCAGAAGCACATGCATGACTTTGACAAATACATAAATCTTCTAGATAAGATAGCACAAGGAAATAACAGAGAGTTACAACCGAGAGCTCCACAAAGTGCTTGCAATGGGGCTGGCGGGAGTCGAACTCGCCGGCCTTGATTCCTACGTTCAAAAGCGGTTAGCGAAATGGTGCATTAGCCATTTGGATACGTAGGCCCCAGTCAGATGCATGTTCTCAATAAAATAAACAAACAAACAAGTCATTGTTTCCACTCCAAAAATAATTTCTTTGTTGTGGTTGATGCCACAACGATATTGAAATTGCAATGACAACCCTCAGATCGCGACCTAGTTATACACGGCCGGTGCATGACGTTTAAAACGTCACATGCAGTGAATCGAGACTAACGAAAAAGAAAGGCTACCGCGATGCTTTACGCGTATCTTTTTTACACACCGCGGGAGTCACGTGATGCTCGAATGTACCAATGCAACTGTACGAAAAGAGCATCACGTCACTCTAGCGGTCTGTAAAAAAAGATAAGTGGAATGCACCGCGGTAGCCTGCTTTTTTCGTTAGCCTCGCAGTGAATCCACTCATGCACAATCCACTCCATGTGACATATTAAACGTCAAGCGTAACCAACAAAATACACGGCCGTTTCATGACGGTTGAAACGTCACATGGAGTGTATCACATTTACACGACGATTGGAACTAAGTGGCATGTCTATAATGTTAGGGCAATCGCCGTGTATAGATTATCGACTCCGTCTGAAGTTTTAAAAGTCATGAAGTGGCTATGTACTTTGTTGGGTTCAAGCACCCTGTTTCTTTTTTGTCTTGGTGAAAAATATGATTTGATTTGTGCACGAATGGCGACGAGATTGTGTGATTGAGAAAAAATATGGGGATTGGTGGATAAGTGTGTTTTTTATAAACATGCCCTTGCCTTATTGAGATTCGTCAACGAATCGCTTGGCGACACAATGACAGTGTTGTAAAGATGCCTTGGTTTTTCAGTTTGTCCAAAACCATCCCAAACCATCGAATTCTATATCCCATATGCCGTTGCTTTCATATGAATGCGCCTTAGCGATATTTGTCCTGGAGAGTTCATTTAGATGAGTGATGAACGACAATACCTAGAATGGTGACGCCACAATCTAAACACACATATACAGGCGAGTTTCTTGTGTTCTGGATAATGAGTTGGCAATATTTTAGACAAAATCTGACCATGCGCTCTGTGCGTATGACGTTAATTTCTTCTTGAGACCAAGGCCAATGAAATAAACGACCGGTTCACCTACGATCCCCGTAGTACCCTCCGGTTCGTTTACGGGAAAGGACTTTAAAACGTCACGCGAAGGGGAACATCTTTACACGGTTATTGGCACAAAGCGATGGGCGCGTCTCTTTGTACGAATCGCCGTGTAAAGATGATCAACTCATTGTGAAGTTTTAAATGTCATGGATAGGTTGTATATTTTGTCCAAAAGCGATTCAACTATTCAAATTTTACTTCCAGTAAGTCGCCCACTCGCTCAAAGAGGCACCGTAGTCTTGCACATCTCAGCAAACTCTTCAGGTCTATTTAAATTATGATCTAATCATCCTATGCGTTGGCGTTCCAGCATTAAATCACAATGCCCAACAAATCACCGGCGGGTAAATAACCAATGAAGCAAATTGCTAGGTTTTTCTTATCATTTAAGGTCAGGAGCGACAATACCTAGAATAATAACGTCATAATTTAAACACAGCTATACAGGCAAGTTTCTCCGTGTTTTTGAAAGTGAGTTGGCAATTATCTGGACAAAAACTTCAGTCTGAGGAAGCGCTGTAAGCGTATGTCGTTAATCATTAATAGTTGTCGTTAGTCATTAATCCTCAATATGTCGTAATCAGTCTTAGCCTATGTTCTTTGAGTATGTCATTAATCTCTTATTTAGACCTTGACCAATGAAATACACTACCAGTTCATGAATTTTAAAACGACGTATGGAGTGATCATCTTAACACTGCAACAGGTACAAAAGCTATGTACCTGTACGTCGCTCTGTACGAATGCCATGAAAATATGATCCACACCGTGCGAAGTTTTAATCGTTAAGAATAGGTATAAGCTAATCAAATCATTCCCGTATGTCGCCACTCATACAAAGAGGCACCAAACTCCTACCCATACAACCAAAAGCATCCTCTGGACGTCCCATACAGATCCCAGTGGTCCTACAACCGTCAGATCCTGTAGACGCCATAATTCTGACGTTCAGAGAACGTCAGAATCAGGACGAACTATCCATGATCGTCCAGGGCATAGATAAACATCCGTAGCAGCGAAATTATCAGTGCGCATGCCCCGTCACATTTCGGAAAATCGGAAAAGAAACAACTTCAACTTTCAACTCTTCGTCTTCTGTGTTTTATTATATTGTCGTTTTGATTTTCATCACTACTATTATATTTTATGGATAAGGCTTGCATTTTAGTTTCTAAGGTAAGTAAACTTTTGAATTTTAAGTTTTTAAAGTTAACTTTTGAGTTTTGTTCTGAATTGTAAGGGTATTTTCTCAATTTATATCATGAATAAAGCAAACATTCAAACAAGCATGTACACCACACGGAAACTGTTACAAGCATTTTTAATGTAAGTAATTGTAAATTGTAAGAATAATGTGGTTATAATCATAAAACAAACCTTTATTTATTTTATTTTCACCGAAGTTAACAGTATATTTTAAAAGATAGATCGTTATGTGGCTTGCCAAAACATCGCTTGCAACCCATAGTTTGGGAACCGTTGTGTTAGATATAAAAATACACTAACAATTTTACTGTTGAAGAACAAATAAAAATATTCATAAGCTTTAAATTCAACTAATAAAATAATTTAAGCAATAAAATTATTTAGCTTAACAAAAGTTCATAAAAATTATAATGAAGTATCTTTTTACTTCAAGAATAACATATTTATAAAAATAATTTTGTAAAATTAGGATTTTCAAATCCGAACCCTATATGTGGAGCCCAAGGGTAAAGATCCAGTTAGGGACTACCTTGTACCCACAATTTGTATTAATTTTTATTAAAAAAAATACTACCTGGTTTTTAGCTTTTTTTTTAGGGGGCGGTGGGTTCAGGTGTCAGAGTACCCTTGACAAAAAAGATAACACACTGTTTCATTTCTTAATGTTGAAAAAAAAAAGTCAGTAGAAACTTACTTTTAGATTTTTATGTTACATTTCAATGTTATTTTTTATATTTAATATGTTTAAAATCTGTCTTGCATGAGCTGTCAAAAGATCGCAGAAATAACACAAATTTTGTCAAAAGTTCGTTAAAACAATGCAAATTTCGTCAAAAGAGCTTGAAAAAAAGCAAATTTCAACAAAGAATCGGGAAAAAAACTTAAATTTCATCCAAGGATATCGTGGTGAAAAAAAAAAAGCTAATTTTGACAAATATTCCTGAAAAAAACTAAAAGTTCATCTAAGAATCGCAACAAATACGATTTTCTTCAAAGGATCACAAATTTTTTAAAAACATCTCGGGAAAAAAAACTAGAATTTCTTTAAAAAATCGTGGAATAAACATGAAGTTTGATTAGAAAAATTGTGAAAAACCCCTCAAATTTCATCCAAAAATCAAGGCAAAAGATAATTTCATCTAAGAATTGCGGAAAAAACACGAATTTCATCAAAAAATTGTGAAAAAAAATGCCCATTTCGTTGAAGGATCGTGAAATTTTGTCAATCAATCGTGCATATAAGGCGAATTTCGTCAAACGATCGCACAAAAATACAAATTTCGTCAAAAGATTACGGAAAAAACGCGAATTTCATCTAAGAATCACAAATTTAGTCAAAAGATTACAGAAAAAAATGCAAATTTCGTCAAAGGATCGTGAAAAAAATGCAAACTCCGTCAAAAGATCGCGAAAAAAATGCAAATTCTGCCAAAAGATCGCGAAAAAACATAAATTCCGTCAAAAGATCTCGAAAAAAAAAAATGCAAATTCTGTCAAAAGATCAAAGAAAAAACGCGAATATCGTCAAAAGATCGCAAATAAAACACGAATATCGTCAAAAGATTGCAGAAAAACGTGGAATTTTGTCAATAAATCATGCAAATAAGGTGAATTTTGTAAAAGAATCGCAAAAAAAAATGCATGTTTTGTCAAAATATCGCGGAAAAAATGCAAATTTCGACGAAGAAGTGTTAAAAAAACCTTTCAGAAGTTTTTCCTGTGAGCTTCAGAATTTTTTTTTTTTCATAATCACCCCTGCTTCCTGCCTCTTGTTCTCTAGGTTCACCGAGAACATCCAAAAGAGAGAGAAGGAGAGCATTCATTCTGGTTAGGCTCAATGATCCAGAAACTCAAAATTCTAACTAATACAATTGCAGTAAGCATAAGCTGTCAAAACGGTTTGTAATATGCAGCCGGTTATTGCGCAAATTTAAATGCCCTCATTCGCAACAAACAACACAAGCCCATGGAACAAGGGCTGAATTCATTGGAATGATGGGAATATTCTTTGGCAGTGTACCACATGTGCCTCACTAGCACAAAAATACTGTTATTACATTACTTGTAATGTTAAAAATATCGCAAATGCCCCTAAAATTTTCCTAAAATTTGGGAAAAAATTCCTAAAATTCCTCCCTAAAATTTTGAAAAATCCTAGTGCTAGCCCTGGAAATAGAATGCATGGTATAAAAGGGAATAAAAAAATTATATATATAGTTATGACTCTCTAACAAAATTTTGTGCCATAAAAATATATAGATGTAACAGAATCTGAAGAATTGTGTACACTATAGAGCACATGGTTGATGAGTAAACTATCACCCCTCATTCTTGCATCAAATTTCAATTTACATTTCAATTAAATAAATTTACTTGATATAACTGAAGAAGATATTAAATATATTTAAAATAATAACAATAAATGAAGATATTTTTTACTGATATTTGTCAAGCATTCCTCACTTGACTGATTATCTAAAAGTTTCATCTCAACTGTACTTTGTGTTCATATTTTATTTTGTTTTTTCAAAATTTAAAACAAAGATTGCATAGAAGAAATATAATATTGAATGTCATTGAAATTCAACCAAATAAAGTATAAGGTAAAAAAAAAAAAAAAAAAAATGGAAAATGAATCCCAAACACAAAAACTATCTCAATTCAGAAAATCTTCAACAAGCTTTCCCTGACTTGCTCAAAAATCAATGTTTAGTGGAAATTTTACATCCTTATGGATACATGTAAAGCAAGTGCTCTGGAGAGATGTATTTTGAAGAGCGATTCCTCCATATCAATTACCTATCAATACCATCTCTGAATCAAATTTAATCCACAGATAAAAATAAGATAAATTATTGTAAATTATTACTGTACCTAATGAAGAATTCTTTTATTTATACATTGACTGAAACATCAAGTAGAGAAATTGAAAAAGTCAAATAAAATGATTAAACATGTTGCAAAAAAATTTTGAATTAAAATTAAAATATTATTTTTTTCTTTATCAAGATAAATAACTATTTTTATTCTTTTAATAAATTGATAATCTGAACATTATTCTGGAACTATGGAAAAAATCTTATGAAAATATAATTTTTTTTGAACAAAAGTTAATAATTATAAACACTGTGAGTACTTCAGCTACAAAATCCCAAGTATACACAAGAAGATATTATTGAACAGAATAAATAACAGAAAAGAAAATGAAGACTTCATGACTCAACAATCTTCATACGTGCTAGTGTGAACTCTGACTTTTCTCATCTATAGTGACATAAAATCATATGTTACCCACATTAACTTCTTTTGAGTTTTGTTTTTTCAAGTCATCACCATATATCAGCCAAGTGTAGCCGGTCATTGAAAAGGAGTGGTACCTATCCTGATGCATCGACGAGCTATGCCAAGGAGATCCCATGAACTGCAAGACTGACCATCTGCTGGCGGATCCTCATCTTTTGCTGTCATGAATTTCCATGGAAGGACTGATCTACTGCTGATGACAGATCCTCAACTTTAAATTTTAAAAGATACGTTTTTTTTTTTAATCTGAAAATTTTGTTCTCTTTGTAACTTTTTACAATGCTGTTATATACTTTAATTTTGGTAATATTATGCAATGTTGGAGTAAATTCTGTTTGTCTTAATTTAAACTATTTTCATACAATTGTTTAAATTTTAAATATCCAACATATAAATTATATTTAGGGTTCTTTTTGCAAGTAAATTTTAAGCGAGTATGACTGCTGAAGTTGTTCTGAAGTATCCATTACTAATTTATCAACTTTTTGTCTATCAATTATGACACTATTTAATCTGTGTGGTACTTTAGTTTGGACTGTTCAAAAAAAAAAAAATCTTTGTGTGATAGTGATATTCATTCACAGCTGTTATTTTAATTTTGTTCTACCTAAATTCTCCTAAATTTTTATCTTGTAATGTACAAAAAATTATGAAATTTTAAATTTAAGGTGTAAATAGATATCTGTACTGGATAGGCAGAAATCATCTATTATTCCTATGCAAATGCATGAAACAAATTTTTATTTTTGTCAAAAAAAAAAAAAAAACCTTTTTGTGTCTATATTATTTAAAACTTTTGATAATTACATTGTATCTGTAATTTAAATGTCATTTCAATCATTTTGGCTTATAAATAATCTGTTTTTATGTGAAAAATAAAAACTTGTCACAGGGAAAATTCTAATTTCCTTTAAGCTTAATGAGTAAATGTATTTCAATAACCTTTTGCTATTGTGGTATTTTAGATTTATTATGCCATAGTGCACAGATATTTTGGTAATTTTTTTTTCAAAATATAAAATAATGTATTTTCATATCCTGTTATTTTTAGTTAGTCACCTTTTTTTACTGAAACATAACTTCAAAATCTTGTGAGGATAATCTGTTAAATATGCTAGGAATTAACCTTTTTACCATGTCATATTTAATAAAAAAAAAAAAAGAAAAAATATATAAATAAATAAAAAAAGAAAAGAAAATCATCTTTGTTCACCTCACTAAATTATGTTTCAAATTTCTTTTAAAACCTGTTAAGTAATTCATGGTACCTACCCTTTTTGCTCAGTGCTGCAAAAAAAATGCAGACAGTTAGTGTAAAGTTTAAAAAAGTGGAAGTTGGACAATTCATGAATTTTCTGTTTGGTCTAAATTTTTATATGCCTAACCTAAAACCTTTTATGCATAGTACTTTATGAAAAAAAAAAAAAAGATATGACTCAAATTTATATATAAAAAAAAAAGTAAGGAAAAATTAAGAAATTAACCTTTTATATTATAAGTTTTTCTATGCTATTGGTTAGTTCATTTATATAAAAAAAAATTATGTATTACAAGTATTGGAAATTTTATTCCTTTTTACTATGTTGAGCACTCAATCAGTAGCTCTTATTTGAAATCAGTATGTCATATACTTGATATTTTTTTTTCTATTTTACTGACATCAGAAGTTTTTACTTTCTGTATTTATTGAGCAAATATAAATTTTGTCTCTTATTTTTTAAGTCAGTATGTCATATCTGTTTGATATAGACTTGTTTTTTTTCACTGACATTTGAAGTATGTTACTTCATTTTGTATTGAGCATTTGTATATAGCTCTTATGTATATTTTAAGTCAGTAGGTCATATCCAAAATGATAGACCTTTTTGTTTTCTGACGGTGAAATTGTGTACGTCAGCTACTACTTTAAAGCACTCATTTAGTGACTTTGTTTTTTCAGTCAGTAATTTGTTAATTATCTGACATGGTTCTGTAGATAACCATACCTGTACAAACTGTACTTTACCAACACAAACAAAAACTTTAAAATCAAGTAAATTTCCGTTTTTGTGTGTTTATAAATTTATATTATTGTACATATATATTATTATGCTGAGATGTTCAGTTACTTACACTTGTCTTTTGTTATTTTTTATGGATCTCTGACAACTTGGGAAGCTATACACCCCTTAGTCGCACAGTGGAGCCTGATCAACTCTGACGAATATGGAGATACCTGCCAGAAATAATAAAATAATGTCAAGTATGCCATGTTATGTGTGGTGAAAACTGTACTGTACTCTCAAATTAAAAAAAAATATGTAAAGACCACAGGTAACCTTTTTTATTGTAATGATTTTGTATGCTCATCTTCAGGCATGTGTATTTTTTTTTACTGTTTAGGCATGTTCACGTAATTTTTTTTTTCTCTGTTTAAGACTTGTATATATTTGTTCCTTATATTTAGGATGTGTGTTACTGTTTCCTTTTCATTTAGGATTGTTTTTCCTGTTTAGGAATTTTTGTTTCACTTTTTGCTCAGTCATATGTTAAATTTTTTTTCAATTTAAGATCTCTTTTGACTGTCGTGTAGGAAAATTTTTTTCCTTTTCCATTTGTTCAACCATTTGTTAATTTTTTTTTCTTTTTATTAGGAAATATCTTACTTCAATTTTATTGTAAATGTATTTTTCTCATTGTCTGTTAATTGGATTTTGTTTTTTCCATTTTGCAAAAAAATTCATTCTCATTTTCTTCTGAAATCTAGCAATTATGCTTTCTTTCATTCAGTCAATTCAAATGAATTTTTTTCTCTGGCTGGTCTGAATATGTTGTGGGAAAATTAACTCCTTTTACTTAATACTCAATTTTCCCACTCCATTATTATTCATTTATCCTTATTAACTTTTATCTCATTCTGTTTACATTTTAGATACTTTCTTTTAATTTCAATAGTTATCTTTCCCATCCATTTTCGAAGTTGTAGTCTCATCTTTGCTTGAAAACAAGCACTACAACTTTCACTTCAATCTTGGCCTCGCGATCGCACGTTGTAGTTCTTATTTGGCTTTCGCCAAGATAGCGCTTTCTGCGATCGCAGAACCATTGTTTCTTCTGCATCCAATTGGATCTGTTCCCTTGTTGTTCTTGGCGTTTTTATGGTTCCTGCTTGGCGTGATTTGAAACGCAACAAGTATGGCAACCTATGTTCGTATATATACGAACGCACACTGTTTCTAGCTACTAGCTACAACAACAAGGATATCTGCAACAACATCAAGTATAGCAAGATGCACGAGGATGTGTGCCTGTGCCTCTCAGTTGTTTTTTTAGAATAATTCATCCAGAGTGAGGTATATTCAATCTATGTGCATCCACGAGTTGTTTTGGATTGATCTTTTGCTGAGTGTTCTTTCACAAAGCGGTAAGCCAAACATGTTGATACATTTGTTTATTTAATATGAAACATTAAAATTAATTTCAAGAAATACACTTATCAAACTTACAAGATAAGTTGGTCGTAAGGATTAAGCTAGGATGAGTAACTGTTCAAGCATTCATTATTCAATTTACCATATCAAATCTAAAGTTTTTAAACTAGATTTCAAGTTTATCAAAATTCTCATTCATTTATCTAACAGTCTTTTTTTTGTGATATATTAACTGTGCTTATACCATGCCTTTAGATGTAGTAAAATCAACAGGTAATGTAAGTGGTCTCATAGCAATACAAATGTACAAAAAAGATGAATAAACCAGATTTAGTTTATTCCAATACCTTTTGTTATTATTGCATTTCATAGATACACATATTTAAGTTCTTCTTATGAACCTCATGCAAACATCAGGGAAGTAAAACTTCTCTCTATATATTTAATTTAATGAACCAGGTCATCATCACCACAAACCAATTTCAGTCTATAAATATTTATATAATTCAGTCTAATCTCTCCTTCACTGGCTCCATATATTTTTTTAATCACAACAACCACTGTATACTACATAACTCAAAGCGTCTGTGTGAGAGTATATGACCCATCTTTTACTATAAGACGTCTCGACAAAGTGACGCAGTCCAAAAATCAAGTTTTGACATAACCTATGCGTGTAATATGCGCTTTCACAGTTTTAAGTAGAATTTTTGCCGTTTAATTGAATCACATTGTTGAATAGAATTTGATTTAAGAAAGTGGTGGATTCTGTCAAGGCGAAAAGGCCAAAAAACTTAATTTTAACTTTACTAGTTTTGTTTCATATAAGTGGCAATTATAGTAATTTTTTTAGCTCTGGGGGGGGGGGGGTTACCCCCCCCCCAGAGCTAAAAAAATTACTTGGCAGCACCATTGGACAGAAAACAATTTTAACAACTCTTTAAGTTCTGTAAACCTATGGGGAAAAACTCATATTGGCGAACATCGGCCGACATTGATCGAGATCGGGCAGCATGAGAAGTGCATGATGACAACTGCAATTCAACCAATCAGAGACAAGCATCCTTTCCCCCTTTCCTTCAGTCTTGTTTGTGATTAAAACATGGCTGCGGATGCATGCTAGTTGTGTGTGAAAATTATAACTGTTTTTACTCACTAATAGGTATGTATTCCTATTACTTATAATCTGTACTGTTTTTTGAACATTTGAAGATATAATTTTATGCATTTGATGAAATAGCTTTAATTTAAACGTATTTTAAAAAAAAATCTGTTTAAGCGTAACCCTAATTGGTATACATCGTTTAATGTTTTTGTTATTATTATTTTTTTATTGATTGTCTTGATTCTAATGAACGATTTTTTAAATTTTACCATAGAAATAGAATGCGTATAGGTATGCAATTGAAATTGGTATTTTTTATCGCAAATATTTTGTGCCTTTGTGTAGGATGCAGCTTATATTATTTACTTTTAAATTTTTTCCTAAAACCATTTTTCAAGGCAATCACAGTGAAATGTATTTTCAAAATATTTTAAATTTCTCGGTTTAATAAGATTTACAGATTTTGTTTGATTCACGATTTTCTGTGTCTGGTCTTTCATATTATCATTTATGTTTTAAAATTGCATTTTAAAGTTTAAGATAAATAAATTACTATTCTTCAGATGCCTTTTTTAATAATAAAACATACTTTCTACATTTAAAAAATTATTTCTGAAATATACATGCGGATTAATTTTCTTTTTATTTTAAAAATCAACATTCAATCTTCCAACTTTCTCTTTTATGGTCAAATTGAAACATTGTAACACATCATTGAAACACATCCACTGTAAATATTAGATTTTTTTATGGGACAATTTGTTTAGAGATCCCTTTTTAAAGATTTTTGTTGATCCTAATGTCGTCCTATGTAATATTCAAGTATGAAAGTTCTTAGTTTTTTTACTTGTAAATCTTTTTTTTTTTAAATGTCACTTTGGCTGTTTTGGAGACTGATTAAAAGGATAAAATAAAAAAAATAATGCAATGAAAATTTAGAGAAGGGGGGGGGGGGATAGATAAAATTGTAATGGTGTACAAATTCTGTGCTTTTAAATTTTCCTAGTAACATATGCAACATTTAAAATATAAACTAATAATATAAGTTTAAAAACTGATTTTAAGATGCATAACAAAATAATTAATATATGTGCTCAGTTTTTTTCTCTAGTGTTCCCAGTTTCAGCGACTATTCTTTCAAATGCAAAATGAAGGTTGGGGGGTACTAAAATAAGAAATATAAATAGTTTTAAAAAAAGTATTTCTTTAAAAAGCGTTAAACTAATATATATATAATTTTTTAACTATTTTGTGCTCATAATGCATACACATCATGCAAATTTTGCGATATTATCTCCGATTTTGCTTTAGAGTGTTTTCTTCTCGCAAAGTTTGCTTCAGTTTGAGTAGCTATGCTAATATAGTGCAGAAATTTTAGCATGGGGATGTGTTTGAACTTTGAACTCATAATATAGCATGAATAACAGAAAATAGTTGTGAATAAAAACTATAGTGGTTTCAATTTTAATGTCTGTCTTTTAACTTTAATTGCATATTTATTTTACATATACCTAAATCAATTACATTATGTAATTTTCACAGATATTTATTTCTGCATGTTATATTGCAATAATAATACTTTCATGCCTGTATATAATGGTAGTATAAAAACTTATGGTGATCATGAATCTGCATAACTTAAAAATTTAAACTTTTCAAATCCTATTTAATTTCTGTATGAAATAAATATGCCACACTTATAGCATAAAAAGTCGTTTTACTCCCACCTAAAATTTAAACTTTGCATTATTTAATAATGGAATGATGCTCGCAAGCTAATGTTAAACCAGGGGAGTTTTGTTTAGAAATTTCTCATTTGCATTTTAATATTTTGAAATGATTTTTTTACATAAAATATCTGAGGTTGATGTCTATCAGAATTTCTTTGTACTTTTCTGATTTTGGTTGATTTTTTTTTCTTTGAAGACACTTTTAGTTTTTATCACCTAAGATATTTCAAAATTATTGATTTTATTTATTTATTTATTATTATTATTATTTTTATAACATAATATTTTTCCCAACAGACTGTTCATCACTTATTAGTCTTGAATCAGTAAGTTCAGACTTGGATTCAGAATGAAGACAGTCAAAAAGATAAAATTAATAAATTGTCAATTTTATTAAACATTAAATTGATTTGCAGAAAGTTTTTGAGCCAATATTTATGTGCACAGAAAGTTTTTGGTTTTATATAAGTCTGCTGATTGATGAATTTTGAAAGTTTTTAACATGAATAATTGAAGAATTTTGCAGGGTTTTTTTTTGTTGTTTATGATGTTAGGCTGACAAACTTTGCACATTTGTGGTGATCGACTGATGAATTTTGTACTTTTTTACTAAGACTGAATGATAAATTTCATTGAAATTGAGAATTTGAAATGTTCTGTAAAGAAGCCCATTGTTCTGCGACATACATCACACTTTTAACCATATTCTGCTTTTGGTAAAAACTACTTTCTAGGGAACATTTATATTATTTTTGACGTCACTTCTGGCAAGAACTAATGTCTCAATCTATGAAAAGTGAAACAGATGAAGAAATCAATGTCTGGTGGATATCCCTGGGTTTGATTGCTCTCTGAAGATCATGAGTGTGTAGTTTTATTGTATAACAAATGACTACCATGAGTGATCTTCTGCAAGCACGTAAAATTTCATGTTCCTCTGTGCTAGCTGCTACTTTTAAAAATATTTTAAATTGAAATTTTACTTTGAAGATCTACCTACAATCTATCGATAAAATAGGAGTATCGCTTCTGTGCCGAAAAAGAAGAAAATGAAGTAAGTTTATTGAAGTGTCGTCAAAAATAATATCGATGTGGAAACAAACTTTTTTTTTATATATATAATAAATTATTTAGCTAATCATTACTTAGCTAAATTATGTTTTCCTAAAAACAGCATGTTAGTTTCGATTAGTCTGCGGTTTTAAGATAGTGAAAATCAAATTTTGATAGTTGTATTCTGAATTATCCTGTGGCTCATCGGTAAACATTTCCTTTTTTAAAAATACTTCTGCAAATTAATTAATTTTAGGTACTTTGTTGTTGTAGTGCCCCTATCCCACACACTTAATAAGTGTCATTTATACTATAAACACCAATTAAAATTGGAATTTTAGTAAAACATACATAAATTATTGTGATATTTGAAAGGTAAGCTCATTTAAAATTTCTATTTCAAATGCATTAATTGTACATAATTTCAAGAAAAGAATAGCTTTCCTGACTTTGTTTAATGCCTTTGTAAAATATTATTGATTGTTTAAATGGTCATTTCAGTCGCACTTTCTATTTAAAATTGCCATTAAAAAGTAATTTTAATTAAAAATTTAATGAAAAATATAATGATATTCACTGAATAATATAGAATTCCAACCGAGTGTTTATCCCCTAGTTGTATACATGAGTCTCTGATTCAGAATGAAAAGAGTCCTAAAGATAAGATATAATTTTTTTTTTCAAAGAAAAAATTTGAAACTAATAAATTTTTGTATTGATTTTTGATAATTTTTAATATAAAGTAATTCAATTTTAAAAGTTATACAACAGGTGGATTTTTGCATAAGTAATTTAATGAATTGTTTTCAACTAAATTTTGCCAGAAGATTACTTTTTATTGATTACTAAGTTTATATAAATACAATTAAATAAATCTGAAGATCTATATTTATGGTAAGAGCAGAAAAGAATAAATCCCTACAGCTACATGTTATTTTTCTTAAATTTTTAATAATGGTTAAATATTTCTATTGATTATGTGAAAAAAATATATAAAAAATTGGTATTAATATGGCAAAAAAAAAATAAAAATGCTGTATGTTACAATTTCCAATCTTACCACTTCCACAAATTCAAATTATTATGGATATAATATGATTTTTTATTTTTAATGAGAAAAGTAACATTTAATTATCTTTTTTACATTTTAATGTTTTCACTTAGAACACTAAAACTGAAAAAAAGAAAAAAAACATCAAAATGTAGCTATTAAAAATTTTTGAATAAATTATTTTATGAATATTAAATTTAATAAAATGCTTTTTTAGTATTCTTTCATTCATAATCTTTAATATTATAATTATATCTAATGGATATAATAATAAAAACTGAGGCCTTTAACAAAACAGTTAATCCATGTGGCATTTCAGATGCTTATATATACATGGATTAGTTAACTCAAAGCTGGACTCACCAATATAAAATGGTAAACCTTTTTTTTCTTACTGTAAAGAGTAATTGCTTTCTCATATTTTGCTAAGACAGATAATCAATATCGCCCTATATGAGAAAAAAAAATATTTGCCATTTTATAGTGCTGAATCCAGTTTTGGCCAATATCGGTCGGTCCGAGTTTCACCGATATCGGTCGGTTCGGGGTTCACCTATATCGGCCGGTCCGGCGTTCACCGATATCGGTCAATATTGGGTCCCGATATAGGCCGATATTGGAAAAAAAGCTAGCCATGCAATATTGGCCGGTCCGGTGTTTACCGATATTGGTCGATATTGCGAAATCGTTCCCGATATAGGCCGATATTGCTGTGCTACCTCGGTGTGTTTACTTACTAAAAGAAAAGCCCTTTCGTTTGTGAGTTTTGTAACAAAGAGTGTTCTCGAATATCTTTCTTAATATGCATATCCAAGTGCATATTAAAGGGAAACCTTTTTCTTTTGTCAGTTGTAATTTAAATTACTATCTTCAAATTCATTCTAAAAAAAACTTTTATTTCTGAAGTGTGTAACAAAGGATTGTCTACAAAGTCTAATTTAAATAATCACCATTGTAGCCAATACAAGGTAAATTATTTTTTCAAAAAATTTCACAGACATTTCATTTTAATTTTCGGTTTTATGTCCAAAGAAAGCTGTTATGTCCCTCAGTAACTTCGCCATTCATAATTTGGTATGTAAACAACTTTTCCCTTTTTGCAGTGAATATTTTTTAAGTTGCATTGTAATTTAAGATGTGTAGTCATATTAAAAGAATTGTTTATTTGTGAAATCTATAATATTTCTTTAAAAATATAGTTAGGTATTTTCCTGTTCATTCAAAAGTGTAAAAATTCATACATGATGTGTTAATAGGAGATTAATAGAGCATTTATGTTCTTATTTACTTTAAATTAAACAAAGGCAAATCTTTTGTTTAAAAATAGTGTAATATGTAAATTGTTAAGTGTGTTTAATGTTTTATATTTCCATATATAAACAAGTCAACATATTATACATTTTTAATAAAAATATATTATATACATATGTATTAATTAAATCAAATAAAGCATATTAAACTGTTTAATTTTGAAACTTACGTCCAGGACTAAGTGAGGCAAAAGTACAGTTTTACCGGGCTCTAAATCGAAAAGAGCTAAGGAGGAACCGGTTTGTATTAAATATATACATAGTACCCAGGTGACACATCCTGTATCTGTTCCAAGTCTCACAATTTCTGTGACTGGCCTAGCTCAGAATGTTTTACCATCTGTGTCTCGACGGTAGACTAAAATATCTTTAAAAACCTTGTTGTGAAATTCATTTAACACATCGATTAGCAGTAATATAGTTTAGAATTTACTTTAGTACTTCTCTACCGAGAATAGTTATGTATACTTCACTTTAACTTATTCGAAATCCATTATTGATTGTTCAAAACAAAAATAATATTAAATCCATCAATTCCCTTTCAAATCCATCTCTTCAATTTTCTTGATGCTGAAAGACCTTGGTATATCTGTGTATTCTCTAATTCCATAAAATACTAAAAATGGTATTTTTTTAAAAATGAGTGGAGTTGTAAATATTTCACAAAATCCACTCCCATAAGCGATTTAGTTCATTGATTGGTGAAATTATTTTAAAATATATTAATTGATTGTATAAAACTTATAACTTAGTTTCAAAAATTCTGGAAAACATATTTGTAAGATAAAATTTCGTAATTTGATACATAAATAAATCTTTCCTTCTGATCTCATATTACTTTAATATCTTAATAAATAATTGTGGAATTATACCTATGGTGCAGATGTCAAAAAATGCACCAGATTGCTTTTTGTCACCAAAATGGCAATTTTTCATCTCACGTGGCAATCCGGCAATTTTTCCGAGATTTTACTTTGTATGGCAACTCAGTAGTGTGCATTAATCGAAATCTACCAGAAATAGTAGCTGAGCCAGTTATATTCTTGAAAATGTGTGTGTATATTATAAATTAAACATTATATGTGTTTAATAATAAATTAAATATTGTATATGTTTTATAATAAAATAATTTGTGTGTGTTTATAATAAAAATTGTCTCTGTTTTATAATGAAATAAATATGTTTCTATTATAATAAAATCGTATGTGTTTTATAATAAATAAATGTGCCTATTTTATAATAATATTGTGAGTTTTTTGTATAATAAAATAAACTGACACACTGTTTTCTTTGGCTTGGTCTAACAAGTATTTTGTTGGCAAATTTCATAGTAATGCCAAATCTAAAAAAAATCTAAAATTAGCAGATAAGATAAATGCACATTGTAAACGTTAATAAACACCTATTTTGATAAAAGCAGGTTGAAAACTGTATATGCAATGCTAAAAAGAAGAAAGGTGAAAAGCTGCTTATGAAGAATTTGTGCATTGATAAAAAGACAGATTAAAACATAAACAAGCTTTTATTAAAAACAAAATATATCACACTTTATCTTTACTTAATTCAGCAACCATAACAATAAACAAATAGGCTAATGTAGGATCTGAACGATATTTAAATATTGAACAGTGATTCATTCCTCACTACAACCTTTAGCCAACAACTAATATGGTGATCAACACTGGAGCCCTAAGGATATCTAAACATAAGGCTTCAAAAATATTGTAAGCAATCAAAGTGCATGAAACAAGGAAATTACATCGTTGATTGTTGGAAAAGAACTTCTGGAATTAATATATGAATTATATTTAATTTGCTTTAAGATAAAAAGATAAACATTTACTTTATAACACCATTTAAATTTGTTTTTAACCATAACCCAAACATGAACTAAACTTTATCTTTTGCATTGTGAATTCAATTAATTTTATACCTTTAGTGAAACAAAAACAACTTAACATTAACTGATACATATCAACTTCCGCCTGAAATGTAAAAAGGAAGCGAAACCCTGTTTCAATAAACTAATAGCGTGTTAAAGTTAAAGGCAAGGATGACTAGAAAAGCAAACACTTTATTAAAACTAAAACCAGTTACTCTAGCACATCACTTAAATGAAACTTGATAAACATAATTTATTAATTTATGAATGAAAAGCTAAACTGTCTAAAAGAGACATGATGTTGCATTAAAAGGCTTAAAAGAATATCGAATATTTTCTAGCCAAGATAAAACATACCTGACGATACAATATCTATCCTATAAATAACCTTTCTTTTAAAAAACTAGATGCAACTTGAACCATCCTAAACCAAGTGCTAATAAATCTTACTATAAAGACAACCAGCAATAATCTGAATTTGGTTTATCCATCACTGTGCTTTTCCCCTTCTTAAAATGAAAACAAATCATCGCCGGCATTAACTGTGGTTATATTGATGCCTTGCCTGGAAACACTTTATGCTATTTGAACTAAGTATGTAGATCATCGTATTATATACACTCCATAATAAAATACAGGAAAGTATTTTACAGCATCGATCCATATTTTGTTCAAGCCAACCTCATGCATGTTTATGTAAGATGTGAAGCGTTTTTTACTGTGATTATTGGGTTTAGTTCGAATTACCAGCAATAGATGGCGCTGCAAGCAACAGACGTCCAATCGAGGCAAAAGCAGAAATCATACAGCATTGATGCGAAGAAAGGAGGTTAAATATAGGGAGTGGGTCTCATTCACCAATACAATCTTCATAAATCTAAAATCATCTGTCCACTCGAATACTGCTTATTAAATTCCTGCTCAATTCTAAACGCTGTCGTTATATCAAATAATTCGTTACTTCCATGGCAACAGCATATTTCATCAAAATCATATAAACTGAGTTCAGAATCGAACCCTAAGAACAAGATTGTACAGGTGAATGAAACCCACTCCATATATTTAACATCCTCCCTTTGCATCAATGTTAGGTGATTTCAGTTTTGGCCTCGATTGAGTACCTGCTGTTTTCAGTTCCACCTATCGCTGCTATTCGAAATTAAAACCGGGAATCACAGTAAAAACTTCTGACATCATATATTATTGTCCTGCAAGATTTTTATTAATATCTGTCACTGTTTGCAAGTTCTTGAATTTTAAAATCAGACAGTCTATTTTAGGACATCTGGCATGAAATCTTTAAGTTTGTTAGTGTGGAGATCAAAATATCTTGTAAAAATTTAATAGAAAAATAGAAACAACCATGTTTGCCACATAAATGTTTTCAACATATTTATTTATTTTTCTATCAGAAAACTGTAATCTTTTTTAATTACGAACAATAGAAAAAAAAGTAAAAACACAAAAATCAAGTGGAGTTAAGCTGTTTAATTAAGAACATACTAATATACAAACTACAAGTCAACAATAAAATGTTAAAAATAAAATGTTACAGATAGCAACGTAAAACACAATATAAGGTAAAAGAGCAACATCTTAAAACCTGATAAAAAATAAGTAACTGATATAAACAAGAGCAAATAAAACACTAATTAATGAGTAAGACGCTATTGTTTTGTTTGTCTGTTTTAAGAATTTTCTCCTTTACACTACATGAAAATTCACATAAAAAGCAACTTTTATAGTATGTGGAAAGAAGATTACACAACAAAGCTCAGAATTTTTTTAATAATTCTTTTATATATTTAAGCAATCATTACAGGGATTAGAACAATGAATTCGAATCAAGAGAAACAATTTTTATCCCCTTTCCCTAAATAATGAGGACTTTTTGCTTTTCCAAAAATTTCGGTTTCAAGACTTCAAAAATATTAGTTAAAAAAATCCACTATCTACAGATTTTCAAAAACATTCAGGGAGTTGATTCTGGTATGATGATATTTCTGAAACTGGTAGAAAAGAGCTAGCAAAGTGACCACTTGCCATATAGGTGTAGCAGAATAGAATTTATGTCAGTAGGAATGAGTTGCTTTTTATCAGAGATTTACCGAATGATACAAGGCGGTGAAGATGGCAGAAGAACTTGGGAGGGATTTTATCTTACTTCGGGGAACTTGTTTAACGTGGAAGAAAAGAAAAAAAGATATATTCTTTAAATTACAAAATGCTATTTTCTAACATATATGACTCATTCACAGATATGTTAAAAGTTCTGTAACCCAGAAACATGTGTGTTCTTTTTCTTTAATGGTAAAGAAATTACAAATACTTTGCTTTCAATTTTCACATATATATTATATTAATTCGGAGACATGGAAAGGATGTTAATTTAAACAGATGCATCTCCTGTTAGGCGATATATACTAAATCCCAATCAGAATGTATTCATTTCAAGATCTAAGATAATATGAAGTACTTATTGAAATTCTTTACAATAGTTCTTGAAATAGAGCAGCCAGAAATTTTTTATCAAACATAGGCTAATAGGCAGACAGACATTTTCTAATCTTTTAATCATGTTCAAGACATCTCAAAATGTGTAAATCCATCAAAAAATGGAAATCCAAATTTTTCACGATTCTAATATTTTCTTCTTTTGTATATAGAAGAAAGTAAAAACAAAAGCGAGACTCTTAAGTTAATTGGAAGAAAATCTGCAATGACAAAACATGAAAAAATCTGTACTATTAATACAGCAATATCAAATGGAATAATACAGAATCCCAAATGTTGGAAAGTACAAAAAATAGTTCTTTTCATTGCTGCATTAAAAAACTACACCATATCCAGTCTGTCTTTTAGTTGGATCATGGCAAAGATTAGTCATCAATGTGACCTAAAATTCTCGAATTTGAATTGATTCAGCTCTGATAATTACTTCAAAATGCAAGTTTTTACAGTATAAAAATAGATTGTATAAACTAATTATGATCAGAAATACTATTTCAGATGCAGTATACAAGGATGTATATATTTAAAAATAAAAATGGAGCTCACTCTAATTGGTACAATCATTAATAGAAACTCATAGTTTCTGTTTTTTGTAATTATCCAAATATATCAGTTTCCACGCACACTTGCTAGTGTAGCATGTTAAGATGTTATTATTTATTCACTGTTACTGTAAGATAACAAATACAGCATACATATAAAAATTAAATGGTGTTGGCTATTGCTGTTTGGATTTTTGTTTCAATTCCATGAGACTATTGTTCACTATGATGACTTCTATGATGACTTCTATGATTCCTACTATCACCTACATGAGACTATTGTTAACTTTTGTTCAAATTTCATCAAACAGTTGTAACTACTGTTAATATTAGCATGCTGAAACACATGTGGATGGAATTGGAATATCGACTTGATACTCTTCGTGCAACGAAAGGATCTCATGTACAAGTATACTAAGGTAGTAGAAAAAACTTTTTAAGTTGCTCTATGTACTGTTGTAATTATTTTTGCTGTAGGCCTATTATTTTTTTTGTTTTATTATTTCCACGCACACTTGCTAGTGTAGCATGTTAAGATGTTATTATTTATTCACTGTTACTGCAAGATAACAAATACAGCATACATATAAAAATTAAATGGTGTTAAATAGTTTTAAAGTTTCAGAAAATCAGAGGCAGCTAAACTTTATTTCTATAAATGGTTCTTTAAATCTTGAAAATACAGGGTGTCCCAAAAGTCTCCGTACAACTTCAAAAATTTATTTAAAAAAATAATAGGCGTACAGCAAAAATAATTGCAACAGTACATAGAGTAACTTAAAAGTTTTTTCTAATACCTTAGTATACTTGTACATGAGATCCTTTCGTTGCACAAAGAATATCAAATCGATATTCCAATTCCATCCACGTGCGTTTCAGCATGCTAATATCAACAGTAGTTACAACTGTTTGATGAAATTTGAAAAAAAGTTAACAATAGTCTCATGGAGGTGATAGTAGGAATCATGGAAGTCATCCTAGTGAACAATAGTCTCATGGAATTGAAACAAAATCCAAACAGCAATAGCTACTGTTGATGTTAGCATGAAAAATGTTCGTGGATTGAATTGGAATATCGTCTTGATATTCTTCGTGCTACGAAAGGATCTCATGTTGAAGTTTACTAAGGCAATAGAAAAAAACTTTTTAAGTTACTCTGCGCACTGTGGTAATTATTTTTGATGTAGGCTTATTATTTTTTTTAAATAAATTTTTGAAGTTGTATAGAGACTTTTGGAACACCCTGTATATTGGTTAGTGACATTTCAAAAGATAAAGAACACTTTTTGGAATTGTGGGTAACTTGGAAAATGTTATTGTATATTTTCGTCCTATTATATTATGTTTTATAGATTAAAAAAATATAGTTTTAGAGAGTTTTAACTTCCTGTTGTGAAGGGTTCGGGGAAACACATATTTCAAGGATGGGGAATTAATGCAATTTTTGAAATGTGATTCTCTTGAAACAAATAATAATTTTGTCTCTGATTTATTGTGACATAATACGATGCAAAATTCTACAAAATAATTGTAGTTAAAGACGTGGTGTAAATTATAGAGTGGGTGGCTGGTTATTATTCCAAATTTCTATGGTTGTGAGCCAGAAGGAATGAATTATGGAAGTAAATTATGTAAACTCAAAAGAGTGGTGTGCCTAAAATTGCACTAATCTAAATAAGTACGTTATTGCTGCTGTAAATTTTGCCTTTGTGATATACTAATAATAGATAGAAAAAGATTTTTTTTTTTGCTATCAGCGCAACCTGTTAAGTCACTATGCGATATATTACAGATGGAGGGCTGGAGAAAGAAATTTACTAAGTATTTGACAATGAATCAAAACTTTTTTAAATATTTTTGTTCTCCATCTTTAAGAGTTATGAAAGAAATGGCTGGTTGCCAGCAGTATAATAGCATGCTTAGCAATGTCACATACGGCGCTGGAAAGCAAAATTGATCCTTCTCTGATTAGTGATGATTCTGGCAATCTAACTACTTTTTAGAAACATTCATAATCGGGATACTTCTAAACCAGTGGTTCCCAACCATTTTTTGGCCACGCCCCACAAAAGCAATTCAAAAGTCCTCATGCCCCCCACCCCATCACCATTCTTATGTAATATATAATTCTTATTTAAGAAAATGAAATTTTATTATTCACATGGACGAAGATTGAAAGAGCACTAACAATGGCAAGTCATTTCACATTTGTAACCTTACGAAACAGGTAAAATATTTTCTATAATATGTTTTGAACACAATTCTATAAATGCAATGAAGCCATACATCTTCACACATGTCCAAAAGAGTTTTGTTGTCTATTGCCAATTTACTTCAATGTGAAAATATTGTGTTTTATGGTCTACTTTTTTATCTTCACAATATTTCTTGAAGAAACTCTCACAGTTTTTCATTAAACTTGAAAGTATATTCGTACATTTTATAATTGACATAAACATTTCATTAGGAACATATGGTCAATTTTTGGACAGTAAGATCTCTCTATGAATAACACAATATACAAGAAGCATTTCTTGTATTCTCATATTTATCAATTTTAAGTATACATGTGTAAAACTTTCTTCATATGACACTGACATATTGCAAAGCTAATAAAAATACAGGTCTTAACCAATAAAGGCTAGTCGAATGCTTTTTTGGAAAAAAAATATATAAAATACAATAATAACCGGAAAATGTTTAAAGAGTCTTAAATATAAAAAGTAATAATTATATTAAAAGTGTTTTATACAACTATTCCGGGTAAATATATTTTTCAAATTTTCCGTGGAAAAACTTTGAATATTGAATAAAAATCTTATTTTTTTTTACTGTATTTAAAAAATCTGCTGATATTATATTCGTTTTTATCCTACAACATTAGTTGAAGCCATACATCTTCACACATGTCCAAAAGAGTTTTGTTGTCTATTGCCAATTTACTTCAATGTGAAAATATTGTGTTTTATGGTCTACTTTTTTATCTTCACAATATTTCTTGAAGAAACTCTCACAGTTTTTCATTAAACTTGAAAGTATATTCGTACATTTTATAATTGACATAAACATTTCATTAGGAACATATGGTCAATTTTTGGACAGTAAGATCTCTCTATGAATAACACAATATACAAGAAGCATTTCTTGTATTCTCATATTTATCAATTTTAAGTATACATGTGTAAAACTTTCTTCATATGACACTGACATATTGCAAAGCTAATAAAAATACAGGTCTTAACCAATAAAGGCTAGTCGAATGCTTTTTTGGAAAAAAAATATATAAAATACAATAATAACCGGAAAATGTTTAAAGAGTCTTAAATATAAAAAGTAATAATTATATTAAAAGTGTTTTATACAACTATTCCGGGTAAATATATTTTTCAAATTTTCCGTGGAAAAACTTTGAATATTGAATAAAAATCTTATTTTTTTTTACTGTATTTAAAAAATCTGCTGATATTATATTCGTTTTTATCCTACAACATTAGTTATCCAAAAAAAGATAAAAATAAAGTGACAAGGAATGGTTTAGTAATAAATCTGGAATTGCCCCCCAAAAATTCCAAATTGCCCCCTTGTGGGGCGTACAGCCCCCGTTGGGAACCACTGTTCTAAACAATGTTTATATGAACAACATTACAGGATAAAGAGTGCTAACAGGATATTTTAAACAAAAGGCTTTCATTTACATATTTTAATGTAAATAGTGATATATCTCCTCTATGAATCTATCTACATCATGAATAAATAGTGGCACTTTAAATTAAATATCTACTTACAGATTTCATGAGTGAAAAATTTATTTTTATATGACTATTACTGTTTAAATTCAAAATTGAATTACAAAAGCTACCTTGCATACACGGGGCATTCTTTAGAAATAAACACGATAGATGAAACGACCTGTCCATGAAATATGCTAAAGTCTCATACTTTGAAATGGATACAATTGCACCAAATTAAGTTATGCTTTTTAGAAATACCTTCCTTATGCATGTTAAAATGGTTTTATTTTAGTATGAATACGCATGTGGGTATTTAAATTAGATTTTTGAAAAAACCGTTTGTTACATATTGCACAACGGAAAGGCTTCTCCTTTGAATGAATGCGCATATGAATAATTAAATTAGATTTTTCAGAAAAACATTAGTTGCACACCTCACAACTGAAACATTTCACATTAGTATGAACACGCCTGTGTATACTTAAAACAGATTTGGTACAAAATCCTCTGTTACACACCTCACAAGAGAACGGTTTCTCCTTACTATGAATATGCTGGTAAACGTTTAAACTAGATGTTTGAGAAAACCCTTTCTTACATACTTCACATGTGAATGGTTTCTCATTAGTATGAATAAGCAGGTGGGTGTTTAAATGATTTTTCTGAGAAAACCCTTTGTTCTGATGAGGTATGTAATACCTCACAACTGAAAGGTTTATTTCCAGTATGTCCACGTAGGTGAACATTTAAATTAGCTTTTTGAGAAAACCCTTTGTTGCACACCTCAAAGGAGAAAGGTTTTTCATTAGTATGAACACGCAGGTGTTTATTTAAAAAAGATTTTTGAGAAAACCGTTTTTTGCACACCTCGCAAGAGAAAGGTGTCTCTTAGTATGAACATGCAGATGTTTACTTAAATTAGATTTATTAGAAAATCTTTTGTTGCACACTTCACAACTGAATGGTCTCTCATCAGTATGAACGAGCAGGTGGCTGTTTAAACTGGTTTTTTGAGAAAAGCCTTTGTTACACACCTCACAACAGAAAGGTTTTTCTCTAGTATGAACACGCAGATGGGCATTTAAATTACATTTATTAAAAAATTCTTTGCTGCACACCTCACAAGTGAACGGTTTCCCTTTAGTATGAACACGCATGTGTTCAATTAAATTACCATTTCTAGAAAATCTTTTGTTACACACATCGCAAAAGAAAGATTTCACTGTAGTGTGGATATGCATGTGGTTACTTATACCAGATTTTTGAGAAAGCATTTTGTCACTTATCTCACAACTGACATTTTTATCTTTTGTATAATAATTCATGTTACTATTTAAAGCAGATTTATCAGAAATATTTTTGTTACACACATCAAAAGCAAATTTTTTCTTTTCTATAGAAATTGGCAGATGGTCATTTAAAATAGATTTTTTAGAAAATCCTTCACTAAACATATCACAATTGAAAGTTCTCTCATTATTATAGACACTATGATGCCAATATAAATTCAGCTTTTCCAAAATTCCTTTGTTAAATACACCTTGGAAGAAAACGTTTCTCTTTAGTATAACACAAATGGTAATTTAAATAAGATTTTTCAAATAACTGATTGTTATACATCTCACAAAAGAATGGTGATGAATGAAGGTTATTTTTAATGTAGATTTGTCAGAAAGCCCCTTGTTGAAATTTTACACATGAAAGGTTTACCTTACTGGCAGTATGATGATGCTTATTAAAACTAAATTTCTGTTCAGATGCTTTGATGCAAAACCCTAACATTAAATTTTTGGTTCAAAGTTAAATTGGATTTTTTATTATATGCTGTGTTTTGCACGTCATATATAGAAGATGTTTACAACGAATATAAATACGAATTACCTTCCTTTCACTATGAAAAGAGGACCTTCTCTTAAAGTGGTGTATAGAAGGTTTCGAGTAATTATATTATACAGCTTTATAAATATACACAAATTTATAGAAATACATTTAAATTACTTTTCTTTCAACAGAAGTGAAGCAACGTACTTAATGGAATGTGAAATTCATTGCAATGAATATATATTCGACATTCTAATAAGATAGGATTTGCCAAAATAACTTTTTTACATAGAACATCCAATTTAGAAAATAAAGATGGTAATATCAACAATGATGTAGCATCATAAAATTATTTTTGCTTTAAAATTAGATCTTTTACTTATTGAAAAACATGCTGGAAATATATATCCATGAACTTTTCTCAGTAGCATATTTTTTTTTAGTTCATCAACTTGTTAGCCTTTAAAAGATGGCTGTCTAAATTAATATTCAGTAATTTGTATGTGGAAATGAAAAAAAAATGGTATTGCCCAATAGCTCAGAAACTTAGGTCCTTATTGAACAAGTTTTTTGCAGACTACATTGAATAGAAAGAATAATATACTGTGAATTATCTTCACAAGTCCTTTCACTATAAGTTGAAAATAGTCTTGACAAACATCTGCACCTGGAATATAAATAAAAATGTATACATATCATATATGAATTAGGAATTTTCAAATGTTTATATAATAAATGCCACAACAAAGTTATTAATAAAATAAGAACAATCATTAAATACTAATTTTTCGGTACATTTGACTTTAGTTTCTAAAATTAGCACAACTACATTCACATGTAAAGTATTTTTAAAAATCTGTTAGGAGAAGACAAATTTATATTTAGATCTTTATTTCTTATTTTTATCATTTTTTTACAAAATGAAATTAAAAATTTTTAAAATGCACAAGTTATAATGTGAGTATTAATATTTAAGTTAATTATTGGATGTTACAAAGATAAAATATTCCAACTAGATGGATTTACAGTGTCTGGAATTATATTGTATTTTTATTTACCAAAATTAAAACGATTAAAATGTAAAATATATTAATTGGCTCTAATTACATAAAGATATCAACATATTAAAATGGAAAGTACAAATCTGCTAGGGGAAGGATGATTAGATCTTTATTATTTATAATTCTGTTGCTATTTTTGAAAAGAAATTTAAAATGTGTAAAAGAGTTTTATGGCATCATTTATCTCCATATGTACTTTCATTGTATCTCCAGTAGACTTCCCAATCATCTGTACTTACAATGCATATTTCTACAATTAGCACACAATTAAAATCTGTTACAGCATTTTTACAAGCTGTTAGGGAAAGTCAAACTGTGTTTAGATTTTTATTTCTTGTAGTTATTTTGCCCTCTTTCATAAAAAGATATTAGAAATGTATAAAATGTGGGGGTTATTGTGAGAATATTAAAAATCAAGCCCAATTATAAGATGTTCTAAAGATAAAATATTCTAACTGGATGGATAGTAGATTACTGGTATCACACTGTCCTTTTTATGTACTACACTGTAAAAGATGACAAATGTTTCTTGATCTACAAAAATATAATACAATCACGAACAATTTTACAATACAGACTCCTCCTTGTTAATCATGATTCTGAAAAGTGTTTCTTTATCTTTAGAAACCTTTGACATCAATGGCATTTCGAGATTTAAAGAGTCATTTATAAAAACAAAATTTCTCTTGCCGCCTGTTGTTTTCGAAACGTTTACGAGTAGCTTTTAAAGTGTATTAATAAGTTTTCTAAGCCCGGAATATAGTTTTTTCCGATACTAACAATTCTCAAGTAGACATTTTCATGTTCAACAAATATGCTTAACAGATAAACATGCAAAATTAATAGCGTTAACATTAACTTAAAATTAAGTTTATTTCTTTACTCTTTCATGTATGAATTAACTTATGCAGCTGAAAACGTTTACTCGAGAATTGGTGACATTTAAAAAATAGGTATTCCAGGCTGAGGAAACTGATTAATACACTATAAAAAATATTCGAAAACGTTTCTGAAATATATGGGCAGCAAAAAATACTTTGCTTTTATAAATAATTCTTTACTTTTTGGAAATGTATCGGTTTCTGGGGATTTAAAAGACAATGGAACACGCTTTTCAAAATTTCAGATAACTCAGAAGATTATATTATATTTTTATAGGGCTATTATAATAGGCCTAATCCAACTATATTATAACTCCCAACTTTCTCTTAATTTTTAACATTTCTCTTTTTTGAGAATCAAAAGAGAAATAAAGTATATCAGATAAAGAAATATTCTTTTGAGAGTCAAAATAATAAAAATACCATGTGGAAATTGCGATATAATACGCAGATAGAAAATTATATAACAAGATGGGCAACAATATTTTCTGATTAAATTAACAATAGCCAGGATGATACCAGAAAACTTTTCGATTAAAAATCGTACTTCGATTAATAGTGTGCTATGCTGCTATCTATCACCCTAAAAAATTTCTGAATTTTTATTTTGTTTGTCTTGCACATGGAATTTTACCAACGGTTCTCTCAACATTCAGGACCGAATTATAAAATACCATATCCTCCTACATAAAAGAGATTAACAAAGTGATCTTTTACTTTGAATATTGTTTCGATTCAGTGTTTAATCATAATTCGTTTGATTATATATACAGCTTTATTGAAGTGTTTCAGCAACTTGGTTTTAATGCATTGCGAATTATATCAAGATATTATATTACTTCCATAAAAATTAGCAGTAAAAAGACCAGTTTATAAAACTTTTGTCCGACAACAAATGGCAGCCTGCATTGATATTAATCGAATAAAGATTTTTAATCGAAATATTTGCTGGCGTCATTTCGCCATTTTGCTGTCCAAAAAGCAATAGGGTGTGGTAAGTTCTGTTCATCAATCTAAATATTAAGCCAGATGAGATTTTGATTATTTATTAATTATTATTATTATCATCAAGTGTTATTTTTTGGCTCAATTATAAAAATGTGTCTATCTTTACATATTTTGCATTTTATAATGGCATTTAGTATTTCAAGCCCCTAGATTTCGGTATTTCAGACTAAATTAACAAAATACAGATTTTTGGAGTTTAATATGCAAAATCTATTTTAATCTTTCTTACATGTCACATCTAATGAATATTATATTCAAATGATGACAAAATATCTTTCTGTTTCTTGAAAAGTACGCTTAGTTTCTAGTTTTACATCACAGAACTGACATTTAAAGCTATTCCGATACTTAAAAAAGAAATGCTTTCTGTTCCATATCCCTTTTGAATACATTATATTTGCTAAAATTAAGTAAAACAATATTTCGGTACAATATTATTTGCTTTTGTTTAATACATTTTTTTGTATCTTCTCAGTTTAAAAAAAAATGGTTGGTAATTTTCTGTTATACTAACACCATCGTCACCAAGAATAATAGTTGGTCCAAAAGACCATTAAAGTTTTTCATTTGATCGAGAACTCAAAAAATGGGCACAAACTTATTCCATATATATCTACTGCCACGTTGTGGTTGTGGTTTATTTGAAGCAGAAGCTCATAAAACTTAATCAAAGTCAGCTCTTGGCACCAGAAATATATAAATCTCCAAGTAGTAAGAAAAGGCAATTTTCGCAAACCATGCTTTATTGGCATGTTCGTAAGCTACATTTCTATTGCGGATAAAATTTCAAACTCATTTATAATTTCATTTTATACTTTTTTTAAGTTAAACTTTCTTTACGTATAATTGCATAGTGCTGAAACAATTTTATTGCAGCTTCCTCATGAACAGATAACAGCACAATTATAAAATCCATCTCAGCGCAGCTAAAAATGTATGTTAGGATGAAACTCCCAGTAACTGACACCTTAAAAATTCTTTCTTGTTCAAACCACTACTACAAAATTTTAAATGTATTTTATACTTTTTGCTTTTGAATGAGCAGTAGAGATATGTTAAAAAAATATTGTTGACAAAAAAAAAAAAAAAAATTATGCATTTTATTATTAAAAATAATTTTTTCCATAAATATGTTCAATAACCGCAGTAACTGATACCATCCGTATTTTGAAACACTAATAACTGACACAAAGTGAACCAGTGTCTGACTCTTTATTTAAACATTTATAATTTTCAAGTGCTTTGTTTTAAATTTAAAGAAAAATATAATAAACATTTGACATCATTTAATATAGTTTTTATTTTAACAACTGTAACCTTAAAAATTAATCTTTATCTTTTATGCAAACACATTGTGTATATTGAAATGTTATATAAATCATTATTTTTAATTTGGCGATAGACTGTCTTTATCTTCCTAATTATAGCAATCTCAACTGAAAAAGTTTCATTACCTAGGCAAGTCAAAGGCTCATAAAAAATGTAACAGTTTTTTATAACAGCATTGTTTGTTTACAATGGCCATGAATAAGAATTTTCAATATTTGTTGTAGAAATTTTACTGTACAATTTTCTTTATTAACTTCAAGAATACATCTAATGTAAAACCAGTGGTGTAGTCCTGGAAAAAAAAAGTGGGGGGACGCTCATGGTTTCAAACATTAGGGTCTGTATCACCCATAGGGCAAACTTGATATTGAATCTGCTTTTCATTTTGAATCGCACAGAAAAGTAATTGAAAATATAATTAAAAAATTAAATTAAAATTAAGAATTAAAAAAATTAATTTAAATGAAATCAAAATTAAAATATTTAAATTAAAATGTTTCAAAATATTTTTTTAATATCCCTGTAAACGCTATTTTCAATAAAGAACATATTGTAATGAATTTCAATACCATATCTCATTTGCGTTATATTTAAAGTAATATAACTTCATTAATGTGTATTTCAAACTATTTCTGCCCACAAACCATATGAAAGAACTATTTTGTTCTCTCGTATGTGAAATTCTGATGCTATATACAAAATTTACAATAGTGATAATACAAGATTGTACCTCAAACATAAATATTTGTCACAATTCAAGCAAACTTACTGAAGTTAGATTGCGAACAGAGAGGCGATCTGACACCGTAAACAGTTTTCAACTTTGTTGAAAAGTATTTAAAATCAACGCCTTATTTCTTAAAATTGTTTGATTTATTGATGAGCTCATCTTTTAAAAAATTAATAAGTTCGGAAAAATTGCGTCCTCCCATGTCTCTAGTATCCCCCTTAAAAATAAAAAGTAAAGGGACACTCGTGGTAAAATAAAAAATTAGGGGACACCGTCCCCTCGTATACCACTGTGTAAAACTACTCATCATACTACACAGCATAATAACATTCTGTCTTCAGCTGAAACGTTGCATTTTATTTTAATGCAAGATTTTTCTGAGTCTTCATCCAGATCATGATTTGGATCAAGGTCTGAAATATATTAAGCCATTTTCCAAATTGTTTACTTAGATATCATCTTTCACCTTATTAAAAAGTAAATATTTGTAAAATTATTTTGAAAGTGTTACATAATTTATGCTTGACACAAAATTTTTCGTTCTTGTTATTTTATTTTGTGTGTCATATCTATTGGTTCCACATAATGCAGGAGAATTTTTTTTGTACAAGATCAGCATTAATATTTATGAAAGTGAAATATTCCCCTTTAGTAATGACCACCAGGTTGAAGTTTCAAGCAAAATCTGAAAAGTTTAATTAGTTTTTATGCAAACAAATATTATGACAAAAATTTGTCTATGAGATTTATGGTGGCTTCATTAAGAAAATATTGTAAATGAATACATAAAATAAAATTTGAAATCAATAATTAATCTAAAATAATTAAAATATTATTTTCAAAATTATAATAGTTTATTTTCAAAATTTGCAAGAATAATTTTTTTATCGTTATATATCTTGAAAATTGTGCCATATGAGCATTGAAATGTATGTCGATCATTAAAAGGTTTTTATAAGCCTTTTGTTGTTTCTATTTGTATCACTTAAGAATTTTATCTATATTTAAATTATAATTAGTGATCTTATTCTGTGATTATGTAACAATTAGTCTGTTATTTTTTGCAGTAGCTTCATCAGCTTCTTTAAAGCAAATGTTTTATAAATTTTCAACTTGTTCTTTTTCTAATCATATTTTCATAGGAAAAGTGCTGGAGGACTTTTTGTGTTTGAGTTATGTTTACTTAATTTACAGCAAACTTTGTCAGAAAAATAGTTATTCCATTGTTTGGAATAAAGAAATTTATTTAAAATAGGTGGATTGAACTTCGTGCTGTTATATTAAAATAAATGATCAATGTAAAAATAGCACAAATATGTATATAAAATAGCAAACCGCTGTTTCGGAGCCTCTAAAGCTCCATCGTTAGTGCTGAAGTTAAAAAGATTTAAAACTGATTTAAAAGTTTAGGCCATGTATGCTTGCATCTCAATTCGCAACCAAGATGGAATGGTGGTGAGTGTTTTAAAACAACAGAGGAGTCAGGAGTTCCATGTGACATAGGAGACCAATCAGAAGCGCTCTGCCAGTCCAGATGAGTTTAAGTACGGAGGAGAAAAATGGGAGGAGGGGGAAATGAAGGGAATGAATTAAATGAAAGGTAGCCAGACATTTGAAAATTTGGTGTACTGGACATATCATTAACTAAGTTGCATGAATAGATGATAAGCATCCATATATGATAAACTTCCCAAAAATCAAGGTTGTAAATTGATGAGCACTTCTGAATTGTTGAACCTTCTGAAAAATTAAAACTGTAATTATTAAACCAGCAATAGTTAGCAATTGCAGAGCATTTAATGTCACAATTTTTAATATAGTTTTTTGTCATAGGTCAGACTAAGCGACCTCTTGAGGTCTGCTTGGGGGATAATAGAGAGATAACAATTAATTTAAATCCTTAATTATCAAATCTAAACTGGCTTGTCCATAAAATAAATAAAAATGGATGATACACAATTGGCCAAAAAAGTCACAAAAATAGCCATTCAACTGGAAATTATGTTTTCATTCAAGTTGTGTTTAAAAAAAGCTTAGGGGTCATCTTCATACAGAAATTGTTTCAAACTCTGAAATTTTCAGTAAATACACCTAATTTTGTCTTCATATTTGGATTTTGTGATAAATTTGATCTTAGATTGAAGAGAAAAAGGGAGTCATTTGATTGAGAAGTTTAGGAATTATAGAGGTTTAAAATTTGAAACTTCTAATGTTAAACTCATATGCAGTTATTGCAAAACAAATTTTAAAGTTTTTAGTATTTTATGCATAACTCAAAAACTACTTGGCTGAATGACCTGTTATTCTTGATTTGCATATTTGAAATTTTAGAATCGATTTCTGTTAAATAATTTATAGGTTATAAATTATGCTATTTAGAAAATTAATTAAAAAAAATATATAAAATTGAAATGAATTTTTTTTAACATTAATCAGTTTCTAAAAGCTTCAAATATGCATATCCAATATTTCAGCTCATTCCACAAGTAGTTTTGAGTTATGCTTAAAATAATTATTCTACTGTAATCTGTTTTTCAATGATAAAGAGTGTATTTAAGATTAGGAGTTTCAAACTTTATACCAGGATAATTCCTATACTACTTGACTGAATCAGTTCCAGTTAGGTATTCTAAAGTAAAATTTATTAAGATAAAAAGTATATGCGGTCAGAATTAAGTCTTCAAATTAAAAATTTCAGAATTTACTGCACATTGAATAGGAAGACAACCCTTTAAGCCTTTTTAACACAATTTGGAAAAAGACATAATTTACAGTTGAATGGTTATTTTTGTTCTTGATGCATTTCTATTGATTAAAATGTGTATACAGTCAAACCTCGTTAACACAAACACGCTTAACGCGAATTACTTTTAGCATGAACTGTTTCTGAATGCTTTGTCCAGTTGTATATAATGTATTTAAGTTCGGATAACATGAACTACTTTTAACACGAACAGAAAAAGCTCCCCCTTGAGTGTTCGCGTTAATGAGGTTCGACTGTATAGGTTTTTTTTATGACTGTATACTTCATATTATGTACAGTGTCACAGTTAAACACCAGTGAATACCATCGTTCTTATTCATTGTTGATATTAATCACAATGTCTGGCAGCAGATTTATTGACTGAAAATGGTAGATGGGAAAGTAAACATGTGCCGAAGTTTTTCACGTTTGTTACAATTTCAATATAGAGATTCCCCTAACCATATTTTATTAACATATATTATTAGAAAACATAATTCCCATCTTTGCAATAGTTTGGATATTTAAATTGTATATTTTTGTTATTGTTATTATACTGACTGTACAAACAGTTAAATGTATTTTTTTTATTATTTTAAATTTTTCTACAAACTTAATCAAATGTGGAATTAAAGTAAATTAATAATTACATTACAAAGACTTATTAAAAAAATATTTTTTAAATTTCAGATATAAAAGGAAAAGGACTCAGTCAACATTGAAGGTTGAAAAACATTTTTTAGAAGCAAGGTACAGAAATATTTCACTGTACACATGCTAGTAAAAAGTAAATATTCCTGTGAAAAAGTAATTTTTTCTTTCTTAAGTTTCTCTGACTTATTTCATACCGAAACTGGTGAAGATTTCTTTTCTGCAATATCTTCCAAGATTTTCTTCAACTATAAATGCAACACTAAAAAACTAATACTTCATTCTTATACAAATATATATATATATATATATATATATATATATATATATATTAGAAATATTGCTATAGCATGTCTGTAAAAAGTTCAAAAGCAGATTGGCCGACAAAAGAAAGTGTCTCTTCTGACAGTGAAGAAAAGCCTATTATTAGTGATATTGGCTCTTTAAAATATTTTAAAGATGGTGATCTGCCAAATCATACAAAAGGAAAGACATTTATTTGTGGAACATGCTCCAAAATGTTTTCTAATTGTACTCATCTAAGGAGACATCTTAGAATTCATACAGGAGAAAAACCATTTTTTTGTGAAGTATGTTTTAAAGGGTTTTCTCAAAAAGGACATCTAATACGACACCTTAGTACCCATACAGGAGAAAAACCTTTCATTTGTGAAGTGTGTTTTAAAGGATTTTCTCGAAAGGTATATCTAAAGGTGCATCTTCGCATCCATACAGGTGAAAAACCATTTATTAGCGATTCATGCTCCAAAGGATTTACCGATAGTTATGATCTAAAGAGGCACTTACGCATCCATACTGGGGAAAACCCATTTATTTGTGAAGTGTGTTCTAGAGGATTCTCTAATAACTCACACCTAAATGAACATTATCGCATTCATACTAAGGAAAAGCCATTTAGTTGTGAAATATGTTCTAAAGGATTTTCTCAAAAATCACATCTAAATCCACATCTCCGTACACATACCGGGGACAAGCCATTTATTTGTGAAGTGTGTACTAAAGAATTTTCTCGTAAATCAGATCTAAATGTACACCTCCGTATACATACAGGTGAAAAACCATTCATTTGTGAAGTATGCTCGAAAGGATTTTCTCATAATAGCACACTAAAGAGACATTTCAAAACTCATGCATAAGAAAAGAAATTAAATTTGGAATAAAGTTTAAATTTATGCTTACTTACTCATACAGATAAAAAATCATTCCTTTCCGAAATATGCTTGAAGGGATTTTGTGACAGTAGCACATTATAGAGACATTTCAAAACATAGCAAATTTATTTCTCATTAAGTTCTTTAAAAACACCATTCTACAATCATATAGGGAGAAGTACAACTTTTTGTTTGTGAAGCTTACTGTAAATTGCTTGCTAAACAAATCTTAGTTACTTTTTCTTTTTCTGGCAGTCAATTTGTAAGATCAGACTGAGGAAATCCGAAATTGGAAGATACTTCTTCAAGAAGCAACTGTAAAAAATACTGTAATGCTTTAAAATTTATTTGATAAAAAGAATTGTGTATGTGAATAATAAAGTAAATCTTTCTCTCCAAGGAGCAACATACAATGTCTGGTCAATTTTTTTTTCAGATGTTAGTTAAGGATACAAAAAAGTTTAAAAAAGAATGAAAAATTTTAATGTTTGATATTATTTTTATAATATTTGAACCTTCAAAAATGTTGTATAGTTGGTCTGATAGGAAAAGTCCTAACATTACAGTTGTGTGTCTCGTAAATGCTGAGCCACGAACCAACGATACCTGCCTGGAATTGGTGTTTTTCGTTTTACTGCAATTTTTAAAAATGTGCCTCTGCTTTTCAAAGTAAAATATGTAACACAAAATGAAAACCTTAATATGCACACCTTATTTTTTCTAATGACTTCTTTGGTTAATATATATATATATATATATATTTACCATTAAAAAATTATGAATGCAGATTGCGTGTTTTGTTTTTGGTGCAGATTTAAAAATCCGCATCCACTTTTCGGATTGAAATATAAAAAAAATGAAACATAACCACTTACTACTAGTACCTTTCAGATTCTAACGATCTCTTTGTTTAAAAAAATATGAATATTTACTATATCAAAAAGATATTTTCTGATTAAAAAACAATGAAAACTACCCACTTATTGCTGGTGTTTTCCGATTCTAATGTTGTAATTGTTTAAAAAATATATTAATATTTACTATATAAAAAAATCTGGAAGTGGTTTTGCGAATTCGCCAGCTTTTATTTCTCAGTACCTTCCCAGATATCAATTGTGTTGTGCCAGAAACACTTCTTGCAAGTTTATCAAATTTGCATTTTAAAAGAGGGAGGGGGGGGGGCGTTTAAAATTATTTAATGATTTCTCAGTTTCCTTTTGAGAATGAGTGACTTTACTATACTATTTAAAGGAAGACTCAATAGGAGCAAACAATTTAGAGAAAGAAGGTTTGCAAGAGTGAGAAAATTTAAACAAAGTTCTAAAATTCTGTTTTGCTCAGAAGGGATTTCTCTTTATGTACCTCAGCAAAAAAGCATTGTAGAACTTGGTTTAAATTTTTCTCAGTTTTGCAAACTTTCTCTCTCCAAAACTGATTGCTGCTATTGAGTCTTCCTTTAAATATATTAAAGCCACTCCTCAAAAATAAACTGAGAAATCCTTAAATAATTTTAAATGCTCCCCCTTCTTTCTTTTAAAATGCATTTTTTTCATCACATCCTTGATGATGATATTTCTTCTTATAATTTAAATTATAAACCTATATTTTCATGCTCTCAGCATGTTGCTCTAAATGAACATAAGTCCAATGATAATCTAATTATAACTAAAGCAGATAAACTTGGCCAAATAGTTCTGATGGATAAACAAGATTATTCTGTTAAAGTTTATGCCCTTTTATGCAAAAGTTTTTACATTGAAGTTAGAAAAATTCCTACTAATTCGCATCTTTCCTGTGAGAAAAAGGTGTTAAGATTATTGTTGTATTATATGATTACACTAAAGACTGTGTTCTTCTTCAGCCATCTGTGCTCGTTTTTATGCTCTATCTAAAGTTCATAAAACCGATATTTTTCTGCAAGATCTAATGTTTCTAATATCAGTACTGCTACCCACTCTCTTGTCAAGTTTTTAAGTTCCTTTTTTTCTCATTTATGAATTACTTATACACATACATCATAAAAAATCTTTATGATTTTGTCAGTAAATTATAAAATGTCAATCTTGTCAATTGTTCTATGTTATCACTTGATGTCAAATCAGTATTTACTAATGTTCTAGTTGAAGGTGCTCTTTCATGTTTAGAAACTAGATTATGTGAATTTCATTATTCTGATACTGAAGTTAAATATTTTATTAACTTTACTAAACTTTGCATTACTCATACTACTTTCAAATTTAATAGTAAATTTTTCAAACAAATGGACGGCTTAAGCATGAGAAATCCTTTTGACCAATTCTCTGGGACATTTATATGAATTATTTTGAAGAAAAATTATAGAATCTATTAAAGAATAAATGTTGGATGCATTGTGTGGACGATATATTCCATTTAGTTGATAATCTTTTTGATATTTCTATCATTTTTCAAACTATCAATTCTATCAACTGACATATTCAGTTATATTCTTAAATTACACCTCAGAATTTTTTTTAATAACACAAAGAAAGTTACATATGGGTAAAAGTTGCAACTCAAAACGCTATTAATCAAATAACGATTATAATCAAATAATAATTAATATTAAAATTTTATCACATTTATCAAAAAGCTGTTAAAGAATTATGAGTATAAAGTTAGTTAGATAGCTATTACATAATTCATTAATAAATTTTATGAAAGTTTAATATTAATTATCATTTGATTATAATTGTTATTTGCTTAATAAAATTTTCAGTTGCAACATTATGCATATGTAACTTGAATTGTGTTATTAAAAAATCTTATTGAGTTTTAATTTACGAATATGTAGAAATATTTTTTGTCTTATTCTTAAATAAAAAATTATGCGTTAAGGAAACCGGGACAATCATTTAGGGACACACTGCATTTGCTTCACTTAAAAGAACTGTAATATTAGGTGCTATGGAATGAATATAATTTCATGATTGCAAATAAATGTTTTCTTAAAATTGCGTTTTTCAATAAAAAACATATTTCAGACTATAAGCTATTGAAAATTAAACAGAGACTGAAAATAAACAAAAGCATGCATAAATCAGCAATCTTTGCAACAATTTCATTGCACTGCAATAAATTGTTGTTTTTAAAAAACACAAAATCCTTGATAAAAATGCAAAACAAACTCCCTGGCATAAATTTACCATGTTTTTGTTCATTTGCAGTCTCTCTTGATCTTAAATGATTTAGTCTACAAAATATTCTAATTTTTTTCCAAGCTCAACTACACAAAACTTTCTGACACATCCATGAACTAATTTTAGTATCATTTGCACATAAATGCATGAAAATAGAAGATATTATTATTGAAGTGTTTAACAATTGAAGAGTGTTTCTCATTTTCCCATAAATGAGATTTATCTTGATTTGTTGTGTGTTACTGCCTGATGAAGAACATTCCTGTACATTCCAAAATTCTACTTAAAACACTAACTGCACATTTAAAAAAAATTCTTTGCATTTATAGAAAGAATGGAAACACTTTTTGATTTCTTGATATCAAAAGATATAAATAATAACAAAGCAAATTTTATGCATTTATGAATGAAACTACCTCTGTGAAATTTAGAAAAGTATCCAGTTTGGATGTTTGAACAGATTTGAATAAGTTTTGTGATGCATTTTTAAAAGAGTACACCAAAACCTGATCAGCACCTATATGTGCCAAAGTCTAAATAAATAGGATATTCAATGAAATTCTATTCCATAGATGCCAGGATTAAAATTCAGTGAAATTGTAAAAGAAACACAACATAGCAATGCCATAGCATATGAGCTATATACACCCAAGCTTTATAAGTATGAATTTATGTCAAGATCTCACAGAAAATGACATATGAGAAATTTTATGCATTAGTGTTAGAGATAGAGCACCCACAAAATTTGTGCCATGTACATACAGACAGACAAACATTTTCCAATATGATTCTTATGAATAGTTACAATGTAAAACTGCATTGTTTACTGAAAAAACTTTGATAGTGGAGGACACTGTCATTTTATTGGGATGTCTCCCCAATCCAGGCCTTCCTCTGTGCAATCACTTTTTAAAGTATGGGGAAAATTTAATTAAAGGGGGTTACTCATTACCTTAAAATCAAAAAATGGCTTCCATCATTCAAATGTACATATGTCTGATGCTGGCATCGTCCATTTTTAAAAAATGTCTTCTAAATATAAGTAATTTTAAAAACACTGTAAATTTAAAAATTTCTATTTGAATATATATTTTTTCAAATTTTATCATCTTAAAAATACTTTAATTTGAGGTTGACAGTTATTAAAAAGCATTACGTTGTCATTGGATGTTTATTTTTTCTTGGTTAAAACTATATTTCTGTAATCATATCAGGTGAGGATTTGTAAAGACTTTATTATCTATAAAGTATATTATCTATCTGGTTTGTTGGCATGTTCACAAACTTGCATGTAATATATATATGCATAACATTTGCAGATATTCTCATTCAAATTCCTAACAATTAAAAATTTTTATATCTTCCTTAAAATATTTAAACTGAATATTTTGGAAATTGCTTTTAAATTTTTTGTTTTACAATTATTTTTAAACCTGAAAGTTACATAAAGGAAATCATCAGTAAGCAATCTCTTCTGTAACTGAATATGTAAAAACATTTGTAAAAAAAGAGAAAAATCTACATTAATTTTGGGCATGTGAGTAAGATCTAAAAATTTTATGCACACAGGAATAAAATAGTTATGATAGAAAATTCCTATTATTTCTATAAGAAATTTTTAGCTTAACAGATGTGATTGCTTCTAAATTTAGAAGATACATTAAATAAAATAGAAAAACGTTAATGTACATAATTTAATGACATAAAAGTTTATTTAGAACACAATTTCACTTATACAAATTTTCAGACTATATCATACACTTGAATAATCTAGTTTTTGATGGATGTAACAACAATCAATAATTTTTACTATTCTTAATTTACATTTATTGGCAATAACAAAAGGATGTGCAGCATAAGATGTGGCCAGATCTTTATCAACATAAACATTTTGCAAGGACTCACATGACCGGATGAGGGAAACAATACTCTCACATGTCACACCATTAAAATATCTAAAGCAGATTGTTTCTAGGTTAGGAAACACTGAATTATCAAACATTAAATCATTGTCTTCCAAAGTTGCTAAACACAGGTATAATTTTTTCAAATTAAGTGCATGATTCCGTATTGCCTGAAATGTTCTGGAGTGAATCCATGTCTCTCCCATATCCAGCACTTCTAGGTGATTCAAAAAAGAAATGTCATCTTCAAACCAAGAAAAGTCTACATTTGTATCATTTAAATATAATTGTTTCAAATGCGTCATTCTCGAAAACGCGGGCTTATTGAAATGTCCCAGAAAAGAACCAGAGAGATCTAAAATTTCGATTTTCGAAGTTCTACCCCATTCACATCTTGCAGAACAGTTGGCAAATTCAGAATTACAAAATGCCAGTATTTGAACATTTTGTAAAAATTGAGCACATAAATCTATAACTAAGGGCAGACTAATTGATAAGTTAGCCAAAACCAAAGTTAACATTTTGAGATGAGGACACCTTTCTTGCAGTTTTACACAAAGTACCTCAAAATGCAATAATTCAGTCCAATATCTACGACCTATCAATTCTAATTCGATGCAAGTAACACAAGGTGGCAAAAGATTCACAAAACAATTCACTACAGTATTTTGGGATCCATGAGATGGGGAAATTTTCACATTTACTCGTTTCCATAAAACTGCACTTCTTGTCGACACATGCCATCTTCTGCACACTCTGTAATAAGAAAAAAAATTAAACGTTAAAATTCCTGCTTGTACTTGCACTTGATACCATAATTTAAGTTTTAGATTGCACTATTTTCAAAATCAAAGAAATAAACAATATTTATAATTCATATATTCATTTGCTTAAGATATCTGAAAAAATAACGTTATTTTAAAATCTATGTACAGGGTATTTCAAATCAATTTCTTTATGTTAGCAATAAAATGGCACTGGTACTTAATTCTTTATTTATAGGACCTTGTATCTATTTTAGAGAATATAAATCCTTTTAATAATTAAACTTTTTTTTTATTTAAAGAATACAGAACAGTACATACAAAAATTGTATGTGTTTGAGAGTACAGCTTGCACAACTTCACTCTCAAATGCATACAATATAATGTATCCTGCATACTGTATAATGCAATCTGCTATATCATGTAACTATATAATATACTTTATAGCAATCCATATTACAATGTATTTTTACAATAGTTACAAATGAAGGTTTTCTATAAAACAGTTCAAAATAATAGACATCATAGATTACATTATACACATAGATGCACATTTATGAAGAAAGAGTTTCAAGTAACAGAATATAAAAATCAGAAGTTGATATCAAAAATCAATGTAAAATAATAAATGCATAGTAATTTTCAACCAGAGTTAATTTTGCTGTTAAAATTCATAAAAATTATTTCAAGAAAAATTTAATCTGATTGATACAAAGGAAAAGAATGTCTTTTGAACAGTCAATATTTATAAACTACATGTCAGAGAAATTTAAGCAATGTTTTACAAACTTGTTTCATTGGTAAAATTACCTATTAACTCTCTAAAAAGTTTTTTGTGAAATTTTTTCTAATTCATGGAAAAACTCTACCTACTTTTTGCTTTATGGAGTAATTTATAAATGAATTTAAAAAAAACAAAATAAAAGCGATCTCTTAATAACATTATAGACACACACAAACGTAAATAAAAATGTATATGTATGAGTATATAGAGAAAACGAGTATAATATAAAACACGAACGAAAAATCATGCATCAAGCATAGATTATGAAACACTTTCCAACACAGCTAGAAAACTGTAAAGAAATTCAATGTTAAATAAGGTGAAAGAAGATATATAAGTAAAAAGTTTAGAAAACATATACCACATACAGTTTTTGAAAATTACCTTCCAGTGTCAAAAATGTAGCTGAATTATTTTGTGCAGCCCTGTATATGATCAATAGATGTGGATATATAGCATGATAAAATTTAGTTCAATTACAATATTCACATTTAGCAATTTTCTCCAATCGATAGAAATGCACTCGAAATTCTTTGTACAGCCCTGTATATTATCTGAATAATTGTACACACACCACATATTAAGCTAAAAGGCAACTTAAAACTCACATGCAGCAATTACCAAACATAAACGACAATGTATCTTTTTCTTTGCGTAGCCCTGTGTATGAATTATTTATATGCCACAAGCTTAAATTAGTATACTAAATATATTATAGTTCAGCAAGAAAATGCATAACACAATTAAAAACTACCCTTGAGCAATTCACTCTCACAGTCTGAAATACTTAAGGATTCCCTTGTATATGGTCAACCGAGTTTATAAACACACACGTACTATGAAAAAATTTAGTTAAACTTAAAAATGCAAACCAAAGTTGAAAATGCACTTATCACACATAAACCGTAGATATCGCACATGTACTATAATCGATATTTTTTGTGTGTCCCTGTAAATAAATGCAACATACACCATCCTTTCAAGAGAGAAATTTATTATAGTGAACCTCAGTAATGTATATAATTTTCATTATGTTTGAAGTAGTGAAATATCACTAAATTATACTGCAAACGTTTTTTCCCTATAGAACAATGTGTAACAGAATTCTTTTGTTTGACCCTGTAAATGAATAATTAATGCTTTGCACTCCATATCTTACAAAAAGCATGTTTTAATGTGCTTCATAATTGTATATCAATTTTATAGTGTTTTAAATGACGTAGCATCATCAAAATGCACTTGAAACGATTATTTCCCATTGACTGTCCCTGTAAAAAAACTATAAGTGCTACACACTTCAGTTGAAATTGGGAACATGCTGTAGTAAACAACAACATGCATAATTTTCAGGGTGATCTGAGTATATTTATGTGAGTTAGAGCATGACCAGACAGACAGACAGACAAACCGAAGTCATAAACACTTTTCAACTAGGTTAGAAAGTGTTAAAAAGCTTTATTTTCAATGCATATTAGAGTGTTGCATCAGGTCAGTTTATCTGCTTTTAACCTAACTCGACCCATGGTTTGGATCTGGTCGGTACTATAATGTTTCATTGCAGGTCAGGTTGACATATACTTTTTTTTGCTTTGGGTTAGGTTGATTTTCATTGTTTGGGTTTGTTTAGGTTTTGACTCTTGCGGATCAGGTTTGTATTATCCAATTTTTCAGAAGAATTTCCAAAAAAAAAAAAAAACTTTTAGGTGAAAAATCTACATGTAATAAAACTTCTATATCAGACACTCCCGAATAGCAGGCACCACTATTTAGTGAACTTTTTCAATTCTTAACACTTATATATTTATATCCTCTGAATACCTTTGAATAGTAGACATGATGTGTGTATGTGTGTACATAAACTATCACAATTAAGATACATATGTGTTTGTGTGTATCATAAATGAAAAGCTGGTAATATTTTTCATATTCCAAGAGAAGGAAAAAGGGTTCTTAAATGTACCATAAAAAAAGAATAATCTATGATCACATTTCTTACATTACATTTCTCATTGAGTAAATACAATATATATATATATATTTTTCTTATTCATATTCAAATATGTATTTATTTTAATCTGAAACATAGTTGTGCTTAAATGTTATTGTGAAAATCATAACTACATAACCTGTAAAAGCATAAATCTGATTCACAAGAAACATTCTAGAGTAAACTCGACCAGCAGAAAGAAAATTAGACTCACTACCAAAAAAAAAAAAAAAAAAGACATTAAGAACGACCCAATGCAGGACTCTATTTAACAATCCCAAGGTGTCTGCCATTCAGAGGTTTCACTATATTAAAGAATATAGATATGTCAATTTTTCTATATCAAAGATAAAATCAGTATTACAGATATAACTGCAGATTACTTTTTCAAAATTGCAAAAAAACATCAATTGATTTCCTTTCATTTTGGGTTGCAAGTCGAAATCGTTTTGAAGTATTTCAGCTTGCAGGTCAGGTTTGAATGAAATATGTCATGTTCAGGTTGGGTTGCAGGTCGACAAAAATTATTTTGTCAGGTTCAAATTGGGTTGCAAGCTGTTGAAAATGTTTTTTCAGTTTGGGCTGGGTTGAACTCGACTTATGCAGGACTCTAATGCATATCTTTATATATACCTTAATAGAATAATTCAGTGCTATAATAATAATGAATTATTGTTGCGGAGAGAAGGTGTTTCCTATGATGTTAACTGACTGTAACCATATCTGTTTCATCACTGTTAACTTCACTTGTGGAATTGTAACCATAACTGTGTTGAAAGGTTAATATCATCTTTGTAAATAATGTTGTGATGTGTTTATATGATGCTCTTAATATAAAGTGTGACTATTCTATATATGTATTCTAACTTTATTTACTTCAAACTACTGCAAATGCACTAACAAGCAGGGTGATGGAGAAAGCATGAAAACATCACCCCAACTGCTGCAAAGAGTTATAATGCTCTCAAAGATGCAGCAGTCATCTGAAATATTAAATATCCTGGCCTCTTGAACACGCTGGCCGAAGCATTAAAATTGTGGATTTTAGCATTTAAAATTTTCAAGTGGTATCTTCCATGATTAGGCCTACTGTTGCCATACTACTCAGTGCTGAAGAAAAAAGAGACCTCTGATGAGCACACGTTCAACAGAGGTCCCTTCCTTTTCAACACTAGCTTAGAGCAATTGCAGCAGATTCAATCTCGAAAGTTCCTACTGGTAAAAAATAAAAGCTAAATTTGATAATACAAAGACATCAAGCAGCAGAATTTGAACAGGTAGTATGTTTAATACTTTTGGCGATCAATTATTTCACTTCAAGTCATTATAGTATTAAAACAATCACAAAAAGACATAAACTACAAAATAACAAACATTATCCTACCAAACTCAAAAATTTTCAATGAAAATAATATATAAGTGGTATTAATAGTTTTTGTGCCATATAAACATACGAATTTATCACTATACAAGAACGGATGTGCCCAAGTACAAAAATGTGTAAATGAAATATTGCTTTATTGAATATGACTGTTTAAAATGTCCCATGTTGAAATAGAACGTTAGTAACATAGTGACTTTTTCCATTTTAAAGTAAATGTGTTGTAAAAGAAATATATAAAATGAAATACAATAAAATTGTATTTTTTCTCTAAATAATAATAATAAAGCCATATTTTAAATGTTATGTTACATATAACGTGTTTAGAAAAACATATTCAATTTCTTTTACCTTAAAAAAATTACTTTAAATGGGTTCCATAAAACATTCGTATGGATTTATATTAAAAAATAAAATAATAAACCTAATAGAAAATTGCTATGAATACAAGGATGACAGGTGACAATTGCAGCATTATTTGTTGGAAATTTTTACAATATTTTTAAATACCTTATTTAAATTTTATGTACAGTCCTCTAAAAAAATGAAACTTATATATTTTAATTACGAATTGTTACAGAAACAGACAGAAAAAGCCATTCAACTGAAAATTATGTCTTCTTTAAATTTATGTTTAAAAAATATGCTTAAGGGACGTTTTCAATGTGAAATTATATCAAACTCTGATATTTCCATTACCAACACCTTAATTTAGCATCATATTTTTTTTCTGTAAATTTTACATTCAGATACTAAACGGGAAGTCATTAGGTGAAGTAGTTTATGAACCCTATCATTATACCTTTGATAATGGCGAGGTTCTGGTCGAAAGCGCTCCGAAAGCGCTCGTCAGGACTCCGATGAATGTTTTTGACATCTTAACATGGTTTTAATGTTTTAGAACCTTTTTATTTTTACACCTATTTTAGTAATTACACAAATTGTGATCCATTTTAATGGTTTCATATTTTAATTGATACATAAAGGTGAATTTTCTTCCAATTTTAGAATATTTTTCTGTATATTTAATTAATAGTTTATGAACTATCAAAGTGTAAAATCAAGAGCTCCTAATGTCATTGGTATTGATTGCAAAACAGATTGCAATGTGTGTAGTTTTTAAAAGCTAAATCAAAAACTACTTGACAAAATTAGATTTAATTTTAGATTTGCATATTTTAAACTTCTAAAAATCAATTTCTGTTTAAAAATTCATTGATTAGAATTCATAATTTTTTCCAATTTTTTTTTTTTAAATATGTTTTAAATAAATTTTTAAAACAAGTAGGTAATGTAACATTCAAATTCTGTAACTAAAATCAATTCTGTAATTGTCAAACATGAAAATCTGAAATCACAGTTCATTTCGCTAAGTAATTATTAAGTTATGTTTAAAAAAACAGGTGGATTGCTATATGATTTGCAATGATCACTAAAGTAATTAACATTAAAAGATCCAAACTTTAAAACTTGATAATTTCTAAACTATCTGAACGAATGACTTCCCATTTGATATCCATACATAAAATGTACTGAAAAACTGAAATATGAAGTCAGAATTAGGTGTTCACATTCAAAATGTCAGAGTATGGTACAATTTCACTGTGAAGACGACCCCCCCCCCGCTTTCTTTTTTTAAACATACATAGAAAGAGTACATAATTTCCAGTTAAATGTTGTTGGGTTTTTTGTTGCTTCTGGGACAAATTAGTGATAAAAATGTATAGGTGTTTCTTTTTTGCGTCTGACTCTACTTGATATTAAGCTTGAAATAAAATTTTTGTTTTAAGTTAATTAAAGGAAATCTGTTTTGAATACCCATTTTATGAATAATACTTGAATAAGAACATTTGAAATGAATTTTATATACCTTGCAATTTGTCCAAGTTCATTCTGCGACAGATATCTAAAAATTTTGATCAATATTTCTTCTGGTAGTGAATTAATATTCCAAGCTGCACCATCCAATCCCTCAACCTAGAAATAAAAATATAGAATCATGCATGAAGTATGGATACACATACTTGCATTTTCTATAGCTACATGGAGATTCCGAAAGAAATAAAAATGTTACTGAAAAAAGCTTTTGAAAGTGGTGCATTTAGAAAAACATCATGGCTTTAAACTCATTTAATTAAAAAGTCTTTAAAAAACTGTCAAGGAAATATAGAAAATTATTTTCAACCCAGAACACAGTTCATCCTCTCCTCCTTCTGACACTGTTTTTATTAAATTCATGTCACTTTATGATAATATATTTAGAATTTTCATATTTGGATGTTTTAGGGATTTTTCATGCATCGGTGACAAAAGATTTTGTAAAAATAACACTGTTGAAACTATGAAAATTCACCTTTTCTTTTGTCAAACTAGTATACAGTTTTTAAAATGTGGTTCTCATCACATATGTGCCAACTACTAATATTTGTTTTGATTTTACCTCAAGCAACACCTTAATGAAATATATGGCATTTAGTAGAGGCAGTTCTTTGATTTTCTTATTATTTCCCTATTATAAGACTTTTATCTTTGAATGCACTAAATTTTACAAGTAGGTGATACAGATACAAATCGCTATTCAATAGAAATAGCTTTCAGACAAAAATAAATTAGTGACATAATTACAACGATATAAAAAAATAAACTAAAATAAAGATATAAATCTGAAATTTAAAAGAGTAATCTGAGGTTCTGGAAATTTTACTTCAATTTAAAGGGGAAAAGGTGTAAGAGCATGTAAAATTAATATGTAATGTATTTTACAATCATAAATACAATTTTAGAGCAACAGAAAGATGCTAGCAATATAGTAAATATATTTATTGACAGTGAAGAAGTGCTACAAATTACCATGAGGCAACATTACATGACCAGTGTTGGATAAAGTTTTCATGCATTGGAAAGGAGGAAATACTTTGCATTTTATCTCCTTAAAGAAAAAATAAGTTTACCGCTTTTGATAGTTTGCAAAGTTCAAGAATTAATCTTATTCTGAAAAGTGAAACCTTAATGTCTATTTATTTTGGGACAATAATACAGTAGATACTGAAATTAATTCAAAGGAAATTTGTATGGCAGATTTTAATTCAGTTACACAGCCAATTGTAACATACAGCATGTAACAAGTGTAATATACTTTGCATTCTGTTTTTAGTGAATTGATTCATACAAACAGTTGATTTTTATTAAGGAGTGATCTATGAAAATGCATGCATTGTAAAATTTACAAAGAAATTGTTTATATATTAAGTTAAAAAATAGTAGTCGCCACTTGCCACTTGGAGATTTCATGTTAAAAAGTGGTGATTAAAAACTTGCAATTGGTGGCCACTTTACTGCTGTGTTATTTGAAAAACTTATGCTCATCAGTTTCTTACAATTTTATTTACAAAAAATATGCACCTGCTATAAGCCTCATCACAAAAATTGCAGCAACTAATTTATTACTATGAAGTAATGATAAACAAATTATCAACCATTCAAATGCTTCTCAAGTTTGTTTATCCCATTTGTTATTTTGCAATAATAATAAATAAATAATGAATTATTTTTTTGATGATTTACTGTGTTTGCATGCTAAAAAAAAAAAGAACTAAATGAAGTTTAAAAAAATTACATTTTCTTTGTGGTCTAGTAGCCATTAACATAAAAAAGTGGCCACTATCCAAATTTCCTAACTTTTACATTTATTTGGATACTTAATAGTTATGCCAAATCACATTTTTTCAATGCATTACTCATTACAAAAGAACCTTTTCAAGACCCTAGAGTAGCTAATTTTAATATTATATTACTGTCAATAAATATATATTAAATTTTACACATGTCACTAATTTTATTTTGAAAATTTATGTTGTTGTTGTCAATAATTTTAATCTGAAGCAAAAATTGTTATTTTAATAAATGAATTTCTTTCACATTTTATTTTTTAATGTGAATATTATTAACTAAAGAAAGTTTATGCTCATAATTTGTGTCAAAAGGATGATATATAGACTTTTATTGAGACATTTTTGATGGCAAAAAATATTATCATATCTTATAAATTAAGAGTATTTTTAATATACCATTAATTTTAAATTAAGCTTTGTAATTTCGTTTTGTGAAATTTAAAGAAATTCAAGGTGGTAGTAAAACTGGAACTTATATCATACCAGAGAGTCCATGTTGAGTAAAAATCCACACTAGTAGCAGCTATATTTCTAGGATGAACTGAAATGACAGAAATTCAGCATGAAAAGAAGAAACATTAAACAAAGAACAAAACTGTCAAATTAAATAATATGAGAATAACATTTACAATTCCTTTTAAATCATTATACCATCTTGGAAGAAGTAGTATTTAATATTCCACAGTCTCAAGTAGATAAGCTCCAAACATGATTAATTTTTTACTTTAAAGTAAGATATTTTGCAAGCTGAAAAAATTCACTTTTAGTCCACTTATAAGAATTTTAAGTTAATATACATTCGTATGGAATAATTAATTGAAATTTAAAGAGAACATATTTTGTTCATTTTGCATGCTCAAAGAATCCAGTAGATTTTTAACCAGTGCCGAATAACTTTATAAAGCATTCCTAATTCATTTTTAAGAACTTTTTTTCCTAAAGACAAATACTTTCACCTGAAGAGGACACCCCATGTTTGCTTTGATTTGTTTTATTGGCTTTTTGTGCCGCATGCTTATCCCTCTAAGCGTGTAGAACGTAATATTCCGTTCACTAAGCTCCAGGTTTCACTGCAATATATGCAATGTTTAAGATAATATAATTCTACAGATTTAATGAATTTTCAAAACATTGAAGAATGATTAATACTCTCAAGGGTTACATTCATATTTGTAATTAAGTTTTATTTATAATGCTGAAAGAATCATATCTTTTTAGCATTTAAAACAAAATGATGAGAAAACAACATTACAATTTTGCCCTTTTTCAAATCGCTCAGAGGGTTATGGATTGTGTGTGTGTTTTCAAATTATTGAACTACATAATGAAAATCAAATCACAGAAATAACACTAAAATGGAAAATAATTGATATAATTAATTAATTACTAAAATCCTAATAAATTGAGTCATTTTAATAAAAATATTTATTATTCACTGAAAATGGTAAAACCTGTTAAAAAGAAACCCTTTTTAACAGATACCTGTCTATAATGTATAATCTTTGTGGCTATATTGAAAATTCAGACTGAAAATAATAATTTATATTTTTTAATGGAAGTTTATTATAGATTAAAAATAAAATGTTAAAACATTGTTACAGAAATGTAAAATTGGGAGATAGGTCTTAAGAGGAAATGAAAAAGAAAGAGAGAGAGAGAGAGCTTGGGCTTAAAAAAAAAAGAAAGAACAAAACAGTTAGTAGTTCTGGATTTGATGAAAAATCTGTATTCCACAAAAATAGCAGCAATGGAGTAAAAGTCTCTTTTCTGATTTTTCTCAAAACTGTTGGTTTTGATGGGTTTGGGGTAAAACAGTAGCCACATTTCTCTGATGCTGAAAATATTCTAATAATCTAAAATTACTTTTAATAGCATTTTAGTTGCAAATGGCAGCCCTGTTATTGATTTTTAAGCAATGCTACTTTTAACATTTTTCTTCACATTTCACTAACATAATTTTTTATTATTTCACACATAAAATAAAGAAAATTTTCAGGTTTCATCGGAGCCAATATATTTTTTCAAAAATTGGAAACAAGTCTTGCTTATTGTTATTTTGGTGCTAAGTCTGAAGTATAATTTGTTGATAAATTTTTACCTGCCAAATAAGAGATAAACTGTCAAATAATGTAACATGAGAGCAACAAATTCGGGTATGGAGCAAGTACTAAAACCTCAATTTTTAAAGTTAAGAATATGCACATAAAATTAACTTAACTTGCACCAAATTTTGTCAGTCATATTGTGCAAGAGAACTTTTTACCATATCAATGTAAAAAGATACAAAGAAATGTAATGAATAAGAAATATTAAAAATTCAAAAGTTATCTTCTTATTTTCAAAATAATAAACAGAAATTATTATTTTTTTCATAAGGTGATGGGGCTAACAAAAAATCTTCAGTTTATTTTTTCCTTACTGTTTATACATTTTACGTTTCCTGAAAATAATAAATTTTATTTTATTTTGTCAAAATCAGAGAAAAGAAAACTTAATTCATTAAATTTAGATATCCAGCAAAGAAAAATTGCCCTCCCTTGCAGACACCCATAACAAGAGCTAGTTCCTACTACTACGGACCTGAATATACCTTTAAGAGTACTTTCTATGATGTAAAAAGAAAAAATATATAGAATATCTTCTGTAAAATGGAAAGATTGGAACATCATTTGATTATTTATTAAATACAAGAAATATTAAAACGCATCTCAGAAATTATGTACGTGAAGATTTATTTTTTAAATCATTAATTCTATTTTGTTAACTTAATAAAAAAATAGGTGATTTAAATCTAAAGATCTGCTAACTTGAAACTGAGTGATTGATATAATTACAATATAAGGGACCAACCCTTTTCCACATTCAATCGAAATAAGTTGTCTTCTCAATAATTATACGAATAAATAATCAAAATTGTACTTATTTGTCTACATTTATAAAACAAATAAAACAGTATTAACATAATATTTAGATTCATAAATATAAAAAATAAAATACCACAGCCTACTACATAAAAGAAAACAGCGAAGAGAACTTTTATTTCGATTATCCATTCGATTCAGTTAAAAATCAACAGTCATTTCATTACATATTGAACTTTATTGAAATATTTTAGCAACTTGCTTTTTAACTATTGCAAATCATGCATTATTAGATTAGTTCGAGAAGAAGCTAACATTTAACAAACCAGTAGATAAAATTCTATATAGACAAAATATTGCAGCATGAATCATTAGTAATCGAACGTTGAATTTTAATCGAAGCATTTTCTGGCATCATTTTGCTATTTTTCTAAGAATAAGAGTAAAGAAGTAGTGTGTGGTAAGTTATGTAATCTATTCAATAAATCTAAGAATTACGTTAGTTCTTTGGTATTGGTTGGTATGCAGACAAATAGACAAGATTATGATTATTATTTAAGTATTTTTATTGTGAAGATGAGTTATTTCGGCTGAATCATAAAAATATATGTGTGACCATATTGTTTGCATTTAGACTAGCATTTAGTTATTCTAATCCGTAGATTTTTATTTAAATCTCTTGTATTTGAGTCTAAATTAATAAAGTAGAGATTTTCAGGGAATTCCTTTACCGTTAAATGTTTTAAATCTGTTTAATAAAAGAGGTCCCAGGATTTCCCCGACTGGGGGTGAGGGCCACGATCTCCTCGGCAGAGGGGCCGAAGAATTGGTAATAGATATATATATATATACATATTTATATATTAAACTCCTTCGTAGGTAGAATTATACCCGATAATTCTATGTCCACTCGACAAAAAAAATTCCTCAACCTGTAACCGACCAAAACGGCGCAATTTTTACAGAAAACCAACCTGAACCTGAAATGAAAGGAAAATAATCCATATTTTAATGCAATTGTGGAAAAGTAGTCTACATTTATATCTTTAGTTTCAATTTCAGTTTTTAAGCAGAAAAAAGAACATATATTGTGCTATCCTCTAAAAACAACCCATTTTTTGAAATCTAATAAAGAATGCATAAAAATTAAACATTGATAAATTTTTACAGCTCGTTCTGACTAAGATTTTAATGTTGAGCATTTTCCATTGTATCTCTTTATTAAAATGTGGCACCCAATTTAGCGAGAATAATAATAAAAAAAAAAACACTTTTCCAAAAAATAACCTATTTTACCTGAAAAAAAATCCCACACCTGACATAATCAACTGAAAATGAAGCATTTTATTGCATATTAATGGTTTAATATGAAAACAATTAAATATTTATGTAAATCATTCTAAAATTCTATTATAACAAGAAAATCTGCAAAAATGAATCTAATTAAAGTTCATAAAGATTAAAAATGTGCTTTTAAATGTTTTTATGTATGCTTTTACACATCTTCAAGCAATATATTTACATTTATTTGTATATCTATGAATTTTAATTATTAAACAAGGTGAATTTGCACTGAAATTTTAACTTTTTATTGAATGAAACTCATGTTTTGCCAGAATTCTGCTTTTGTTAGTTTAAATTATTTTAAAACTAAATAAACACTAAGACAATACATCATTACATGTATTATCACCTCTTTTCAAAATTTCTAGGGACTCTCTGATTATGCAACTATTATATTGTGAACCTTGTGAAATTATTTTAGCTTTGCTGAAAAGTAGATCAATATCTTTAGCTTGATATCAATATCTTTAGCCTCTTTGTTTGAAAAGAAAGGTGTTTAACCAATGTGTTTTGCCTGCACTAACTTATGGAGCAGAAACTTGGACACTAACAAAACGGATGGTACAAAGATTACAAACAACACAGCGAAGTATGGAAAGATGTATGCTAGGCATAACCAGAAGAGACAGAAAGAGAATAACATGGATAAGAAGTCAGACGAAAGTTTTTGACATCATCGAGAGAATTAAACGGCTAAAATGGAAATGGGCTGGGCACATTGCAAGAAGACAAGGCTATAGATGGAGCACAAACACCCTACAGTGATATCCCAGAGATGTAAAACGACCAAGAAGACGACCTCAACTAAGATGGAGTGACGAAATCAGAAAAGTGGCCGGTGTTAATTGGATGACTAAAGCACTATACAGGCAACAATGGAAAAATCTGGAGGAGACCTACATCCAGCAGTGGATTAAAAACGGTTGATGATGATGATGATGATGATGATCTTTAGCTTGATTTAATCTGAATAAAGCCGTGGATAATTTCTTAATTGTCTTATCAGGACTATTGTCTTATCAGCCCTTGTATTTGGTATAATATACTTGGTGTCACTGGGGTTTTTAGTTTTTGCTGAACCTCCTCCCCCCCCAGCTTTTAGTGGTATCATCCCAACTTCCTTCACTGCCTCATTTCATAATTGGTTGGTTTCACCCATTTTCGACCTGTCCAGTCCGCTCCTTCGGAGCTGCGTTTCTCGACTGCTTGTTATCATCTGAGCCAAAAGCTCATGCATTTTGACATCTGATAGTTTTAATGTTTTAAAGCTGTGATTTAAATTATTGCACTTCTTTAGTAACACAAATTTTCAATGTGTTTACATTTTGCTGTATAAGTTTGATAAGGTGAATTTGATGTTCATATATTATATGGAATTTTCTATATATATTTTTACCACTTAATTTTAATTACCCAATGGCACCAGAATTTTGGTATAAAATTTTCTATTAATTATGTATGAGGAATATAGCTTTTTCTTATTTCCAAATAAGTTTGTTCGTAAATTCTAGTGTCATTCATCCATTTCAATATTTTAGCAATCAAACTTATTTGCCCCTAAAAGAATTAAGGATTGATTTCAGTTCGTGTTTTGGGGCGTCTTCTCTGCATCCAGCCAGTGTGCAAATCGATGACGATTATTGTTCAAGGTTCATTAATAGTCTGTTAAAAATGGTATGTTCCTGTTCTGGGAATGCACAGAAGTGCAAATTTCCAGTTGACTTTTTATATTTTATTCGGCGAGTTCATAATGAACCCAGCTATCCATATTTTTATCTTCACCAAGTGAATGAAAGTGATGCGAAACTGTCAAATAGTGTATGCCTAATTGCTCTGTCACATCTTTTACACTTTGCCGTGCTTCAGATTGAACTAGTGTTCACAGTTCATTGTTTTCAGTGACTGGTACTGTGATTCATTTTAGAGATTCATATAGCTAGATCAGAATTTTTGGAACAATCACTGTATTGTTCATTATTTTACTGTGTCATCTCCAAATGCTTTATTTATATTCCTTGCTGCCTCACTGTTACAGTATGGTCCAGCTTGAATTTATAAAGAAAAAATATCCGTATGTAGCTTACGTCTATAGATTAACTTTGCTAGCTAGCATTGAGTTGATTCCTTGCTTTTCATTCAGGGATATTTCACTTTCATGATCAACATCACTTGCACCATCTGGCAGTATTTATCCATATGAAAATTACTTCACCGTTAAATCTGACATTTCCTCTGTAACAACATATACACAACCTCTGTAACAATATCCTAAAGATGCTTGGAGTGTCTGCTGATTGCAACAAATCACATTGCATTCTATGAATGAAAAATATTAATATCTTAAAGTTTATTAAGTGTACTTATTTAATATTAAAGATGAAATACAATTTATTCCTTAATTTCAATGAGATAAAAAAATTTCATATAGCCCCTTTATTTTTTTTTCTTGAAAAAAAAGTCGGAATTGTGTAGTTAAATTTTTTATAAAATAAACAGTACTAGAGGAATAATGTCAAATAATAACTACAACTAGAAAAACTTGTTATATGTTATATTCTATACTGATGAAAAAAAATGTTTTTTTTTATTTTTCAGATGTAAAAGGACAAAACAGACAAATACCTTATCAGTGAAGGTCAGAAAGAATTTTTTCAGAAGCAAAGTACATAAAAACTACATTCTGTATGTCTATATAAGAGCTCTTTTTATGTAAATAAATCACACCGTTACTAGCAAAGATATTTTTTTATTTGTGAAATAAACACTAAGATTCCATCAAACTAGAAACCTGAATGAGAAAATCAAACTCAAAGTCTAATACTTTATTTACATATAAGCAAACATGTCTGTAAAGAGTTTCACAGAGGAGTTCCTAACAAGAGATCATTTCAAGAATGATGATCATGAAAGTTCTTCTGTTAATAATGTTTACTCTTTAAAACATCTTGATGATATGCCATATCAGGCTGAAGAAAAGACATTTATTTGTGAGGTATGTTCCAAATGCTTTTCCAAAAAAGGTAATCTAAAACAGCATCTTCGAATACATACTGGAGAAAAACCATTCAGTTGTGAAGTGTGTTCTAGAGGATTTTGGAAAAAGGGATGTCTAACTCAACATTACCTTACTCATACAGATGTAAAGCCATTTACTTGTGAAGTATGTTCACAAGAATTTATCCAAAGTTGTGATCTAAAGAGACATATTTTCACACATGCAGGAGAAAAGCCATTTAGTTGTGAAGTTTGTTCTAAAGGGTTTTCGGAAAAGAAAAGTTTATATAAGCATCTCACCATTCACAGAGGGGAAAAGTTGTTTGTTTGTATTATATGCTCCAAAGGATTTCTCCATAGTAATGATCTGAAAAAACATCTATGCACTCATACTGGGGAAAAACCATTTATTTGTGAAGTGTGTTCTAAAGGATTTTCTCACAAGTATAACCTAAATGCACATATTCGAATCCATAGAAATGAAAAGCCATTCATCTGTGATATATGTTTCAAAGAATTTCGTCAAAGTGGCACTTTGAAGACTCATTATCGCACTCACACTGAAGAAAAACCATTTAGTTGCGAGGTGTGCTCAAAAGGATTTTCTGAAAAGAAAAATCTAATTATACATACTCAAAGTCATACTAATGAAAAACCATTTGTTTGTGAAGTTTGTTCTAAAGGGTTTTCTGCAAAAGGATGTCTAAATAAGCATATTCGCATACATACAGGCGAAAAACCATTTATTTGTGATATATGCATCAAAAGATTTCTGAGAAATACTGATCTAAAGGTACATTTCGGCACTCATAATAAAGAAAGACCATATATATGTGAAGTATGTTCTAAAAAATTTTCTCAGAAGAGTAGTCTAAATGTACATATTCGCATTCATAAAAATGAAAAGCCATTCATTTGTGATGTTTGTTTCAGAGCATTTCGCCAAAGCGGCGCTCTGAAAACTCATTGTCGCATTCATACACGGGGAAAAACCATTTAGTTGCCAAGTTTGCTCACCCACATTTTCTCAAAAGAAATGTCTAAATGAACATTATCGTACACATATAGGTGAAAAACAATTCATTGGTAATGTTTGATCAAAATTATTTTCATACAATGGCCTTTATGTATGCACTTGATCAAGGCTAAAATTCGTCTGTTGGCAATTTTTGTAGCCCGAGTATACTGGTACTGGCGAATCAAAATACCACAAGTTCTGATCTGTGGCATAACGTCCATAGATTCCATTTTGACTTAAAGTGTCTTTTAAAACAGTATGCAAAATAAATTTCTCAAAATATTGTTATAAAAACGTAATTTTGCGTTAATGGACAACACAGTTTTTTAAGTATGTGTGTGTAAAAATTCAATTTAAGAAGAAAATTGAATAATCAATTTACTTCATTCTTCTCTATGTCATCTAATGAAACATGTTTGTCTTGCTATTTTTGACCCTTTTTATCCTGACTGTACTTATAAGTACCACGTTAATAAAACACCTATATATTCATAATATGACCATTTTTCCTAACGGTATTCACAATGGCACAAAGAGTGTATTTCTGATAGCAGGGAGGAGATGGCAAATTCAAGCACATATCCTCTTTCTTTGCAATGTAAGGATTTTACATTTGCCACACTACATTCGAAATCCATTTTGCAATAGAATTGACATGCATGTTGTTCTTCATTTGAGTAATTTTAGTGGTTTATTGCTGGTTATTTAGTACTATTATTTTCTATTGTTTTCTATACTCTACAGGTGAACATTTCCTATATTTTATTTGAAGTTTACTAATTTAAATTTACTATTTTATTTTATATCATAGAGCAAAAATTTATGGTGGTTACAGTTGCATAATTAACCACTAAAACACTATAAAAATTATTTTCCTCTTTCCTATGTTTATTCTGCCCCAAAACTTATCCTATGATGCAAAAATACAATTAAAAAGTAGCTGGAAAATTAATTCAGGATATAAAGGGTTAAGCATTTGAAAGAATAGTCAATGCTAGTATTATTAATTATTACCAATTTGCTTAGTAAAACAATATTATTAAAAGTTTTATTAATTTTTAATGACTCGTTTTTTGCATTATAAGAGAATTTAAATTTATATTATAATGTAACATAATTTATATTTCTGAGGAAATCCTGAAAATCAGGAAAATTATTTTGACATTAAAATCTTTGAAAAGTAATTTATTTCAAAATCTGGAAAATTGTCCAGCTACTCTGAAAGAAATGGTTAGTCTATTTTTAAGGAACATGTTAGCCAATAATTACTGCTGTTTTGCATGCGTCATCATTGATTGTTGATATGAAAAACATATAAATTCTGGAAAATTATTCACTTTTTTTTAATCAGTATGAACCTTGTTGAAGTGTAAAATACTTTGTTTAGTAACGTCATATGAGCTTTAAACTCACAGCATATGCTTCAGGTTTAAAAAACATTTGCGTATGTATATATCGCTTATCCAATGCACATTGTCCTTTATTTTCTTTTAAAGGGAAGGTTGATTTTTTTTTTGTTCAAAATGTAAGTAGTGATTTTAAAATTATTGTGATGTTATTAAAGTATTTTATGCTTCATTTAATAGAATTCGGTTTCGTGGTGTTTACAATGTTATATTATATAGTGTCTGTATCTGTGTTTCAGAAGTCTAATTAAAAAAATAAAGTAAAATTTTACATTGTAAAGTACAATGCAACAAATTAAGGAGGAATGAGAATATTTTCCGCGATTTTATTGATTTCCTTTTTCTTTTAATTGCATCTTAATCCACACAGAACATAGTTTAAAATTTGTAAAAAAAAAAAAAATTCTGCTCATTTATTATTTTATTGCAAGAATAAATAATAAATAATAATGGTCCGAAATTACTGATTTCACCTTACCCTATCCGAACTGAGAATTTACAGTTTAAAATTCATAAAATTTTTTTAAATCCTTATCTGCCCTATTTGTAGTTTTGTAGTAACAGTAAATAAATAATGAATCGTCAAAATTTTACAACCTCCCCCCCCCCCTACAAAAAAAAAAATAAATAAAAACTGGCATCTTTTCCTCTTCTTCATCTGATGACATTAAAAATCTTTAAAAGCTTTATTTTATTTTTTTTAATTTTGTTACTTTTTTCTAACAATAAATGTCTAATTATCTATATCTAAATGTCACTCAAATTTTGATATCATTTCTTTTAAAACCCATATTTTGAATTCATGGGAAATGTGAATGAAGAAGCATCAGCGATTAAATTTTATATAATTTTTCATATTAAGATAATAATTGCACCTGTGTTTATAAATAAAACTAAAAAGAAAATGATGATTAAAAAAAATTTTTTAACATAGCGTCACTCAAATTTGATATCATTACTTTTAAGACCCATATTTAAAATTCCTAGAGCCAAAAGAAAGTGCTGTATCACAACTTTTAACCCATTAAGGGTTTTTGTACTGATATCATTACTTTTTTGCAGTTATTGATGAAAATGTCAATTAGTCAAAATTAAGCATAAGGTATAAATTAATCATTAGAATAAAATTTTAAAGAAATGTTAAAAAAGACCCCTAGGGCCCCAATAAAAATATGAGGGTGGTGGCCCGGAGGAGTGCAAGACTCAACTTTAAAGTTATGCAGCGAGAGAGTGACATAATTAGAGGGATGAAAATGCATGGCACAAAAAAGTTCAAGTGTCCCGGACTGGTTTCCAGGAGGTCAGTGTCCTAAATGGAATGTAGAAATGGTGGAATAATTAAATGGAAAAAAGGTCACAAAAAATGAAGAAGATCAGATTAAAAGGAGTCAAGTTATTTACAATTTATAGAACAAAAACTTCAAGGGGCCGCGTACCGGACCCTAGGGTCTTAACTAGAATGTAGAAATGGAAAAATAACTAGCTGGAGAAAGGGGCCCCAACAACGAAGAAAATCAGACAAAAAATGAGTAAAGTGATTAAAAATTTAGGGCACAAAAACTTAAAGGGGTCCAGGGGACCCCGGTCTTGTCCGAGAAAAAAATGTTGTAGTTCTTGTAGCAGCTGGAAGTCCTAAGAAGGTGTTAGAAAAAAGGCTAGTGAATTTGACGATTTTTAAGGGAGCTATAGTAGGGGGCCCAAAAAGGGCCAGTTGATAGTTTTAAGCAAAGACTTAAGATGAACGATCTGAACTGGAATGCAGAAATGGGAGAATAACTAAATGGAGAAAGGAGCCCCAGAAACGAAGATCATCGGTGAAAAAGGAGGCAAGTTATTAAAAATTTAGGCACAAAAACTTAATAGGTTACAGGGGGACCGGGTCTTGTCCGAGAAAATTTTGTGTTCATGTAGTAGCTGGAAGTCCTTAGAAGTTGCTAGAAAGAAAGCTAGTGAATTGGACGACTTTTAAGGGAGCTATAGTGAGGGCCCCAAAAGGGGCCAGCTGACAGTTTTGAGCTGGAAGGGTCTGAACTGGAATGCAGAAGTGGGGGACTAATTGGAAACAGAAATTGGAACTAAAATCGATATATCTTGTCGATGTCGAGTCGAATGAATCAAACCGCATTGCGATGGGACCCATAGAACTCGAGTTAGCTGCAAAATCCGTTAGTTTCAGCGCCAGATGGCACACTCCGTTCTATGCAAACACAGCTGAAATCTTTGAGGCTGTCGATTTCAAGTTGAATGTGCCATACCTCGTCGTAATCGGGCCCATAGAACCAGAGATAGGAAAACGCCCCCTGATGGTGAAATTTTGAACTAAAATCGATATATCCTGTCGCTGTCGAGAAAATGAATTAAACTGCACTCTGATGTGACCCATAGAACTCGAGTTAGCTGCAAAATCAGTTAGTTCCATCTTCCACCGACAGGGGGCGCACTCTCTTCTATAAAAACATAGCTGAAATCTTCGAGGCTGTCAATTTCAAATCGAATGAGCCATACCTCATCGTGATGGGACCCATATAACTCGAGTTAGCTTCAAAATCCGTTAGTTCCATTTTTCACCACTAGGAGGCGTACTCTTCTATACGAACATAGCTTAAATCTTTAAGGCTGTCAATTTCAAGTCGAATGAGCCATACCTCATCATGATCAGGCACATAGAATCCGATATAGGAAATCGCCCCTGGTGGTGATACTTGGAACTAAAATCAATATATCCTGTCAATGTCCAGGCGAATGAATCAAACTTCATTGTGATGGGACCCATAAAACTCAAGTTAACTGCAATACCCATTAGTTCCATCTTCCACCGACAGGGGGTGCATTCTGTTCTATAAAAACATAGTTGAAATCTTCGAGGCTGTCGATTTCAAATCAAATGAACCATACCTCGTTGTGATGGGACCCATACAACTCGAGTTAGCTCCAAAATCCGTTAGTTTCATTTTTCACCACCAGGGGGCACCCTTTTCTATATGAACATAGCAGAAATCTTTGAGGCTGTCAATTTTAAGTCGAATGACCCCTACCTTGTAATGACTGGGCCCATAGAAACCGAGATGGGAAAGCGCCCCTGGTGGTGAAACTTGGAACTAAAAATTGATATATCCTGTCGATATCGAGGTGAATGAATTAAACTGCATTGTGATGAGACCCACAGAACTCGAGTTAGCTTCAAAATCCATTAGTTCCATTTTCTGCCTCCAGGGGGCGCACTCTTCTCTATGAACATAGCTGAAATCTTTGAGGCTGTCAATTTCAAGTCAAATGAGCCATACCTCGTCGTGATCGGGCACATAGAACCCGATATAGGAAAGTTCTCCCTGGTGGTGATACTTGGAACTACAATCGATAAGGCCTGTCGATGTCGAGTCGAATGAATCAAACCGCATTGCGATGGGACCCATAGAACCCAAATTAGCGGCAAAATCCTTTAGTTCCATCTTCCACTGCCAGGGGACGCAATCTGTTCCATATGAACATAACTGAAATCTTTGAGGCTGTCGAATGAGCCATACCTCGCCGTGATCGGGCCCATATAACCATAGATAAGAAAGTGCCTCTGGTGGTGAAACTCTTAACTAAAATCAGTCAATTCTCTCGATGTTGAGTTGAATGAGCCAAACTGCGTCGCAATTATTGATGCACAATAGGTTGGAGTGAAAAAACGTTTTCTCGAAATTCACACTGCCTGAATCATTATATGGTGTGAAACTGGCTGGAACAAATTGTCTCCAAATTCCAGCTCAAAATGTTGCCATCTTGAGGTTCCACACCTCAAGTAAATAGTTGTATTGCCCATTTTTCAAGTTTTTAATACCTTTTTTATCAAAAATAAAATAATTAATTAATTGAACAATTAATTAATTTGTAAATTAATATTAATTAATTACATTTTCATTAATAAATTGCTTTATTTAAACATTATTGTCAGATGTTAGTGCTAGAAAGGGCATTTCGTACATAACTAGCAAATTTATACTTCAAAATCTAATAGATGTCTTCACATATTCTAATATGATAACTATTTTATCATGACATAAGGAGATACATGACTTTTATTGTGTGGAATGATTTGTTTCTGAAACTGTTGTCTTTGTTTCAACCACTAATTTGTTTATTTTTCTTGGACAGGACAACAAACGACTTTTAATTTAAACAGACCTCAACAAGAAGTGAAACTTTTTGTAGTATTTTTGGAACTTCAGTACAATTCAAAGAGACACTGTTACCCATGTATGCTGATTTAATGAAGCATTTCCTATGGATAAAAAATTATATATTGTGGAAGCAGGGGAACAAAAAAAATCCTCCAGTAAAAAATATTAGCAAAATTGTTTCTTGTGACATTGAATGAATTTGGAAGAAAGCCTCCTTGCCTCTTATAAGTCATCAAGAAGTTATTCGTCTTATTAGAAATTACAATGAAAAGTTACTTCAATGGAAGAAAGGACAAAACTGTAATGGAAGAACAGAAGGGAAGTTCTTTATATATGACTAGAGCTGTAGAAGAGCAAATTGTTTTGTTGTCAGAACCGGGTTCTGTTTATATAGGACATGTGACTCCGGGTTCAGGCTCTAGTGCGGATATTATACGAAGCATCATCAAATTCGTTACACAGAAAGGAATTACACTTTCGGAACTGGTAGCCTCTAGCTGTGATGGAACAAACGGTAACATTGGGAAGATAAATGGCTCATTTAGACGGCTTGAAATCTTTGTTGAGCACTGGTTTGTATGCTTATTGCATACTAATGAACTACCTCTTTGCCACCTTTTCTAGAAGATTGACGGAGAGAAATTTGGACCACACAACTTTTCTGGAATATTAGAAAAATCTCTGGAAATGTGCAAAACCCATACTGTGACAAGTTTTGTTTCTATTCCAGTTGCTCTGCCTGAAATGGATAAAAAAGACCTCAGTGCAGACCAAAAATATCTTTGATATTTCTAGTGCAGTATCCTCGGGGGTGTGCCTTCCAAATTTAGCAAACAGAAGTCTCGGAATGATGCCTCATTCAAGATGGCTCACTACAGTCAACAGAATTCTGTGCCTATATGTGTCAACTGCTGAACCAACAGAACACTTTCAGCTCCTAGTAGAATGTGTCATGAAACTTTGCATTGTCCTAGTTTGAAATAAAGAAAATCTCATGAACTACTCATGGAACACGTCATCCGCACAGAATGATAAGCTCATTCTTGCTAGAAGATTTTAAGTCAATCGTTCACGAAGTTATTCAGAGGAACACTTATTTTGCTCACTCTGAAAACATTCTGTTGGCAATGCTTTTAGATGAACGGTAACATATTCGAGAACTTGGTCTCAGAAGAATACTGAAAAGAAGAAAAATTGACTGGAAGGAAAAGATACGCCAATTTGATCTTCCAAATTTAAATTTCGAAGCAGAGAAATCTTTTGAGATGATTCACTGTGACAGTCCTTTGGAACCACCATCCACCATGAATCTCAGTGACAAAGACATACAAAGTATGATCAGAAACAGTTCACAATGTGACACAGAAAAGCTCCCTTGCCATTCTCAAGCAGAAGAGAGGCATGTGCGACTGGTAACAGAAGCACCATTGGTAACATGTGGAGCAGAAGCCAGGGATGGATACTTTCGCAGTGGAATCAAGTCCCAAAAGGAACTTCCAAAGTTTGACACTAAAGTTGAATTTTTTGGCCCTCATGTGGAATCCAAAATTGACGACTGATTAAATTAAAACGTTTCCCTGTTTTTTTTTAAATTTAGAACTGTTTTTAAGTCAGAAAATAAAGCTATTTTAAACATTAAAATTAAATGAAGGAAATTGATATTTTTAATTTTTTAGTTAACATTCCTTTCTTTGACCCCCTGTGTGGAACCTGAAGATGATGAATGATTGTGCTGGGATTTTTTTGCAGTGTCATTTTTGTCAAACAGCACCATTTGTTAAGTCAGGAAATATTAAAATAAAATAAAAAAATTTGGGCCTTTTTCACTCCACCCTAATGCACAACCTGTGTCCCGTGATGAGTAACTGGTGACTCGCGGAGAACATACATGCCAACATATCCAGAAATTTCGAATTTTCTTAATAATTTGCAAGAAAAATTTGCAAATTTTGTCCATAGATCATAGGAAAACATCATGAATTTCGTTGATCAGGTGCATAAAATCTTGAATTGCGTCGACTGGATGCGAATTTTGACAAATGGGCATGGAAAAATCACAAATTTCACCATTTTGTCACAAGAAAAAAAAATGCAAATTTCAATAATCAGTCGACAGAAACCAGATATGCCACAATTTGAAAATCCAGAGTTGTTAATTTCATCAATCACTCAAGAAAAAAAAATTTTGAATTTTGTAAACCACTAGAAAAAATTCTGTGAATTTCGTCGATAAGGCACATAAAATCGTGAATTTCATGGGATATCGATCATGGACAAAAAGCAAATTTCATCAAATGGGCATCGAAAGATCGCGAATTTCAGCGAACAGTCATGGAAAAATTTTGCAAATTGTCCATAAATCGTAGGAAAACCTCATGAATTTTGTCTATCAGGCCTGTAAAATTATGAATTTTGTCAATAGGCATGGAAAATTGAGAATTTCGTCAATTGGGCATGGAAAAATCAAAAATTCCGTCGAATGATCATAGAAAAATTGTAAATTTCGACAAACGGTCACAGAAAAAAAAATCGTGAATTTCACCATTGTCAAGAGAAGAAAAATTGTGAATTTCATTAATTGGCCGACAGAAACCCTAGATGCCAAAATTGTAAATTCCAGAGCTCCGAATTTTGTGAGTTTTCTGTGAAAAAAACAATTTTGTCAACCATTCACAGAAAAAATTGTGAATTTTATCAATCACTCTTTTAAAAAAATCACGAATTTCGTAAATTTGCTGTGAAAAAATCCCGAATTTCATCAACCACTCAGAAAAAATTGCACATTTTGTCAATCTTTCATGTTAAAAAATTGCAAATTTTGTCCATCAGCTGCAGAAATGCAATCTATCCTGTCGATGTCAAGTCGAATGAATCAAACCGTGTTGTGATGGTACCCATAAAACTTGAGTTAGCTGCAAAATCTGTTAGTACCACCTTCCACCGACAAAATTAGTACTCGCCGATCGGCGAGTAATACTGAAAATTTGGCGATTGACTTTATTGCCACCACTGGCCAAACTTAATAGCCACACTTACCAATCGCGATGGTTGAAAGGAAAAAGATTTTTTTCCCCGCTGTCGCTTAACAAATTTTGAAACCATTTGGCGAATTTCATAATAGGAAAATTCCCCCGAAATGACTTGACAAGTTGTAAATTTTTTCTCGAAGCCTTCAGATGACAGTCGCAATTATTTTACATGAGACCATTTGACAATATTCACAAATTTTTTCTTAAGACCATTTGATGAATTTCGCGATTTTTCCACTATCGATTGATGATTTTTGTAATTTTTCTGCTATCGAGTGACAAATTTCACGATATATCAACTATCAATTATTGAATTTCACAATTTTTTCCATGAACGTTCAACAAATTGCACACTTTCTTTCTGCTGATGTTCCACAAATTGCCCAATTCTGTTCCGCAATTGTTAGATGAATTTCGCAATTTTTCTCCCGAGATCATTTAACGAATTTCTCAAATCTTTCCTCGACAATTTGATGATTATTTTTTTCCTGAAATAATTTTGCAAAATTCACTATATTTTTCGCGGATGATTGACAAAATCTATTTCTGAGATTCCTTGACAAAATTAGCTTTTTGTTTTTGCAGTCAATTGATGAATTTCATGATATTTCCGCAATTGATTGACAAATGTCGTGATTTCTTTCCCAAGACCATTTGACAAATTTTGCTATTTATTCCACAATCATTTGACAAATTTAGTGATTTTTTAATCAATTATTTGTAAATTTGTTACTGGCCAGTGCTTAAAAAACTGCCGAGTAAAAAAATCCATGTATTGGCCAGTGAATAAAAAAGTTAATTTTTACCTATAACCGAACCAGAGTCGATTCATGTTGGCACTAATTTTTTTCCTCATATACTGTGCGCACATCTTGCAGTGAAGTTGAAAAGGAAAACTTCAAAAAGAATTAGAAAACATCTGCGAAAAGCAGACCCTGTTGTTTTTTTTTTTAGATGCCCATTTTGGCTTTGGAAAAATTTGCCGTCGGCATATTTCAACCCGTGAATTTCTAAAGTAGGTAATGTGAAAATATTTCGAAATTCGTCAATTGCTCGCGTGAAAAAAAAGTGGCAAAATTCATCAGTCAGCTGTGAGAAAAATTTGCGAAATTCCTAAATCGATCACGAGGGAACAAATCGTAAAATTTGTCAATGATTGCATGAAATAAAAAAAACCTAAGAGTTTCGCCGCCAAGGTGCAGAAAAAAATCCATTCGAAAATTTGGTAATCGGTCGCAAGAAAGAATGTTGTCAGTCGGCTACTTTTTTTAAATTATTAAGATTGTTGCATTCCCACCACTTTTTTTTAAATGGTATAATTGGCCTTATTCTCACGTTATTTAATCTGTCATTAAATCAGGGGAATATTTCTACTTCAAAGAAGTGGTGGCAATCAAACAATTTGAATTATAAAAAACACATTGGCAAGATTGGCAAGAAAGAAAATGCAAAAGTAACCAACCAGTAGCAGGTAGCAAGAATATACAGTCAAACCCCGATTTAGTGCCATCTAGAAATAGCGCCAATTCCGTTTAACCGCCAATTGCGTCTATGAACAAATCTGCCAAATAGGAATTTCAATGTAATGTATCCGTTAAAGCGCCAACTCGATATACCGCCAAAAAAAAATGTCTAGAAATTACTGTATTTTCTTTGCATATCTTTCTTTTTTAAATTTTTTGTTAGAATTTCAAAGGACACTTCCTTTTCATGTGTCTAGATGTTTTCAAGCTCAATTCAAACTTTATTGAATAGCAAAGAATTTATATTGTTCTCAACACCTGCCAAAATGCACCTGCTACCCATTCTATTTGTCATTGGGAGAAGAAAAATAACGTGCACTGAGTGCCGAGCAAGTAAAACTTCTGATTCAGACTGGCGAGTCACGTGATCCGATCCACTTCTGGAGCGGTGAGAAAACAAGGCATGGCACGCCATTGGCTGAAAGGGTCTCTCCTCTCTCAGGTGAGAACAATGTAAAAAATAACTTCTCCCTGTACTTTATGTCGATTTCTTAGAAAGAAAACGGTGTGCAGTGCAAAATCTCTCATTCAAAATTTTGGTCGGACGTTGATTGAAACATCGAAGAATTCACCAGCTAAATCTGTAAAATATCATTGTCTCTTTATTTTAACTCATTATGGCGAAAAGAGCAGTTTTATCAATTTCAGAAAAGCGGGAAATTTGTGAATATAAAGAAAGAAATGTGAATGTATCGCAGCAACACATCTCCAATCATTTTTCTACACTCTGGAAAAAGCCTGTTAGCAGGCGCTGCATCGGAGACATTTTGATGAATACAGAAAAATGGATTGACACCAACGAACTGCAATCATCTGTAAAAAGACTGAAAACAGCGAAACATGAAGACTTAGAGGATGCCCTTTGCACATGGATACAACAAATGAGTGCTAAAAATGCCACTATCAACGGAGATGTCATCAGAGAGCAGGCAAAAGTTCTTGGCCAGCAAATGAATATTACAGATTTCGAATACAGTAGTGGCTGGTTGAACAGATTTAAAAAGCGACGAGGATTCTCTCAGTACATACGAAGTGGTGAAACTGCAGGTGTTGATGAAGATATTGTGTCAAATGGCCGCAAAAAACTGAGTGCGCTGATTTTAGAATATAAACAAGAGGACGTTTACAATATGGATGAAAGTGGCCTTTTTTACCGCTTGCAGACAGATAAAACAATTTCGAGTGGGCCTGCTAAAGGATTAAAAAAAAAAAAAGATCGTGTGTCTCTTGTGTTCTGTACGAATAGTGATGGATCTGATAAAAGAACTATGACAGTGATTGGAAAATCAGCTAAGCCACGATGTTTTAAAAATTTTAATCCTGCTCTTTATGTAGATTATGAGAATAATAACAAAGCGTGGATGACTTCAGCATTATTTCAAAAATGGGTAGCGAATTTCAACATAGAAATGAAAAGAAGCAAACGCCATATTTTATTGATTTTGGATAATGCCCCTTGTCACAAAGCATATCCAATGAGTAATATCCGCATTGAATTTTTACCTCCTGACTGTACTGGATTTTTGCAACCTTTGGATGCTGGTATAATAAACTCATTCAAAGCTCATTATCGAAAGTATCACGTCTGCCATATCATTGAAAAAATCAGTAAAGATGATTTTTCTCCAATCCTTTTACATGATGCTATTCACATGATAAAAAAAGCATGGGATGAAATTTCATCAGAAACTATTGTTAACTGCTGGAAACATACTGGATTGATTAAACCTGAAGGATCTACTAAAAAACAAAACAGTACAGCACTTCAGGAACTACAAGACGAAATACACAAATTAACAGAAATTGAGCATCCTCTATCGGCAATTGAGTACATTAATATAGACAAAAGTGTTTCAACATTTGAAGATTTGACAATCGAAGAAATTGTTGCCAATGAAAATGAAAATTCATCTGACAGCGAAGCTGAAGAAGCTGAAACGCCGCATGTTACATCTGATGAAGTTAAAAATTGCATTGGGAAAATAAGAATTTTCTTAGAAAAACATGCAACTGATAAAAAAATGATGAACAATCTTTTAGTTGTAGAAAAAGATATTGAAAAAATCAATATTGAAAGGAAAACTCAAACTAGCATATTAAAATATTTTCCTGTAAAAGATAATTAAAGTAAAATAATTCAGTGTGATATTTAATGTATGTGTGTGTCTGTTATGTGCATAATTATCTACTTTATCTAAAATTGACTATATAAAGAGGTAAGTGCATGTTAATTTCATACATTAATTGGATAATTTTGAATCATGTAGCATTAATTATATTATGTATATTAATTATATTATATTAATTTATACTATTATAATATACTATATACCATTGGATAATTTAATAAAAAGGCATTACTGATATTTATTTTTATAATAATAATAATATTAGTATAATAGTATGAAAATTAATTTTTATTGTATTTTAATTCGATATACCGCCAAACTCGTTATAGCGCCAAAAATTTCTTGAACGGATAATGGCGGTATAACGAGGTTTGACTGTATTTAAAATTTCATCAATCGATCGGAGGAAAACAATCGCAAAATTCGTTAGTCGGTTGCAGGAAAAAAAAATCTTGAAACTCTTCAGTCGCAGAAGAAACCCCAAAATTCTGTCATCAGGCACACAAGAATGTAACAAAATTCGTGTTTGTGTCGCGGGAAAAAATTGACAAATGTGTCAGTCAGTCGTGAAAAAAAGAATCTTGAAATATTTGTCCTTTGGACACAAAAAAACTCCTGCAAAAATCGCCAATAAGTTGCAGGAAAATAGCGAAAATTTCATCAATCGATCGCAGGAAAACAATCACGAAATTCACTAGTCAGTTGCATGAAAACAAATCACGAAACTCTTCAGTCGGTCGCAGAAAAAAAAACTAGAAATTCTACCATCAGGTGGGGAAGAAAATCGTAAAATATGTCTATAGGTCACAGGAACAATCTCAAAATATTTGCACTCAAAATGTACAGCTCATGTGAGAACAAATTGTAACATAGTTGACCTGCAGATTATTTTCTGCCCCTGAAATATTTGTTGCAGTCACTTGGAGAATTTTCTACTACTGGGCTTCTGAAATACTGAATCAATTTTAACTTAATTGGGATAGCGCATTGATCTTGGCGCGATTTTTTTTGCACCATTTTAGCAAGAAAACACAATTTTCACACATTATTTTTACTAAACACACGCATTTAATTGAATTAATTAATTATTATAATATTATTTTATTTTATTTATTTACACACGTATTCAATTTTATTAACACCAGATTTGCCATACAAAGCAAAAATCACCATTTTAGGGCCAAAAAGAAACCACGATGCGTCAGCGACATATGTGCCGATTTAATCAAAATTGTTTGGGTGCACCGCATATTGCAAAATTAATTAAATCTATGATTATTGTTTCTTTCAGAGATTAAAAATAAGAAGATTTAATTCTTAACGAAATACAATTATGAAATTTTTTTTATGTTCCGACTTAGTTAATATTGTGGTACTTCTCCGTTATCCCATCGACCACTTTCCATACAAAAACTATCGCCAAATTATTAGCCAAACTGTAGCGCCCAATAAACAAGTGGAAGAATGTTGCCATTAGAATCTCAGAAAAAAAAAGATAAAAGAAATAAATTAGGAAAACCCCAATTCACTGAAGTATCATTTATCAGTAACTTTAAACAATAAAATTTACAATATAAGAGAAATATATATAATGAAGAGAAACAAAATTAACCTTGGAAATTTATTTAATTACATTATTTTTCTTAATTATGCCTCTCGACTGATGGATAAATGTTTGTGACGTCAATTAAAATTGATCTATTGAACGTAACTACGCATCGCAACATTTTTTCAATGCTTTTACGCTTTTAATATGTTGTCGAAGATGTAATTTTTATTTTAATTAATGAATTAACTAATAAATCAGTAAAACATCATTAGAAATACATTAAAGGTCGAATTAAATATCACTTGATGATATAACAAGCATGTGTAACGCATTTGACGTAAAGTAAGTGTGAAGCCACGATCATGCATTTTTGGCGTTAAATCCTATAGCTTGGCGATAGTTATTTTCTTAATGGAAAGTGGTCGACCGGATAACGGAGAGGTATCAAAATTCTTATAAATCATATGAAATTGAAGGACATATGTATTTAATTTGTTTAAAAATACGATTAATGTTTCTCAAACTTTGACGCTGAAAAACAAGCAAATACGAGCCACCATCTGGGCAAGGTATACACGGCAGGTGCCATTTTTTCAGTACAATTAAATACAAAATGCATTTTTATTTGTATATATGGTGGTTAAGCATAAAAGCAACGTATATAAAGTACGTGTGAAAAGTGTGCGCCTGTGAAAATGATGTTATGCTTATCATGAAATGCATTTTTACATTGATAAATCTAAAGAGAAAAATTTATATGTTTGTGTCAATATGACGTAATTTTAACTGATTTTTTAAATTCTTCGTTATAAAGAGTAGAATGTATAACGATTTTGACAACAAACGGCGCTAGCACTTTTGTTTTTATTGTGCTTACATCACTTCTAAATACCGTACAATTTCAATTTATACATCATCAATTCGAAAAATTTTAACTTTTGAATGAAATTTATTTGAAAACTGCCGCTTAATTTAACAACATTTTAAATAATTGTCAAGCATGAATTATTTTTCAAGTCTATCTCAACAATGGCCACCAGTTTGCGTCAGTAATATAAAATAGCCCCTGGGAAAGTTGCTATAATTGGAAATTGATTTTGCTAACCAACATAAAAAGTGAAGAAAATAATTAAAAAAAACCTTTGATAAATCATAAAATTAGATTAACGATAAGATAGAGCATTTTGGCGCTAAACTGAAATCTTTCAAACAAAAAACCCAATTTTTAGTTTATGTTGAACATCAAATTGATATCATGTTGAATTCGTTGATGTATGTGTTGCTTCAGAATATGCTTAGAATTGTATTTTATTATTATTTTGAAGATCGATGGTGTATTTCACTGTATAAGAGGGAAAAGGTCACGACTGTGGAAAAGGATAATCATGATTATGGAAAGGAACCGAAAAAATCATACAAATAAATAATATTTGATAACTTAAAAATACTGCATCATCTGCAGATTGTATATTATTATTGTAAAAAGATTTCTCTATCTTTACATAAAAATTGATTAGCTTAAAACAATAGATGTGCTTTAGAAAATATGATTTGAAACAAATAATGATTAAAGAGGACATTTTAAAACTTTTTAGCATTTAAACATTTTAAAACGTTTTTAACGTCGAATTTCGACGGAGCCTTTGGACAGCTGCAATGCACATGTGCATAGCTCACTCAGTTACATTATCACAGGGAGAGAGATGTGAACTATTTACTGAATATGATATGGATGCAGGAATGTACTATTTGTATGATACTTCATATGTCCATGAAATTTTCTTTTTGCAGTGGTCAATATGGCAGTAATGTCAAACTGATTTGCATTATACAGTTATTTATGGATTGTTTGTTTGAAGTTTGCATCGAAAATAGCATACCATATTTCACTGGGAATATTTTTTTAAATAAAATTTTTGAAGCACTGTTTCATACTCTACCCTTCTTAAATAATAAAGAAGCTTATTTTACTTATATTGTTATTGCAATTTGTTTCTGTCAAGTTTTGACGGATTCCATCTAGTCTATATATTTGAAACGCTAAGCGTTTTCTATCGACAATCCGTGAGAACAAACTACTACATCAAATTACATCATTCTTTTTTTAAATGAAAGATATTTGGACACAGATTTGTTATCGTACATTCGTTTATTCAAAAATTTAGTTAATTAGCAGTAATTTTAAATTAAACTTTTACTTCTGCATATGATGTCATAAAGTCAGCAATTGGATAACCCCCACTGTTGCGAGGCAAAGAGTAACGAGAAACTCTGTGGTTGCAAGGATAAAAAAGAACTAATAAATATTAAAGACACGTGGCTTTTAGGCCGAATTTTTTATTTTGCATGTTAAATGTCGGTAAATATATTTTTCTGCATGTTTTATAAGAGAATAAAAATTCTTATTTATTTTGATGTCATGGGAATATTGTTCATTGGGTTTATTTTATCACCATGCATTATAACTTTGTTGGTGAAATTTTTTTTTTCATTACAATTAAATACAAAATATATTTTTATTTGTATACATGGTGTTTAAGCATAAAAGTAACATATAAGAAGTACGTGTGAAAAGTTTGCGCCGGTGAAAATGATGTTATGCTTAGCTTGAAATGCATTTTAACATTGGTAAAACTAAAAAGAAAAATTTACATGATTGTGTCACGTAATTTTAACTGATTTTTCAATTTTTAATTTTAAAGATTAGAACTGTAGCATTTATTGGTTGCTTCATCTTGATTCCATACCTTGATTACATGTTACCAATTATTATTTTTTAATTATAGGTTAGAAGATTTCATTTTTTAAGGAAAAAGTTCACAAAGTAAAGTATTTCAGGAAAATTAAAAATAGTGTTATGGTTAAAAAATAAATAAATAAATAAACAAAAATGAAAAAAACTCCTTGAAATAATGATTGTATTTTTAGATAGAATAAACAATGTAAGGCTAATATTTTATAAGAATTATTTTGGTAGGTTTGTTATAAGTTCATTTAACAGTTCCTTATTAGCAGCAAAGTCCTATTTCTTTCACTGTGAATTTCTCTTTCAATATCAAAAAATGGTAGTCTACTTTTGGTTGCCAGTCAAAACACAGTAGCAATTTTTAGAAATGTATAACGGTTGTGACAACAAACAGCGCTATCGCTTTAGCTTTCTTCGCGCTTACATTACTTCTAAATACCACAAATTTCAATTTTTACTACATTTTACAATTTCAATTCTTACATCATCAATTAGAAAAAAAACAGCCTTCGATTGAAATTTATTTGAAAACTGCTACTTAATTTAACGACTTTTTAAATAATTTTCAAGCATGAAATATTTTTTAATTCTATCTCAGCAATGACCATCAGTTTGCTTTAATAATGTAAAATAGCCCCTGGGAGAGTTGCCACAATTGAAATAGATTTCCCTAATCATCATGAAAAGTAGAAAAAAAATAAATAAAAACCTGATAAATCATAAGATAGAGCATTTTGGCACTAAACTAAAATCTAAAAAAAAAAAATTCAGTTTACGATTAACATAAAATTGATATGTTGAATTCGTTGATGTACATGTTGCATCAAAGTATGTTAGGAACTGTATTTTATTATTTTTTTAAAGATCCATTATATATTTAACTGTATAAGAGGGAAACAATCCCAGACTGTGATAGAAAAGGAATAATTATCCTGGTTATGTCAGGAACTGAAGAAACCATACAAATAAATTACACTTGAAAACATTAAAAATTTCCCTCATCTGCAGATTGATTTATTATTGTAAAAAAAATTCTTCATCTTTACATAAAAATTTATTAGCTTAAAACAATGGATGTGTTTTTGAAGATATGGATTTGAAACGAACAATGATTAAAGAGGACATTTAAAAAATTTTAATTTAAACATTTAAAAAAAAACTCTAACGTCGAATTTCGACAGTGCCTTTGGGCAGAAGCAATGCACATAGCAGATGAGCTAATTTGGTTGCATTATTACAGGGGGGGGGGAATCTATGCTTTATTTACTATGTTCTTTTATTTACTGAATATGAGATGAAAATAGGGATATACTATTTGTATGATACTTCGTAAGTCCATGAAATTTTCTTTCTTGCCATGGGGAATATGGCGGTAATATCAAACTGATTTGCATTACACAGTTGTTTACAGATTGTTTGTTTGGAGTTTGCATTGGAAATAGTACTGTATTTCACTGGGGGGGGGAAACTTTTAAAATAAAATATTTGAAAGACTGTTTCATACACACACCTTCTTATGTAATAAAGAAGTTTATTTTACTGATATTGTTATAGTAATTTTTTTTCTGTCAAGTTTTGACGGATTTCATCTAGTTTATATTAATTTAATATTATTTAAATGGAATGTTATTTTACATAGTTAGGGAGAAACTTTAAAATGATGAAACAAATCATTACAGTTTTATGAAAGACAAGGTTGCTACACAAACAGGAGAATGAAATTGTCTGAATTTTCCAGGTACATTTAAGGAAAATTCTATTCAAGTTGTATAATCTAAATTATGTGTTCTGAGGGCAAAATAAAAAAAAATATATCACTTGGAAATATTTTAGTTTTTAAATTACATTGATTAAAACTTCACTTTTAAAGTCTCTCAAAAATCTTCTCAGGAATATACCAGGAGTTTCTCTGTATAATAATTTATGGCAATGGAAAAGATTTAAATGAAGCTTCCATTAAATGTAAAAAAATCTTATATAATGTTTGTCTATTCATGGCCGATTTAAGAGAAGAACAAAGTCAGTCGACTGAACAAGATGAGAAAAAAAGTTAATTGATTCTTTAGAACATATCATTCGTAGAAGTGCTGAAACAATTCCCATTCTGGCACCATATATACTAAAGCCATCACTACTTGTACTGAACTACCGTTCTTTTCAGCAATTTTTTTCCAAAATCACTAAAATCTAGATAAACATTGTAATCAATTACCTAAAAAAGCAAAAAACTAGAAAATATCAGGGATGACTGACTGTTAATTACTATACCAAAATACTTGAAACATTTGTGGCTAGAAAAGTGGTGAAGTCAAAGAAAATTTGCCCAGTAAGATAAACTACTTTACACATTTTAAATTGCATTTCAAAAACTATGTTAATCTAACATTGAATATTGTTTTCCTACATGCTAATATTATCAGAATTTTTTACAACAAAGTAACAAACAGAACAGAATGTTTAAAACTATGTTGAAGGTAGGATGGGGGAAACAACATATATTTTGATTGGGTATTTATTATTACTGCAAAATAACAAATACTAGAGAAAAGTTTAATAAAATAAGGTTTAAAGATTTCAAAACAGAAATAGAAATTTAAGGAGGGGTATTTTAGATGATTTGTTTTTAATGAGAAAGGCCCAAAAAAGCAAAAGATCGTATTAAATATTGCAAATTTGATGTGTTCAGGTCAAAAGGAGGATAACCATTTGAAAGGTTAGATGACTGATTAGTTATTTATTGAAGCTGCAAAGTAACAAGAAGTGCAGATTTTTTTAAAAATAAGAGTTCTATAGTTTTCAAAATTTGTGTGCTGGGAGAGGCAAATAAAGGAAGCAGAAATCAAAATAGGGATGGGAAATTAATGATTTATTTATTTATTGTTAATACAAAGTAACAAATAGGTCAGAGACATTTCAAAAAATCAGGTTTAAAGATAGCACTTTGTAAACTAGGAGGGTAAAACAGAGCAGTAGAAATTTTGCAGGTGAGGGGAGGGGGATTCTAAATAATTTTTTAATGGAAATCTGTTTAAATGTGGATAATTTCATCAATAGTTGATGCGAAGATCCCTTACATGGTGATCAACACAAAATATTATCTAATTCCATGGCTTTTCTAGGTCTCCAGGTAGTATAGCATTCTTTGTGATTTTAGAGCCTTTTAAGAAATTAAATTATGATTTTCCAAAATCACAACAGAACTTCTATTAAATTATATAAAATTTTATAGTTAAAAATCACAACTGCAGTAATTTACGTGATTAATATTAGATTTCAACATGCAAACAGGATAAAATAACAACTGTTATTAAAAAATTACAGTAGTAGGATGTAGTGATTAGGTTTCTGATTTCTTCCTATTATTCCAAATAGTTTTTTTTTTTGTTTAAAAAGATGCAATCTTTTAATTAATTAGTTTAGTATCAAAAATATTTTGAAAATAAAAGAATTACAAGAAAATTGATGATGCAAATTTATTTATTTCATTTTCAGAAAAATGTAAACAAATTTGTTTCAATTCAAACAACAGCATAAATGTCAAACCATAAAATGTAAATGAAAAAGAAAGGTAAATAAGTAAAAACAAAATCCATAAAAAATGTAGTTAAGCTATTAATTTAAAAACATACTTATATGCAAATTAATGTTAATTCAAATTAAAAGGAAAATCATAATATTAAAAAAAAAACAAGTTTCTAGCGAGATCCCATAGCATAGCTCAGATTTATGCAATTTCTTATTTCATATCTTTAATAATCTTATATATTTATACAATTATTATAGAGGTATGGAAAACTGAAACAGTGAAAGTGAAAAAGAAAAAAATATGTTTTTCCTTCCTAAATAACACAGACTTTTTGATTTCCTAAAAATATTTGTTTGAAAATAATATTAATTTATAAAAAATTAAAAAAAATTCAAATGATAAATATTACACTTTGCAGAATTAAAATATATTTCATTTCTAAATACAAATCATTCTAAAAAATAATTTAGCTACACATTTTGCAGTAACAGATCTATAATGCTGAGATAAAATGCAATTATTGGCAGAAAATTATCTTTCAATACATCAAATATCATTTTTGATTGAAATATTATAAAATCAGAAATTTAAACTTTCAAAGAATATAACTTTATTTTGAATGAATGAAGCAATAACCAAAAGGAAAGTAAGACTCAATTAAGTAATTGGGAAAATATTAATTGATAATGAAAATACAGCATTGCAAAAAAATTTTTGATTAAATAAGAAATTTCGAATGTTGAAATTTAGCAAATATTTTTTTCATTGAATATAAAGATACATTTAAAATACAATGTCCTCTGGATGTCCTTTAAAATAAGCTAAATGCAGTCACCAATTAAAAAATCTAGTATCTCAGATTTGATAATGATTTCAAAATTTAATTTTTAAATTACAACTGATTTTATACCACCAGAAACTTCCCAGACATTATATTTAAAGCTGCATACTTTTAACTAAAAAAGCAGTTTACTGCAATGTTTACAACCCTAGTTAGAAAATCGGGGATTTTCATTTTCATTTTCTAATTATGCAAGTATAGCAGTTTTCATGCACATCATTCCATCTTAGATTTTGCATTGCTATTATTTATTCATTGTTACTATAAAATAAGAAATAACACAGAAAAAAATATACGGAATAAAAAAGATCTTTAATATAGTGTGCTAAATAGAAAGGCAGACAAATTAAAGAAGCAGATTTCTCATTAAAATGAGACTTGGATGAAACTTTTAAAAAATGAAGTATTCTGAAATGAAGATATTTATTTTGGATTTATTCTACCATAACACAAGATGCAAAATTTTGACATAAACCAAGGTGTCACAACCCTACAAATTAACAGAAACTAATGGGCTATAAACTTTAGACAGAATAATTTTCACTATTATTCTAATTTTCAATAGCTGTAAAAGTAAGCAGAAAAGATCTATGGAAATAAATTATTAAAACAGTTTTAACTTGGAAGGTACACCTATATGAACAGCATTATGTGATAAGGAGTGCTGTGCTAGTCTGACCGACACCAGAGCAAGAGTGAAGATTCTGTAACAACATTGATGACTAAGATAGCAAAAAATTTTAGATTCAATTTATGCCAAGCGTGGATAGTAAAGAAAGTTTACCCAATCTAAATAAAAAAAATGAGCCAATTACTGAACACTTAAATTATTTTTTCCTAAGCTATACCTTTCTTAAGTGATATAATGAACTGATATTTGAATTATTTAAAACCTGTCATAAAGAGTTTAACTAGACAACTAAATAGAAGTATAATTTAACAATTGTTTCATAAGATACTTAAGTAACAAAAGATTAGAAAAGAAATGTTCATTATGTCTAAAGTTATGAATATATGTGAAGTTATGAAAGCATATTCGAAATCATTTATAACACCCATGTGTAAGATTTTCAGATATTCTTATTCAAAATTCCAAAAATTAAATATTTATCTATATCAGGAAATATTCCAAAAGTAGGTATTTTAGAGCTATTCTAAGTGATTGATAGTCACAAAAATGTTGATTAGTTATCAACCATTTATAAATAGAAATATATTGCTTAATTATTTAGAACATAAATAAGGAAAACTTAAATTTTGGTGCATGCATGAATGTAAAAATGATTTTTTAAATTCTGTGTAAGATTTGAAATGCAGAATGGAGATAATTAAATATAAATTCGTTTCATAGGAACATTTTTCTTGTCAACATGCATAATTTTAAAGAATTATAGACCATTTAACTTTTAACAAAATAGAACACAATCATGTACATTAATTATTATTCCTTTAAAAGTACAATTTCACAAATAACACATTAAAAATTATCAAATTAATTAAGGAAATAATCTACATTATGGTTATGATAAGGACCAATGGCTTTTACAATTCCTGACATACATCTATTGGCAACAACAATAGGATGTGCTATAAAAGTTTTAGCAATGCTGTCATTCACAAAGACATTCTGCAATGACTGGCATGACTGTATGAGGGAAATAATAGGCTCACATGTTACACAACAATTTCTGAGGCAGATTGTCTCTAAGTGAGGAAATACTGAAATATTAAAGTTTACATCAGAGACCTGTAGATGAAACTTACATAAATACAATTCTTTTAAATTAAGTCCATGATTCTGTATTGTTGTAAAAATCCTGAAAGTAGTATATGTGTAACTCAGATTCAACATGTGCAACTGATTCAAGAAAGAAGTGTCATCTTCAAACCAAGAATCTTTTATATTTGTTGCAGATAAATGTAACTGTTTTAAGTAGGGCATTCTTGAGAAGGGGGGCTTATTGAGATAATAGTCATAATCAAGAAGTTCAAAGTAACAATCAGAGATATCCAAAATTTCAATTTTAGAAATACCGCCTGCATTATATTCACCTGTTAAACTACAATTAAGAAATCTAGAATGGCGAAAAACCAGAATCTTTACATCCTTTAAAAAGTGAGTGCATAAATCTATAATTGAGTGAAGGTTGTATGATAATAATACACCGTTCAAAATTAATGTTTTGAGATAAGGGCATCTTCTTTGCAATCTCACACAAAGTTCTTCAAAATTCAATTGTTCATCCCATCTTTCAGTTCCTTCACTAAAGTTTATTCTGATGCAAGTGACACAAGGTGGTAACATTTTGACAAAACACCAGGTTACAGTATTTTGGGATTGATGGCTCCAGTGAAAATTTACATCCACTTTTCTCCACAGAACTGGGCTCTTTGTCAATACATTCCATCTTCTACACACTCTGTAATAAGAAAAGAAAATGTAAACATGAAAATGTCTGTTAGTACATATACTTGATACAGTAATTTGAATTATGAGATCACATAGCATTAAAAATCAGAGAAGTATACAATATTTATATTTCATATGTTCAATTCATTAAGTTATTCCACAATAACATAAAAAAAGGATGGATATAACATTGTTTTCAAACCTATGTATAAGGTGGGTCAAAAGAAGGATGAAATGTTAATGAAGACAGATAATTTAATTGTAAGAAACGTTTATTTATAGAATCTTTCTTTTTCTCTTCTTGACAATGTGAAACTCATAATTAGAAAATGCATTCAGTACTTACATATAGGAACTTTTCATGCATTTCCTCAGAGGTAAAAAGAATCCAACTGCATTATCTTATTTTGTAATTAATATCATACAACTTTTACTGCAGTTGACTGCTAACTCATGACAGCATTTTAATGATTGGTGGTTGGAAAATCTATTGCAAACACACACTTTGACATTTTCTGAAGTAAAATAAAATATATTTGATTTTTGGGAACCTGAGTATGAATATCTGTAAGTTCCATGCATTTCAGGATAAACATATTTTGTATTAGATTTTTTTTTTTTTTTTGCTATCAAATGTGGTAAATAGAAAAATTTAAAACCCTTCAAAAAGTAGTTTTGGGATATGAGGATATAAATTATGTTTTGATTTTCTTTAAAAATAGTTTATTGAAATGCAAAAAAATTAATAACAAATTACACAAGTAATATATAAGAGATCTAAATTACTTTATATTTTCTAATGTTGGTCTGTAATCTTTTTTCATAATACAAATCTTTTTGAGATATTTTAAAAAAATCATACCTACATACATGAATTATTCAGGTTAAAATATTAAAATGAAAAAAAAATTATTAATATTTTTTTTTCTATATGAATGTGGCACCTCTTTCATTCTAGTCAAGGGTTTAGTTACAACAATATTTTCATTGTTCTCATCTCTCATAATTCATTTAAGTTGTTTTATTTGTAGAATAAAACAAAAGAAATCCTGTTTAATTTCTTGAAATGTGAATAAGAATGAACAATTTACACATGTACAGAAGTTTTCAATCAATTTTCAGGACATGTAAGTCAGTTAAATGAGTTCATCATTTTATAAGAGACTAATAAAAAATGTACAATTTTTAGAGATAAAGTTGTTCAATTCTTTAGGGTTAGGAGTGAATTACCTAGAAATACCATGCATCTAAGAATGAAAGTGATTTTGTATAATTAATTTTTAAAAGGAGCAATTGAGTGAAGAAATGGAACATTTGACATGGTGCTGAGACACCAATTAAAAATAAATTACACTTTTAGCAACAAAATGCTATTTTTATTTTTTAAGACTATGATCACAACATTTTTACCAAAAATATAGATCACTTGTGCTATAACATCAGTTTTAGTTTGTGATCATTTTGGGAAGTTTTGAATCAAAATTTATTATTCATTTGAAACATCAAATATCTGGTCAATTTTAGTTTCGCTTTTATTGACACACCAGAGTAAGCAACATATCCTTGAAAATAGAAACTAAATAGGATTTCATTTTAATGTATGTATATTGAATTAAAAAAAATAATCTTTGACACTTTGTAAAAAATTGAAAAAAAAAATCTGCTAACTTATTTGATATAACTATGTCAAAGTGCTAAACTAGTAAAAAAAGTTACTTATTTTTATAGGGGCTTTGATGCTTTTTTAATGAAACTGGTAAAATTCAGGCTTAACCTCTTCACTACTGAGGTCCACATATGTGTACCTTGGATCTTAGCTCTTTGTAATAAAACCATGCCCAGTATCTAACTTTTGATTTTCAATTCACATTTGTGACAGTTTAAGCTTAAAAAAAAATCCAACACATGTTAGCATCTGACTTATTTTCATGGCTAAATAGTCGGTTGAAAGTGAGATTTTCGAAAATGCTGTCAACTCAGCGATTGCGTAAAACAAATTAATAATTATCTATATTAAAATTTTAATAAAAATATCATAATTTTTTATATTGTTAAAACATTATAAATATTCATTAGATAACTTAATTTTGTTTATTTGGTGACGTTTTTGATTTTGAAATTATCATTTTGTTGAGGTCCACACATGTGGACCTCAGTACTCAACGACTATAAATAAGCTTAAACTCAAGGGTTACTGTTATTGTACTTAGAAATAATAATAAAGTCCCCTATATTTAATTAACACAAAATTCGTGTGTTTTTTAAACTGAAAATGCAATTTAAGCTATATTAAGTGGATTTTGTATATTTATTAGGTTAATTATTAATTAATTCAGATTAAATTATGCAATTTTATTGAAAATATATGGACATATTGTAGATTATTTCTAGATATATAATGCATTTTTTACGTAAAATAGATAAAGATAATTATTTTTACGTAGTTATATTTGTAAAATAATCTTTCTTGTAAATAATACCGTAATTTAAGGAAGAAACGCCGCAGCGTTTACGAGTTTAAAAGTTTAAAATTTGCGAGATGCGGCGTTTATACCGGTGCGGCGTTTGTGAAAATTTTGTGTAAAATATTCAGTGTTTAGATTTTTTTTTTTCACTCATCCTTTTTTTTTTCTTTGAATAATGTTCACCTCGGTCGCGAAGCGATGTTGCCGATGTTAAGTGAAAGTTCCGATGGTACCCAAGGAATGCAATACACGAAGTCCCCTTTTGGAGGAAAATATGGTGAATGAATAAAGGAGGGACAGGGAGCCACAATGGAAATTCCTTTTTATTGCACTGCACTGTAGAAACATAGAATAAGAAACATTGACTAGTATCTAGTCAATGATAAGAAAGCTGTTTTCTGACGTTAGCAATGATAATTTAACTCTTTTGTTTATTTTTTATATTACTCATTAAAACATTACATTATATTTATTGGAAAGTGAAGACTATGTTGCTGTCATTGCTTCTTTCAACTTTTGTTATAACGATCTTCTGTTAATGAAATTCCCGTTCTTACGGCTAACTTATAGTGAAGATTTTTCTAAAATCTTTTTGATTATTTATTCAATAATAGTTTTGGAAGTTTATTTTTTAAACGCATTTTGAATCCTCTGTTATAACAATTCACCGTTAATGCGCGATTTTGCAATTCTCGTTCTAATGACGAACCCATAGTGAAGATTTTTCTAAAATTGTTTTGATTATTTATTCAATAATTATTTTGGAAGTTTATTTTTTAAATGCATTGTGAAATATCTGTTATAACAATCCCCGTTAATCCGCGATTTTGAAATTCCCGTTCTTACGACGAACCCATAGAGAAGATTTTTCTAAAATATTTTTGATAATTTAATTCAATAATTGTTTTGGGCGTTTATTTTTACGAAATTAATGCGAAATTATTATATATATTATTGCGAAATTGGTCCTTCTAAGGGATTCTAACCCGTATTTACGGCAAGGTTAGAAGAAATCCACGGAAAACTCCGAACGGTTAGGTCGACGAGCAGAATTCATTCTGCCATCTCATTTTTCTCATTTCATTCTTCTGAGAATTATTTTCTTTCACTAGTTATCAAACGGCTCACTTAAATATGGCTTAACCTAGTTAATGAAACTTTGTAACAACATGTATACAAATAATATATATATATATATATATATATACAGTAAAAGCTCGATTATCCGGCATTCAACTAACCGGAAAAATTCGAGAGCTCCTTTATTTTTCTCTTCCCATAAACAGGTGAAAATTTTTACTTCTATTTTAGGAACTTTACTGTTAGCATTCTCCAATTATCACCGCGACTGATTTGGCTTAAAATAAATCTATGTATGGAATTGCATCTCATAAAAGAACGCTTCATGAAAAAAAGAGAACTTTCTTTCAGACAGACACACATTAGACATGCCATGCGTTCGTAGTATTCCTGACACATCGAAAGAAACGCAATCAAATGCCCAGTAACTGCTGAGAAATTATTTATCCCAAACTATTTTTTCTTATTATTTTACTTACTCAAGAATAAGAAATCATTATTTTTAAAGAATTATTTACTAAGGTCTTTATACTATATTATATTTTAAATACTATATTTACTCAAGAATATTATATTTTTTAACTGAATATGTTTAGAATATATACACTTAACTGGAAATAAAAACAAAAGATACTGCTGGGTAAGTTAGTTTCTCTTTCGTTTTTGTTTTATTGTTGTATTTTTATCACTTCAAACATTTTCTTTCCAGCCGTCTGCCGAGAAAATATTTTTCAGCAGAATAAACAGCAAACAGAAGTAACGAAATGATACCCTTTTCTTTTCCTTACTTATTATTAAAAAAAATAATTTATATCTCTGCTTATAATCATCCAATTGTATTTAAATTTTCAGCAAATTCAAATAATAATAAATTAGGCCGCTTACCAAATTTCTATTTAAATACAATACGTTCTCATAAAATTAGACCCCTCTCAAAAAAAGCCCACTGTCTGAGTCCAGCCACTCAAAAAGTGCTGACAGCTAATTTGTTTTTATCCTGATCTGAGAGGAGGCGAAATCGGACGTTACAGCTTGCATCTGATAACGTTCTTAGCCATGCAGAAAGGACTCATTATTATGGTGACTTGTTGCACCTTTTTTAGCCAGAGTAAGTTTTGTTATTTCCTACTTTGATGTTTACTTTTTCAGCGCATGAAGTAAGAGAAGCATCTGTTAATCATCTTTGTCCTAAATTAAAATCTTTGAAATGTCTAATTATAAATAAAGTAGTATTATAAAAGATTAATAAATAAATTTGAAATAATATCCTAACACAAAATATTGTTTATCTTTCTTTTTAATTCGTCAAAATTAACTTTATCAAATGCAAATTTAATAATAATAAAAGAATTATTTTATCGACTTCCCGATGACAAGAAAATAGGCCAAAAAATCATTTTCCTTTTTCACGGTTACATCGAACCACCCCCCCCCCCCTTTCTTTCATGACAGATTTTTTAGTGCTCAACTATCCGGACTTTTCAAGTATCCAGAAATCGGCGCTTCCCAAGCACGCCGGTTAGTTGAGCTTTTACTGTATATATATTAAGATTTAAAGTAAAAAAAAAAAAACAGATCAAAACAGTTTTTTTGAAAAATGTTTCAAGAAAAAAAGTTCGAATTTCGGCTCTTTCCGGATTTTGGAGTTTCGGATAATCGATCCCACTTTGTAAATATTTTAATTCTACACATTTTTAGATAGTTAGTTATTTTAATAATTCCGTTAATTTAGCCGTATTTATGTTATATTTGTGTACCTATTGCCGCTTTAATAGGTCACAATATATTTTTTTTACTGCGGCGTTTACGATGGGTGCGGCGATTACGCCGATTTCTTACAAAACGATGCGAATTTTCAAGGGTGCGGCGTTTCTTCCCTAAATTACGGTACATAATAATAATAATAAAATATCAAAAGATTTCCTTGTATTGTTTCCTGGTTACTTAGGCCAACTTTTGATTTTTTTTTAAATTTAACCTATATTAATAATGCATATGTACTTTTTCTCATATATTCTTTTAAAACTACATAATGGGAATTTAATAGCTGTTTACTGTTAAATGTACAAAACATAGCTTAAAACTGTTAAAATTAAGTATTTTCTTCAACTAAAATTTAATCACCAGTTATGATTTTAACAGTTGAATAATGCATGCTTTAATTCAGATATGTGGATCTAATATGTGGACATAATTAAATAGATACAATTATTTTCTACAGTGAAAAGTATTTATATCATACATAAATAACTAAATTAAGATGCTTTCAAATCCCCTGGTCAACAAAGCAAAAATGAGTGACACATTTTCTGGGTTATTTTTAAACGTAAATGCATAAAATTGGCAGGCCTGATTATTGTAGCAATTTGAAATCGAAGCACGTTTTCTATTTTTGATAAATAAATTACTTATAGAGTTATGAGGTATTTTTGTTAAGTAACGACAGGTTTATTTTCTCTTTTTCGGCACGCAGCATTGGGAATTCAGTTCAAAACATCGATTTTAAGAGCATTATCGAAAGTATCATCTTTGCCAAAAATTGGAAGATGTATTTGAATTACATAGTTTCTTGAACAAAAACACCTGCCAAATTTATGCGCTTTCGAACTAAAATGAGTTCAGAAATGTGTCAGAAATTAGTTGTTTAAGAAAAGTTGTTAACATACCTTATAAGGTAATTCGACTTGACAATGTAGGTCATTTGCCAAGATTTTTAGACAGCAAATATGTGCCTAAGTGTTGTTTGAAAGGATGTAAATCCAAAACAAGGTATGTGTATAAAGTGTAACATTTATTTATGTATTCTGAAAAATAATTGTTTTAAAAAAATTTCACACTTAGTAAAAATAAAGTAATAAAATTTGAGTTTCCTAGTCATTTCTTAAATATATTTCTCGAGGTGCCTAGTCAGGTGAAGGTCTCGTCACCTGATCAAGGTTCTAAATTATGAGACCAACTTGCATAGTGATTGCATGATGTAAGAGTGTGATGCCAAGCCTAGGTCCATGCAAAAAGAATCACATCAATTAGCAGCAAAACAAAAATAGGAACAAAACAAAGACCTCCATATAGCGGTCCTGCCAGCAATGGCCAGCTGCTAAGTGGCATTTCTTCAGTGGCGCTACGCACCCTGGTGCCAGGCACTAAACGCATTTAAGCTAGGGAAACGTGGCAGGTAGGGGCCTGGTCACCAGTCTAAATATATATATATATATATATATATGTAATAAAAAATTTTCGCCATTTTTCTTTAGTTAAATTATTCCAAATTCTTACAATTCTTTTTTCCCTCTCTTTTTAAAATATCTCTTAAATCTATTTTATATTTTATTCCATAACTTAATCAAAATATTCTTTTATTTATCATTCTAAAAATCTTAGTCTGTTAAAAGCTACATGTATTTATTAAAACCTTATTCTCTTAAATTGCAACACTGCCTCTAAAACGCACCTGCCTAATTTCTCCTTTTGAGTCATTGAATTTTTATTCTTTGGAACTTTTGTAATACCATTTCTATTTCTATTTAATTATCATTCGGCATTCCAGGACTCCTGGCGTTTTCGTGCCCAAAAGTTTTTTTACCTTTTTAAATTGCAGCTTCTGGTATAGAGTTTTGGTCATACGTCATGTTCACACCTTCTTGGCCTCATTTTTTCAACCATTAGCGAGAAGGCCCCGCCTTTTCTTTCCCCCCGGCTTCCTCCGAACATTGCTGCGAGTGGGCCAGCATTTTTCGCGCGTTTGTACCTTTGGTCAAGATTTTGGAAGTATTTATACGGTTACACTGGCTTCAGAGACAGATTTTTACACGAATTATTTGTTTTCATCTATAAGCCGTCACTGGGGAAGTCTACACTATTTCGTTGGTAGTATGTTCTTCAATTTCTGCTAATTCTTCAATACTTAATGTGTTCAAGTTTTAATGAAGCGAAAGCCAGTGTAGTTGCTGTCATCTCTGTTCTCATAATAAAATCCTTGCTCATCTAATACGTTTCCTTAATGTTTTTGGGGAAAATTCTATTGGAATGAACTGCCTCTACTCAGCTTTTACGAGTGCATTATAATATGATGCTCAAATATGATTCGTACTCCGAGAATTGCCTTCATAGTGATTTAAATCGGTTGGTTGGTTGGTTGGTTGATTATTGACGGCCAATTATCTACACATGGGATATAGGCCCGGGGGGAGTGCCCTTCGTGGGGGTCTTTCTAAGGGAACCTAACCCGTATTTACGCATGGATAAATCCACGGCTCGAAGAAAACCACGAAAACTCCAAACGATTAGGCCGACGGGCGCGATTGGGATCGAACCCAGCACCTCCCGTCTACCAGCTTCGAGAGCACAACCTCTCAGCCACTGGTGGGGCGTGATTTAAATCGGAATAATATCCTCGACGAATGTCATAACTGTATTTCCATGAACTCGACTGTGTCTACATCGAACTGATTATACGGTAATTTTCGTGGGGTTCGGACTGAGATGTCGTCACTGGAGTATAATGGAACAAACGTTTCAAGTCGACAGTAATAGCAATCATCTATAATGTGCCAAACTTTCGACAGGAGTTGTATCATATATATATATATATTTCTCGACAAAAATTATTTTTAAATATTGAGATTTACAATTTAATTAATTTAATACTTTTAAAGCAATAACAAATAATAACTAATTATTTTACATTAAAAAACATTTATTTTGGCAATTTTAAAAAGAAACAAATGTTTAAAATGATTTTCCGAAATTCTGAAATTTTTTGCAGGTGAGTTCCAAGGTCCAAATATGTGAACCTGCATTTACTGGTACCCAGGCACATCAATTTTTAAAATTATTTCATTATTATCATATTAGAATCCAAAATAGGTAAAAAAAAAACCTATTCCAACAATTTTTCAAAAAAAATTTTTTTTTTCAGTAGCAAAGAAGTTAAGAGGACAGTACACATTTTAAATGTCAAAAGTTATGAAAATTAAAAAAGTTAATTGGACTATTTATGTATAATATGTTAAAGAAAAAATTAAACAATTCTACTCTTTATAATGTTAGTTTTCAGGAAATTAAATATATTTAATTTTATAATTTTTAAGTCAGAAATCGATGCAATTTTCTACACTGTCAGCATGATAATGCTCAGATAACTTAATCATTTCAGCGATAAAAAAAAAAGGAACTGGACAAAAAGTGTCAAATTAATATTAACAAAATTCAAAGCAAAACTTTGCATTCTTTCATTAATAAAATGTAAATATTTCATAGAAGTCAGAAGATTTATTTGAAAAATATAAACCAACAAAATTTTATGAATATCGACCAATGGACCAGAAATTTAGTCCATTTCATGTACATTCCTTTACTATATAATATGCTAAAAGCTTATGTATGTACGTTTAGCCATTTTTTTAAATTCGTCTGTACTATCTGCAAAATATCCCTTTTAATAAACAGACATTAATGACTGAGCATTCCCTATGGAGTATATTACCATTAATGAGGTAGTTTCTATTAAACTTTTTTTCAATATAAAATTTTCAAAGCATATTTGATTAAAATTTAGAGAATCATCTAAATGTTAATAGAGTTCAATTAACTTATACATACACTGCATATTTTCTGTTTTCTTAAATGTAAATGAAGAAAAAAAAGATGAAAATGAATGATTTACGCTTAGATATTAAAATCCTAATGAAGTAAAAGTTATTGTTTTGAAAACTATAACACCAATGCTTTTAAAACAATGAGCATAAGGGTAATTTCAGTTTTGAAGTTTTTGCATCAAATGAATATTTTAGACAAGAAAAATAAATTACATATCAGAACTCTGAATATACATTCTCTGCCTGATATTTAAATTATAAATCCATATATAAACTTTACATACCGTGCAATTTCACCTAGTTGGTTCTGTTTTAAATAACCAAAAACTTTCAAAATAATTTCATTGGGAAAAGAATTAATATCCAAAGCATCATCATTTGATTCATTAACCTAGAAATAAAAATACAAGATTATGAGTGAAATACAGATGTAACTGCAAAATAAAGAAGCAAGATTCAAGAAGAGATAAACTGATATGAAATAAACTTTTAAAATTAGGAAAACATCATAGAATTAAACATATCATTTCAAAGCCTTTTAAAATATGTCTGTCAAGAAAACCCCCTTCAATCCATGATATAGTCTATTTTTTTTAATTCAGATAATGGTATCAGCTCTTGAAGTGAATTAAAGTCTATAACATGTACAATTTGTCATTAGATAAATGTATGTAAAAATTACAATCATTTGAAGGCTGAACAATGATATGTTTAACACCCTTCCAGATAAAAATCAGTTACTGACATATTGATAATGATGAACAATGTTTATTACAAGCATTTATCTAGCAAGGAAAAGGAAATGCAATGCTTCTCCATAGTAAGTCTACTGGGCCAACAGAGAAATTTTTAAGTAATGTAATTCTTAAATAATGTCATACTTTAAATTTATGTATCCCACTTCCTAATTTTGAGAAAGCTCCTGCGAAGCAAGTTATCTGAAAGAAATATGACATAAGAAATTAAATGAAATGAGCAATATAAATGTGAAATTTAAAAAGGAATAGGAAGTTGTAAAAATTTAATAAATTTTGAATAAACTAAAAGGAAACTGGTCTTAAATTTGCATGCTGTATTTTACAACCTGAGATGGTGCACGATTTTTCTGTAGTGTCTACGAAAATTAGAGAAAAAAACTTGCAATTTACCCATAAATTATGAAACATTTTCCAATATTATTTGTATATAATACACAATTTTGTTTTTCAAACTATTCTGATAAATTTCAATAATGCATTAAAATCTAAATCATATTGATTTCTATATCAAACATTTGTTAGAATATTATTACTAAATTTTAAACATTTAGTGTTTTCATGCACACTGGTAGAACAAAATCAAGTGTGTGGGGAGATATCATATTCATATTAGTATCCACACTGTTGAATAAATGTTAAAAAATGTAAATTTTCATGTAAAAGCATTTTTCTTAGTTCTCGTTTGTGAAAGGTTTTAATATCCATCTTTATAAAATAATTAGATGGAATTTGTGCTTCCTCTTAAAAACATTTCAAGTAATTAGGGGCCTATAACTTTCTAAATACCTTGCTAATTCGAATACAAGGAGCTAAAAGTTGTTTTTGTTTAACTTCACAGGTTGGGTATAAAAAAAAGTTATGATAAAACGATTTCTGTTAATTTTTCGACAGACGATTTTTTGCTTTCTAAAATAAAAAGAGTTTTGAGTCTTAAATATTTGAAACATACGTTTTTATTTCTTCTAATATGTAATTTAATCACAAGATTGTTGTTCACAGCATCTATTAAAATAAAAGATAATTTCAATTTGAAAATGACGTCAAAAGAAGAAATCTAATAATCAATATAATTTCCCATTTTCTCGAAAAATGGAGTAATTTAACTGCTATAATTATAGAAATGTCATTAAAAATTACAAAGAAAAATTAATAGCTCAAAAACTAATTCAAATTTTAAAATTTTGAGACAACTTTTGACATCCTCGAATCTATGTGGATAACTGGTGTTAATTTGATTGTCCAATGTTACATATTCTAGGAGTAGCTGTGAAATACAAATAGTCACTTTTTAATATAACAGATTAATTAAAAATCCTAAAATCATTTATGTTAATAGCTATGTTTGGTCTAATTCTATAGAGATAACTTCACTATACTAATGTAAAATTAAAGAGTTCTCCCAAGTTTAAAATAACAGGTAGGAAAAGGGCACTTTTTAGAATAAAGGATTTTTTATAGGCACTTTTAACATTTAAGAATCAATGGGGTGATGAATCATTTTGGTGGTTTCAAAACATGACAATGAGTCACTTTATTATTATGGAAACATCTTTTTAACACAAAATGAGGTAAGGAAGACTTTTTTGACTAGAGCAAGAAAAGTACTAATTTTTAACCAAGGGGCTGGGTGAAGCACCCTTCTGAAACTACTTGGAGCAAACTCTGTAAAACAACTAAAAAACTTTAAAGCACCTAAAAGAATTATAATGCAAGCATGTAATCTCAAAATTTCCATTATTTTTATTAAGGGCCTACGCTAGTCCTGCAAAGGAACGTGCAAGCTAATGTTATGTCTATGGGAAGATTCTTGGCAGATTTCTCGCGCTCATTTTAATATTTTAAAATGATATGCAAAAAACATCATTGAAAAAAATTTAAATGCGAGCGAGAAATCTTTCAAGAACCTTCTCATAGACTTAACATTAGCTTGCGCATTTTACCGCATGACTCATGTAGGCTCTTAAGTGCATCTTATTTTCAATCATATTTCTCTCCACACCAAAATAAAATCAATTACTTCAAACTATGAAAACTGAAATAAACTTTATTTTTTGTAAATATAAAAATTTATAATAATTTTTATTCTCTAAAAAAATTTGTTATATACATAGACAAAAAATCATTGAATAATATTATTTAATTATGTTAGAAAATTAATTTTGTATCTTTTTCAAGTAAGCTCTGCCTAAAAGAAATTTTCTGCAATCTTTAAGTACAAAATTTACACAATACTGAATAGTTAAATGCATTATAAAATAACTACTATCATTATCTTCCTTTACACTTTGGTCATTTTGTATTTGACAAAGTTCCCCCCTCAATGATGGTAAGAAAATGATTATGGCAATTATATCATAAAACATTAAATCGATAAATCTGTTAGCCACTGTGAGAAGAACAAATCCTGTTGTTTTATAATGTTTTGGAAAGGCATTTTAAAATTGTATCCCATGAGATTTGCTTGGGTATTTTCAAAATTATTTATTGCACATAAAGGTGTGTTTTTCATCTAAAATGGAAAAAGAAGCAGAAATTTAAATTTCCATGTCCACAAAAATATTTTATCTGTTGAATTTTGCATTACTCCAATCAAAGTAGATTTCAATAAAATCAATTATAAAACTTTTGGTGAAGCTGCTCCTGGATAAATCTATGTGTAAGCATGTAAGTGATGAAAGATAAACATGATATGCTTAACATTCTGCCAAACAAAAATGAATTAATGACAATGTTAATGGTATAAGAAATAAAACAAAATTGAAGATATCAATCATTAAAAAACAATTTGAGATCACAGTCATAAATAAGAAGCTTCAGAAATATAAAGATGCTAGAAAAAGAGTAAGCTTATGCATTGGATGAAAATCATTATTACAAATTATAGGAGTCAGAGCAATGAAACTGCAAAAAGAAAATATTTGCTTTTTCTTCCACACAGTCAAATATCTACAAATCCTTCCTTTTACTGGGAAGAGCAGATTGCAGGGAGTAAAAGTTCTAAAGGGTAATTTAGATAAGGCTTGTCCAACCTTTCAACAAGCAGGGGCATACCTCAACAAGTCACAAACAATGGCGGGTAGCATTATTCACATAATTCGATAGTGCAATAACATTTTTTCTCTTGCAATGTTAGTAGGATACTATGATGCTATATGTTGCCCTTTATTTTTATGTTTATGTCTTCTGTCATATGGTTTGATATGGTATTGCTGACATACTAATGCCGCATCCTATAAGAATAAAATGAAAAAAAAAATATAGCAAATTTAGCATTCTCTTTTTCTGGTAGAAGTGGTTATTTCAAAACATTTGCTGGGTAAGGAGCTAAGAACATAAATGTCACCTCTAATAAACCAGCATGGAAACATTCAAAATTTTAAACAACTGTTATCTTTTAAAATAGATTTTATGTTTTACGAAAGATAGTAAGTGGAAATGTCCAAAGAGATACCAAAAAAACTTCAAAAAGTGTGTCATAGCGCCTGCAGGCATTAAGTTGGATAGCTCTGATGTACATTAATGATTATTTATTGTTACTTATTGATACTAGAAAACATATTAAGTCATTTATTTGCTGAGGTGGAGAAATGTCTCTACAGAATCCTATCAACACAATTTCAGCACAACATAATAACACTTACAAGAAGAAAAACTAATGCAATCAATTTATAAAAAAAGCTTCTATTTTCCAAGTAGTCCAGTAATTACAATTAGCCAGTAGTAACTATCCAAAACGAAAAAGTAAATAGGAAAATCCAAAAAGGAAAAGATCATGTGCAAAAACAACTATGACCATTATCATACTGAAAATAACTCCAAGTATGATAAGAATAGGATTTTCTATAGATGTGAGTAGGGTTAGTAATCTTACAAAGAAAAGGCAGATCGCATATACAGTACAAAGTCCAAAATCCGGAATCCTCCGGACTTCAGCGATTCCGGATTTCGGATTTTTCCGAATTTTGGATCATTTGCAGTTTGCCCCCCCCCCCCCGTTATTTATTTATGACGAACGCATTTCAATACTGAAAAATATTATACTGAAGCAAATTAAATATTTTAAAAAATGAATATATTTTTTAAAAAGGTAAAAAAATAATAATAATCTACACCCCACCCCCATTTATTTTACTGAAATAAGGTAATAATAAAGCAAATATTTCAATAGAGGAATATATATATATTTTTTAATTATCACAATTTCAGGAAATTTTACTTACAAAACGTAATTTTTCTGTTATGTAATTGAATATGTCCATTATTTTACGCTGCTTTATCAATTATAAATCATTTGCAGTTATTAAAAAACTAATCAAACCCCCCCCCCCACACACACACACCGATTTATTTACGTCAGGAAGGCATTTGCAATGCTGTATAAAGATACACACTAATACGATATTCCAATAAAATAATATATTTTTTTTAAAGGTTTAAAAAAAAACGTTATTATTTGTTTTTATGCTCCCTATTGTTCCCATTTGATGTTCTCAAAGGGTGCTGCGCACTGCCCTTTTTGTTTTAAGTGCCGATGCGCCCTGCTGTTTTTAGATGTGAAAAATGTGTCCTGCCCCTTTTCCATATTATCTTCTTTACGTCGTCTATTTTTTTCCCTTTAAAAATATTTTTCCTTTATTTTTTTCGTGCAAAAATAGAAGAAAACAGAAGCTTTGACTCACATGTCATCATTCCTAATCCGCTTAACAAGCCTAGCCTAATAATAATAATAAAAAAAAATCTGTGCATGGTTTCTTTCTGCATAACGAAACATAGTATCTACTGAAAGCTAACGATCTCATTCCGATAACTTTCGACTTCCGAAGAAGTTACGGACTAAAATAAACAAAACAAACAGCCAGATAATTCAATCCTTTTTCTTTTCAGTTACTCTAGTGGCCTTTTTTGTGTGGTGCTCGGATGTTGGAATAAATTATCATATTTTGATAAAATTTGGGAAAACAGCCTAATTTGCTATTATTGCAACTTGCTGTAAATTTGAACATAATTCGTCAAATAACGACAGAGATATTTATTTATTTATTTATTTATTATGGTAAGGAAAACGTTTTTTTTTCATTCTTTTCTTTTAATTACTTTTTTCTGTTTTCCTGCAGCTAAATACAACTATGAATGCGGCGCTTCCTATGGAATATTGGGAAGTCGCCAATAAAGATTATCAGACATCTATATCACGGCTTCAATTTATTGAATAAATTGATGCAATTTTCGGAGATTGGTGGGGAGGGGAGGGCGTTGAGTAAGGAATGATCGAATAAAAGCGTAAAGCTATCAAATTGGAAAATATATGGAGACAAATATAACAGAAGCGGAAAAAACGATTCATATAAATTCAATATAAATAAATATTAAAAAAAGAAAAAAAAAAAAAGAATGAAATATTAAAAAAAAAAAAAAAGCTTGTTTCCAAAATGTCCGGATTTTGGAGAATTCCGAATTTCGGATGTCCGGATTTGAGACTTTGTACTGTATAAGTAAAAGTTTTATGGTTTATATAATTAATCAATCCTTTTCATGCTGAGCCAATTTTTGAAAGCAACCTTGTTGACTAATCTATCTGAAGTGATAAATTACACCAATACCCAAAGTTCTTGAACTTTGCAGGGACATAAAGATCTTCCTGAACAATACTAATGATTTTTGAGTTATGACAATGATGTACTTAATGGCTAATTTATGTTATAAATTATAAATAAAACATAAATATTCACTGACAACATTATTTGGATTTTTGTCTATGTGTTAAAAAGAAAGTTGTTAATTTAGACATTTATTTTCAGTTAATACCTCAGATTCTAGTCACGGAATTGTTTTTTGTTTTTTTTGCCAGGAAAAATGTCTATAAAAGAAATTTTATTACTATAATGATAGATGCAATCAATCCTCGTTTAAGTTTTCTCTTCCATGGGAAAGAATCTCCCAGTTTGAAATTTCTTAAGCAGGGAATTGGATAGTTTCTGAAGGGAGTTCAGCCATACCGCTCTGATTTTTTGCCCTTGTAAGAGGAATGACAGTTATATTGGCGATTCTTTTTCACTGTCTGAGCATTTTCTTGTTGGCCATCCATTTTTTTAAATAAACATTTGTTATACTCTTAGTGGTCTTGAGCTTGGCTATGAGAATATTGGTTGTACAGTGCCCCTCTCCTCCAAATATTTTTTTTTTTTTTTTTTTTTTTTTTTGCAAATTGTACACAATTTAGATGGTGACCTGAAACATGAATTATAAATTTCATTTTAATAAAGGTACATTGAGTGATAATCATAATGGAACCTCTTTTACTAATTTCAGTCCAATTTTTAAAATGTATATAGCACAAAAAATAAAAATAAAAAATAAATAAAATAAAAACAAAATAAAAGGTAATCATTGCATATTGATAGAAAAATTTATTTAAAAACTATTAATATAGATAAACAAGATAATCATTCCATACTCATTAATTTTTTTTAACAAAACCAAAACCCTAAATTAATAAAAAAAATAATTATCCAATAGAAAAACAAAAACTTATTATTCTGTTTTATCTTATATTTATAATTAATTTGCACATTTGAATTTTATTTTGATAGAAATTATGTAATTATAAAGGCATTGCTTCATAAGTTAAGAAAAAATTCTTCAATTAAGGTCATTACATCAAGTAAATAACTGAAGAATATTTTTTATTTACTATACCTGCCGAGGTTCAAGAGCAGAACTATGTGATGTCACTTCGGAGACAACATTATCATTTAATCTTTCTAGCAAGATGCTAACTTCTTTCTCATAATCAAACTGTAGATTAGATGGGGAAGTTTTTCTCTTTTGGATGGACATTTTCTTTGCCTGAAAAAAGCAAATGATTTTTTTAATGTTGTTACTCACTTATACAAATGCAGTATTATAAAACAAAATCATTTCATCCAACTATGATAAATATGACACATCTATCTCATCTTTTTCAATACTAAATTAATATTGTTTTTATGTAAATTTTAGTAAAATATCAGATTAGCATGTGAGTAGCAGCATCTTTTTAGAACTCTACTGATCACATTGTCTTTTTGTCGCCAGTGCTTTCCATCAGGAAATGGAAAATTTCAATTAATTTTCATTTAATACTCAAATATTTATTGTCAATTAAGTTATAAAATTGCAGTTTACTGTAATTACACAGTTTTCTCACAAGCTTTGGAATGTTGCAAAATGGAAATGATACCATCAGTCATCATGTTAGTGACTTTTCAACAAATTTCAACCTTGTTTATAAATGTATACCTGAAAGAAACAGGAAAATCTGGTAACTTTACTATTGTGAAAAAGAAAGATACATTAGGAGAAAATAACTGATGTGTGGGTAAAAAGACCGACACATGACTACTACCAGGTTTATTTTAATGAATTTGGAGTTATTGGAATTACTTATCTAATCAACATGAATCATTTGAAAGTTGTCTTTCTGCTATTTATTTGATATATGGGCGATTCCAACGTTACGTGTGGGACTTTTAGAGTGTTTTTTTAAAACAAGTTAAAAAAAATAGTTATTATCTTAGACTAAAGGTGTCACTACAAAAATGATTCTGTATGTGTCCTGTAATAGCAATAAAAAAAGTAAAACGTTATCCACATAATTTCACTTCCAAATTTGTCTCAATTTGGACTCAATTAAAAAAAAAAAAAAAAAAAAAACTCTTTAAAAGTCACACACATAACGGTGGAATCGCCATATGTATCAGTGATAAATTCCAAGGATAGTCCGGGAAGTGTGGACATTTAAACCTGGAAGATATAGAATTTTATATTTAATGACCTAGAAGTGTAAAATGAAACTTCATAATCTTCCCCCTCCTCTCTGGCTGTGCAGAAAACGCTCCTGAAGAAAAATGTCCCAATTCATCATGGAATGTTATTCTATATTTTATCTTCTAAAGATGGCCATTCCTTTTTTTAAGGAAAAACGTTCATTTTGATTTATAGTTTAGTCTTAGAATGACTGGTTGCAATACTGAATTAAACTCTCATTTGTATGAATTTTTATGATGACAGTCAAAGTCCTTGCAGCATTAATCCTGATGATAATTGTTCGTCATTTGATGATCTATAACAGGGATGGCAAACATACAGCACATGTGTCATAGGTGACTTGCAAGAGATTATTTTCGTGGAAGCATAGATTTAGGTTCTAAATCAAAATGTTGAAAGGCTAGGGTATGAAACATATTTACTAATAAATGCCAGTTTTGATAGATTCTAGATCCAAGTTTCCTAAAGAAAAGTGCAAAACCTTTTATGATTGATTGCAGTGAAACAGATGATTTGTTAACATTGGAACTTTATTTAATTTATGTGCAACTTTTATGTCTGATAGATTTTTTTTTATTGGACTTATGTCAAAGACTTTACATTATGCAAACTGAAAATTCATATGTAAAATTTATCTTTCAATAAAAAAATATATATTGAGTAAAACTTTACACTTTTAAAAGGTAGTCAGAATTAAGTTAAACAATTTTTTATGAAAATCAATCAGAAAAATTAAAAATATCAGTTACCATATTTTCAACCTGAGCCCTTCATATAGTGAAAATGCACAAATTGCATTATTTTTAATGTAGACTAACTAAGTGTTCAGCTGTGAAACACCAAACGGGAAGTAATTCAATTATTCACTTTATGAATTATGAAGGTTTAAAGTTTGAAATTTCTAAAATTAATTTCATTTGTCAAAACAGATAGGAATACAGGAATTTTTTAAAGATATAATGAAGATGAAATATATTTCAGAAATGACTTTGCAGAATGAATTGAAATTTAGCATTTGCACATTTGAAGTATCTGAAAATTGATTTGTAATAAACAATTCATAGATTACAATTCATATTTCTTTTTTATTGAAAATTAAATTCTTTAGAAATTAAAAAATATATATCTATATATATAACCTACGTATTTTTAAAAACAGAAATTAAATACAAAATTACAGCTAATCACATCAAGTAGTTTTTGAGATACGTTTATAAAACTGCTCACATTGCAATCTGTTTTGCAACAACTACAAATGAATTTAAAATTAGGAATTCCAAACTTTAAACTTTCATAATTACTAAACTAACAGACTGAATGACTTCCTGTATGGCATTCTAAGATACAATTTACCGAAAAAGCAAATATGATGTCAAACTTAGGTGCATGTATTGGAAATTTGAGAGTTTGGTACAATTTCTCTACGAAGATTCCCCCCCCCCTAAGCTTTAATAACATAAAATTAAAAAAGACATCATTTTCATTTGATGGCTATATCCATTTTTGGGGGGTGGGGGGCATTTGGTGATTAAAATGTTTGGGTTCCCCTCCCCCCACTGTACATAAACCAAAAAGAAACAAAATTTGTACTTAAAAATAAATTTTCAACAAACAATCCCTTGATAACAAATGGAAAATATGTATCTGAATCGGAGTATAATTTAAAAAATATCAAAATAATTCGATAAAAAAAAATTTAAATCAAGGTTTTATCTTACAGAGGTTATTGAATGGCTGCCAAACACCTTAAGTTTCCTTCAAAATAATTAAAATTTTAAATAAATAATTAGTAGCAAGAGTAATAAACCAAACAACAAAATATTATGGCAGCTTTTTGACATCAGCAATTTGTAAAATCACTTTAATAATTTAAATGTATTTACACAATACCCGTATCATACAGGGTGTTTCACAATGGACCCCTAACTTTGAAAATAAATTACTCGAAAACGGTGATAGATAGCAGCATGAAACCAGTTGCAAGTTTATTAAAAGAATGTAAAAATCTGATACATAAACCTTAAAATTTTAATCACAAATTGCATCAATAGATGGTGCTGCAGATGGCATAACCATAATTAGAATTTATTACATCCAAAGCGATTAAAAATGTGCACCTTTTCCCTAACACATGCCGCAAATGGAGAATGAAATTGTCAGTGACTCTTTGTAGTATGTCATCAGAAATTAACACACAAGCTTGACAAATAGCTTCCTCCAGCTTGTCGAGTGTTAAAGGATTGTTGCGGTAAACCATGTCCTTCAGTATCACTTCAAGAATTTCTTTCACTCTACGCTAAGAGCGATCACATTTCAATGCCGAAATTTTCAGCAACTGAGCATTCTTGGTGTCTGAGCTCTTTTTATAGTGATCCGTAACGCTGCCTGGAGTGTCATCTATTGGCACTATTGTTAACTAAAATGTTTAGATTTCTGTATAAGATTCTTAGTTTTTTTAATACACATACCACTGGTTTCATGCTTCTATCTATCACCTTTTCCGATTTATTTATTTTCTAAGTTAGGAGTACTTCATGAAGCACCCTGTACATTCCAGTATACTATAACATGCATTTTTGAAACTAGACAATTGGTCAGGTGTACATTATATGGCATGGCAGGTATAAAATTGAGGCATATGAATTGAGATTTTTATACTAATGAAACAGAGAAGAAGGTGTGACTATTTGGATGAATGAGAGTACAATTCCAAATGATTCGAGGGGATTTCTGCAGATATGCTTGGAGTAGCATTCTATTCTCACTTTGCATTTGCTTATTTTCTTTACGTTTGTGCCATACTTCTTAATGCTCTTTATTGTCGATTCATGCTAAATATCTCATAAAGTTTCTTTTGCAAAAAAGGGTTGCTCATAATACAGCGAATACTATGCCTAAAAATAAAAAAATAGTCTCTCGAATAGGAGGGGGAGAAGGAGAAAAGAGAGAGAAGGGGATAATTAAAGTGATAGATTATTAATTTAATGTTACTATAGAGTAATTAAATAGCTGAGAAAAAATTAAAATTAAAGAGCTAAACTATGCATGATGCATATTTGGTACTCAAGGGCGAAGGGGAAAGCTGTAATTTTGGGTAATGGGAGAAGATTTAGGTGATTGATTCTTTATTAATAGTTACAATAATGTAACAAATACAGCAGAAAAAAAAATAAATAAACAATTAAAAATTTTGTGTGCTCGGGGGTGGGAGTGGGGAGATTTAGATTATTCTTTAATTTAAGTAGAAATCTGCTAAAATGTAGAAGATTCTCAAACTTCTAATTACATATTTTACTTCTAAATTAATTATAAAAACACTTCTTAAACTCTCATTTGAATTTTAAATTTGTTTTGGATATTCCTAACAGTACAAAAAAAAAAAAAATCTCATCTCGATGTAAATGCTTGCTGTGTTTAATGCTGATTTCGAATCTGAAAGAGCTACTTTCTGACACCTTTTTCACTTCATTTTTGTTCAGAATCACATGAAATTAGCAGCTTTTCTTACTCAGAAACTATGTAATTGAAAGACGTTTTCCATCTTTTGGTAAAGGCAGAAAGTCTTTCATAAAATACTGCCAAAGTCGCCATTTTGAACCGAATTCCTGATGCAGCAATGCGAGAAAGGGTAAAATTTCTCATCATGTGACATCACTGCTTATAACTCAATAAGTAATTTAGTTATCAAAAAATGGAAATGCTATTAGATTCCACATCACTTCTATAATCAGGTCTGCCAATTTTATGATTTTATGTTTAAAAATGAGACAGAAAGTTTTGTGTTGTTCAGCAGGGAATTTGAGAACCACATTAACATTTTTACAATATAAATATTTTATGTATTTATTTTTCTTATGTATTATTTTACAATATTGATAATAGATCTAATTACTCTTTCATTCTCCTATAATTCCAGTTTGTTGTTACAGTACAGAACCCATTATCTGGAAACCTCAGGACCAAAAGCTTTCTGGACTTCAGGTGTCTCCGAAATTTGTCTAAATTTGTGCTACTGATTAGCCAAGTTATCATGGGAGGATATTTTATTTTTAGAGTCTTCTATATAATCAGGGCTCAATTTCTAAGAAAAAAAAGTACTGGAGCCCTAATATTCTGCAGTACTAACACCCGTAGCATATCCCTTTCTCTGACGTCACTCCAATCAGCATATTTCTATTTCATACATTATTTCACCATTTACAGCATTGTTTTTTAATTTAGCAAAATAAAAAATTTAAATATATATTTAAATACATTTTAATTATATGCGTATAGTTAGCTTTCAACTAATACAACTTTTATTTATTACTACTTCCAAATAAAAACCTTTGCCTAATCTTAATGTTATTTAATCACAGAATTCTGCGATTAAATGAGCTCAGGATTATGGTTCAGAAATAGTGTTAACATAAAAAAATAATAATTCGCAGCTATGCTGAATAGAAAAAGACTATTTCTGTTTACTCTTTATTCTGATCAAAATAGCATTAAAATGATTTGAAATGGAAATAAATAAAATTTTGAATTTAAGACAGATTAAACTCAAGCCTGCTCATACCTGAAAAATGATATAAAAATTGAACCTGTTTCCATCTGCATTTTTTACGTGAGAGACACATTATGTCACTTATAAGTGTTTCGATACAAAAGTAGGCAAAAGATTAGAGATGGGAGGGAAAGAAAAGGGTAATTTTGGATTCGATTTTCGGAAGCGTTATGGCACTGGGCTCAGGAGAGCAGTGTTTATGAGCTCCGGTGAATTCTGGCCAATATTTAAATATTTACTAAAAATAAAGAAGTACCAGAGCTGAGACTTTGTTGGGCTCTGGTGCAAATTAAACCCTGTATATAATAATAAATAATAAGTAATCAAAACTGTCTATGTATCAAACAAATACAAAATATATAACGCAATATTTATGTTTAAAATTAAAATAATAAATATGAAACAACTTACCATAACCCAAAACAACACAAAAGGTAATGGCAAAGTGAACAAATGACACCCTCCTCTGTGAGCGACACACATCACAAAACTTTTCAATTTTTTATCTGTGTTCGTTCAATTGATGGTGAGTAACGCTGCCATCTATAAATCTTATAGAAACTTAATAATGTAAATTTTTATAATTAAGCATTGTTAAATGTATTAGCTCCTTGAAAAAAGGGTGGTGGGATCAGGGATGTAGTGGAATGTATACTGTAGTATATGCCATACCCTCTGATTTTTTAAAAGAAAGCAGAAGGCTATCAAAAACCACCATCAACAATTCCATGTACCTTCTGTTTCTCACATAAGCTATAGCATATATTCTGTAGCATATAATATATTTTTATAGCATATACCTTCTGGTTATTTTACGACTAAAACACTTAGGGGGGATATTTTTTTACCACTTATTTTTAAACAAGATTTGTATCAGAATTTTTGAACAAAATTTTATTTTTACAACTGTGGTGAAAAAAGATGTAAAGTTAATTTTAATTACCCTAAAAAGAACAAAAAAGGAAATTCTGCTGTCAATTTAACATTACAGAAACATGATTCCTTCACCCTGGAAAGGTTTAACATGTAATTGAATTTGACATATATTTTGAAAGTAATGAATCTGGCCTGAGGAGGTAAACCTTCCCAAGAAATTTACAGATAATTCATCATTTTAAAGAACATTAGATAGTTACTAAAATTTTAATTTTTAAAAGATGGGATGACATTCCCTAAAATAAGTTTCTTGTAGCTTTTTTTTTAGGAAATTTTCACAAAAACAGCACTTTAAATGTAAAGCCTTTTGTTTTCAAATTACTTAACTTTTTGCTGTAAAATAAAAATTATTGTGGGGAATACAAACGTCAAAGTATGCATGCAATAGATAACTACTGTTTCAAATAACAATCCAGATGTCATGGCCAAATGGTTGTTCTAAGCGAATATTGTGTTGGCTGCGATATCGTCCCAATAGCTCAAAGGAAGAGCATTGGCAATTAACTCCAAAGGTTCTGGGTCCAAGTCCCAGCATGGGCATATTTTCACTCAGATGGAAAAATTACTCTCATATATATTACAGAATTATTTATTTCCTTGATTTTAGCAAATATAAAGTATACAACAGATGTATGGAACAGAAAGTACTTCAATCTTTTTTAAGAACCAAAATACCTTTTATATGTAAATTCTGTGACGTAAAAATAGTAGAAACTAAGCATATTTTTTGTTAAACTGAAAGATATTTGGCCATCATTTGAATATAATACTTATTAGATGTAACATGTAAGAAGATTAAAATAGATTTCCCACATTAAACTCTATATTGAAATTCACTAAAAATCTGTATTTTGTCAATTTATTTTGAAATACAGGTGGCTTAAATACAGAAATTTACGGACTTGAATTACTAAATGCTAGTATGATATGTAAACAATGTAAAGACCAAATAAATTTAACATGAGACGAAATATCTCTTATTCACAATAATAATACTTAATAATTATACAAAATTTCATCTATTCGTCTGCATATCAATCAATACCAAAGTACAACTAATGCAATATTTAGATTGATGAAAATAACTTACCACACCCTACACCCAAGCTTACAAGCAAAATGACTCCAGAAAATACTTCGATTAAAAACCTTGTTCGATTAATACTTACTCACTCTGTCCTCTGTTGTCCACACTGAGTTTTATTATCTTATTTTTTGACTGCTAGTCTCTTTTTGAAATATTTTTTTAGTTAGTATGGTTTGGTATTTCATCTTTCGGTTATTAACATAAGTCTTTTTATGTTCATGATAAAATTCAATGCAAAATGCAATGCCAGTGTTTACCTTGAATCGAACCAAAACGATCTAAGTAGAGATTTTCATAAACTGATTAAAGATATAAAGTTCGTCTTGCGAAAAAAAAAAAAAAAAAAAAAAAAAAACTTCTGAAATTTTATTTATAAAAATAGGATTTTTGTTAGGATGATAGGCAACAAATCAAATAATCGAAAGAGAATCTCTAATCGAAAAGTTTTCTGACATAATCCCGTTTATCAGGAATTTAATCATAAGATCTTGGTTTTTCGACTGAACTTCAATTTGAGCACCAAATCTGGGAAGATGCATCAGCTTCTATTATAGGAGCTCTAGCCCTGCCTAGATTGATACATAATTTTCAATTTTCCTATTATATCGCAACTTTCACGTGGTATTTTTTTTATTTTCAGTGTTAAAAGAATTTATCTTTATCTGATTTATTTTTTTTTTCATTTTAATAATTAAGAAAAAGTATCGACTTATAATGTAGTTGGGTTAGGCCTAGTGATCATCATTTAAACAAGATTTTGTTTAAAGGTAATTTATTTAAAGGTATGATTTGTATCTATTTATTTATTCTATTGGGCAATTTCATATGTGACGGAATGACATTTTGAGTTATAGAATTAAATTAAAGCAATTATCTTGAAGCTATTTTCAAATGAAAATTGACTTTTCAGTTTGCACATGACTGTTATTTATTAAAAGATTACAAAAATATATGAAATAATTTTTTTTAGCTATCTTATTCTTTCATTTTTAGCAATATCTTATAGCGTGACGGAATGACATTTTTTCTACACTGACTCTAACCTGGTATTTAAAACTGGAAACTTTTGTGAATTAAAAAGCCATTCAGTTTTTAAACTAATACATATCTTAAATATGATGTATAAGCAATATAAAATTATAATTCAGAGCAACCTACATGTCCTAGGGTTGTAGTTATTAACTATCATTTGACATGACAGAATGATGGAAAGTTTCTTAAACATTTATTAAAATAAAATCGACTAAACTCATAAATTTTATATTTTTTTTATTATCCAGAATGATCATAAGAAATTACATAATATAACTATTCACGTGTAACAGCTTTTTCAAAAGCATATCGAGCACGATTATGTAGTTTATTTTCCATGCATTATTATCAAGTATATGACTTTAAGACTATTGTAAACCATTAAATATTTTACTATATGCATTTACTTATTAAGAAAATAAAAATAAACAACAATTACAATCTTTTTCAGTTTTTTTTCAAAGATACTATTTGTACAAAACTGCAAATATTTTATTTTTCAGCTGTAACCTAAATGTTTTGAATCTAAAACATTAATTTGAAAACTTGGAATATATTTCAATGTATTTTTTAACTTAATTTATAAAAATTATTGAAAAAAAATTGATAAAAGTTGACACTTTCATGGAATTGCTCCATTTTAATCTCATATTTGCAGTAATTTCAATTATATATGCATAAAATGCATTTTTACTTTTATTAAAAATCAGTATACATATAAATAGGAGACATTTTCAATGCATAAATTGCATTTAATTTTTGTTTAACTCCATCCTTAAGATGTAAAATATTTGAACAGATTGAAATTTTCTTTAGACTTTCTGTTAATAGAATTTATATATATATATACTGATATTTAATATCAATTTATTGATTAAATTGACCTTGTTTTAAGACATTTACATTACTGAAAGTGTTTCCTTGTTTTAGAATGAATTTATGTAATAGATGATGAATTTAACTCAGCGTTAAATTGTGCACAATAATTATATCCAATATAAAGTAGTAGGGGAGACCGGTACACACTGGACCTATGGACACAGTGGACCCCCTCCTAATATTTTATTTAATTTTTTTAAAGCTTCTCTTCTATCCTAATAGACAACAGCACTGCAATGATTATTTATAGCCTTCAGAAAATATCTTTAGCTCAGATTGAACTATTTTATCCTGCTTTGTTGTTTTGAGCTTCTAAAAGTAAAATTTTTCATCATCATATTTTTATTTTTTTAGTAATTAAAGGTTGTAGATAAATAAAATAAAACAGTTTTTTTGCAAAGCTAAGATACTTGTTTTTATTTTACTTTAAAGTAATATGTTTAAAAGAAAGCTATAAACAATATAAATATGATTATTTATTGAACTTCAACATGGGGTACAGTGGACCACCCACTCCTAGGTCACAGTGGTCCACAATCCACTCTGCTCCTGTAATGCAGAATGTTCAAAATATTTAACAATTGCTTATTTTCTATAAAGAAAGATTGTTTTAAAGTAGATTTAACTGTAAAATAAAGTAAACAAATAAAAATAACAATTTATTTAACATAGTAAGAAATATTTATAATATAATTAATTGTTTTGTATTTACTGCCTTTGATAAATATAACTGTAATCTAATTGTTGATGATTCTATTCAAGTAAGATTCATGAGAAGCAAATTGAATGGAAATCAGTTTATTTCTCCCGAAACTGTAGATGAATCTGCTGTTGATGTCAATGATTTCATAATGTTGGTCACAGACCCAAAGTTATTTCTTGAAAATTCCAGGCTCAATCTTACTCATAAGTACTTTGGAATTTCATTTGCAAATTTTAATGTGCGCTGATTTTTTTGTACTTAAGTAATAACTTCAACTAAATTGCAATTGTTCCTGCATTAATCTGTTATTATTTTCAAAATATAATTAATTTTTTTGTTTTTGTTTCAAAATTTATATTACTATATTATTTTGTGGGTGAAAGGGCAACAAAACAGAATTAGATCATTGAAAAATAGATTTATATTGTATTTTAGATAATACCTAATAGTGGTCCACTGTACCCCGGTGGGTGGACCAGTGTACCATGCTTCCAGGGTACACTGGTCCACTTTACAAGTGTATATAATTTTTTTTTTTTTGAAAAATGTATTGAAAACTATGTTGTGAGAAAATTATGATGGATGTAAGAAGGTATAAGGAATATTCAAAAATATTTTCATACAGATCGGTCAGTCTGTTAAAGAGAAAAAAAATGTTAACTGAAAAAGTGGTCCACTGTGTACCGGTCTCCCCTACCTTAAAACCAACTTTTCATCTGGTAAGTATGGTGGTGCTTTAGTCTTGAAATTCTTTCAAGAGAATTGTTCAAATTAACTTTACCACAAGAATCAATCAAAATACGATTTATTGATACTAAAATTACAGTAAGAATACTGAATACACGAGGCAATGATTATTTTACAGCACTTTATCAAAAATTTAAGAAACATGTACTATCTTTATTGATGAAATAAGATTTTAAAAAATGGGGGGAGATTTCATTGTTATTTCTCAAGATTATTAAGACTGCTAAGTTAAGTTGCTGTTTTCAATCTCAGAGGAAAGTATATTCAACTAGGTAAATTATATTCAATGGTTTGAGTATCATACTTGAGATTTTTTCCAACAGAGCGAACCAAAGTACCCAGGTTCGGGTCCTTGTCCCGCCATATTTTCACTCTGTTGGAAAAAAATCTCTCATCTATGATACTCCAACCATTGAATGCAAATAATTTGTTAGAAGCAGGATCCGTGTATCACATGTATATGTGCTTTACACCTATGGAAGCAAAAAAAAGAGGAAGAAAGATCAGTAAATACAGCTACTTTGTTCTACAGAAATTCCAACATGCATGAACTTCATCATCTTCAGGATTGCTGTATTTCATGTTTATCTACGCATCCAACAAAGAAAAAAAAAACAATTTAATCACTTTTGCTGCAGTGTCTCATTCGGTCTATTTGATGACAACACTATTCGAGAATCTCATATCTCATCGAGAACTGAATCAAATTTTGCTTTGATTCTTTCTTTGAAAAATGAATGGTTTGACAACTGGGACATTTGAAAGCAGAATTTCTACAGTATAAATATTGTGGCTGCTCCTCCATATCAAATATTGAATGGTCACAATGAGTTTGAAATGTTACTCATACTTTTTCTAAAAATGATTTTTTGATATTGTAATATAATTTTAGTAATACTTTACTATAATAATACTTGTTAATACAAATAGTATTTAGATTTAACAATACTTTTGATTAAATTTGTTCAATTCAGAAAAAAAAAAAAAAATATATATATATGATCTGTTTAAACTTCCTTGCTGGTCAAGTTTTTTGTTTTAAACATCATCCATTATATTTTAAAAAGCTTTTGATCTTTCAATTAATGGCAGCTAATGACATGTTCTGTTTTTATCCTTTTTTCCTTTTGTTGAAATAGGCTTTTTGTATTTATTAGTGTTAAGTAAGTAATGATATATTTCTCTTTTTCCCGGATCTCGTGTTTTTAACCTTCTGACTTTGCTTTTGCTTTTTAAAGGATACTGATTGCTTTCAGACTAGAACGGGAGTTCATTTTAATGTTGACTCTGTGTACGTGCAATTTCAGAACTTAGCTTTCTAGCTTATCCGTGCTTCGTTCTCAGAATTGCTCGTTGCCATTGTTGACACCAATTTCGATTGTTTGTTTTGGGTCACTGTGATTGGTACTTTACAATCAGTGTACTTAATGTTATTGGGACTATAGCTTTTGTCTGCTTGCTGTACCCTGAATTGGCATGTTTTGCCTTGGCAGTTACAGATGTTTTGCTTTCTGGAAGTCTGTGCATTGCATATCTGGCTGTTACCGGACAAATTATAAAGTTGGAGTTGTGTTTGTAGTGATGAAAATGTTAAGTCAGATAATAGCGAAGAGATGTGTTTTTTTTGTTTGAATATAAGTTTAAATTGCTTTTCATTTATTGAATCTACTTAAAGTAATAAATATATTTTACATGTTTAACCTGAATCATTTACAGAACATTTAAAAGTAAATTAAATATATTTTTGTGTTAATTTATTATGTTAATATTTAACTAAAAGTAATCTGACTCATTTCATTTAAAGATAAGATCATGTTAAATTTAAATACAAAGCTTAAACCTTTTTTGAATAATTTAATTGACAGGTTTCCATATTTAAATATTTTTCAAATTCTTTTGTTGCTCCAGTTTGTCTTATTGAACTATGTGATGTTGGTATGACAGTTGTGTTAGATTATGAGCTGTTTTAACTGATGGAAACATGATTTCCAAGTTCATGTTGAAAAATCACTTCATGCATATGTTCAGGATTATTGGATATGTTTTTATTTTTAAACTCTCTTTTGTTGTTTTATTTGTTAATGAAATATTTGGTTAAGTTTTATCTGTTTGTCTGTGATTCTTTCATTGAACAATATACTAGAAAATTTTCAGATACAGATATTTTTGAATTGCCTTTTAACATTTACTTTAAACTTGGGCAAATGTCAGCATATACACACAATATGTGTTAATGCTCTGCTAATTCTATTTAATAGTAAATTACCTTTGTGTGATTTACAACATAACTCTTTTGAGTATGAAAAGGTTTTTCAAAATTTTATTTTGATAATAATTTCTGAACTTTTTTTTATATTATTCTATTTAGTTCTAAACTTCAATGTGCCAAAATTCCTCATATATTATCACCTTTCTAGTTCTTTTTTCAATATGGATTATTTTCAACATATGAAGAGAATTTTCTGTTAGTATGGACTTATCTGGAATAAATTACAAAACTGCCTCAGAGGAAGAAAATAAATAAATATATATATATATATATGTGTGTAAAGTGTATTATATTTTAATAAACATATAATTTTTATAAGTCATCAAAACCCAGTATTTGCAAAGAAGAAAAAATAACATATATAATGCATTTTATATTTTAATGAAACATGTAATTTTTATAAGTCATCAAACGCACTGTTTTCAAAATACCGATGATCTTAAGTATTGTCCCTCAGCTCTGCCACCTCCCTCCCTTCTATTTTTTCTTCATGCTCTAGGAATGACAATGCATCTAAACAACAGCTCTGTTAAATTTCTTGTAAATTTCTTCCTCTTTCCCCTGTAGCTTTGCAGTGCACACACACTGGGCTCTGCGATTAGCTGGTTTGTGATCGTCACAAAAAATTCCTGTATCATGTAAATGCACACATCACATGATGGGACAATCTCTCAATGTACAATCTTTTAGGAATCATTTCGTCAACGTTAAATCCCTTGTGTTGTCTGTATTTTTATGCTAAACATTTTTATTTCTTCATGGCTCCTATTGTAAACAAAAGATCATCTATATCCATTGGTATAAAGGTAAAAATTCAGTGTTGAAAACATGATATAGCAAAATCTGAAAGTGCTAAAATTTTTAACATTCCAAAAAGTACCCAATTCACAATCATACGAATCCTCAAATGACTACTTTCAGATGATCAATGGCCTCAAAGCAGCACTCTGGAAGTTTCCAGCCACCATTTAAACAAAAAAGTATAACATCATTTTTCAAAAATATTTAATTAACCAGTATGAGTTTTTAAAATGTTTTTAAAGTGTTTAAGTTTATAATTCTTACCTATAATTTTTTTAATTCTAAAGGTTAAGACAAATTACAACAAATATATATATTTTTAAATATATAAATGAATAGTTTTTATTACATTAGAATTTAAGTGTATTTTTGAACTGCATTAAAAACAATCCAATTGCCAAGTTTTGATTTAAGGACAGATTTGTCAAAGTCCCGTAAAGGTCATTAAATCGCAAGTCTACTGTATATTATTCAGAATCTTTTTTATTGTAAAGTTCACAAAGAAGTTTTTCTTTTCTTAGTGAGGGGGAGGGGGTTGAGATGTGACTTAACTGTCATGTTTTCTATATTTTAAGTTTAAAAAAAATTATATACATAATCAAAGCAAAAAACTGTGCTGGCATTATAAACTTTTTAATATGTAAAGTCTTTCTCTTATGGTAGTATCACTGCTGAATTCAGACAACCCCATCCTTTCCAAAGGGGATGAAATTTTTAAACTCTCTAAAATTGCAAAAACACTACATAAACTGTGAAATAAGTAACTTCTTTTAACATACAATATTCTTATCAGTTCTGTTCTGCATGCTAAATTTTAAGTGATTGAGTCATCTGTACACTACTGAGTGCAAGCTGGAGCTAGAATAAAACAGAACTCTTGCTGAATTAAGAAATATTATTGTGGAGTTCCAAAATATATCAAAGCATGTCTTTCATTTTATATACTATTCTATGATTATGTATTCTTTTAATTTTATGTACACAAATCAAATTTCATTATTTATTATTGTAAATTAACTAAGTAAGTTGTCATCAAGAACTCTGGTTACAGACTAAGTCACAAGCTCAGCAGCAAGAGTTTTGTTTCATTCTAGGTCCAGCTTGCACTCAGTAGTATGATATACAGGTGACTCAACCATTTAAATTTTTTCATGTCAGAACAGAACTGATAAGAATATTGTATGTTAAAAGAAGTTATTTATTTTATAGTTTATGTGGTATATAAACCATGTTAAATGAAATTCAGCTGAATCTTCTACTGTCTCTAGAAGAAAATTTGATATAAAAGTTAAAAAAAAGATTTTATTTAAGATAAGAAAAACACTAATAAGGTCTCTTTATACTATAATATTATTAAATAAATCTTTGTTTATAAATTATAAATTATGTGATAAATCTGAAAAAAAAAATTAAAGCAGCTTTTTTATTTTGCAAAAAAAATACTTTAAATGATGTAATTTTATTTTAAATTTAAGAAAATATTTTTAATATAAATATACATTTCGTTGCATATCATTTAAAAGTTCACAAAACAAGGTTTAAAATGAGACTAAGACTCTTTAGTGCAATTGGATTACTTGCTACAATAAGATAAAGAAAATTATCTCAACCAGTTTTTAACCAATTTTAACTGACTCCCAGGTTTTTACCCTGTAACCTTGGGTATCTAGTTTCTAAAGTGAGGAGGTGAGGTTGGAAGTCTCATTTTTCTGTGTTGATTTGACATGGAATGATCCTATAGTGTCATAGAATGCAAATATCCTGTCCATGCTTCACTCATTATCTTATAATCTTTATTTCTAGATTATGGAATCAAACGATGAGCTTTTCAACATTAACTCTTTGCCAAACCAGATGTTGATCAACATTTTCAGTCTTCTGTCGCAGAATGAACTGGGAATAATTGCAAGGTATGTAAACTTCGTTTCCGCCCTTCATAATCAGATATTAGCCAAAGAATGTTCAAAAAAGGATTTCATTCTTAAATTAAAGCAGAAAATTTATTTCAGACTAGATAAAATGTACAAGAGCATAAAATTAAAAATATATATTTATTAATATTTAATTCTAAAAAATATCAGTATTGTTACAACACTTACAACCTCCTGTAACACTCTAATTTTGTTTTCAGAGCAAATGTCCACAATTTATGTTTTTTAATGATTTTTTAAACATAAACCCACACTAATGCTTCATGATGAACCACAAAGATTCATACCTTTGAGGAAAAAGTTAACAGACCTTTCCATCGGTCACAAAATAAAATGTGAATTTTGCCAAAACATCATGGAAACAAATTGTGAATTTCATCCTTTGGATGCATAGCAGTATTGTTAATTTAGGCCATTCTTCCTAGGAAAACATTAATTGCAAAAACCACTAATTTTGTGAAAAGATTGTAAAAAAAAAAAATATTGCAAATTTCATCAAACGATTTTTGAAAAAAAATTGCCGATTTTGCCAAATGGTTGAGGAAAAAAAATAGTGAAATTCAATCATCATGGATCTCTGTCACAAAATTTGCAAATTTTCTGCTCCACAAAAATAAATATTAGAAATTTTCTGTCTTCCTCATCACTAAGATAATTGTTCTTTCATTATGTACCATAGTGTTGCACAGCAAAGCAATGATCTAAAATCCATACTATTATTTAGACAGACTTGCCAAGTCTCCGGATTTTTGAACACCAGTATTATTTTAGAGAAAATGTTGTTCATTTAAATCGAAGAATTTCCCGATTACATAAAACAACATTTTCTGTACTAAAATACTGGTATCGAAAAAGCTGGAGACTTGGCAGCTCTGTTCAAAAATCTTCTGTGCAGATTTTTATGTATTACTGTATATAATGTGAATTAATAAAAGCAAATGTTATGATAGTATTTTAATGTTGTAAGAAGCTGTTATAATTTAAAAAACTGTAAAAACTGAGAACTTGAAATATAACCTCACCCTTACCCTCCAAAAGAGTAGAAAAATACCTCTAAATTTGGACTAAAACGTGCAGATGCTGATTCAGAGTTTTTTCTTGGGGCCCATTTTGTGAAAAGTAAAAGTTATTTTTATGAAATTTATTACATTTTTGTGAAAAATAACATTTTGTAACGAAAGTTAAAATCCAGTTACTCAAATTCGAACCAAGCATTTATTAACAAAAACTTTTTAAATCATTTTGCTAAAGTTTTTCTTTCTGCTGAACATGTTTGTTTACAAATTACACATTTTAAAACATCACAAAATAATAAATAGTAAGTTTTTATGGAATGGAATTTTGTGAAGAGGTTTTTTGTTAAAAAGGAATTTTGTGAAGGGTGTTTTTGTTAAAAAGGAATTTTGTGAAAGGTTCCATTTTATTAAATTGATTTTTGTGAAGGGGGCTGTTTTATTAAATAGATTTTTTTGAAGGGGCCTCAGTAAGCCCAAGTTTTGTTTGGATCGACTTCTGTTGGAGTAATGTCGCTCAATCCCTTAAAAATTCAAATTCACTATTAAAGACTCAAGCTAATAATTTGTATTGAAAAGCAAAATTTATAACGAATATGAACCTTGTAGTTAAGGGCACTTTTGAGACAACCCCAAAATTAGTTTAATTTTAAACATTGAACATCTCCCGTAATAATCATAGAAATTTTCTCCGAAGAATTAGTGTTGGTATGACTATAAAAGTGGTACGTGCGTGCAACAGTCATGTAGGTACAGTGGCGGTCAAAAGTTTCCGACAAGTTAGTTTCTTTGGTTTGTTTGCCAAAACGTTTCAGTGAAGAAGAAGCACAATTGCTCCAAAAGTTAGAAATATGCAAATGACCTCTGACCACATGATCATTTTGATTGGATACTGAAAACACTTAATGCAAAGGGGGAGGCATTCGAAATTCGCACGTGCAAAAGTTTCTGGTCATTCATTAATTTTCGCTATCAGTAAAGTGTTTTTTTTGTTGTGTTTGTTAATTGTTGAAATTCAAAAATGAAAAGTTCAACAATTATTGTTTGTAAACAAGTGATTTTTCTGTCAGTAAAGGGCCAAACCTCTCGTGAGATTCCAGCAAAATTATCTATCAGAAAATCTACTGTGAAAGATATTTTAAAAATATATAATGATGGCCAATGCCTTCAGGACTTGCCACAGTCTGGGAGACACCTGAAAATGACTATTCGTGTGGAAAAAATTATGCGGAGAATAGCAGTTGATGACCTGCATAAAAATGCTGCTGCAATATTGATGAATTTAAGTTTAAGTTTAGGCTTAAGTTAGACTAAAGTTATTAATAAAGTATAATTTCCTTCAAGTATAAAGAGATATATTAAGTTAGCAGAGATAAGTTTACAGTTGGAAATGTAATATGACTAAACATCCCTAAACCAATATGAAAAACAAACAAATTAATATAAAGTGAAAAGCTTATATTGATTAACTTCTAAATGTAAACTATAATGAAATATAATGGTAGAAAGAAAGACAAATAGTTAAAACCAAACATATTTATTAAAACATTAAACACAAATTAAATAATTCAAAGATAAATAAAAAGATGCTTTTAACATTAATTATTTATGAATATAAAGAGACAGCTATTACTAGAACGATATATACATTACTTTATAACACACACGGGCTTCACAACAAGTACTGTGATAAAAACTGATAAACGATATCTATTGTAAAGCAAGAGTTAATATTCAGATGGCCCGAAGCAAAAACAATTCTTTTAATGAAACTGGTTATCATATTTGATAACAGAAAGAGGGAGCATGTAAATACATTAAATGCTTCATGAAGAATACAGCAGTAAGTGTAGCGATAATATAGGACTTCCATGAAAAAGAGCTTTGCTGGGTGAAAGTTTTACACTAAGTTGGAAAACGAGTATAAGCATGACCTCTAAGAGAAATATCGATGAGAACTTGTAATATGTAAGATGACACAGGGTTACTCCCTCCAGAAGTACGACGCTTAAAGTGTAACCATCATTATGATACTCCTTAAATTCCATGCAGCCATGGAATTTATTTATGAAATGTAAACAAGTTCATCGAAGATCAAAGGAAGATAGCCTACATGGAAAAACAACTTCAGTTTCAGCATAAGTTAACAGCATGTTCTTTCAGAACATATCAAGGAGCACAGACAAATTAAAACATGTTCAACAAATACCATTTCCTTTAGACAACATCGTTATACTTGTTAGTTACTAGACGCCATCTAGTGACAGATATAGGAACCATGTCATTCGAGAGAGAGAGACGGCAGAGATCGTAACATGTACAGCTGGAGACACGTGTGATATTAAAACTTAGTGAACGGATTGAGATAGAATAACGACATGAGATAAAAAAGGAAAATATAGTTTTGAAAAGCTACAGAGGTAAGTAAAAGCATATGTGGTTTAAATAAATGAATGTTTTAAATAAATAAGATTGTAATAAAAATATATTTATGTAAAATGTAAATAAAGAAAAGAACCAAATGGATATATACCTTGTACAGTGACAAGAAGAGCAATATATTTTCTTGTAAAATATCCCGCCATTTACGGAGTGAAAATATAGCTGAAATAAGTTGGTCTACTGTGTCAAGATGCTTACAAGTAAGACTTTATGGATCAGTAAGTATTAAAAAACCTTTCATACGTAAAAAAAATCAACAGGCCTGACTGGCGTTTGCTAAAGAACATGAAGACTCGACAAGTGAAAACTGGAAAAAAATACTATTTTCCAATGAATCGAAGTTCAACCTGTTTGGGAGTGCTGGCAGACATTACGTCCGAAGACCTAAAACAAAAGATATGATTCAAGATATGTTATTCCTACAATGAAACATGGCAGAGGACACGTTATGTTGTGGAGAGCATTTTCTGGAAAAGGTGTTGGTCCATTAGTTGAAATCCGCGGGAAGATGAATAGTGCAATGTGCAAGGATATCTTGCAAGATCATTTGTTGCCTTATTGGAGGAAATATTGTGGTCACAACTGTTTTTTTCAGCATGATAACGACCCAAAGCATACATGCAAGCTTGTCGAGCAGTGGCTTTTGCACAAAAAAATTCTGCTTTTGAAATGGCCAGCCCAATCACCTGATCTGAATTCAATAGATAATCTTTGGAACGAACTGTACAAATATGTACGGAATTATAAATATTCCAATTCAGCAGAATTTTCCCAAAATTTGCATACCATAGGTGATCTTCAACCGTTCATTGAATCGATGCCACGTTGCTGTGCCGCCGTACTTATTGCTAAAGGAATCACGGCAAAGTACTAATTGTAAATGTTGTTGATCACTGTTATTTTCTATTATAAAACCATATTTTTCAAACTTGTCAAGATAGCCGGAAACTTTTGAGAACATCCGTTTTCCTTTACACTTAATTTTGTCAATTAAATTTATTGATAGTTATTTGTTAATCCATAAATAAGTTTCCAACTATTATGTCAATAAAATGTATAAGTATCACTTTGAGATTCCTCTTCATAGGGGTATACTTACAAATTAATCAAAAATTTTATGCTGTCCGGAAACTTTTGACTGCCATTGTATGTATCGCACAACAATTAATCCATTGAGGCACTAATTTCTGTCATGTACCATGTACTTAACTGTTATCATAACCCCGATTAATCGTAATCGTTTTAAACTATTAACTGTAACCGTCCCCTTAACCGTTTTGTAGTTGTCATTTCTTCGCCATCTCCCACACAACCATGCTGCTGTCTCTTGAATAAACTCAATCTTCTTCAATCTATTTGATTCATCTATTTGCATCTTATTACATCTATACTGCAAATATGACAATTTCAATTTAATGTTTTATAAAATTTAAACAGGCAACATATATGCATACCAATGTTAGAATGGTATCCTTATTTGTTCTGGGCAGAATATATTGATAAAATGTAAAAATCAACACAAAAATAATAAATAAATAATAAAATAAAATAAAATAAAGTTTTTTTTTTTCCAAAACCCAATAGATTAAAATATGAAATTTATTCTAATGTTTTATGAATCTCTATACCTCTTCCATAAACATCTAGCAAAATCAAAAGAGTACTCTTATTTGTTCTGTATGAAAAGTAATAAGATAAAATGTGGAAAAATTAGTAATGTAACAATTATTACAGTCCTCCCATAAAATCTGTTTGCATTTGCAGTGCTTCTAAGTATTATATAGCATTGAATAGTTATAATAAAAAATTATAAATACATTTTGGAAGAAACATTTTTTGTTCTCCATTTCAAGAAGCTGTTTTTATTATTATTATTTAACCGAGTTCTCTATATTTAAGCCAACTGAAGGATGTAGCAGTTTTTTATTGTGTCAGATAAGTTTGCTATTTAAAAAAATCACTTTGTGTTCATTTTAATACAGATATAGACATTAATAAAAAATTGAAAGTATTGAAAGTAGTCAATGTTATTTGCAATTGAATGGTGCCACTTTCTTTTTCTGTCCTTATTTATGGCTGAACTATTAAAGGTCTTCACCTTTTCCCCCACCACTGCACAATATCACAGTTATAAAATTTACAGGGATTTTAATTATGTTGATGAGAAAATTCTGTAATGAAATCCTTAAAAAATTCATTAAAAGATTGTCAATCTGACAATGATAATGGTAGTAATTGTAATAATGATGGTGGTTATGGAGTTATTTTAAAAATTGATTTTTTTTCATGTAATATATATTTGACTTAAACATATTCTCAAATCAAAATACATTTACAAAAACATTTTTCATCTATCAGGGCTGATTGTGTTCAGGTATATAAATACCTGAATTCAGGGTTGTTGTTTTTTTCAATACAGAAATTCTAGTTTTTCTGATAGTTAAATTCATAAAATAAGACTAAAGTATCAATTTCATATGATTGCTAAACATAATTGAAATTCATATTTTTCATAATTTGACCTCCTTGTGATAAGTTATATGTCCCCCCCCCTCTCTCCATATGGAAACGTTTTCTTGTCAAAATTTCAGGTATTTTTTCATGAATCCACAATCACCCTTGCATGCATGTATACATTTTAAAATATATTTATTCAGATTTCAAACAATCAAGTAGCATTTTTTTAATTTCTTGTATATCTGTGACAAAATTTTATTAAAAATTAATTTTAAAATTTAATTATAAGAAATGATAATAACATAATGTTTACCATCTTTTTTTCTTTGCTATGATTAAAGAGGTACCACAAACACACAAAAAAATCTGATAATTTTTTGCACTTGACTAAGAATATATTTTATTTGCATGCATGGAGGTATAATTTTAACATTAAGAAAAGTTATTTTTTTTTCAATTGTTACATATGTTTAATTATTTAATTTTCTGTATTTTAATTAAATACATTTATTTATTCAATTTTTAAATCAAAAATTGTTTACATTCTCATATCTTGAAGGGCATCTAAAATTTTTTATTTTTCTCATTCAACAAAAACATTTCTGAATTCTAATACAATATAATTTCATTCCTAAATGCATACAATTTACATATATTCATATTCAGTTTAATGTTTATTATTTTATTCAAAAGTAACACATGCTTCAGAAAATGTCAATAATTTTTTTAGACTATTACAATAATATTTTTTTTAATTATGACAGTTTCATATTACCAAGGAACAGAAAAAAAGAAAGATTCCATAAATAAAGTCTTCTAACATTAGCTGCCTTTATCGAAAGTTGAACTGTTCGATTAAGTGTTCCTGTATATAAATTTGAAATTGTAAATATAGAATATTTTTCTGGTTTCGAAGATAGTGTGATCTAACAGTTCAAATTTCTGTGTAAAATATCCATATGAACAGTCATTTCCATGTTTACATTTTTCTTTTTCTTATTGCAGAGTGTGCACAAGATGGAATATGTTGACAAGGAAACCAGTTCTATGGAAACATGTGAATGTGATGTTACACAAGACGCACCAACCCAGAACTACTGCAGCAAAGCATTTTGTTAAAACATTGCCACCTTGTGTCACTCATATGCAATTAAGATTTTCATATCACCAGAATTGGACTGAAGAATTGGATTTTAAAGAACTTTGTCTGGTTCTACAGACAAGATGTCCTCATCTTAAAACATTATTTTTGGAGAATGTTAGTTTTTCAGAGAGGCTTCCTTCACTCATAGATTTATGCACTCAGTTTTTACAGGATGTAAAGACTTTGGTATTTCATTTTTCTGCATTTGATGAAACTTCTGCAAGAAGATATCTCAGCAGTGATTCTAAAATTGAAGATTTACGTGTCACTTGGTGTTGCTTTGGACAGTTCAATAAAGTTATATTTGCAAAAATGCCTCAGTTAAGTGTGTTGGATCTGAGTCGATCAGGAATTGGTTCCGGAACATTTGAAGAAATAGGGAATCATGGACTTAACTTGAAAAAATTGTACCTATGTGGTACACATGTTACTAACAATGATTTAAATTTTATTTCATCACTTCCTCACCTGGAAATAATCTGCCTTTTTGAATGTCCTAATGTGAGTTCTGTTAGCATTGTCTCCATCATCAAATCATGTCAGTCTTTGCAGAAAGTTTATGTTAAAAGTGATCGTGTGAATGAATCTTTGGCAGCACATCATTTTTTTGTTCTCAATAGATGTAAGTTTGAAATTGTGAAATTTAGTTGTCATAGGTATCATACTAGAGCTGGGCAACATCGTTCCTTTTAGGGAATCGTTCACTGAAAGGAACGAGTTCTTTGGATTCGTTCCTTTTGGAATCGTTCCGAAAAAAGGAACGATTCCGAAATAAAAGGAACGATTCTGAAAAAAAGGCTTTCGAGATAAAAATAACGATTTCAAGATAAAAGGGATAATTTTGTGAAAAAAGGAACAAATCCAGAAGTATTAGAGCGAACCTGAAATCCATAATATTAATAATACTAATTTATTTTCTTAGGTATTCGTCTATTTTCAGCAATTTTTTCTAATTACCATAATACAACTCTCTGACTTTATGGTTTATAACATTAAACTCATTTCCTCTTGAAAATTTATCCTTGAATGACCTTTCATTTACCGCTATAGTTTATCAAAGAAATTTTTTTGTAGCTGTGTAGAAGATGGAATGTGTTGACAAGGGACCCACTTCTGTGGAAACACGTGAATGTGGTATTATTCAAACGTCATGGATCTCAAACTACTGTAGCAAAGCGTTTTGTTAAAACGTTGCCACCTTGTGTCAATCACTTAAATTTAGATTTTAGGAGTCGTTGTTATTTTAATGAAAAATTGGATTTTAAAGAACTTTGTCTGGGGCTACAGACAATATGCCCTCATCTCAAAACATTAATTTTGGATAGGTTATATTTTCAGACAATTTTTCCTCAGTTATAGATTTATGCATTCAGTTTTTACAGGATGTAAAGACTTTAGCAATTCGTCTTTCTTCATTTGGTGGCACTTCTGCAGGAAGAGAACTTAGCTTTGATTCTAAAATTGAAGTTTTACATACCATTTCGTGTTGCTTTGGAAGGTTCGATAAAGTTGTACTCGCAAAAATGCCTCAGTTACGAGTTTTGGATCTGGAAAAATCAGGAATTGGTTCCAGAACATTTGAAGTAATATTGAATCACGGACTTAACTTGAAAGAGGTATATTTGTGTGGCACATATATAACTAACAATGTTTTAAATTTTAACACTTCATTGTTTCCTCACCTAGAAATAATCTGCCTTTTTCGTTCTTTTTATGGGAGTTCTGATGACATTGTCTCCATCATCAAATCATGCCAGTCTTTGCAGAAGGTTTATGATGATATGACAGAACCTTTGGCAGCACATCCTTTTTTTGTTTACAATAGATGTAAGTTCGAAATTGTGAAATTTCATTGTCATAGGTATACAGATTGAACGCAAATTATTTAATCTAGATTATTTTCATAATTAATTGGATATTATTTTAACTGTGAAAATAATATCTGCGAAATTGTACTTTTAAATAAATTTCTAATTAATGTGCATTCATGTGTTTTATTTTGTTAAGAGTTGTGTATTTTGAAATTTTCATAAGTTATGTTTGTTGGCAAAAAAAAAAAAAAACTTCCTATTTAATATGTAATGTATTTTGTTTGAAGTAGCAGTTTAAAATTTTTTATAAACTTTTGAAAATATTTCTTCCCTGTGTGCATCCTGTTTTAAGGTTTTCTTATTCATGTGAGTAGTGCATGTCTGACAGTTTGGTGCCACCTGATTTGGGGTGGTGGTGAACTGTGGTGCATGTCAGTGTGTGATGCTGCAGGTAGAGCATCTACTGTAAGATGGGAAGAATATTTGATTTTTTTAATTCATTAAAATTTTTTTATATTAATATGGAGACTTAGAAAATTCCCGAGTATTTTTTTAAAAAAATTGTGTGCACTGTAACATGATGTTGGTTGAAATGGTTTTATTTTGGTTAATTAGAAAAATTTTTATTAATTTTAATCTATTCAAAAGAATTTGGGGGGCAGGGACTTACAAACTTTTTAGGGACTTATTTTTTTCACATAGAATTGTATGCTGAGGTACAGTGTTAGTTTAAATTTACTTTATGTGTGAAGAATTAGAAAATTATGTTTTATTTAATTTTTCAAAAATAATTTTGAGGAGTTAGAAAATTTTTGAGTAATTTTTTTTCCCATCAAATATGTGTACGCTACCATAATGTGAGATTTCATGTATTTATTGAATATTGTTATATATTGAAAGAATCTGTGGCAGCACATCCTCTTTTTTGTCACAATAGATGTAAGTTTGAAATTGTAACATTTCATTGGCATAAGTATCTAGATTTAAGTATGTTCATTTAATGTAAAATATTTTATCCAGATTTATTGCACAATTAAATGTCTGTTAAATGTTAAATAATTAAATGTTACATAATTTAATGCATTATTTATGAAATGAATTTATAAATAAATTTCTAATTAATGCACATTCATGTATTTTATTTTGGTAAGAGTTATATATTTTGAAATTTTCTTAAGTTATGTTTGTTGACATAAGAAAAAGAAAAACTTATGTAAAGTGTAACGTATTTTGTTTTAAGTGGCAGTTTGAATCTTAAGTTTTTCTTATTCATATGACAAATAATTGAATAATATATTTTCTTGTTAAAGCAAATTCCATGTATTAAGTGTTGATAACTGTTGACCACCTTCGTATGACTATCATAACTTGAAATCAGTTTTGACAATAGTCTCTGAAATATTTTGTATATTTAAATAAACTTTTTTATGTGATATATCTATCATTGGAATCAAGTGGTGTCAGATGACTATTTACAATTACATTAACATGATGAAAATTTTTTTTTGGCTTATTGACGTATCAAAATATCCAACCATTTATGGTTTAATATAATATCAGATGACTGTTTTCAATTTTAGTTTAAAACACCATGTTTGACTAAAATTTTGTAAGGGCATTTTTTTTTTTTAAGAAAAGCATTTTCCATTATTTTGATTAACAAGACAATCTGAAATTTTCATATATTTATTTATTGACAGATAATCGTGAATGTGCCAATGCTAAAATGGAAATCAGTTTTTAATAATAATAAAAAGTCACATTTCATTAAATACATAAAGCCTGCATATTGCCCATTTTGTTTGAAATTGTATAGGGTTAAAGTTCATTTTAAAAATATTTTTTACCGAAAACTAATAAATAATAAGTACATAAGGTGTCCTTTCTTATTGATATTTTAAAAGTGCAGTAATTCCATTTTCAGTGCTGTAGCATAACTTGGGAAATTTTTGTTACAAAAGAATGAAATTTTTACTTTTTTACATGTTAGAACATACAAAAAGTTTTGCTACATATGAATTTCAACATTCAGTTACAGTTTAAAAATTTTAATTTCACAACTTCTTAAGCAATAATATTTTGAATTAAACTAAGGATTTAGGAATTAACTATTGGTGAATGATAAGAAGGAAGGTATTTTCTTTTATAAAATATATCTTTGTAGTTTTTGATTCATATTCAATTGCTTATCGGTTCTGAAGTTTATTCTAGAAAAAAAGCAGAACAGAGTAGAAGATAAAGAGCATTTTGAGAAAGGTCACTGAAAAAAAGCATAAATAATGCTAAAAAGTAAGTTTGGTAAACAAATTTCATCTGAACAATATTATAAAAGTTTACTTACCCCCCACCCTCTTCAAAAAAGAAATGATTTGTTGAATCTGGTTATTTATCTCAATGCAGGACTCTGCTTTTAAGTATTTTTATTCAATTCAAGGATAATTATAAATTAAAACTAAGATAATCACAAACATACTTATGAAAAAAAGAAAGAAACAAAACACATAGAAAATTCGGCTTATCTGACCTGATGCAGGATTTTACTTTGAAATATTTTCATTAATTGAAGAGTAATTATAAATTAAAATTCTGATGATTACAAAAGTACTCATAAAACAAAGAAAACCTAAGACCTGATCAGTGATTTGTGTTTGGCTTCAGTTTGGATTGACTATAGTTGTCCCATTTTATGGTCGGTTTTGATTTTTGAGAGTGGTTTGGTTTAATCTGATTCCTAAGAAAAGATCAGATTATATTGCATCAGATGAAAATGCTAAATATGCCTAGAGTGAGCTATTTATTTAAACTTTTATGGTAAGTGATTGAGAAACATTTGAACAGAGAAGACAAAACATCTAAAATCAACACAGATCATATATATATATATATATATATATATATATATATATATATATATATATATATATATATAAGAATTCAGTTTCATTTTTCAAAATTTCAAAGAATTTTTAGTTCTTACTGATTTAAGAACACATATTTAAAGTTTTAGTATGAAAGACTTTTAAAGTTTTATTATTTTTATTTTTTTAAATTAAAATCACAATTAAAAGTAAAAAGAAAATCTCTGAGAATTAAATTCTTTTACTTTTATAGTCATTTTTACTTTAATCCGCAAAAAGTATAAAAAATATTTTTTAGATTGGTTTTATAAATGGCTAAGTTTCTTTTTAAAATAAAAGTACTTTAAAGTACTCTTGAATCTCATGATTTTAATACTTTAATCTATATGGATGGGATGTTGTTGTTTTTTCAATTTCTGCAAATAAATACTTTTATTATTAAAAAATTAAAAGTAACTATCCAAATTCATGAAAGTTTACTTAAATTTCACAGAGTTATTTTGCATAATAGTCATGTGACAATACGTTAAAGAAAACTTTTAGAAGACATTTAGAAAATGCCATCTTGTAACAAAATTAAATAGACTTAAAAAATTTTTAGTGTTTTTTTCTCCCTTTACATAATTTATTGTTTCATACAAGTATCCCGTATTTTACACTCCTATAGAATTCTTCAATCAATTTTTCACTGAATTTCTGATAGGCTAGAATTGTAAAAATTATGTACATTGACCGATGACAAAACAATATTTTGTATTTTAAGAACCTAATTATAAAGTAATTAAATTATTTTAAGGCAGTTTTCTGTCAGTCAGCCTCAGGTGATCAGTCGTCCAATATTGTTTAGTGTCACAAATTTTTACAAGTTACAAGAGCAATGGGATAAAAAATGTATGAAAATAGGCCAATTGGCTTTAAAACTGCAACAATGTAATATTAAAAACCCCTAAAAAGTAGAAAATATAAATAAAAAATAAAGAGTTCTATATAAATTTTTTAAATACTTTATCATTTAATAGTTTAATTAAATTATCATTATACGTTGAGAAAACAATATAGAAATCCTGAATAATCTTTTTTATCAACCCTATTGCAATATCTTAAAGAAAAAAATTATATTTTAAAATAAATCTACTTGTTTGTGCTTTCTATCAAATCGGTCAATTTTCAGTAATCAGAATCTGTACCAAATTAATGTTCTGTGACAATATTTTTTGGATCTATGTGAATTGAATCATGAAAGATAAGGCATGATTTTTAAGATAAACGATTGAATGCCTATTTTTTTTACTTTTATTAAATTTAAAGAATAAGAAAAAATTATGCATCAAGAATATATTATGTAACACTTTCCAACACTTCCAAAATACTTTTACAAATCCTTACCATTTAAGAAGGTGAAAGAGGATAATTAAACAATTTAGAAAATGCATAACACATTTAAAAACTCAATTTCAGGAATTACCAAAAATATTCGGATATATATTTGAATTATTTTGTGCAGCCCAGTATAGTTTCTATAGATTTGTATTACATAGAATGCTAAACTTTAGTTCAGTTCAGAAATGTGTAGCACAGTTTAAAATTTCCATCATTAAATGGAAATGTACTAGAGATGTCTTGTGCTGCCTTGTATGTCATCTGTAGAATTTATACACATTAAGTTATATGCAAACAATTTGTTAAATTTGAAAACACACTTCCAGCAATTATTGTTGACAATTTTAACAGAATTATTTTGTGTGTCCCAGTAAGCTATACATACAATATTCTTTAGTAAGCCTCTTGTTGCAGCTCAATGACATATTCAATATTAATATGTTTGAAATAGTGAAATATTATTAAAATAAACCTCAAATGATTTATCCTCATAGACCATAATGTAAAGGAATTCGTTTTGAGAGTCCTTGTAAAGGAACGATAAGTGCTAACACTGAACATGCCATAGTAAACCTCAAAAACATATATCAATTGCATGACAGTATGAGTATATTAACACAAGTTAGAGCATGGACAGACAGACAAACCGAATTCATGTACATTTTCAACTATGTTGGAAAGTGTTAAAAATGAAAGACAGATCTTAAAATAATAAAAGTATCACCAACAGTGCAAACAGATTTTCACAAACATTTTAATTTTGTTTTATTACTTAATGCTGAAACATTAGTTAAGTGATACTAGTAATTGCATATACATACACTGTCATTACTACATGCAGGAATTAGCATAAATAATTGCCAATTTAAAATGACTGATATTTTTAAATATGTACAAAGTTAAAAACATATTAAAATTTGCCAAAAGAGTCACAATATTGATTCATCTGCAGCTTCATAATGCTTTACACATCAGCTGTTAATAATGAAATGAAATGTCAAATAAGTTTGTTTTTGTTTCTCCTTTTTTTGTCATTATTATTATTATTATTGTTATAATTAGGTAATCCACAAATATTTGATTTATCATTTTTAAAAAATGTCTCCTCTTTCTACTAAAAATCATCCATAATCAAATGTCAACTCTGTGACCATTATTTTAGCATTCGAAATATTTTTTGGAAGGAATTTCAAGTATTTTTAAAAAATAACTAATTTTGTCATTCTTGCATTCCATTTTTTAATTTTGCATCTTTGATTACCACAATTTGTTCCTTTATTACCTTAATTCTTCCATACAATTTGTTTTAAGGAATAAATTAAATTTTACAATTTTGTGAAATATGTTAGCAGAGTACAAAACAAATACTTTCAATAATAGTACTTTAAAAAAGCCCTTACAAAATTTCGGCAGCATAACACTAGGTAAGTGCGCTTTGCAGACATTGCGTTCAAATATAAAATGGAATCTACTTGTATTTCTCGATGGATGTTCATCGATGCAAGTTCAGAAAGCCGAGAATTAGACATAGTTGTTGTTGTTGTTGTTGCGTGTCAGAGCAAGTGCCAAGGCACTACTCTGAAAGAAGAGATGCCAGAGCCTCAAGAGAGGTTGGACTTCTAGAGCTGTTCTTCTAATTTTGAACCAATTCCGAATGAGAGACCTGCACCTGGATTTGCACCCTAGAGGTAACGGTTATACTAAACGTGGAGGACATTGGAGCCACGGACAGATTTTATGTGCACCAGCTCCCATTACAGTACACGGTCCCACAGCAGCGGCAATCGATAGAGGTTGTCACCCTCCCAAGCAGTGACCTTGGTCGATGCTGCTCGCTTTCGGTGATCTTACGAGAACCGAGCTTAACCGTCTGCGCCACTGCGGGACATTATTAATTATATATTATTAGACATAGTTTTTCCAAGATACGTTCTTAAACATCTCAGGGGAGAGAATGTTCTTTCTAGAGTGGCTATTGAGACAAGCGTTGATAGAACTTTCAACAATTTCTTGATGTTGAAGTAAACAGCCGTATTACAACTTGATAAGGACTCTATTGCAGTGCTTGGTCTTTCTTCTTTTTTAATTAATAGAATACATAGTTTTAATTAATAGAATAATTTTGTAATATAATTTTTATTTAATAGAATTTAGAATTCACTAAAAAGAAGACACTATAATCAGACAAAAAGAAATACGACTTGATTTCCAATGGGAGGTGGTTGAGCCCCCCTTTTCCGCGATTTTACAAACAGTCACGCGTAGAGCGATTGAAGGCGGTGTCGAATGGTGATTGGCTAAAAGATGGCTACGTAAATATTGAGGGGAGGAGTTAAAACGTATGAAATCAAGAAGTTTCTTAAAAGCTGACAATTTTTATGTCATATTTAGTATAGTGGTTAAAGCACCAGCCTTGTAGTTTTGAAATTACATGTTCTGTCCTTACTGGTTTTTTTTTTTTTTTTTTTTTTTTTGCATTTTTAGAGTTTTGCTTTGATCTTTATTGAATTAGTTAATAAAGAATATTTATTAACAGATATAAAGAAAGTTGATTTTTATCAGTTGCTCTGCGATATTTTATTGTCAATTAGATAATTAAATTTTAATTAGTATTAAGTTAAACAAAATTATAATTAGGTTAAATAAAATTAAAATTTTTATTACATAAAATAAAATTAAAATTTTTATTACATAAAATAAAATTTAATATTAGATAAATTTCAAGAATTAAATTAAATTTTAATTCAATAGGCTATATTTTAATAACTATACGAACATTTATTAAAATGCAATAACTCCTAAACTTTCATTAAAAATACTTTTATATTAGAACTTTAGTAATAGATTATTATTAAATTAGCAGAATTAATTAATAAAAGTTTTCATCTTTTAAAATTTTAATTATATTAATATATTAATTATAATATCAAAATTAAATTATAATTATATTTAGGTTAAATAAAATTTTTAATTTTTGTTACATAAAATAAAATTTAATATTATTAGATAAATTATTTTGGTACATTTAGGCTAAAGGCAATTACAACCAAACTAAATAAATATAAATGGATTAAATAAAGCATACAATGGTATCATTTCATAATTATATTACAGATAATAATGGTGAAAATAAAGGATATAAATGTATCTAACACTAGAAATAATAAATATAGTTATCCTTATTTTAATTTTTGGGGGTGGAAATGTTGAATCATAAAATGCCTATTTTAAAATCACAGCATGTCTTTTTTTATGTTATAATTAATTTTAATAATAGATAATATTATTAAATAAATTTCAAGAATTAAATTAAATTTTAATTCATATAGGCTATTTTTTAATAATTATACGAACATTTATTAAAATGCAATAACTCCTAAGCTTTCATTAAAAATATTTTTAAATTAGAACTTTAGTAACAGATTATTATCAAATTAGCAGAATTAATTAATAGAAGTTTCCATCTTTTAAAATTAAGAATTATTCTTAAAAATCTCTATTAATTTACTAAAATTCTTTGTACCAATTACTGGTTGATTTGTAGTTATAAAGTTGTAGAAGATCACCATATTTAAAGATTTTTTAAGCTATTATTTTGTTATTTAAATTTTTAATTAATATGTATATTTAAATAAATATAATTAATATTTTTATTTAAATATATACAATTAATATTAATAAGTATTATTATTTAAGCATATAATTAATATTAATAAATATTATTATTTAAATATATAATTAATATTAATATTAAAATATATAATCAATAATTTTGCTTAGCAGTTTGTTATGCATTCTCTTGTGGTTAATTAGCAAGATTAAAACTATGAGAAAAATAAACCAATCTATGTTAAAGAAAAACTAGAGTTTTTTTAGACATAGCTTGAAATATGATCTTTTGTTTCGGATGATACACTTTGTATAAGCCCAACCAGTACATGTATATGTAAATGGTTTGTAATGCGTAATGGAAAAAAAAACTTCTTTTATCACTATTAAAATCCGGAATCTATGACTTTTTGTTTTCATTATGACATTTTTTTAATGTATATGTTGTCTACATTAGTAATATACTTTAATGTCATTGAGATCTCAAGAATTTTATAAAAATTGGAGTAGCAGAAAATATCAAATCATATACAGGGATTGCGTTAATTTCAAGATTTTACATGTAAATTTTGGTACATTTAGGCTAAAAACAATAACAACCAAACTATATAAATTAATATAAATGGATTAAATAAATCATAATTTATATTTTTGTTTTAATGCTTCATTTTATTGACAGATGGCGCCACTACACAATTTGTGAGTATTTTTATTAAATATTTGAGAGTTTATGTCTCAAAATAAACCATTTAAATTATTTAAATAAAAAAAATAATATACATGTGTGTGTTTGTATGTGTATTTGTAACGGCTTAGAAGTTTTATGGGTTTTAGGCGTTCGAGTGTAATTTGTATAGCTTTTTTAATTATTTAATTACTGAATGAGTTTTTTTTTTCAGTAAATTTTGCCGTGGATACTTGCAATCTTTGCAAGTTTTTAATTGTAAAAAGGAAAAATAATTAAATATATTTCAAAAAATTAAATGAATTTGTATGACAAATTTTGTATTTTACGCTGTCTTGACTTAAAGATATATAGAAAATAGTTTGTTTAATAAGCATTTAAGTTAAATAAAAAAGCCTTTGATTTGCTATTTCAAATTATACTTGTACATATGGATTGTTTTCTTTTAATTATATTTACTTAATAATTTTTTGGTAGACACGTTTAATATGTCCTAAGCATCATTAAAAATAAACAAAACATGAATATGAAAGCTCAGACGATCTTATGAATCTTCAGCGAAATAAAAAATATCCCCTTCAAGCGCATTAAGCCCCTCCTACAACGTCTGGGGCAATCGACCAATCACCATTCGACAAAGCCTTTAATCGCTCTACGCATGACTGTTTGTAAAATCGCCCCTTTTCCTATGGCCTTGTTAAAGGGTCATTTGGAGAATATAAAAAATGGGAAGATTATCAGGCATTTTAAGCAAAAATGGCAATGATAAAATTATGACAACTTGATATGAAATATATTTTGAAAATTTTAACACTCTACCTATGCCTGCAAGTTATTAGTTTCTAAACGAATGATATGAAAAACTCAAACAGAAACCACTTCTCACATACTAGCAGTTAAACAAGAATTCTGCCACCCTTAGTGAACAAGCTTAAAATATTTTTTTTTTTCATTTTATTATATAAATTCTTTTTTATTAACTAATACTTTGAAATCCTGGATAGGATTATCTGTTATGATTGGTGTCTTCTAGTATAAAAATGTCTTTGTTAATATAAGTTGATGGGGAAAAAGTTATTAAAGACATTCACTATATTATGAAAATATCTTTTTATAATCTGCTGTTATAATCATGACATATATTGACTGTATTGACAAAGACTTTAGACATTTGATAAAATCTGGTAGCCAGCAAATAATTCTAGTTGCCAGTAAAAGATATTTCCCCACCTCCCTCCCTTGTCTGTCAAAGATTTAAAAAAAAACACAAGAGTTTTTTTAAATAATTGAGAAAAAATAATAACAAGCATAGTTTACAATTATCCATTTCACAGTTTAGAATGGTAGATAATTTAAAAAGATAATTATATAAAGTAAGTTTTCTAATGAAGCTTATCAAAATTATACATATATCTGTAAAAAATATATACTACTGTAAAGGCTGAATTAACCGGTGTATTGGGGGAAATGCTGATTGCAAAATGCTATATGCCGATTGTCAAATATCCGGATAGTTGAGTGCTACAAAATCTATATTTGATGAGGAGTTGGGGGGATACATGAAATAGTGAAGCAGGAACATAAAGTTTTGTTTATTTTCCTGTGAAGCAAATAATTTTGATTTTATTATTTTTTGCAAAATTAAAAATAAAAGGTAAAAATATTTTCTGTTTGGATAGAATTTCTAAGCTTATTTCTTAATACTGTGTAACTTTGCAACATCTATAATGAGATATCTTATGGGGATTTTAACTTAAAATTGCAACTAAGATGATAATCTTGATAGAAATTTTAAGCAAGTAATTGCTGCAAAAATATTGATGGTAAAAAATAAGTTTAGTTATATAAACAAGCCAGCTGAAATAATAAAAATCTTCTTAGTCTTATCTCAATATGAGGAAACTCAAAATTAATTACGTTTGGAAAACAACTCAAAAAATATTATGTAATATGCATTGTTAAAATAAACCATTCTTCCGAGCTTGTATTACACAAATGGAATCAGCAGCCAGCTGGGGGAAAAATGTTTGCTTTGATCTGACAATCTATAATAAAAATTTGAGGATAAATACATTTATTAATTAATTAATTAACTAACTAACCCTTTTGAAGTACAATGAGTGATTTTTATTTCCATTTACTGCAGATAATTGACGCATATAATTTAAAAATATGCTTGAGTAAAATTCATAAAATTAGTAGTAATAAAATTCTTGAATATAATAATGTGTCAAATAACAATGTCTCATTCTTAAATGAACGAGTCTCAGATTTTCTTGGATAACTGACCATTTACTGTATAAATTACAAAGTCTCTATGAATAAATTCACAGTATCACTCTCAACAAACAAGGAGCGTCCTCAACTTTTAACATCATACCGACTAAATTTATTGTGGCCATGTAATTACAAATTCTCTTCAACACATCTGTCTCACCAAAATTCTCTGAAAAACTGCAAACGAAACCTTCTTATAAAAAACCTTCATAAACAACTCCGTAAAAGACACTTTACTTATTAGAAGTGTACTCTTCCATGTAAATTTTTAAAATAGCACAGAGATCTCTTTTCAACATTGAAGGATGTTATCCATTTCTCCTTTTCCTCTCTTTCACTAACAAATTTATTAACATTCCTACATGCAAGAAAAATCCAGGTAGTCTTACTCAAGTTTAAAGGATCAAACCTTATTTTTTAGGGTTTTGTTCATCTCACGAAGCCTTATTACTGCCGCTTCGTTGTCTGTCCATCACAAAGCCGGTACTCAGAAACCATATAACTTACATACTTGAAATTTTGTGTATTTATAGCTGAATAGCTACTGTGAAGCTCAAAATCATAAAATTTGAAAAAAATCCTATTATTTTCATATATAGAGATAAAAAACCAAAAATTTAACAGCCTTTTCCTATTAAATTTAAACATTTTTCGTTATAGCAGTTGCCAACAATTAGAAATCCACAATAAAATTCTTTCTACAATAATTAATTTTCTATTGAAAGGATTCCCACGTGAAAAATGAAAATGAAATAAAAAGTTTCAACAATTGAAAAAAAAGATTAATATGTCGTCATTTTGGTAATAAAATGAAAATTTTCAAACACTTCTCAATAATACAAGGAGTACGAGTATATGTAAATGCAGAAAAAAGCTTAATATGACGTCATTAGATAATTAAAAAGAAAATTAATCTGACGTAAGTTTAAAGTTTAATGGATTTTTTCAAATGTTTGAGAATAATACAAAGAGAGTATCAATATGAGTAATAGCGATAGCAAGCAGATATGACGTCAGCAAATGATTATAACGTCCTATGAGTTTGAGGATGGTATTGAATCATGATAAAAACTCGATTTCGGAAATATTGGCATATTTTAACATTTTGAAGGTCTCTATACAACATGTTTAATTTTGAAATAGATTTTTTTTAATATCGCATTTAGTCAACATGACAGATATTATTATGACAGAGTATAATAGTGGGCTTCGCCTGCTATCAGGCCGGTTCAGATATTCAAAAAAATGAGAAAAATAGACCGGTAAATTTTTACTTTATAAAAAACATGCTGTAACGCAGAAAACCCCTTCCCGAAAATTAGACTCTTCCCGGCGAAATGCGCCACGTATCACGAGATCTAAAAATATTTTCGTTCGTTCAGTGCAGTTGTCATGTGAGTTTTGCCGTAAGATGTATGTTATTCGAAGAGCGGTGTTGTAAACAGAATATTGTTATGTCATGGGTTGTTTTGTTCTCCGAAAATGTAAAAGTAAAATCTTATATATACGTGTCATGTAAAGTTTTGTGATGTGTGTGTTTTGCGTCAAGAAATAAAATCTATGAAAATGCCAGCAATCTTTTACTTCTGGTGTTATTAAAGAAATATTCTTTCAGCCCCGAGATACGAAAAGTATAATTATTCTACAGTGAGTGCTATAAAAAATTGGCTACCCAACTCGGGCTAGAAATCCACAGGGATTTATATTGTGATATTATGATATCATATATTGTAAATAGTGATAAAATGATTTATTTCTACAAATCAAGTGAAAAGTGCTAAATTTCTACAACTCGAATCCGTAGTGAAAGTGATAATGATTTATTTCTGCAACTAGAAATCTGCAGTTAAATGCAAAGTGCTTTATTTCGACAAATAAAATTCGTAGTGATATTGTTTTACATCAAGAAGGATCTTAGGATCGTATTTAAGTTTTGGAAGCTCTTTCGTTTTCAGCAGTTATAACCAGAAAATGGCGCAACCGGGAGCCATTGCAGCATACGATTTTCATGTGTTCTTAAAGTTCTAAAAAGTGTTTTGTGTACGCCCAAGAAAATTGTGCATTATATGTGTTCTTAATCTTCGTTTACAGAGTTCTACAAATTATTCAATGGATGAGTAACTCATGTGTGTCTTGGTAAAAAACGGATCCGTATTTTTTTTAATAGATACAAAGAATGCATTCTTATTCTGATCATCATTTGAATTATTCTTAAGTTTGATTGATCTTAATATTATTCTCATTCTTATCATTATTTGAATTATTCTTAACTTTATTTTAATTATTCATAACATTATTTTGGTGCATTATTTTGTTATATTTTATTTTGTTCTTACATTATTTCCCCTTCCCCCCTCCTCTACTTTTGATTTTATTTTTGAATGATTATCGTGACTGTGTTGAAAGTAATTTTTTATTGATTCAGAAAAAAAAAAAAAGGGTAAAACTGATATCAGTTTCAAGTAAAATTATTATATTATCGTTTTCAGGTCAAATTAATATAAAGTATTCGTAATTTTATTGCAGTTATCATAAAGATGTTTTCTTTTCCTTTTATTATTGGTTTTAAAAGAATTGATTACTTTTTTGTTTTTCTTTTATTATTGATTTTAAAATAATTGAGTACAGTTTCGATGTAAATATTTGTTCTTATTTAATATTGGACGTAAGTATTTAATTCTGAGTTCTCGATTGAGAAAAGAAGCATTATTGTGGAATTTAAAACTGAATGAGTAAGTTATGCAAGTTTTGTTGTTTTGATTTTTTTAAGGTAGAAAGTTTTTTTTTAAATTGTACTGAACAAAACCGATATTAAGCTGTCTTAGTAATTTAAAAATAATATTGGTTGAGAATTTAATTATTCCGTTATGTGTTCTGATTTCGTTTAGAATATTATTTAAGGAACAATTTAATTATTCAGTTATGTGTTTTGATTTCATTTAGAATATTATTTAAGTGACAATTATTCAGTTATGTGTTTTGTTTTCATTTAGAATATTACTTAAGTGAAAACTATTCAGTTGCAGTTTAGTTCATTTGAAATATTGTTTTGAATGTGTCGCGTTATGAAATCCAGTTTATTTTTAATGTTTGTTCTGTTTTGTAGTAATAGTTTATATTATGGTTAAAGCTCACTGTTTAGTTTTATTAAAAGTTTATATGATTTGTAACGGCAAAACTCACGTTTGGGGTACGGTTTAAACGAAATTTTTGGGCATTTATGGGATTTTCGGCTGGTTGTTTTGCTAAAATTTTAAAATGTCTGAACTTAATAGAGCTCGCAAAGAGGATTTGTTCCAGGTTGCGTTAGAAATGAATTTAGATGTGCAAACCACTATGACCGTTGTCACATTGCGGGAAAAAATCAAATCCTCCCCCTCGTTCGATGTTGATTTTGTGAATTCATTAGTCAGGAATCAAATTGCAACTCGGGAAGAAGAACAACGTAGGCGGGAATTAGAGGATAAACAAAAAGAAGCAGAGTTAGCACAGCGTAAACTGGAATTAGAAGAGAAGCGTAGGGCAGAAGAGATGGAGTTTAAAAAGCTTGAGATGAATTTTGAGCTTGAGAAGCTTAAGTTACAGGTTCAGGGCCAAAGTGCTTCCAGTGGAGTGATAGGTGGTAATGCGACAGGGATAATATCACACGCGGAAAGTAAGATAGATGTCCAAAGGTTGTTGCCTACATTCAGGCCAGAAACAGATGATGTAACTTTGTTTTTGGTGCTCCTGGAACGCCAGTTAGAGCTCTCGAAGGTACCTGAGCATCTATGGGTATCGTATTTACTCAGTGTTGTCCCATCTTCTATTTCTGCGCTTATCGCTCGTGAATCAGAAGAGAACGCTTCGAATTTCTCACGTGTAAAAGATTTACTTCTAAGAAGGTTTAAAATTAGTGGCGAAAAGTTCAGACAGTTGTTCTTTGCTCATCGCAAGGTAAAAGAAATCTCTTGGCGAGATTATTAATTCGAACTTCGAGATTATTTTGAAAACTGGCTTAAAGAGTTAACTGTAACGTCTTTTGAAGCACTCCAGGATCTGATCATAGCTGATCAAATGAAAAGGCGCGTGCCTGTTGAATGCAAACAGCATATGTTAGATGAGTGGGAAAATTTAAACTCGCCAGTCGACCTCGCCGAAAAACTAGATGCCTATGAAATTATACGAAGTACGTTCCCAAAAAGAGATCCGGTTGTACCCCAAGTGAAAAAAGAGTTTTCTCGTCGAGATAATAATTGGAAGCAGAGTAAGCCTCCAAACGAAGACAGATCTCATAAGTTTGGTAATCGACGCTTAGAATCTGATATTGTTTGCTATGGATGTGGTAAAGTGGGATTTATAAAAAAGAAATGCCCAGATTGTACCCCTTCGGTTAAAAAAGAAAATGTGCAAGCACATTGTCTTAAGTTGTATAGTTTAAATACTTCAACAGTTTCAGCTCCAAATGTGCCTATCACGATATGCAATAAGAAAGTGTTAGTCTGTGCAGATACAGGAGCAAATCGTTCCATTGCGGGAGAACGTATGTATGAACTATTTTTAAAAACTGGTGTTGCACTGAAACCCCATACTCATGATGTCACGTTGGCTGACGGAATTACAGTAGCCAGAGAAACTTTGTCTGCTACAGTTCCAGTAGAGATTGAAGGGCGAGTCTTCAAAACGGAGTTCATTGTATTACCAAATGCTAAGGGTAATAGAACGCTTTTAGGCATGGATTTTTTGCACAATGCTAACATGGTGTTAGATACTGCCAACAAAACGTGGTATTTCAGTAATAAACCCCAGAAAAAGTTTCATTTTGTAGATGAATACGTTGAAGAAAATAATTCATCAGCTGGTGCGGTTGAAGTCAGTCCATACGCCTTACGTGAAGATGAAGGAAAAAATTTAACTTCTGATGAAAGAGAAAAACTGAATGGTCTTCTAAAAAGGTATGAAAAATGCTTTCAACCAGGGGGAGAGACAACCCCGTATGTTGAGCATCGTATCAATACAGGTGATAGTGCTCCTATTGCTGTGCCACATTATCGGATGACTCCTGCTAAGAAAGAAATTCTTAAGAAAGAAATAGATAATCTTCTAGCTCAGGGTATCATAGAAGAATGTGAATCACCTTATGCTTCACCGGTGGTTCTCGTACCAAAGCCGGATGGTAGTATGAGGTTATGCATTGATTACAGAAAATTAAATGCAGTTACAGTGGCAGATAAATATCCATTACCCCGAATGGACGACCTTTTACATGAAGCCAAGCATACGTCTTATATGTCAACTTTAGATCTTCGTTCAGGATATCACCAAGTCCGAGTCTACCCACCAGATCAAGATAAAACTGCATTTGTCTGTCCTTTCGGTACTTTTCGTTTTTTTTAAAAATGCCTTTTGGACTCAAGAACGCTCCTGCTACGTTTCAGAGAATGATAGATCAATTTAGAAATGGTCTTAAGGATGTCCTTGCTTTGTCATACCTTGACGACATCATCGTTTTGTCAGACACATTTGAGAAACATCTCTCAGATCTTACGGCTGTGTTCGAGAGACTCATAGAACTTAAATTAGATGCCAAGCGTGAAAAATGTCATTTCTCTTGCGAAAAGGTCAAGTACCTTGGGCACTGGATAACACCAAATGGTCTAGAAGTAGATCCAGATAAAGTATCTGCAATTAAAGCGATACCTCCTCCTAAAAATGTGAAAGAGATCCAGTCTTTCTTACAGACCTGTTCTTGGTACAGAAGATTTATACCGAATTTTGCTGATATCTCAAGGCCCCTTAGCAATCTAACGAAAAAGAAAGCTATTTGGAAATGGAGAAACGAAGAGCAAACAGCTTTTGAAACTCTAAAACAATGTCTCATAACACCTCCTGTGCTTAAGCAAGCTGATGGGACCAAACCATTTATTCTGCGTACTGACGCTAGTAACTATGCTCTTGGCGCTGTTCTTCTACAAGGTGATGACAAGACCTCTGAGCATCCCATAGAATACGCTAGCCGTCTTCTTACAAGTGCTGAAAGAAATTATTCCACTACGGAACGCGAGGCATTAGCTGTAGTCTGGGCCTTAGGAAAATTTCGTGGCTATGTGGAAGGTCAAGAAGTAGTTGTAGCTACGGACCACCAACCTTTAAAATGGCTTCTGAGCCTTAAGTCACCATCGGGGAGATTAGCCCGTTGGGCACTACAAGTACAATCGTTCTTATTAAAAATTGAATATGAACCTGGAAAATCTAATGTTGTGGCTGACATGCTATCACGTCCTGTCTGTAGTCATCAGTCTGCTTTCTGTGAGACATGCAACTTTGTCAGCATAGACATGCCAACAAGAAGTCCAAAGGATATCAGAGAAGCTCAGTTGCAAGATGAAAATCTTAAAAAGATTATTGATTGTTTTGAAGACGAACAGAAAAGTGAAGACTTCGCCAATTGGACTGATAGAGGATTCCTGATGAATCAAGGCGTACTTTACCGGTATGCTCCTGAATCAGACGCCGAGGAAGCGCAACTGGTCATTCCAGTACAAGAAAGACAAAACATTTTGAAACTTCATCATGACGACCCCTCAGCCGGACATTATGGTGAAGCAGGTACTTATCAGAGAATTGCTAAGAGATATTATTGGACAGGCATGAGAACATATATTTCTGAATACGTGAAGAAGTGTCCAGAATGCGCTCGTTATAAATCAACAAATCAGAAACCAGCTGGTTTATTGCGAACACCTGCTTATGCTCAACGGTTTGAGACACTCAGCATTGATCTCTTTGAACCATTGCCTCGTAGTAAAGATGGGCACCGATGGATTTTTATAGTAGAAGATTGTGCCACTAAATGGGTAGAACTGTTTGCCTTAACAACTGCCACTGCACAAGAATGTGCGACTACGCTGATTGAAGAGATTTTCCTTCGTTACGGTATCCCAAGAAGACTCTTAAGTGATAACGGCCCTCAGTTCGTAAGCGCTGTTCTACAACAAGTTTGTTACATTCTTGAAATTGATCAATCATTGACACCTTTGTACCACCCTCAGGCCAACCCAGTCGAACGGAAAAATAGAGACTTGAAACCTCGAATAGCAATCCTTGTTGGGGATGAACACGATTCCTGGATTGATAAACTTCCTTTTATTAGATTTGCTATGAACTCTGCCAAATCTGATACAACAGGCCAAACTGCTGCCTATCTGCATTTTGGTCGAGAACTAAGAACAATCGATGATGTGGTGAACGATTTTAGAGCAGTTGTGGAGAATGACAATTTTGTTCCTGAAATAACTCCATATCTTAAACGTCTTGCAGATGTCTCAAAGAAAGTGAAAGAGCGAGTTGAAATAAAACAAGATCAGCGTAAGAAATATTATGATAAAAATCGTAGAAGAGTTTATTTTACACCTGGTGAAAAAGTATGGGTTGCCTTACACCCTGTGAGCAAGGCAAGTAACCAGAAAACAGCAAAATTTATGCCTAAGAGGGATGGGCCATATGTAGTTTTGACTCAAAAATCACTGGTGGCATATGACATTGCCAGTCTAGACAATCCTATTCAGCGAATTGGATCTTATCATGTTTCAGCCTTGACACCGTTCCAAGAAACTGAAACTACTCCAGTTGCACCTCTGAGAAAAAGAGGGAGACCCAGAAAACATCCTGTTTCCTCTCCGAGACGTATGTCGGAAACAGAGGGGGAGGATGTAACGCAGAAAACCCATTCCCGAAAATTAGACTCTTCCCGGCGAAATGCGCCACGTATCACGTGATCTAAAAATATTTTCGTTCGTTCAGTGCAGTTGTCATGTGAGTTTTGCCGTAAGATGTATGTTATTCGAAGAGCGGTGTTGTAAACAGAATATTGTTATGTCATGGGTTGTTTTGTTCTCCGAAAATGTAAAAGTAAAATCTTATATATACGTGTCATGTAAAGTTTTGTGATGTGTGTGTTTTGCGTCAAGAAATAAAATCTATGAAAATGCCAGCAATCTTTTACTTCTGGTGTTATTAAAGAAATATTCTTTCAGCCCCGAGATACGAAAAGTATAATTATTCTACAGTGAGTGCTGTGACGTCTGCCTGTGAACGATGCCTTTTTTTGGAAAATGAAATTTATTTGGATTTATTAAAGGAAAGATCAAGTGTTTTGAAAGGAATATTAAACGAAACACTTTGTGCGATCTTCGATCAGCCTTACCCACTTATTTGTTGTTGTTTAGTGTGACATACCTTGCATTAGATTGAAGTAGAATGACTCCACTTCTGTGATTATCTTGAATAAATTTCACTTTAAAATAATTTAAAATAAATTTGACTACAATTTTGAAAAAGTGCTTTAGTTTTTTAACAAAATAGTTTTGTTTTAGTTTTTTTACAAGAACAATGAAGAACATTTTCTGATTTTCTTGATTTGAAATGTTCATGCATTTGTTTATTAAAAGATAATCATGAATGTATCCCAGAATTGTCATATATGATAAATATATACACTACTCCAGTAGCGAACTAATATCGGATATATTTGTAAATATTGCATTAATATAAAATGCTTCTAATTAAATACCAATATTGGTTAAAACTTTGCTTTGCACTGTAAATTTGAGGAATGAAAGGCAAAATATTCCTTTGCCAAATGTATACATAATGTATGTATTAATCTGCTTAACCATAATGTTGAAGCAATATTTTATGCCAATATAGCCAATAGAAACAATACTGGCAAAATCAGGTCACATAATCTAAAGCCTAAATTTTATACAAGTTAAAAATTTTTACATTTTTATATACCTGAAGATGTAATGAGGACATATATTTTGTTAAATTTGCTATTTATTTATTGCAATTTACTCATCTGTAATACTTATTATAAATTTATATAAAATATAAAAAACATGATCTATGAACAAAAATTACTCAAATTCTATCTATGATTTTATGAAATTTTGTAAATTTTTATATGAAATCATGGATACAATCATGATCAATATGCTGACATTATAGCTGCAGTACATTGAAAGAGAAAATCACATCTATACATATTTCTATAATGGGAATTTAAAGGATTATAGCATTGAATTATAACTAGTATTTCATTTTTAAATAAATTTTCCCAAATATAATTATAGATAGATTCAAATATGTTTAAGCAATCATTGTAATTTACGAGATCAGGAAGTAGAAACTCTTTTCTGCATAAAAGTAGAAAAAGGGAGAAAATGTGAGGAATGATTATGAATTTATAATAAGTGAAGATAAAATGCTGCTTCAAAACCTGAAAGCAATCTTGTATCTCTCTCTGTGTGTTGTCTTCTAGTCATTAGCCTCAAATTTCTAGTTGTCAATGACTGCCTGGTGTTTGAACAGTTCATGCCATAGTCCAAATATTTTGTTTTTATGCTAAGGTAAAATAATAATCTTAAATGAGATTAAAATAAAGGAAATATAATGAAGAAAATAGACAATTGTTTCACCAATGTGACAAGGAAAGTGAAAGCTACAGAAAAGTAAAGCTAATTTAAGAAAAACTAAGACTTAAAATGAGATATAAATTTATTCAAATTTCCTAGATTCAGCACACAACTAAAGCACTGACACAGCAAGTGCTTAAGTTATAGCCCCTATTAGTTTATTTTTTGTTTTATTTTTTTTTTACCTGAAATGACTGACATAGTCAAACAATTCACTAAACAAGATGACTGATTTAATATTCAACAAATATATACTTAAATATTATGAATAAATAAACAGAGTAAATAAATGATTATACAGAATACTAATAAAACGATACTTGGTTTAATAAATGATTGTAGAAATGCTACACAAGCAACAGCACACAGCCTCACACAGAAGTCAACAACTCACACAGGTTGCCAAACGAAGATACATAAAAGTGGTAAAACGATTACGATTAATTTTTGATTTATATTATAACACTTCCCCTAAATCAAAATTCGTTTAAAAAAGGTAATACAAGATACACATAGAAAATATAGTTCAAATGTTAAACAAAAAAAATACAAAATAATAATACTTCCCCTATATGAATATTCACATTAAAATAATAATGCAGGATACACAATAAGAAATATTAATCGCACAAATTTATCATTCCTATCAGTTTTTTAAGTTTTTCAAATCTAATTCTAGGCAACGCTTTCGTAAACAAATCTGCAGCTTGAGCCTCACTGCTGCAATTAGAAATACCTAGCTGATTATTTTCACAGAGTTCTCTAATAAACTTATACCGAATGTCAATATGTTTTGTTCTGTTATGAAACGTTGGATTTTTAATCAGTTTGATCGCACTTTGATTATCTATATTTAACACAGGTATTCCACTTAAAGAACACAGTTCATATAGCAAATTGGAAAGCCATATGGCTTCTTTTCCAGCTTGGCTAGCTGCGACAAACTCAGCTTCGGTTGTTGAGAGTGCAATACACTTTTGGCGTTGGCTCTTCCAACAAATAGCTCCACCAGCATTCATAAACACCATTCCTGATGTAGATTTCCTACTCAGGGGATCACCCGCATAATCAGAATCACAAAAACATTGAAGATTACAGTTAGAATCAGGTGTAAACACAATTCCGCTCTTGGGAGTTCCCTTCAGATATCTCAAGGTTATCTTCAAAGTTCCAATGTTGTTGTTTTGGTTTATCCAGTACTTGAGAAAGGACACCAACAACATATGATATGTCAGGTCTAGTGACTATAGCTAAAAACATCAGGCTACCTACAGCCTCCCGATATGGCACATCATCAGAAAGGGTTGCTGATTCTTCAACTGTAATAGAGCCTTTTTCTATAGGCACACAAGTTGAATTGGATTCCAACATACTGAAACGATTCAAGATCCTTTTGCAATATGCTTCTTGATGTATGAAGATTTTCCCACTATCCAGGTACTCAATTTGCATTCCTAAATAATGATTGACAACTTCAACAGTTATACAAAATTCAGTTTCGAGCTTCGTAAGAAACTGTTTAGCAATTTCGTCATCTCTAGTAGCAATGATGCCATCATCTACATATACAATGAGTAGAAGAGTCTTTTCTCCATTATAATATAAGCAAGGATCTGAAAAAGATTGTTGCAAGCCATAATTCTCAACAAATCCTTTAAAACGTTCATTCCAGCATCGTGGGGATTGTTTTAACCCATATATACTTTTATACAGTCTGCAAACTTTATTAGTTCCATCACTAAAGCCCTCAGGCAGAGTCATATAGATCTCTTCGGTTAGTTCTTCATAAAGGAATGCAGTTTTAACATCAAACTGGGAAAGTTTCAGTCTCTTGCTAGTCGCAACACTCAGGACTGTTCTTACAGTTTCCCATCGAACTACTGGACTGAAGGTTTCTGAGAAATCAATCCCATATCTTTGGTTAAAGCCTTTGGTAACTAAACGAGCTTTGAACCGCTCTACAGATCCATCTGCATTCATCTTTACTTTCAATACCCACCGGCTGCCAATTGCTTTCCTCTCAGATGGCAGATCAACCAGCTCCCATGTCTCATTTTTCAAAAGAGAGTCCATTTCCTCTTGCATAGCACACTGCCATTTGTGCGAGTTTTCAGAAGAGACAGCTTCCTTGTATGTTTCAGGTTCAGCATGTCCAGCTAAAAGAACATAATTCTCAAACCTTGCAGGCTTTCTTAGCTTGCCTCTATCTCTAGCTAATTTCTTCACTCACAGCTTCATCTGAGATTTCATCATCATGTTCAATGTTGCTTTCAATTTCACTAAGGTTGTCGGTTGCTTCAACATTTTCTGATGTCTGCTTTTCTTGGGATTTGCCTATTACTTCCACAATTTGCTCGCAGTTATCTTCAGAAGAAAGTGTGGTATTCAAGGGAGATAAATTTTCATTTTGAAAAATAACATCTCTACTTAGCATAACTTTGTCTTGTTCTTTGATGTACAGTCTATAGCCATCTTTCTCTCCACAGTACCCAACCAAGATACCTTTGACACTTTTTCGATCCCACTTCTTCCGGTTAGGCTTAGGTATATGGACGAAGCATTCAGTTCCAAAAACACGTAGATGACTGATGCTTGAAACTTCTTTATCAAACCACAATTCATAGGGGCTTTTTCCTTTAACTGATGATGAACCAGTTCTATTCAAAATATATACAACCGTGTTAACGGCTTCTGCCCAAAGTTTTAAAGGAAGATTCTTTGAGTGTAGCAAGGTTCGTGCACCTTCCACAAGTGTGCGATTTTCACGTTCAGCTGCACCATTTTGTTCTGGCGTAAATGGCATGGATACACGAGGTGTAGTTCCTTCACCTTCAATAATTTTTCTCACTTCAGAGTTCTGAAATTCTTTACCACCATCACTCAAGATTTCTTTAATCACATGGCCAGCATTCTTCGCTTCATTAACAAAGGTTTGCATACATTTGAAAACTTCACTTTTCGTTTGCATAAAAAATACTCTACGATATTTAGAAAAATCGTCCTTAAAGGACACATAATATCTTGAGTTGCCAAGTGATTTCTGATGCATTGGTCCAGCTACATCAGCATGAATCAACTCTCCTACTTTTGTTGGACGTTGTTTTCTAACTCCAAATGGTTTTCTGCATTGCTTTCCTAGACAACACCCTTCACACAGTTCATCTTCTTTATTAGTAACTTTAATATCATGTTTGCTAAGTATTTCTTTCACATGAGTCTTATTTTGGTGGCACAATCTTTCATGCCACAGTTGCAGATTATTAGTTGCAGCAACACAAACACTTGCAGAGACAATAGGTTTTCGAACTCTTAATTCCAAAGCATATAAGCTATTAGCTGTGCACACTCCTTTTAAACGTATGATACCATCTCTAGTAAAAACACATTCAGTGTTTTATGCCTTAAATTCAAAGCCTTTAGCTAAGGTTTGGCGAATAGAAAAGAGATTTCTGTTAACATCAGGAACATACCAAACTGCAGTTAACTGGTTTCTTTCCCATTTTCCATGAATTTTCATTTCAACGTTTACAGTCCCTTGACCATAAGCTATAGTAGCATCACTGTTACCTATGTACACCTTCTTTGGATCATCAAATGGTTCATAATCCACAAAATAATTTTTAAACCTTGTCATGTGGGCAGTAGCCCCACTGTCTGCCAACCAGACTTCATCAGTTGATACTCCTTCCACTAAGCACATGAAAGCATCACCATCTACTTTGCCCCTGTTCTTGTTTTTATAACAGTCTTTTGCAATATAGCCGGCCTTTCTGCAAACATAACACTTCCTGTCATATTTCTTCACAGGTTTCATTTTAGAAGCTACCAGAGCACTAGAAGAAGCTGAATGTTTTGGAGGTAACCTCATTTCTATTAAACGGAGTCTTTCTGTCAATTTGTTTACAGTCCTTTCTTCGATGGAAACGAATTCCCAAACGCTTTTGAATTCAAAATACTCTTGCGGAAGTGTAGACATAATTCTGTTCATCAGCAAGAGGTCAGGCAAAACAGTTTTTGCCACACGTTTTAATTCATCATTTAGCTCCTTGAAATTTCTTTGTAATTTCACGATATGAGTTGCGATGTCTTCATCTACATCCTTCTCACTTGCCGCGAAAAAACTCTCCATCAAGCGGTCAAGCCTCTGTCCAGAACTCTGTTCATATACGGACAACAGTTTTTCCCACGTGCTTTTCGAACTATCGCACGTTGAAGTGAGTTCTACGTTGGCATCGTCCATATTGCCAACTAAAATTAACTGCGCCAAAGCGTCATCTTTAGCAAAACTTTTATACTTTGATACTGTTTATCATAAGCAGATCGTTCGTCGGTTGTTGAGGACGCATTAAGTTCTTCCGGTAACTTCCGATCTCCAGTAACGAGATCAAGCACTTCACCATGCCGCAACAACAACTCTACCTGCCTTTTCCACTTAGACCAGTTTGTTGCGCCTTTTAACTTCTCTATTTGTGTTTTAAATTCCATAATTAAAATACTATAGTCACAAAAAAAGTTCACTAAGAAAGTTCAATCAGTCACATGTAGTTAGGCTTAACACACTCAGATTGCCAGTATATCGTATCAAGTCTTATAAAATACTGAAATAATCACCACTCTTGGCCCATAACCACTTAAATATTATGAATAAATAAACAGAGTAAATAAATGATTATACAGAATACTAATAAAACGACACTTGGTTTAATAAATGATTGTAGAAATGCTACACAAGCAACAGCACACAGCCTCACACAGAAGTCAACAACTCACAGAGGTTGCCAGACGAAGATACATAAAAGTGGTAAAACGATTACGATTAATTTTTGATTTATATTATAACATATATTGTAAAATTATATTTTAACATTGGTTTTTTTTAATTATGAGATACATTTAGATATACAGGGGGATTTCAAATGAATATCCCAAAATTGAAGGGCTGTTAAAAGAAAACAAAAAAGTACAACCTTTTTGTTAATCAGAAATCAAAATTAACAGTTGAAAATTATAAGTGTTGTGTTATAAGTGTTCAATGTGAGCCTCTCTAGAAACACGAACGATATCGAGGTGGTACGATAACTCATCACTGACATCACTCCATATGGTTTTTTGGCAGGTCTCATCAAAGATCAGGTGTTTGTTCCACCGCTACCAACCGACATGACGAACTTAGGACAAGCATATCTGCAGCTATTCAAAACCAGACATGCTGAAAAAATTTGTGAGATGAGTTATCGTACCACCTGGATATCGTTCGTGTTCCTGGAGGGGCTCACATTTAACACTTATAACTGAACTTTGTGGAATTTAAACTTTCAACTGTTATATTTGATTTCCGATGAAAAACAAGGTTGTACTTTTTTTTCTTTTAATAGTCCTCTAAAGTAGGGACATTCATTTTAAATCACCCTGTACATTTATTTATCACGAAAGAGACAGTATCTCGTGTGACACAGCATAGCTCAAAACTGAAGAAGTCTTACACTCTATATATACAGCTAGCTTGAAATCAAAGAAAATGCAAGAAGCCAACAGTTAATATATCTGCAAATATGAGACGTATAGTTCTGATTTTTTTCACAGCAGTCTTATACCTTCGGTCTAATTCTATCCTGAAATTTCTACATGCAGTATATTTTGAGACCTGGAAGTCCATTTTTAAGTATAACAAGGAGGTGTAACCGTATATATTTTTTATGCGCTCGAGCGAATTATTTTAATTAATATTTATTACTCTGATATAACCTTGATATTAACATATATTAAGCTAGTACTCAAACGAGCAAAATCTGCTATCGTTACCGGGATTACTACATTACTATAACACTACAATAATAAAAGCTACTACATTATCATAACACTTCCTGAAAAAGTACACATTAATGGCTGCAGGAACTCTTGCATAAAGTGGTGATAGTTTCACACTCGTAAAATTTCGGCATGCTAGCAACAAATTTCCTTCACCGGCATTTGAGTTTATGTGGAGAAGAAAATAAATATATGGGGTGTTTTACTCCCTGTTTCTTGATCAGATTTTTATCTGGCAAAGAGAATTGCCATAGCTACCGTATTTTATCTTTCTTTTTAAGTTAAAAAATTATTGTTTGCCTCAAATTTACTTAAAAAAAGAAATTAAATGAGCGATAGATTGAAACATAGAACATTTTATTAACAATTTTTCTTGTTCAAAAGTTTATTTGATGCACCAAAAAGAATGTATGTTGACAGCTATGAACCTGACCTTATAAGGTGCTTAGGAAATTTTTTAACGAAGTCATAAGGAGAAGGTGAGGTAAAGCTTCTGTCAATCTGAGCATCATAAAGGTAGAAGTCTGTCTTGTCTCGTGGTGGTGTTCTTTTTTGTCTGGCACCTATCCTTCAGCCAGTCCGCCTTGGGAGACCCTACCAGTAGCAAGCTACCGCCGGCCCAGCCCAACGGGTCATTGGTGCGCGCAAGCCTCACCGCCCCATCAAGACAGGAACAGCGTCGGGAGGATAAGCCACAACAACAACAGGAAATTTTTTAAAGTTATCAAGAGCATTTTCGCTCTTAAAATTTGAAATAACATGCTGGGACCATGATTAAATATCCCTACTTTAAATGTATGAAATATTTTCATTTGTTAACGTGCAAAAGAAAAAATTGAAGTAATCATATTTTCCCCATATTTATCCCTTTTGCTATCAGAAAACTGCAATTTTGTTTAGGAACAGTAGAATAAAAAGGAAACACAAACAACATATGGAGATAAACTATTTTATTAAGAATATACTAATATACAAAGTACATATAATTAACAATAAATTATTACATAAGCTGGTGTAAAACACAGTATAAAGTAAGAAAAACGTCTTAAAACATGATAAAAATAAGTAGCTGATATAAACAAGAGCAAATAAAACAACAATAAATGAATAAGTAAAACATCATTTTTTGTGTGTGTGTTTTGAGAATTTTTTTCTTTATACTACTTGAAAATTCATATTAAAAGCAACTTTTATAATACACTGATAGAAGGTTATGCATCAAAGCTCAGATATTTTTGCCTAATAGTTTTATATATTTAAGCAATCATTACAGGGATTTAAACAATCAAATGCAAAAAAGAGAAACATTTTTGTTCCCACCTTCCATAAGTAATGAAGACTATTCTGCTTTTCCATAAATTTCGGTTTTTAAAACTTCAAAAATAAATCAAATAAAACCATCGTCTACAGCTTTTTAAAAACATTTAGGAAGTCAATTCTGGTGCAATCAGATCGTTGAAACTTGTAGATAAGAGCCGGCAAAACGATTTCTTGCCAAACTAGTGTAGCAGAGTAGAATATTTGCTGGTAGAAGTGGGTTATTTTTATTGGAGAGTTACCGAGTGGTACAAGGAAGTCGAGATCGCAGTAGAAGAGCTTGGGAAGAGATTTTTTTCTTACTTCGGGAAACTTATTTAATGTTAAATAGAAAGAGGGTTTTTTTTAAATTACTAAATTCTGTTTTCTTACATATGACTTCAGATGATTAATCTTTTGTTATTACAACAAAGCAACAAACAGAGCAGAACAAGAATACAGTAAACAGTGTGAAACATTTTAAAATTTGAATGGTCAGAGAGCAAACGAGCTGAAGTGGAAATTTTGTACATAGAAAATTATTTAGATAATTTTTAGTTGATACTTTTGTAACTCTGGTGTAACAAGAAAGAAAAAATTGAAAATTGGAAATTTAAATATTTTAGATTTTGTGTTCTCGATACCAGAGAAGGGACCAACAAAAGAGGAAGTGGGGATTTTGGATGCGTAATTTAGGTCAGTAGCTACTTATTGCTACATTGAAGTAAAAAAATAGGTCCGAAAAAGTTTGAAGAAATTAAGAATTTGTGTTCTGCGGACGTGGAAAGAACGATTTTCTAGAGAAGATGGATAATTTCAATGAATATTAAAATAAAAGCAAAAATCCACAGAATTGCAGAAGGTTCTCACAATAAATAGAGTGATGTAAATAGCATGATATGGTTGAAGTTGACAAATAAAATCATTCGTTCAGTAACATGAATATAAGTGCCCCCTGTATACAAGTAAAAAAAGGAATTTAGCTAATACAATTTGGTGATTTTGATTGTTCCTTTCATCACCAAATGAAGTATTTTCTCGCGATTTGGCAGAATGTCAATCGATACCGAGAACGCTACCTGGAAGTCTGCTTGCAGTTTAAAAGTACACTTAGCAACGCTACACCGCTGCAAAGCAAAGTGAATGCTATTATGATTAGTGATGATTGCCAGCGTTTTGAAAATCCAATTACTCTTTAGTAACACACAAAATCAGGATAACACCATTCATTTCGTTTTGCAGCAGGATGTGTGATGCTGCTAAGCGTACTTTGAAATTACTGTCAAGTCATCCATACCTATTTCAGATAAGCACAAAAATCATTTAATAAGGTTTACAACTTTTCTAAAACACTTAAGTAAATTTCTTCACCAGCTAGGAAGTCCAACTTCCAAGGAATACTTGTATGAACAGTATTTGATTACAAGTACTAAAAGTATTTTATAAACAAAATACTTAACTTTCCTTTGCCAACATTAAAGTAGATGATGGTATTACTAATCTATCAATCTACCTACATCTTGAATGAATAGTTACACAATTAAGTTAAATACCTAATTATATTTTTAAAAGAAAATACTGCATTACAGGCTAAAAATTATATGAAAAATTCCTTTTAATATGATCATATATGTTTAAATTGAAATTTCGAGTTACATAAGTAGCATTGCTTACATATAAGGATTTTTCAACACATGAACATGATAGATAAAACAAACTGTCAGTGAAATATTTGAAACAAGTCTTACATTTTAGAATGGGTGCAATGATGACTATTTGAATTACATCCTTAAGAAAAAAAGCTTTGTTACACTACCCTCAGAATTTTTCCATTATACCAATATCATGTCAAAATGTATGGTAATCTGCCATTTATTTCAATCCTGAGCATGCAAAGAATTTTTATTGGAAACCGTGTGAAACATTGTGATTAGCTCTTTATGGAACATAAGGTTAATTTTTGTTATTTAATTGTAATCACGCAAAACATCTTAATTTGCTATTTTTGCATAGCAAGTAATTTTATTAAGTTAGATATTATATTTTTCGCTGACGTAAGTAGATTTTATCATTTTTCAATTAGTTCATGATGTGACAGCTGCATTAAAATTGTTTCAGAGGTTTCGAATTATGAACAGAAAAGGTTTTTGGGAGATGCTGCCTATGAGCATTTCACAGTAAATTACAATTATATTTTTTTAACCCTAACACTGGATGTTATACTTAATCTGTTGAGAGAACATGGAGTGGAAAAAGTGGCGTGATAAAAGAACACAGCATTGTTCATCAATATTTAACAGCCTATCTCATAGAATTCATGCAACAACATCTGTATTAAAAAAGGAAATGCTTACTACAATGCTAAAATTCATTTACACATTGTTGCATGGAGATTAAATAGTTTTATTTTATTATTTTATCATATAATAGTTATTTCTTCAGTAAGTTTAAGTATATATTTGATTTGATATAATAAATCAATTCATGAAAGTATGTAATTTTAATATATTATATTTTTTAAATATCACTTTTACACCAACAAATATTCTTCAAATATTTCATTTGGCACCAATTATTTCGCTTGCAAAAATTGTGTTCCTATAGCGGAAAAGAACTCATACTTCTTATAATTTTGAATTTACATATGGATATTTAAAAGAGATTTTAGAAAAACCCTGCGTGTTACACTTCACAAGAGAAAAGTTTTTCTTTAGTATGAATATGCATGCGGGTATTTAAAACCCTTTGTGACACACCTAACAAGGGAACGGTTTCTCTTTAGTGTGAATACGATGGTGAACATTTAAATAATATTTTTGAGAAAACCCTTTGTTACACACCTCGCAAGTAAATGGTTTCTCTTTAGTGTGAACACGTAAATGGTTATTTAAGTTAAACTTTGTTTTAAACCCCTTGTTACATACTTCACAAGAGAATGGTTTCTCATTGGTATGAACGCGCAGGTGGACATTTAAATTAGATTTATCAGAAAACCCTTTGTTACACACCTTACAAGTGACTGGTTTCTCTTTAGTATGATAACGTATGTGTACATTTAAAGCAGATTTACAAGAAAAGTTTTTGTTACAGACTTCACAAGTAAATATTTTCTCCTTAGTATGATAACGCATGTGAACATTTAAAGAAGATTTACAAGAAAAATGTTTGTTGCAAACCTCACAAGTAAATAGTTTCTCCTTAGTATTAATATGATGGCGCTTGTGGACATTAAAATTAGATTTATCAGAAAACCTCTTGTAACACACCTCACAAGTAAATGGTTTCTCCTTAGTGTGAAGACGTCGGTGGACATTTAAATGAGAGTTTTGGGAAAACCCTTTGTTACACACCTCACAAAAGAAAGGTTTCACATTAGTATGAATGAGCAGGTGGTTATTTAAAGAAAACTTGTGAGAAAAACATTTGTTACACACACCACAAGTGAAAGGTTTCTCTTTAGTGTGAACATGCAGGTGAGAATATAACTGAGACTTTGTAGAAAACAGTTTGTTACACACTTCACAAGAGAAAGATTCCTCTGTAGTATGAACACGCATGTGGATATTTAAACAAGATTTCTGAGAAAATGTTTTATTACACACTTTACACGAAAAATGTTTTACTTTAGTTTGAATAGGCAGAGGAACATTTAAATTAGATTTTTGAGAAAACATTTTGTGATGCACCTCATAAGCGAATAGTTTTTATTTGGTATCCATTCTCAGGTGGTAATTTAAATTAGAGTTTTGAGGAAATCCTTAACTAAACATCTTACAAGTGAAGGATTTCTCATTAGTATAGACACTATTACGCCTATTTATTAAATTTTTGAGACAATCTTTTGGTAAACACATCACAAAATAAAGGTTTATCTTAAGTATGATAATGCAACTGGACATTTCAATGGGATTTTTCAGAAAAAAATTTGTTACACTCCTCAAAATAGAAAACTGATGATTAAAGATGTTATTTAATGAAGATTTTTCAGAAAACCGATTATTGCAGATCTCAGAAGTGAAATGATTTCCTTACCATCAGTATGATGCTGCATATTGAAACTCAATTTCCGTGCAGCTGCTTTGTTGCAAAACTCTGATATTAAGATTTTGGTTCAGTGTTTAACTTCATTTTTAAAGATATCATTTATTTTACACTTCATATGTCGAATAGTTTTATAAGTAATATGAACACGAGTTTCCTTAATTATACTATGAAGTGAGAAGCCATTTATAAGGTGATATTTAGAAGGTTTACAAAAGTATAAATCCAGTAATTGTATTATTTAGTTTTTATAAATGTACACAAATATACACACACACATATATATATATAAATTACTTTTCCTTTTAACGGACATGTAGCCACATTTAATGGAATGTTCCTTTAAATACATATTAGGCATTCCAACAGGGATTTGCCAGAAGAACATTTTCTATATAGAAGATTAAAGTCATACAACAAAGTTTGAAACAACATTAACAATTACCTATATATTAAGAATGATGTAGTATAAAATTTATTCAAATCTTCATTGTTGCTTTAAAAAAAAGCATCTTTCACTTATGATAAAACGTGCTGAAAACGTGCTACCTCAGAATATGATACATGGACTTTTCTGAGTCTAAATTATTTTCAATTTCAACAACTTGATAGTGTTTAAGAAATTTTTAGTAATGGTCATGTGAAAATAAAAAAAAACCATGCCAACTACCTCAAACACTTACAAACGTTTTACCTAACAATTTTTTTAAATGAGAGAATAGGAAAAATATATAGTCTTTGGATACGATTAATCTTCATAAGTCCTTTCACAGTATATTCAGAATAGACTTCACAAACATCTATACCTGAAATATAAATAAAAATGTATACATATGACATATGAGTTATGAATTTTCAAATGTTTACAAAAAAATACGACTACATCGTCATTCATAAATTATAAATAAACATATTTTATAAATACATAATGAATGAAATAGGGCAGGCTGGGGTAATTTTCAGACAAAAACAAAACTTTTGCAATTACTGGGGAATCAATGACTATTTTTTTAACTTTCTCTTGTAGAATCATCACATGCCTGGTGATCAATTCATTTTCAGAAAATTAGCATTAATAATAAAAATCAACAATTTCTTGTCTGAAAATTACTTTGTGGTTTGGGGTAATTTCTAGACAGCTATTTGTGGACTACTTAAGGGGTTCATATGAACATTAATTACGGTAATTAAGATACACCACTGTAAAATGTTATGACAAAAAATGCAGGTTTTTTAGACCCATCTGAATACATTAAAGTCATAAAAATGCAATTGTAACAGTACACCTGAAATCAATTTATATTTTCATAAATGGGGCCCCTTATCATCCAATTGAATTTTCATTCCAATTTGTCAATTAACTCAGTGTATTGCTGATATCTTTCTGAGTCTTCACGATATTTGACTGGTCTTTTCATATGGGTCAGAATTGATTACCAAATCATGAAAAAAAATCTTTGGTATAGTTTGTGCTTGCACAGTTAAACATTATTTCCCATACAAATGTCCATATCTCATCAAATATTCAATATATCAATCTTTTAATTACAGTATACTGTTTCTACTGTTCTTGAAGTCAAATATGTGATTTACATCCTCAAAATGCAAGGACAGTTCGTTATGAATTTCAGTAGATATTTGACAAACCAAGTAAAAAGTGAAAGCGTCTATTCACTGCCCATTAATTTTTGGACAGCAGTGTAATTTAAATAAAAGAAATTGCTGATACATTATTTACTTGCTGTTTCAAAAGGAACACAAGGAAATTAACTGTTAATAATGTATAAATGCAAGTTCCGGAATATTGTCTGGTAGTAATCTGTTTCTTGCTGTTTCAGAAACAGGAAGTTTCTAAACAAAAAAGAACAAACTATTTGTAGTGATAACAAACAGGCATCAAGACAAACACTTTTTCTATAGGAAACCAGGATAACAATACCCTTATTTATTATAAAACTACCAGACTATGCCTGCTGTGATGGTCCATTTTCCAAATGACACTTGAATCAAATGAAATGGTGAATTTGACCCTGTATTTTAAAGTAAGATGAACCTACACCTGGAAAATCCTTCGGCATTGCTGAATACAATGTGAATGACATTGCGCTGTTATCTTATCTTATGTGTGAGACAAAATTCAGACTATTAAGAAGCAACTCATTTATTTGATCATTTATAGTAGAGTTTGGTTGAGAAATCTGGACGTTATGGCCAATAAAAAATTAAAATGTTCTCTAGTCACTAATCTACTAAAAAAGAGAGCATTACAATCATTGCAGAGATTGACCATTGAATTTAAATAATGTTAAGATTATTCATTTTTGTTTGTTAGTTCTTGAACCCTGGGCCTCTCAAATTGGTGCTATTTGTGTATTCTGGTAGTTTAAATAAAATATCACTCTACGTTACATTATAGTTCATAATATACATCATTTTCTGACAGGTTTTACTGCAGCTTTCTGCCTTTGGATTACAGCAGAATAAATACAGTGAAAAAACAATAAATTATTTGCACAACAAGAACAGTGTTTAACTTTCATATTTTAAATAAATGTGAATCATAAAAAGTAGGTTTTTACAGCTGAATTGCTTGAATAAAATTAAAATAACATTACCTTCACTGCCTTTTCATTTTATATAGCAGTTGCAATCAAGTATAACCTGGAAAAAACCTCGATAACGGATTCTGATAGAAAAATAATCCTCTAGTTTGCATCAAATTAAATCTTCCTAGTCATCCATAATCGGATACCCAGCCAAGTTTGAAGTAAAAGATTAGAAGTTTTTGCAGCGATATGGTTAGAAATATAACTGAGTTAGCTACAAAACAAAGTTAATTACGTGTGAAACTACATTCCATTAAATAATGTCAAATTGCTGTTGACTGAATAATAGATCTTTCATTGATAAAACTACTTGAGAATAATAAATAAAGTTAGTTATGAAATATTTTCAGTAATAATCATTTTGGTGAATTCTTGAATGGAAGCTTTTTTTTCATATCTCTAATGAGCACAATAACAGGGAGAAACAACATTCTTTCTATTTCTTTTATTTTCAAGATTAGATTACTCTTCAATCTGTTGTCTAAAATAATCTCATAATGCACATAAACGTTAATTTGTCACTAAGTTCAGCGATAGGTCTGTGCGTTAACTGAAAATGCTTTGTAATGATCAAAATTTTATCTAACCTGAATTCCAAGTACTTTTTCTCTTATCTAGGCTAAAATGATAAATCAGCAAATATTGTTCCTTGTCCACCATTGGCATTTCAAAGTTACTTTCGCACATTGCAAGTATTGTTTGTTTAGTGATAGTAAAATAACTGCAGATGAAAAATATATAATAGAAAATCTACTTTTCTCCATTTGCTTCATAATGAAAAACCTTAATCTTACTAATTGCTGAGTATAAATTGTGTGTAATCATCTACAATCAGATTCACCATCCAATGTCTAATTCAAATATAAAAGAAATTTCCAACAATATAGTAAACACACCAATTGGCAGGTAACCCGATTACAGAAGATTAGTCCAATATCTTTTAAAAACCTTCAAATAAAAAAGAGATTTTCAAAGAAAACTAAAAAGAAATGAACAGTGAAAAATTTTAAATGTGTGTCAATAACTTGTGTGTGATAGACATTTGCATTAAAATTTAAATATTTGATTCCCTTTTTATAATATTAACTGTCATTTATATAATTTACATTGGAATCTAAAAAAATATACCAAAAATGCTGTTGTACACTTGAAAAAACACCATTTTTTTAACATCGTTCAGACCGATGTCATACTTATGCATTTTTGGCTTAAAATCAAATTGTTTGGCGAAAGTAAATTCAAAATCGTAAATAAACAAATAACATGTAACTCACAAATACAGTCATTTTTAAAATTGCATCTGCTAATTTCTTTTGTAAGTCATATTATAGAGGATTTAGATAAAAATAAATTTTAAAAAGAAGAACAAATTAAAAACAATTTTTACACAGATTTTATCTAATCAAATTTTCAGATGCATTTTTCTTACCTGACACAAATGATAAGTTGCCAAATAGGGTTTCAATTGCAATATTTCACATTGAATAATTTTTTAAGCATTACGAATATTCCCTTTCATGTATAAATTAAAAATTTTCATTTTATAATATTATTTCTCATTAAAACTGTTTTTTTTAAATAAAATTGGTAAGTTTTTCTTTAATTTTTTGAGGTGTTTGTATAATTTTCTAAATGATAAAAAAGCAGTTTCAATTCTTTCACCAATGATAATGGTCGCCAAAGAATGATCAATGGTAACCTTTTTTTCCAAAACAACAGAACTTTTCATCCTAATTCTATAACTAATCTATGTAGAATGATATGTTATATACTAAAACCTTACCTCAAAAATTATCTAGTGTGAAAGTTCCATCCAAATCCATTCAGCAGAACTCAAGTTATAAAAAGTCCAAACAAAATTTCTGTTTTTATTTTATATATATAGTAGATGTAGTGTAACTCACTACAAGCTGAATTTGGATTTTTCGTTTGTTTCTTTAACAATAATGAAGATATCATAACTACTAGATGGAACCCGTCAAAATTTGACGGCAAAAAACTTGATAGTACCATAAAAATAAAATTCATAGCTGCTTTAAAATGTTTGAAACTTTTGCAGAATAATTCAAATAAATAAAAAACCCAGTTTGAATTAAAGCTAGGTTGAAGAACAGCAATTGGCTAAGTTTCACTGGCACATGCACTCGCGGAATTTCTTTCATCTGACACATTTAGCGCTGTTGTGCAAGTAAATGGTAAGTGCCCCCTTGGGGAGGGGGAAATGGCGGGATGGACCAAGGAGATGCATAACATGAATAAGCACTCAAAGACCTTTCAAACGATATGTAACATGAGGGGTGTGTGCAAAATTTAAAAAAGTACCCCCTTGAGGGGGGGGGGGTAAAGTAGGGGATGGACACGGAACATGCATAATATGATTAAGTGATCACAGACCTTTCCAACGATATATAACATGACGGTTGTGTGCAAAATTTAGAAAAGTACCTCTTTGGGGGGGGGGGGGGCAAAGTGGGGAGATGGACATCAGAGATATGCATATGATTAAGCAGTCACAGACCTTTCCAACGATATATGACATGAGGGTTGTCTGCAAAATTTAGAAAAGTACCCCCTTGGGGGAGGGGGGGGCAAAGTGGGGAAATGGACATTGGAGATATGCATATGATTAAGCAGTCACAGACCTTTCCAACGATATATGACATGAGGGTTGTCTGCAAAATTTAGAAAAGTACCCCTTGGGGGAGGGGGGGTCAAAGTGGGGAGATGGACATTGGAGATGCATAATATGATTAAGCGGTCACAGACCTTTCCAACAATATATGACATGAGGGGTGTCAACAAAATTTAGAAAATTGACCCCTTGGGGGGGACAATTGGGGAGATGGACATTAAAGATGCATAATATGATTAAGCGGTCACAGACCTTTCCAACGATATATGACATGAGGGTTGTTTGCAAAATTTAGAAAAGTATCCCCTTGGGGGAGGGGCAAAGTGGGGAGATGGACATTGGAGATATGCATATGATTAAGCAGTCACAGACCTTTCCAACGATATATGACATGAGGGTTGTCTGCAAAATTTAGAAAAGTACCCCCTTGGGGGAGGGAGGAGGGGCAAAGTGGGGAGATGGACATTGGAGATGCATATGATTAAACGGTCACAGATCTTTCCAACAATATATGACATGAGGGGTGTCAACAAAATTTAGAAAAGTGCCCCCTTAAGGGGGGGGAAGTGGCGGGATGGACCCCGGAGATGCATAACATGAATAAGCAGTCAAAAACCTTTCCAACAATACGTAACATGAAGGGTTTGTGCAAAATTTACAAAAGTACCCCCTTGGGGGGGGCAAAGTGGGGGGATGGACACCGGAGATGCATAATATGATTAAGCGGTCACAGACCTTTTTAACGATATATAACACGAGTCGTATGTGCAAAATTTAGAAAAGCGCCCCAATTGGCGGGGGGGGGGGGGGGGGGGGATGGACCACACAGATGCATAACAGGAAAAGGCAGTCGCAGGCCTTTCGAACGATATATCATATGAGTGGTGTCAGCAAAGAAAAGTCTCCACCCCATGTGGGCAAAACATACTACCCCCGCCGCCATAATTATTGATGTGGACTCATTTTTTAAATTCGTTCGCACCCCTCTTCTCCCGCAAAATGTTGTGAATTTTTAAAAACTCCCCTTCAGAATTTTTTTATACCAAAAGCACTTATGTCCGTCGTCTGCATGCAGAGTTTTGTGCTTACAGACGCCAGACACAACAACACACACACAGACAGACGTTTACCGACATTAATAGTATAGATGATACTCAGTGCCTACACATTTCACCCTTTATAATTCAGCCAATGAGTTGACGATTGTTCATTTCCAGAAACGAAACAATAATTCTTTAGGATGAATTTTGTTTGTTTGATACACCATGGCAGAATGCGTGCAATAGAGCGACAGGCATCACAAACTTTTTAGGGCACCTGCAGACTAAAAACAAATAATCAATCTTCGCGGGAAAAAAATCTTAGATTTCGTCAAATGATCACGGGAAAAACACTAATTTCATCAAAGGATCATGTAAAATGTGAATTTTGTTAAAAGGCCACAGAAAAACGCGATTTACACAAAAGATGAGCAAATTTTGTCAAAGAATCGCAAAACAGGAAATTTCACCAAAAGATAGCGCTTTCTTGGCAAATTTCATCTAAAAATTGCGGAATAAAATGTATTTTATCAAAAAATTGCTGGAAAATGCACATTTTGTTAAAGTATCGAGAGAAAAATGCGAATTTCTTCAAAGATTGCTGAAAAAATGCGAATTTCATCGAAGGATTGCTGAAAATTCATGAATCTTATCAAAAGGCAGCAGAGAAAATGTGATTATTATCAAAGCATTGCGAAAAAAGAAAATTTCGTCTAAGGATCACAGAAAAACGCAAATTTCATAAAAGAATCATGGAAAATAACGCAAATTTCGTGAAAAATAAAAATTGCAGAAAAAACACAAATTTCGTCAAATTATCGCTGAAAAAAACACAAATTACGTCATAGGATAGCTGAAAAAATTGTGAATCTCGACAAAAAAAAGATACAGAAAAAAATGCGAATTTCATTAAAGAATCACAAAAAAAAATTGCAAATTTTGTTAAAGGATTGCGCAAAGAATGTGAATTTTTTGAAAGGTTCGTGTGAAAAATGAAACTGTCTTTATTAAAAACAGCACACACACAAACATCTATACAAACCTCAATACACACAAACATATTATAGGCAGGGCTTGAAATTCAATTTTTCCAAGGACGGGAGTCTCCCTACCAACATTTTTAAATGGAGGGGAGTTGTAATGTTTGGGAGGGAGAAAAAAAATCTTTAAACCCCACTATTATTTTACGTGCTATTTAAAGAATTACATTAATGCAGACATGACAAAATACCATTGAAAAAATTAAGTCAACTGAGAATGATTATGTAAAATGTTTATTTTTATTATAAAAAAGGGAAGAAAGTTAAGTTTTATATATGCAGTGTATTTTTCAAGTTCCATTAAATGTGTTAGGGACCCTTAACAATTAGGTTGTTAAATAAATTTCTGACTTTAGATTTTACTTGATTGAGATTCACCGATCGATCGTGGAAAAGACACAAAGTTCATCAATCTGTCGCGGAAAAAACGCTAAGTTCGTCGATCTGTCATAAAAAACGCGAAGTTCGTCGATCAGTCGGGGGGAAAAAGCAAATTTTGTCGATCGATTGCAGAATAAACACAAAGTTCATCGATCTGTCCCCAAAAAACGCAAGGTTCGTCGATCAGTCGCTTAAAAAATGCAATGTTCGTCTATCTGTCGCAGAAAAAACACAAAGTTCGTTGATCAGTCGCAGAAAAAAATGCAACGTTCGTTGATCTGTCGCGGAAAAAACGCAAAGTTCGTCGATCAGTTGCGGAAAAAAGCAAATTTCGTCGATCGATTGCGGAATAAATGCAAAGTTCGTCGATCAGTCAGGGAAAAAAGAAAAATTTCGTCGATCGATTGCGGAATAAACGCAAAGTTCGTCGATATGTCCCCAAGAAATGCAAGGTTCGTCAATCAGTCGCTTAAAAAACGCAATGTTCGTCGATCTGTCGCAGAAAAAACTCAAAGTTCGTTGATCTGTCACGGAAAAAACCACAAAGTTCGTCGATCAGTCGCGGAAAAAACACAAAGTCCGTCAATCGGTTGCGGGGAAAAAAAATCACGAAATTTATCGTTCGGTTGCAGGTAAATTAAATAATGCAAATTTCTCCAAAAATGCTGAAATTTTTTGGGCGGGAGGCTCCCACTCATTGTCTTTTTTTGGGCGGTATTTTAAAATTTTCGCCGCGAATCCCGCCCTGAAATTCAAGCCCTGATAGATATAGTTTTAATCTGAAATAATATACTGAACTTGAACTAACTTTTGAAAAATCGGGTTGACCCAAATCCAACTTGCAGAAATCTACACTCAGTTTGAAATCGACTTGAACCATAAAGACAGCTAACCCAACTTGCAACAAAAATAATTATTGCCGAGAGAGCATTTACCCTCTCTCCCTGTGCTGAAACTTTTCAGATTTTTTCTTTTCTCAGAAATGCTGTAGTCATTTTGTCCCCCAATTTTGCCCTTTACAATTCAGCCAATGAGTGGAGGGGGCCAAAGGAGCGTTCCTTATCACAAACGAAAGATGAGATACGTTCGTTTGATGTCGTCGTTGAAAATTTATGGATTTCTATTACTAAAGTAATTTTTTCATTTTACCGTATTTATTTTCTTTTTGTGTTGTATGTATTTTGCTACTTTGAATTTTTTTAAACTAAACCTTTTTTTTTTTGGAGAGTGAGAGAGAGAGATTTAGTAATTTGGTGACACGAAGTTCCGCAAATTCTTAAAATCCACAAATCGTTTCCAATGTAAACAATGAAATTTACAATTAAGTTGCAAGTGCAAAATTTCAGTTTTTTAAAATTTTCATGTCATTCTGTACACATTTTAATATGTCATTCTGATCATTATACATATTTAGTTATGCATTATTAATTATTTACTTGACCTTTACTTTTAATATTTTAAATATTTCAAACTTACAGCTAAATGTAATTATTAAAACATTTGAAATACTGCATTCGAAAAATGAAATTTCAGCTTAGAAACGCGACAATTACTATTAGGTTAAAAAAATTTAAAGTAGAAAAGTACTTATGATATAAAAAGAAGAAAAAAAATACACCAGAATTTATCTGTATTACGAAAGCGGGAGAAATGATTTTCTGTGCTATACGAAAAGATATCCAAATAACTCAATCATGAACATAGAAATAGGTATCGGTTTCTATGTTCATGTGCACTCAATTCAAACTTGAAACTTTTAAAAAGGTCATTGAATGAATGAAATTCATCTCTGCCTTTCACATCCAGAAAACTTGCTGTGTCGCCAATTATGTTTATATTTTATATATATATATAAAAATAATAATTCAGGCACTTTTCCGTTATACGGACACCATTGTCGCCAAACATACATACATACATACATTTTGGCATAGTGTCCGTATAACAGAAAAGTACTAAAGTTCATGGTTTAAAATCACAATAAAATATCATGAAATTTATTGATTAGTTGTGGGAAAATATCGGGGAAATAATGTGTTTTTTGTGAATTTTTTGTTTTGTTAACAATGTGGTCAGAGAGCCAGGGAGAAATCCAGAAAACTTGCTGTGTCGCCAATTATGTTTATATTTTATATATATATATATATAAAAATAATAATTCAGGCACTTTTCCGTTATACGTACACCATTGTCGCCAAACATACATACATACATTTACATACATACATTTTGGCATAGTGTCCGTATAACAGAAAAGTACTAAAGTTCATGGTTTAAAATCGCAATAAAATATCATGGAATTTATTGATTAGTTGTGGGAAAATATCGGGGAAATAATGTGTTTTTGTGAAATTTTTTGTTTTGTGTTGTTGTGTTTAATTGTAAGCATTCATTATAATTTTCAGTGCATTATTAAATTGAAATTTTTGTTTAAAATATGTAAACAAAACAGTGACCAGAAACCTGCACAATTTCTAATATAGATAGATAGATAGATGCATGCATGTAGTACTTTTAATTATTTGGTAAAAATACTGCGATTGTCACTGAGAATACCTGAATTTAACCTAAAAGTAATTGTCGAGTGTTTAAGCTGAAATTTCATTTTACGAATACAGTATTTCAAATGTTTTAATAATTACATTCAGCTGTAATTTGAAATATTAAAAGTAAAGGTCAAGTAAATAATTAATAATGCATAACTAAAAGTAATTGTCGAGTGTTTAAGCTGAAATTTCATTTTACGAATACAGTATTTCAAATGTTAAAATAGTTACATTCAAATGTAAGTTTGAAATATTAAAAGTAAAGGCCAAGTAAATAATTAATTTATGCATAACTAAAAGTAATTGTCGAGTGTTTAAGCTAATTTCATTTTACGAATACAGTATTTCAAATGTTTTAATAGTTACATTCAGCTGTAAATTTGAAATATTAAAAGTAAAGGCCAAGTAAATAATTAATAATGCATAAGTAAAAGTAATTGTCGAGTGTTTAAGCTGAAATTTCATTTTACGAATACAGTATTTCAAATGTTTTAATAGTTACATTCAACTGTAAGTTTGAAATATTAAAAGTAAAGGCCAAGTAAATAATTAATAATGCATAACTAAAAGTAATTGTCGAGTGTTTAAGCTGAAATTTCATTTTACGAATACAGTATTTCAAATGTTTTAATAGTTACATTCAGCTGTAAGTTCAAAAAAAGGGTTAGTTATAAAAAATTCAAAGTAGTGAAATACATACGACTTAAAAAGAAAATAAATACGGTAAAATGAAAAAATACCTTAATAAAAGAAATCCATAAAGTTTCAACAACCGAACAACCAAATGGAATCGTAATACACATACGCTTCTAGAGAGAGGAAAAAGCCTTCACCTCATTGGCTGAAACATCGCGTCTGAAGATAGTAAAAGCCTCTAGCTGATTAGCTGAATGCTCGTGCATGCGTATAAATAGCATTTTTGCACAAAAAACTAAAAAGCAGGTTAGCTTTAAGTATATGGATATTTTTAACAGACTTATTTTGTTTTCTTTGAAACATGATGACATGGCAATAAGTTCTAGAAATTGCCTGTATTCACATCCATAACAAAACATAAAATACAAATTGTATAATTATTATACCAATCCAATATGATTTCTAAATTTAATTTAGTGACTATATTAACAAATACTATACACACACACACACACACATATATATATATATATATATTATATATATATATATATATTAAATTTAGTCTTTGAAAATCAGTTTACAGAAATATCCTTTACTTCAGTTACAGACACATACTACACACAGACATATATATATATAATATATGTGGTGTTTTTACGAACATGAGATACCACAAGATGTAATATTCCACGAGAAAATGGCAGTTTGTTAAAGATATAGAATGTTGCTCGATATCAATAATCATGGCGAAGAGGTGAGGCAATGAAAAGACACCAGAACTGTTTCTCGAGTAAAGACCAGCCAATTTCTAGACAAATAGTTTATTTATGAATAAGAGCAATGCAGTAACAGTTCCCACGGGTATAAACTTATAGCCCTCAGGCTTCACGATGGCTCACTACCTCGTTTAATAGATGTTAAAGACCTGTATGAAAATTCTACGAGACTACAACACCAGATACCCATTTGGTTATACTTTCAAACACGTCAAAAATCCACTCTCCAAAGCATGCAAGCAAGTTTTGTTTACTGAGCGTAGAGATACAGAAATACGACGTCACGTGTGCACAAACCAATCATTGAGAGGCGAGCTCCAGTCCAGCGAATGAGGCGAGAGGGAGAAGCTTTAATATGAAAGAGTTCCTCTCGTAGCCGCGCATTAATTTTGAAGTTAAAAATACCCAGTGTGCGAAAAAGAGCATGGAATAATAATAATTTTAAAAAAAATGTTTTTTTAAAAACATTCAAAATGAGAAAGCGTCTCTCAGAATTTTATAGATTGGGGAGCTGATAAAAGTTACGAATGAACTTAAAATTTTAGATTAAGATTTGTAATAAGATAATTATTAATATACGGGTATTTACTTTTAAAAGGACATTAAATAGGAATAAATATTATTAAGAATTAAGGATATACTGACTATCTCAGAAGTTAGATTAATTTAAAGGAATAATGCAAAATAAATGTGATGGATTTGCGAAGGAAATAATTTTTTATATAACATATATATATGTCTATGTGTAGTATGTGTCTGTAACTGAAGTAAAGGGTATTTCTGTAAACTGATTTTCAAAGACTAAATTTAATAACAGATAATTACGTATAAATTATAGGTACTTCTCTATTATCCCGTCAACCACTTTTCATAACAAAAAACTATCGCCAAACTGTAACGCCCAATGAATGGGAGAATGTTGGCATTGGAATATCAAAATAAATAAATAAATAAAATATAAGAATTTAAGGACAGAATTGTTATTTTAATTAATGAAATAACTAAATAAAACATAATGAAACATAATGAAACGGTAAAACATAATGAAAAATACATGCAAATATCGAATTAAAACCACTTGATGACATAACAAACACGTACAATGCTTCTGACATCGAGTAAATGGGACTGCATTTTTGGCGTTTCATCTTACAGTTTGGCGATAGTTTTTTGTTCTGAAAAGTGGTCGACAGGATAATAGAGAAGTACCAAATTGTAATTAAAAATTAAAACACTGTATTTCAGTAATAAGAAATATTAACAACTTGAGATGAGAACGCAGTCTAATTTTTATCTATATAATGAGTAGAGAATGTAATTTCGACTGTAATTAATTATCACCTCTCTTCGTCAGATGATTAGTATCTGTGAGTAAACTCAAGAATGAGAAATTAGGCATTATATGGCGAAAAAAGATCTTGTTCTATATATATACTAGTAAATTGAATACTTCATCTAATAAACAAGCTGTTCTAGAAACCTATGAAAAAACTTTATGGTGAGATAGAACACACCACAAAAGACACTTTTTGTATAGGAAATTATGATTGCAAATTATTTATTGAATGAAAAATAGATGTCTCATTTAGATATATATTCATAACTTTAATAAAAAGGATGGCCTTTTAACGAAATTTTCATCAAACATGGTTTTGTTTGAAACACAATAACATTACAAAAAGTGTTGCAAGAACCAGTAATTTGTTCAGTGGCAAATTTTATAACTTCTAAACAATTTCAATTTTTGTACCATTGAATCGAAAATTCTTAAGCAGTTTTCAACTGAGAAAAACAAAAAGCTCAAACAACAAATTTTTTGTATTTCTTCTTATTACTTTTTAGAAACTAGAAATGACATTTTCATGTAGAAATAATTACATTTAAATAATAATTAAATAACAATTTTTTTTTCAATACTATATAAAATTAGCAGAATACTACAGAGTTATGCCCAGTCTACCCAGGTACTGTTGAGAATGTTCAGTGCTGAAAATTTATTTGGGACTGTTATAATATTTGGGAAGATTTCAGTACATTTAAGTTATAAAGAGAACAATATAAAAAAGAAAAGAAGTTAGAACTTGTTCTCAAAATAAAATTTTTAAAAGTTGTTTCTACTTAGAAGAGTTATTCATGCTATATTATTCTTAATTTTCTTTTCAACAGTGAAAAATAGTTTTTTATTAAATATCTTTATGCATGATTTTAAATATTTATAAAAAAAGAGAGTATTACTTATCAATATAGTCCTTAAAATCTGCTAAGAAATAAAATATATCATTAAAGTAATTACTATGCTAAAGTAAAAGATATAATAATAGCGATAAAATTTAAAAAGGGTAAAAATGGGCAGTGCAAATCAAGTAAAGTGATTGGTATGACTTTTTAAAATTTAGATGACTTTTTAAAAGCTTGAGAAGCAACCACTTTTAAGTATGTTTTATTTCAATATTAGTGTTTTGCTAATTAAGAAATGCTATTAACTTCTATCATAACAAAAGCCATTAAAATTAGTTTTAAAACATTTAGAAATTTAAATCCTTCACTGGATAAAAGCAAAGCAAACATTATACTTCATTTTCATACATATTGGATTGTTTTTGCACAAATTTAATCAAAAGTATTATTAACCCTTTCACCGTTCGAGGATTTTCCTGTATTTTTATATGTATGCTTGCAAATCCCAGGGTATATATATATATATATTTTTTTTTAATCACAGTTTGATGCTATAATATCTTATATCTTTTATATTCCCTCATTCTATATAAGGTTCAAAAAAGAATTCTGTTTAAAATATTTTTGTCTACATCCATTTTAACATGACCTCTAGAATTGGAAAAAAAACAGACTAATGCTAAAAGGGTAAAAATCACTATTTTTATTAACAAGGATTATTATAGTAAAGTATTACTAAATTGTGTATATTATCAGGGCCTGACTTAGACTAATTAGTGTCCAGGGGTAAGCATGACACCGGGGGCCTCTATTTTATCTATCCATAGAAATGGTTTATGAATTATCCCAAAGTGACAATTACTAAAGTTCCTATGTATTGCATATATACATAAATTTCACACCAGATACTATCTGCATCTGTACGCAGGGTATCAGAAGAAAGCTGATCTGCTGAACTTTAAGAAAAAATATTAGTAGGAAAATAGTAGAAAAAAAGTGATGGATTTGTTGATAGGAGTATTTGTTTACAAACTTTCCCTTTGCTTATCAACATATGTTATAAGATGCCTAAAAGAAAAATTACCCCAATGGTCATCTTTAATAGTTTTAACTTGCCTTGTTAAGAGAAAAATGTCAATAAGGAATATTTCTCTTGAAAACAGTAGAATACTAAGTTTTTATAATAAAATTTTAATTATTAGTTTTCTAATGGATATATATATTAGATTCCCTCAAATCTTCAACCTTAAAATCCTCGAACACCTAAAATTTCACATATTGTTGTAGATGTAAACAGTGAAACTTACAGTTAAGTTGAAGCAAAAAAATTCAAGATGGCGCTGAGAGAAATCAGTGATGATCGCAATTTTTTTAAAATTAATTTCTTTGTTAATCATTTTCCTTTGGCTATTACAGCCAGTTAATTACTATATAAAAATTTTTTACATATGATTTTGATGTAAATTGGTGTATCTGAAGCAAAAATTCACCTTATTCTATCCTGCAAAATATTTGCAAGTGAAAACTGTGACCGAATTGTTTGTTTATTTCTCTTGCATTCATTTCCCCGCTTTTCAAAATGCAAAACTGTAGTTTTCACATGAAGAAAAAAAAAATGTGAGTTTTCTTCCAAAAAAGTTTAAAATGGTGCTAATATTAGTGCTGATCATGATTTTTTTCCCAAGACAATTTTCAATTAATCAAGCTTGTTTGTTTACTAAATCTGCATGAATATGAAATAAAATTTCATTATTTTAAGATTCTAATGCTAATTATTTTTGTATCTAAGGTAAAAAAAGGGCATGACAGTAGCCACTTTGCATCGGTAATAAATTTCAGTTTTAATCTTCAATAATATATATATATATATATATATATATTGTGATTTCGTACATAATTTTGACTAATATGGCTGAATGAAAGAAGAAGGATTGATATTTCATGTTTATTATGTAGACTTAGTAGTACTGCATCATTAAGTATTATTTACTTGATCTTTATTTTTAATACTTTTAATTTTTTCAATTTTTATTATTTTACATAATTATTTCAATAATTTACTTCAATTGTTTTAATATTTTACTTAATTATTTTAATATTTTACATATTGTTAAGGATTCATTATAATTTCCAATGCATTAATACAGTTAAATTAAAGTTTAAAAAATGTAAATAAAACAGTGAGCAGAAAACTGTAAAATTCTAAAATCTGCACAACCGCTGGTTCCAAGCAGTGCAGATTTGAGGCAGTGTACTGTAGTTCATTATCATTTTTGGAAAGTGGTGTGGGTTCAGAGAGCAGAGAGGGGAAAGGAAGACTTCACTCCCTTCCTAAATTTGTAAAACATAAGAATTAGGGTTAATTTTTGCAAATTTTAACCATTTTGACCCAAAAATCTTACTCCCATGGGGGCTCCTCAAATGGTGGGCCGGGCAAATGCTCCATATGAACCTACATTACTCAGGCTCTGTATATTATAATATCTATAAATTACTTTTAGCAAAAGTATACGTAATATTGCAGTTTCACTGTGACCATTCTATATATTATTTGGGTGGCAGGGCGAGAAAGTGGCCTAAATATTTATACAGAAAAAGTTCTGCTTTTGAATGCCCCATTTATCGAATGATTCAGTTCTCAAATAAAGAACTCAAGTGAAATTTTATTAAGTTCTTGGAGAAATATGAAGTTCTCAAACAGTGTCACCATCAAATGGACTGAATGATGAAAATTTAGCCAAAGTGATCAAATTGATTTCTTTTGTTTGTTTGTTGATGCAAAGCACATGTGAGATAAAATGATCATGCTTCTAATAAGTTTAATTATTTTCATACTGAAAAATGGCAGGTGAAAGTAGTAGTCTGAATAATCTTGAAAAATAACAATGAGCTCTCAGACACCCTTCCATTTCTTTTTAATATTAATATCATCTAAAATTTCCCCAATTGATACGTATTGCTTATACTTTTCATAAAATGCTACAAAATTGGCATTGTCTCATGTAATGTATGGTACAGTGATACATTGCTATCTTTTACTGTACTGTACAGTTTAATGTTTGGAACATGTAAACACAAGGAGTAACTTGGGAGGCGAGTACAAATAAATCATATTTTCATTATTTCTTACAGTAAAATTAATTCACTTTGAACAATTCTTTCGAACGATTTTATAATTTTTATACATGATTTAACAATGTGTCCAATTTATCATCTACTACATAAATACATTCTAAAATAATTAAACACTTTCTGCGATGTATAAATGTTTCAAAACTAAATTAATTTAATCAATAGATGGATAATAAATACCAGTAGATAAATTCCATTAAAACAACGCCTAAAATACTGCATAATTAGTACAAATACTTTATGTTTACGGGAGAAAATAAATTTAGTTTATGTATCAAAAATATCCCAATTACTATATGTACCAATACTTTTTATAGTGAAAATTATTTTTATGCACATAGAATTAAAATTTTAAAATTACTTTTATTACAGATATGCCACTAAAATAGATGACTATTGCATTAAAACAGTAATAATTAAACCATACTTTTACATAACTTACTTTAAAATTAAATGGTGATCAGTAGGCTTAAAACAACTGCATCATAACTCTTAACTTTCCTATATTTATTAATATTTCTATACTTCGGTGGGAATCAAAAGAGAAAGAAATTAAATCAAATAAAGAAATATTCTTTTAAAAAATAAAAATCATAAAAATACTACATGAAAGTTTTGATATAACACACTGATAGAAATTGATGTGAGGAACCAAACATTATTTTATGATTAAATTCCGGATAGACGCGATGATATCAGGGTACTTTTCGATTGAAGATCCATATCTGATTAATAATGTTTTATGCAACTGTCTATCGTCCTATCAAAATTTCAGAAATTTGATTTTTGTGTGTTGCACATTAAGTTTTACTATGAATGTAGAGAGATTGTTCTTTCTATGTAACTGACTGAAACATAAAATAAGCAAATGGCATTAGTGGACTTTTATTTCAATTATTGATTCTATTCAGTTCAAGTTATTTGATCAAGTTCGAAACGAGGCTAAAAGGAAAAAATAATTTGATAAAACTTTTTACCAACAGCAGATGGCAGCACGAAAAACTATCAATCCAACAAGGATTTTTAATCGAAGTACTCTAGATTTTCGAGTCGTTTTGCCATTTTGTTAAACTTAAAATGTAGGGTGTGGTAAGTTCTGTTCTTCAATTTAAGTATTATGTTAATTGTATTTGTTATTGGTTGATATGCACACGACTACATGAGATTTTGATTATTTATTAAGTGTTATTATTGTGAATATGAGTTATTTTGGCTCAATTATAAAAATGGATCCGTCTTTACATTGTTTACAACTTAGATTAGTATTGTAATAATTCAAATCCGTAGATTTCTGTATGTAAGAAGCCTGTATTTCAGACTAAATTAATAAAATACAGATCTTTAGAGAATTTCTTGAAAGTTTAATGTGCGAAATCTATTTTAACATTTCCTACATTTTACATCCTATGAATGTTACATTTAAGTGATTGCAAAATATATTTTTGTTTTTGCTGTAGGTATGCTTAGATTTTATTTTTACAGATTTTACATTTAAAAGGTATTTTAATTCCCCAAAAAACAGGACTGAGGATTCGGTGGGGAAAATGACCGACTCCAACTATCACTCCTGAAATTTTAAAGGAACCCACTGGGACATGGCTAAAGTACTAGTATTGCCTGTTCTATGGATTTCTGTTATTCAGATTGCTTCATTGCTGTTATTTGTTTTGAAATAGTAATAGTCGATTTATTGAATTTGTTAATAAATAAAGGAAATATTATTATTTTTAAAAAGTGGTAACAATCAAGCAATTAAAGTTAACGAAAATACCCAACTGGCAACACTGCGACTTATTCACACAGTCCTGTTTGACCTTGAAGCATATGATGTACATATCGACCGATAATGTTTTTTTTTTTTTTTCGTTTAATTTCTTCGGATGAATCATTGGTGTTAGCTGTGATAGGTAGTTAAGACCAGTACCTAGTTACTCCAGAGGCAAACTTCCAACAGTATTTTAATAAAATAAATTTCACCTTTATTAAACGTAGAATTTAAAAAAAAATGATGCAAAAATACTCTTATAAGACGCCTGTAGAACTTTGCCCCTGCTTTAATCAGCTCTGGTCAAGACTGAAAGTGTTTTGAACATGCACACCTCCTCCCAGATACTCTATGCACACTCGCACAAAAACACAATATGTATTAAATTTTATATGTGACTAGCAAGCTACGCCCGCTACAGTGATCAATTTCTCTTAACGAACTGTTAATGAATAAAATAATGACATTTCATAATTCACTCTTATATTTTAACACAATAATAAGGCTACTATAATTTGTGACTCGTGCAAATGTACACGTTTGGACACGTCGCCCTTATCATTATCTTTTTACGCATGAAGGTTTCGCTATGATACTCCATTGTGAAATTTAGTAATTTTCGAAATTCAATATTTGAAAAACGGCATAATCATTAAATTTAAAATTTATATCAAGAAAAAAAAAATTTTTTACCTTTCAAACGCAGCTTGTCTAATTTTCTGACAAATACTTTTCGAGCTATTATTTTTTTCAGTAACTTCAAATGTTTCATTTTCCGAGATTAATCTGTGTCAACAATTAGAAAAAAACCACTTGTCAGCAACGCATAGCTTTTTATTAAAGAGGCTGTTAAGGCAGGGATTTTTGTCACTATCAATTTGCCACCATCACTTTTGAAATCGATTCTGTAGTTCCAGAGATTCCATAGAAATTGTAATTTAGAATGATTTTAGAACATTTTTGCTTATTTCACCCTTTTAAATTTCGGTTTTTTTTTAAACTATTATTCTTAGAGGGCATTTACATCTTATAAGTAACTACAATGCCAAATTTCAAATTTCTAGCTCTTTCAGTATACAAAAAATCAAAATTTTCGAATATTTTTCACTCTTGCACCCTATTGGGGTTAGTGGCACCGACATAAAATATAGCCTATGTTGGAGTAAAGATTATCACCATCAATTTGCCACCATAATTTTTTTAATTGGTTTCGTAGTTCCAGAGATTCCATAGAAATTGTAATTTAGAATGTTTTTAGAATGCTTTTCGCTTATTTCACCCTTTTAAATTTTGATTTTTTTTAAAATTTGTTCTTAGAGAGACTTCAAATCTTATAAGTAACTACATTGCCAAATTTCAAATTTCTAGCTCCTTCAGTATAAAAAAATTGCAATTTTAGAACGTTTTTCGCTCCTGCACCCCTCTGGGATTAGTGGCACCGACATAAAATATAGTCTATGTTGGAGCAGGGATTGTCACTATCAATTTGCCTCTATCACTTTTGAAATCGGTTCTGTAGTTCCAGAGATTCCACAGAAATTGTAATTTAGAATGTTTATAGAACGCTTTTCACTCATTTCACCCTTTTAAATTTCGATTTTTTTTAATTTGTTCTTAGAGAGCATTTACATTGTATAAGTAACTACAATGCCAAATTTCAAATTTCTAGCTCCTTCAGTTTACAAAAAATCGCAATTTTAGAACGTTTTTCGCTCCTGCATCCCCCTTGGATTAGTGTCACCGACATAAAATATAGCCTTTGTTGGAGCAGGGATTGTCACCATCAATTTGCCACCATCAGTTTTGAAATTGGTTCCGTAGTTCCAGAGATTCCATACAAATTGTAATTTAGAATGTTTTTCGCTTATTTCACCCTTTTAAATTTTGATTTTTTTTTAAATTTGTTCTTAGAGAGACTTCAAATCTTATAAGTAACTACAATGCCAAATTTAAAAATTCTAGCTCTCAGTATAAAAAAAATTGTGAACGTGTTTAGAACGTTTTTCACTCCTGCACCCCCTTGGGATTAATGGCATTGACATAAAATATAGCCTATGTTGGAGCAGGGATAGTCACCATCAATTTGCCACCATCACTTTTGAAATCGGTTCGGTAGTTCCAGAGATTACCCCCTGCAAACAAACAAACAAAAAAAAACAATCTTTACTCCTTTATAATATTAGTATAGATAAATTTTAATTATGCCAAAACTTTATGTTAATTGCAAACAAAAAATTAAATTTGAAGCTATTAGATATAAACAACCATTGAAATCTAACAAATCTCCAAAATTTACTTCGAACAACACACACAAAGCTCTATCGATTGAATCCAAATAACATATATTATATTGGTATGTCAATTTAAGACAATAACAAAAGTATTTTATGCCCAAATATGGAGAGCAATATCAAATATATATTATACCAAAATATGGGTGAAAGGGTGTTTAATTTTGGTTTTATATCCTTTCCCGCAGACCCAAAAATGGAAGGTGAAAATTTTACAATTTAAGCATCATTTGGAGTCTCCAAAACCAGAAAAATTGTGAGAGAACTCAAGAAAAATAAAAGTAAAAATTTTACTACTTTGGCATTAATTTTGTTTTTATGGCTTCGTAAAAACAGGGCAAAAATTTTACTACTTTGGCATTAATTTTGTTCTTATGGCTTCGTAAAAACAGGGCAAAAATTTTACTACTTTTGTATTAATTTTGTTCTTATGGCTTCATAAAAACAGGCCAAAAATTTTATTTTGGCATCATTAATTGTACAATTTTGGGTCCTCTAGACCAGAAAAATCAGAATATTGAAATCTAAAAAAGTAAATAAAATGGAAATTTTAGTGTTGGAATATATGGAAATTTTACTATTTCGGATTCCTCTGACTTGGAAAAGTAAATGCAAACAGTTGCAATTTTGGAGTTATTTTGTGTCTTCCCAACCTGAAAAATTCTGATGTAAGGGAAGAAAAATAAAGATGAAAATTTTAGTATTTCAGAAATAATTCTTTTTCTACAAATTTGAAAGAAAATTTTAAATTTTCGATATTAGTTTTATATTTTTAGGTTTGCAAGACCAGAAAATCGAATGGAGAAAGATAACAGAAATTTCACTATATTATTATTTTTCAAGTACTGCATACTCAGGAAAAAAAGTACAATTTTGCTTTTTTTGGGAGGGAGGAGTGCCCTGCATACGAAAAAAAGGGGGTAAAATTTACAATTTTAGTCTCCTGGTCCCACAGATGCGAAGATTCTGAGGGAAAACAAGAAAAAAAGGTAAAAGGTTTCTATCAATGATATTTTGGGTTTTGTAAACTCAAAAAATTACAGAAATTTCCAATTTTTGCATTACCACAGGTTTTGCAAACCTAAAAAAAACAAGAGAAAGGATACATTAAATATAAATTATCAGCTAAAATTTTTGACATATGCTGTACTCTGGGCAGTATATTGGGCCTGCTTAACCTGGGTAGCTGCCTAACATATATAATCAAAAAATAAAAATAATTCAGTTACTAAATTTAAAATTATATAGAATTGGTTCAATTTCATTTCAAACGGTCTAAAAACAAGTCACAATCTGCCTGTTTTTTAGCGATTCCAACTCTTTTGCCCAAAAATAGGCTTGACTCCAACTCTTACTCCACAGCCCTTCAATAAATCAATGAAGTGCCTTCTGTTCTGTTTCCCTGTTGAATCTATACTAATATTATAAAGAAGTAATGTTTGTATTGGGTAATCTCTGTAACTACCAAACCTATTTCAAAGTAATGGAGGCAAATTCATAGTGACAGTCCCATCCCTGTTCCAACATAGGATAGTATTTTATGTTGGTGTATATTTATATTTTTGTATTTATATTTTATGTTGGTGTCACGACGCAAGGGAGAGTGCATGAACGAAAAGCTATCTAAAATTGTGATTTTTAGTATACTAAAGGGGCTAGAAACTTGAAATTTGACATGTTTGTTACTTATAAGATGTAAATGCACTCTAAGAACATGTTTTCTAAAAAAAAAATGGAAATTTAAAAGTGTGGAAAGAGAGAAAAGTGTTCTAAATTACGATTTCTATGGAATTGTTAAGGATAGAAATTTGAAATTTGACATGACATCTACTTTTAACACATAAATGGTTGCACAGAACAGTTTTAAAAAAATTGACATTTAAAAAGGTGAAAGCATGAAAAGTGTTCAGAAACATTCTAAATTACGATTTCTATGAAATTGTTAATGATAAAAACTTAGACATTTGACATGATTATGCTACTTCTAAGATGCAAATGTTTGCCCAAAACAGTTGCCTAAATATTCGAAATTTAAAATGTGACAGGAGTAAAAATACTATTTCTAAAATTGCGATTTGTGTAATACAGTTGGTATAGAAACTTAGAATTTGGCATGGTGGTTACATTTAAAATGTAAGTGCTCGCTAAGAACGGCTTCTAAAAAATTCAAAATGTTGAAATGAGCAGAAAACATAGTAAATATGATATAGTTGGATTTATTCAGGTTAGAAACTTGAAACTTAATATTGTGGTTACTTTTCAGATGCACAGTATAAACAGATGATTAAAAATTCAAAAATTTAAAGGTGTGAAATGAGCAGAAAACCCTCTAAATTACAGTTTATTCAGAATTGTTAGGGATAGAAACTTAAAATTTGACATTTCTATTACTTTTAAGACATAAATGCTCACACAGAACAGTTTTTGCAAAATTCGAAATGTTAAAGATTGCAGAAATTTTATTTATTTTTACAGAAAGTTACTTTTTTTTTTTTCTTTTGCATTAATTTAATCAAATTTTCAGTTTAATACTTGCTTCTCTTTGAACCAAAAATTAAACAATAATTAAATTATAATTTAAAAATAACTGTATTTACTTTTTATAGTCTTATTTATGAATAGAAAGTTTCATTTTTTTGCAAAATTTGCAAGATAAAATTTCTAACAATAAGCCTTTTGAAGCAAACAACATATATGTCGTACGGTAATTGGGAAATCCAGCTCTTTGCAAAGAGCCAGTTTAATTGGAGAATCATCTTCCTTTTCCAAATCAGCCTGCTATTTTTCAGGCCTATTCCAAAGAGCCTAGACAGCGTTAGGCTAATTGGAATATGGTCAGTTATTTCTCAATCAGCCTGATAATTTTTAGGCTTATTTCAAAGAGCATAGATAGCATTAGGTTAATTGAAAAATGGCCATGCCTATTTAGAAAATGACCAGCTCTTTGTCAATATATGGTGTTGTACCCAAATCGAACCTGAACACTCCATTCGAAGTCAACCCGAACCTGACAGAAAAATTCTGTTGAACTGTAACCTGATCCTAAAAGGACAAAATAAATTCCTTCGAGTCTTAACCGACCCAAACCGAGTTAGCCCCAGAACCGACAAAAAAATCCATTGAACCATAACCGATCCGAAACGACACAATAAAATTCATCGTAACGCAATCTGATCTAAAGCTGAAATTTCAAGCTAACCCGAACCTGAAAAGTTAAGTTAACCTGAAACCTGACCCAAACTTGAAAACTTTAGTTAACGCGAAACTGTTTCAAACCAAACAGAAAATTCTCATTGCCTCGTAACCTGACACGAACCAGATAAAAAAAATCCATTAAACAGTAATCCAATCCAAACTCAACAAAATAATTTTTGTCATTACACAACCTGATCCGAATCAGAAAATTGTAGTTAACCTGAATCCTGCCCTGAACCAGGAAAAAAATTCTATCAAAACATAATCTGATGCAAACATGACAAAATAATTTCCTTCGTCATGCATCTGATCGAAACTGAAAATTGCAGTTAACTCGAAACCCGACCAGAACCCGACAATAAAAAATCCATCGAACCATAACCTGATCTGAACCTGACAAAATAAATTCTGTCACAACGCATCCTGATCTGAACCTGAAATTTCAAGTACCCCTGACCAAAACCTGAAAATTTAATTTAACCCAAATCCCGACCCAAACCTAAAAATTTATGTTAACCTGAAACCCCATGCAAACCGACAAAAAATTACCATCACCTCAAAACTGACCTGAAACAGACAAAAAAATTCAATGAACAGTAACCTGATCTGAACCCGAAAAAATTAATTTCTTTGAAAGCCAGCCTGAACCAGACAAATATAAATCCATCGATATGTAACCTAATCCAAACTTGACAAATTAATTTTCTTTGTCACGCAACCTGATCCGAACCAGGAAATTGAAGTTAACCTAACATCCCACCTGAACTCTACAAAAAATCAATCCGGACCTTAACCCAATCCAAATCTGACAGAATAAATCCCTTCGTATCATAACTGATCCAAACCAGAAAATTCAAGTTAACCCGAAACCTGACCCGAACCAGACAAAAAAAATCTAACGAATTGTAGCCCAACTTGAACAAATAAATTCCTCTGTCTCATAAGATGATCGTTTTATATCGCACCTGAAAATTGAAGTTAACCCGAAACCCGACCAAATCTGAAAATTAATGCTAACCCAAAGCCCAGCCCAAATCTGAAAATTTAAGTTAGCCCGAAACCTGGCCAAATGAATCCATTGGACCGTAACCTGTTCCGAACCTGACAAAATTAATTCCTTCGTCTTGCAACCCGATCTGATCTGAAAATTCAAGTTTACCTGAAAGCCAACCCAACCAAACATATAAGAATATCCATTGATACGTAATCCAATCCGAACTCGACAAAATAATTTTCGTTGTCACGGAACCGGATCCAAACCAGAAAATTGAAGTTAACTCAGAACCAGACAAAAACACATCCATCAAACCGTAACCCAATCCAAACCCAAAAAAATAAATTTCTTTGTCTGGCAATCCGAAATAAACCTGAAAATCTAAGTTTACCCAAAAACCGACCTGAACCAGAAAATTTAATTTAACTGGAAAACTAAAAACCAAAAATTATTTTGTCAGGTTCGGATCAGATTATGTATTGATGGATTTTTATTTGTTTGGATAGGGTCGGCTTTCGAGTTAACTTCAATTTTCATGTTTGGGTTGGGTTGGGTTGTAAGACAAAGAAATTTATTTTTTCAAGTTCAGATCACGTTATGTTCTGATGGATTAATTTTGTCAGTTTCGGGCTAACTTAAATTTTCAGATTTGGGTTAATATAAATTTTCAGATTCGGTCAAGTTTCGGGTTAACTTCAATTTTCAGGTTCAAATTGGGTTGCGAGATGAAGAAATTTATTTTTTCGGGTTCAAATTGGGCTATGGTTTGTTGTATTTTTTTGTCTGGTTCGGGTTGGTTTTAGGTTGACTTTAATTTACTGGTTAGGATCGGGTTGTTATGCAGAGGAATTCATTTTGTCGAGTCCGATCAGGTTACGTATCAATGGATTTTTATTTGTCTGGCTTGGGTAGGCTTCCGGGTTAACTTTAATTTTCAGGTTTGGGTCAGGTTGCGAGACGAAGAAATTTATTTTGTCGGGTTCGGATCAGGTTACTGTTCAATGGATTTTTTGTCTGTTTCGAGGTGATGGTTATTTTTTGTCGGGCTTCGGGTTAACTTATATTTTCAATTTTGGGTCAGGATTTGGGTTAATTTAAATTTTTTGATGGAATTTTTCTGTCAGGTTTGGGACAACTTTGAATGGAATTTTCAGGTTTGAGTTGGCACACCATATATTGACAAAGAGCTGGTCATTTTCTAAATAGGCATGGCCATTTTTCAATTAACCTAAGGCTATCTAGGCTCTTTGCAATAAGCCTAAAAATTATCAGGCTGATTGAGAGATAAATGACCATATTCCAATTAGCCTAACGCTGTCTAGGCTCTTTGCAATAGGCCTGAAAAATAGAAGGCTGATTGGGAAAAGGGAGATGATTCTCCAATTACACCGGCTCTTTGCAAACAGCCTAGGCTCTTCGCAAAGAACTGGATTTCCCAATTAGCCTACACTGCTGTTTCAGAAAATAGAAATTAATCAGGGATGAATGTGTATTTGGATTTGTATATTTAAATACCTATGCTTATTTTATTGCTATGCTCATTCGATTATGCTTACATTATTTACTTATTATGGAATTGATAAGTTATTTTTCAATGCTAAAGAAATATTTTACTGCAAAAATATCTTGAAAATTTTAAATGGCTTTTTTTTTCTTTGTAAAATTTGTCTGAAAAATGGTAATTTATTATTTCTTGCTAAAACATTATTATACATAAAATTTGTTTTTCTATTAATCAAAAAAATTTTAATAATACATTTTTTTCTAAAACCAATCCCCATACTTTAATTACTTTGTATAATAATTTAAATATTTGTATAATAATTTACTAAAGTTGTAAATTCACAAGAGAAATGCTTAAATTAGAAAATACATATATATTAAAACTTAATAGTTGAACCAGCATATACACTACAACACAGAAGGTTGTACAATTTTTCAATAAATATTGAACTTATACACAGAAACTGAGATATGCAGTATGAATGAGATTGCATTTCCTGCAATATTTTGTATTGTTTTTTTTAACCACTGAACAAAGTTTATATTTCTGGGAAATTCACAAAAGCATTTTTATATGTGAATGAAATTTACAAACATTAATATACAAGTGCTTTAGAATAGAATAGTGTTTTTGATTTCTCTATAAATATTGTAATTAATTGCTCCATAATGAACAATTTTCTTCTTCAGTTCTGTTTGAAATTTGCTTAAATCTTCACCTTTGACACCATTTTTTTTTTATTGGTGTCAAAGTTGGAGACTGTTTTTGTAATACTTGAATCGGAATAAATAGCTCTAAATTTTGTACATTTAAGTGTGTAAGTGGTTTCATGAATGTGTCAGTAAATAACCAGTTTAGATTTCAAAAATACAATAAAAAAGAAAGAAAAGATTCTATTTATCCTGAATTTATTTGTCAAAATATCCAACAATATCCGGCGATATTTATTCTTCTGTTTGTTTTGACTGATAATATCATATTTTATGAACAATAATGAATTGGTGAATGTTTCAGATAAAAGCTAGTTTGGATTCTAGAAAAACTGCCACTAAAGAAATATTTTTCCAAGATGAAACTTTCTGATGTATTCAAGTAGTCATTTTTATAGGCTAAAACATAAAACTTTCAGGTTTCACTATTGAAGTTATTTGCAATCGAATAGTGTTTTTCTTTTAGTTAGTATTTCTTTTAGTATCTGACCTTGCTTTATAATCAGTTGCTCCCAGATGTTGACCTTTTTAGCACTGTTGCATCTGAAAAATTGGTTCAAAATGACAACTTTGACATAATTTTCAGAAGGATCATTTGCCTTTATAGGAGAAAAGGAAATTCTATTTGATTTTTTAGTATATGAATAATACATGCAAAATTTGGGTAACTATAAAAAAATAACTTTATTTCAGAAAGTAGTTAACACTAGTACTGCGATAGGGGTCATTTTGAGACCTGAGCACTTTTGTCCGTTAATTACTTTTGTTTGATTGGAAGAAATTTTTTTACTTTTCTGCTTTTTTTTTTTTACTACACTGTGACATGATAAAACGATTTTAGAAAGAAAATAACAACTAGTTACAACAATATACCTTTATTTAAGATATTCAAACTTCTCACCATCAGCTGCAATGCACATTTGGATCCTTTATTGAATTTCACGTTGCACACGTTGAAGCATAGAGGTTGACACAAGCATCCATAATGCGTCGTTTAAGGTCCTGCAATGTTTGTGGAGGGGTCGCATATACCTGCTGTTTCATAACTGGTTGTCTCTTTCTTTCTAAGATTATTTTGTCATATCACAGTGTAGGAAATCATGAAAAAACAAATGCACATTTTAACCATTTTATTCTTCGCATTAATGTCCACAATGTGTTTATTTTTACTAAATCGATCATGCTATACAACTTTGGAAATCACTTGTTTTCCCTATCTCTTTCCGTTTTCGAAATAGGAATGCTAACTCTGCAGTGTACCACCAGGCGGCACCATGGGCGATTTCATTCAGTAGTGCATGTCTACTTTATTGTATTTAGACACCACTTTTATGAATATAGCAGCAGTTGTTCCGAAGTAAAGAGGGTAGCAAGGGACTTAAGTGGGCATACTGTATATATACATATATCTTTGAATTTCAAATTACATTAAACAAGTTCTTGCACTAGTATTTCACTGGCACCCGGCTAACCAAAAAGTACCTTAATATCTATGATACTTAACAGTTATTACTTCTTTCATTAATATATATTTGTTTTGTCTCTATTTTCTTCTTCATGATATAATTTTACAAGTGAATTGGTAAATATAAACTACAGGAAGCTCAAAAAATTTAATGTTCAAAATATTTATTTATGGAAAATTAATGTTGATGTTTGTAATAACAGACTATATAATTTTTATTCTTTATTAATAAAAATTGACACCTTATCATTTAATGGTATAAAGTGTTTATTAATATAATGAAATTTCCATGTTCCATATCACTTATTTTTACATTTAAGTGGTAAATATATCCTGATCCACTTACAATATAGCATCTAAATAAAATAATCTTAATATAGAAAATTTCTGATATATTGTGACCTTTTGAAATTACTACATTTTCAAACTTTCTGACTCAATGATTGTCAGGTCTAAGTTATGAAACTGGTTAATAATGAATAGATATTTAAATCTTAACCAACCTAGAACAGCAATTGTACATGTCATTTTTTATGTATTTGTTGATCCCTTTATGTAATTAATAACCATTTTAAATATTTTATATATCAAATTGACAGAGTGATCCCAGATAATCTAATACCCATACCTAGATAGGATATTTTATATTTAGAACATCTAATTATTAGATTTCATTTTTAATATTCCCAAAGTAACTCTTGCATTTTATACATTTCTAATTTATTTTTAAGAAAAATTACCAAAGAACAACAAAAAATAAACTTTTAAATACAATTTGGCTTTCTCCTAACACATTTGTAAAAACTCTGCATGAGACTGTAATTGTGCTAATTGTAGAAATTTTTATTTATTGTTATATTAGCAAAACCCGCTTTTCTCACGTAATTGTTGAAATATACTATGTGATATTCATTCGTCTATTTTTGTTAGAGAAAATTATACTGCTATGGATAATTCTAAAATTACTAATTAGGCTTCATGTTGAGTAAACTTCACTCTTATTCTGCATTAGGCGAACTTAAGACTTAAATGATGAGAAGAGATAAAATTAATTCCAAATAAATGGTAATTTAGAATGTATTTTGAAGGTTATATATTGACTTAATTAGCATTGCACTCGATAAAAGTATTGATATAAATAGTATGGGTAGGCTTGCAATTGTTGTGAGATATGCATCAATAAATAGTTCAAAAGTCGATGAAGAACTTTCCGTTCTTGCTTCTATGAATGACACGACCAAAGGCACTGACATTTTTCATCAAATATTATTACTAATGTTTACTAATTTCAAAAATGGGCCAGTATTGGATTTAAAAAGTAAATTGCTTTCCATAACAACTGATGTTGCTCAAGCTATGAGGAGAAAAAAATATTGGATTTGTGAACCTAATGGAAAATAAACTTGGCCGTTTACTTTTGTTGTTTCATTGTATCATACATAAAGAAAATTTATTTCCAAAGACCTCTACACAACAACTTAAAGATGTAATGGGAAAGGTTGCTATGATCGCAAATATGATAGTAGCATGATCAGCATTAGTACACAGGCGCTTCAAAGCATTTTTGAAGGAAATTGAATCGAAATATGGAGATTTGCTGTTACATTCGGAAATACGATGTTTAAGTCAAGGATAAGTTCTTAATAGTTTTCTAAAGTGTTTTGATGAGATACAAAAATTTCTTTACGAAATTGGTGAAGATGATCTCTGATTCAATGATAATGAATGGTTTGTAAGACTTTTGTTCTTAACAGACATAATGAACCATTATAATGATTTCAACCTACGACTTCAAGGAAATAACCACACAATTTTGAAAATGTACGAAGAATGGAAGAGTTTTTCTTCAAAATTAATATTACTTGAAACGGACATAAAAGAGAAAGAATTTCGCTTCTTTCCCTTGTGAAAAGGGCAACACGAAAAATAAAATATCGATGAGAGCAATCTAATATGTCCGAAAGTTGGATTTCGGGCATTAAAAGTGAATTTAAAGTTGATTTATTAATTTTAAGAAGCACAGCGAAATGTTTACTTATATAATAAATTACGATGAAATAGAAGAAAATGTCTTAGATTTGCAGTAGGGGAGACTGGTACACAGTGGACCATTTTTTCAGTTATTTTTTTTTCTCTTTAACGGACAAATTGATCTTCATGAAAATATTTTGGAATATTCCTCAAACCTTTATAAATTCATCATAATCTTCTCAGAACATAGTTTTCAATACATTTTTCAAAAAAAAAGTTTTATATGCACTCTTATTGTGGACCAGTGTGCCCCAGATGTGGGGCACACTGGTCTATCCACCAGAGCACAGTGGACCGATATTAGGTATTATATGAAATACAATAATATATATTTTTCATTAATCTAATCCTTTTTTATTTCCTCTTTGCCTGCAAAGTAGCATAGTAATATAAATTTATAAGTAACATTTTGAAACAAAAACAAAAAAAATCAATTATATTTTGAAAATAATAACAGATTACACAAAAACAATTGCAATTTAATTGAAGTTATTTCTTAAGTACAAAAAAATCAGGGCACATTAAAATTTGCAAATGAAATTACAAAATACTTATAAGTAAGATTGAGCCTGAAATTTCCCTGAAATACTTTTGGGTCTGGGAACAACATTATGAAATCATTGTCATCAACAACAGATTCATCTACAGTTTTGGGAAAAATAAACTGATTTCCATTCAATTTGCGTCTCATGAATCTTACTTGAATAGAATCATCGCCAATTAGACTACAGTTATATTTATAACAGACAGTAAATACAAAACAAAATATTTCTTACTTTGTTAAATAAATTGTTATTTTTCTTTGTTTACTTTATTTTACAGTTAAATAATTACTTTAAAACAATATTTCTTTATATTATATATATATTTCATTATATTATAACCAATTATTAAATATTTTGAACATTCTGCATTACAGGAGCAGAGTGGATTGTGGACCACTGTGCCCTAAGAGTGGGTGGTCCACTATGCCCCATGTTGAAGTTCAATAAATAATCATATTAATATTGTTTATAGCTTTCTTTTAAACATATTAACTTTAAAGTTAAATAAAAACAAGTATCTTAGCTTTGCAAAAAAGCTGTTTTGTCTTATTTATCTACAACCTTTAATTACTAAAAAAATTTTAAAAGATGAAGAAAAATTTGACTTTTAGAAGCTCAAAACAACCAATCAGGATAAAATAGTTAAATCTAAGCTAAACATATTTTCTGAAGGCTATAAATAATCAGTGCAGTGCTGTTGTCTATTAGAATAGAAGTTTTAAAAAAATTAAATAAATAAAATATTGGAGGATGGTCCACTATGCCCATAGGTCCAGTGTTCACCGGTCTCCCCTATTTTCAGTTTCTTAAAGTTGGCAGTTTTAGTTTAGAAGTGATTGACTTTAAAAGTTCAGCGTTATGGACGAATAAATTCAAGACATTGCGGAAAGATTTGGAAAAATCAGAAGATAGATCTTTCCACGATATCAGCGTGTTGGGCCTCACTTTCTTCGAAGTTTTCAACTCTGAAATAATTGGCATTGACATTTTGTCCGCATTTGGTTCAACTTATAAATGTGAGCAAATATTTTAACACATGAAATTTATTTTAAGTAAGAACAGGAACAGCTTAACTGCTGAAAATTCAGATGCTTGTATTCGTCTAAAGACAACTAACTATACACCAGACTTGAATGAATTGACGTCCAAAGTTCAGCATCAAGGGAGCCATTGAAGAGAAAGTAAAGTTTATTCAGTTGTGTTTCTTTCATAATTGTTATAATTTTATTTTTTGTGTTTAAAATTTAAAAAGGCGTATGATAATTATTTCCTCAATAAATTTATCTTATTATTCACCAAAAAAAGACTGTTTTCAAATGAAAATACCACTGACCCGAAACGTCTTCTTAATACACATATTTTGGTTGGTTGTGACCCGCAGCCGAAAAAGATTGCCAACCCCTGATTTAGACCGTTATCTGCTCCTTTTTCACCTTTAAATTTCTTATGTTTATTAAGCTGTTTTTACTGAGAATCTGCCTCTTAAAAGTTACTACTATACTAAATTTCAAGTTTTTAACTCGAATAAATCCAATTAAATCATAATTTAGAGCATTTTTAGAACGTTTTCCACTCATGTCAACCTTGTAAATTTCGAATATTTTAGAAACCGTTAGCAATCATTTGCATTTTAAAAGTAACCACCATACCAAATATCAAGCTTCTATACCAACTGTATCATATAAATCGCATTTTTTAAAACTTTTTTTGCTCCTGCACGCTTTTAAATTTCTTATTTTTAGAAAACTTCTGGGCAAGCATTTGCGTCTCTAGAGTAACAGCCATGCCAAATTTCAAATTTCTAGCCTTAACAGTTCTAAATAAATCGTAATTTAGAACGCTTTTCGTGCTTTCACACTTTTAAATTATAATATTTTCAAAAACTGTTCTGTCCGACCATTTTTGTTTTAAAAGTAACTGCCATTAAAATTTCAAGTTCCTATTCCTGACAATTTCAATAAAATCATCATTTAGAACACTTTTAGAATGCTTTCCTCTAATTTCACACTTTTAAGTTTTGAATTTCTTTACAAACCATTCTTAGCGAGTATTTGTAACTTAAAAGTAATCGCTATGCCAAATTTCAAGTTTCTGGTTTTTCAGTATCACAAAAATAGTCATTTAGAACATTTTTTTCTCCTTCACCCTTTTAAATTTCCATTAAAAAAAATTATCTGTGTGTGCATTTGCATCTTAAAAAGTGGCAGCCATGTCAAATTTAAAGTTTCTATCCTTAACAATTCCATAAAAATTGTAATTTAGAACGTTTACAGAACACGTTTTCCTCACCTCCACGTAACCACTTTTAAATTTCGAATTTTTTAGAAACTGTTCTTAGAGAGCATTTACATCTTATAACCATCTCAAGTAACTACCTTGCTAAATTTCAAGTTTCTAACTCCTTCAGTATCACAAAAATTGTAATTTTAGAATGTTTTTGCTTCTATAATCCTCCTCAGGTTTTGACACTAACATCATCTGTAGCCTATTTTAGAGCAGGGATTGTCCAGGTCAATTTTCCACCATCACTTTTGAAATTGGTTCAGTAGTTCCAGAGATTCCATAGAGAATGTAATTTAGAATGTTTTTAGAACGCTTTTCGCTCATTTCACTCGTTTAAATGTCGAATATTTTGGACACTGTTCTTAAAGAGCATGACACCTTATAAGTAACTACCATTTCAAATTTCTAGCCCAATTACTATCTCAATAGTTGCAAGTTCAGAAAGTTTTTCATTATCGCCCCCTCCTGTCGATAGTTGCACCGATATAAATTATAGCCTATGTTAGAGCAGGATTGTCACCATCACATTTGAAATCTGTATGGTAGTTCCAGAGATTCCATAAAAAAATTGTAATTTAGAACGTTTTTAAAACATTTTTCGTTCATTTCACCCTTTTAAATTTTGAATTTTTTGGAAATTGTTCTTAGACACCATTTACACTTTATAAATAACTACCATGCCAAATTTCTAGCCCCTTCAGTATCACGAAACTCGCAATTTTAGAAAGTTTTTTGCTCCTTTACCCCCTGGAGGTAGTGGTATTGACATAATTTAAAGTCTATGTTGGAGCAGGGATCATCACGGTCAATTTACCACCATCACTTTTGAAATTGGTTTGGTGATTCCAGGGATTACCCCCTATAAACAAAACTAGTCGGACGTGTCAATCCCAAAACTTTCTTCTATCTCACACAGGTTTTCCATACACTAAAAACGAATCAGCACCGATTTATATCAAGGTCTAACTGAATCTAAAGTTTTATTAAATTCTGTGCATTTGTTGTTCAGATATGACTATCACTAAAATCCTGTAAATCCTGAAAAATGCAGTACAGCAGCGCCAACTGCTGGGAGATTTAGACCAAAACCTTATTAACAACAACTTATGTCAACGTCTAACTCAATCTGAAGTTTGATGAAATCCGTGCATTAGTTCTTGAGATAGAGTTATCGAGAAAATCATGAAAAAAGTAGCATAGCAGTGTCACCTGTTGGCCTATTTACACTAAAACGTTACCACCATCTATTTATGTTAAGGTCTAACAGAATCTGCAGTTTGATAAAATTCCGTGCATTAGATCTTGAGATACAGATCTCGTGAAAATCATGGAAAAAGTAGCATAGCAGCGCTACCTGTTGGGATATCTACACAAAAACGTAATCAGCGTTTATATATGTCAAGGTCGAACTGAACGTGAAATTTGATGGAAATAGGTGCATTAGTTCTTGTGATAGAACTATTGCGGAAATCGCGAAAAATGCAGCGTAGCAGCGCGACCTGCTGGAAGATTTTCACCAAAAACTAATCAGCTTCAATTTATATCAGGGACTAACTGAATATAAAGTTTTATTAAATTCCGAGCATTAGTTCTTGAGATATAACGCCCAGAAAATTTATGTCACAGACAGACATTTTCTAAAAACAGTCAAATCGTGTTTATGACCTTCTGAAACGTATAAATCAGTCGAAAACTGTTACGAATCCAATACTTTCTTGAAAAGATACAAGAAAGTATAAACAAACAAATATGTTACTTCTTTATAATATTAGTATAGATTGCTGACACAGATGATTGGAACTCTACTGAAGATACAGTGAAAGTATATATAAAGATAATTCTTGTCATAAGACTATTTTATGCATTTTAAATTCTTTTTTATAAAATAGCAAAATAATTATAAAAAATAAAAATATATACATAGTTTGGCTTTCCCTTAGCAGCTTTGTACTTTGCATATGAATATGTTGAACTCTTCATGTAAATAAAGCCAATTAAAATATTTTCCATTTTAATAGTTTTAGTTTTTGGTAAATAAAAATAAAGTATGTTTCCAGACATTGCGAATACATCTAATTAGAATATTCTAGCTTTGTAAAATCTAATAATGAGGCTTAAGTATAATGCTGACATTATAGCTTTACACATTTCTAATTCCTTTTTATAAAAAATGGCAAAAGAACTAAAATAAATGGAGAAAACATAATTTTGCCTTCACCTAACAGATTTATAAAAATACTTTGCATATGATTGTAGTTGTGCTAATTTAAAGAGCTAAATTCAAATGTACCAAAAATTTATGTATTTAATCATTATTATTATTTTATTAATAACATTGTAGTGGCATTTTTTATATAAACATTTGAAAATTCATAATTCCTATATGATATGCATACATTTTTATTTATATTACAGGTGCAGATATTTGTGAAGTCTATTTTTAACTTATAGTGAAAGGATTTGTGAAGATAAATTTTGCCCAAACACTATATATATATTTTTTTTCAATAAATTTTCCCATAAAAATACTTGTTCAATAAGGAGCATTTTAAGTTTCCGAACTATTGGAGAATAGCATATTTATCTTCATTTCCAAATGAAAATTACTGGTTATAATTTAGACTACCACTTGTTTTGCTAACAAGTTGTTGTAATCAAAAATATATTACTGTGAAAAGTTCTTGGATATATATTTTCAGTGTGTTTTCTCAGTAAGTAAAATATACCTTTTTTAAGCATAAATAAAGAATTTGACTAATTATATGATACTACATCACTGTTGCTATCTCTATCTTAATTTATAACTGCAATGATCTATATAGAAAACTTCCTCGGAAATCCTTATTGGAATGTCTAATATATATCATTGCAATGAATGGCTTATTCCATTAAATATGTTTCATTTCTATTGAAAATAAAAGTAACTTAAATGTATATGTATATATTTCGTTGTATTTTAATAACTTCATAATGCAATTACTGGAAACCTTCTATACACACATTAAAAGCCTCTTTTCATAGAAAAAAAAATTCATATTTGTAGTGTTTATAAACCTCTTCTAATCGCAAAACAAAGTGTATAAACAAATGAAGTGCAAAACAAATTGTGTAGTTAAAAATCTAATTTAACTTTAAACCAGAGATTTTTGCAGCAAAGCATCCACTCAGAAATTTAGTTTTAAAAAGTACTATTATACTGCCAGAAAGGAAAAACCTTTCATTTGTAAAGTTTAAAATAAGAGATTTTTGTTAAATATAAATTAAATATCTTTAATTATTACCATTCTTTTGAAAGGTATGTAATAAATGATTTCTCAAAAAATTCATTTAAATCACCATTCTTTTGTGAGGTGTGTAACAAATGATTTTTCAAAAAATTTATTTAAATCGCCATTTGTGTCAGAATACAAAAGAGAAACTTTTTTATAATTTATATTTGCATCACAGTGTCCATAAAAATGAGAAACTTTTCACTTGTGACATTTTTAGTAAAGGATTTTCTTACAACTCTAAATTAAATGACCACTTGTAAATTGATCCGAAAGAGAAAACATTCGTTTGTGAGGTTTGTAATAAAATGTATTCTCAAATACCTAGTTTAAATGTTCAGCTGCCTATTCACAGTAAAAAGAAACCTTTTACTTGTGATGTATGTAGAAAAAGGTTTTCTTATAAATCTGTCTTAAATGTCCACATGCGTATCCATACTACACAGAAACCTTTCATTTGTGAGGTGTGTAAAAAAGGATTTGCACAAATATCTAATTTAAATACTCACAGGCGTGTTCATACTAAAGAGAAACCTTTCAGTTGTGAAGTGTGTAAAAAGGAGTTCGCCCGAATATCTAATTTAAATACCCACAGGCGTGTTCATACTGGAGAGAAACCATTCAGTTGTGAGGTGTGTAACAAAGGGTTTTCCGAAAAGTCTACGTTAAATCAACACTTGCGTTTTCATACTAAAGAAAAACCTTTCTCTTGTGAGGTGTGTAACATAGGGTTTTCCGAAAAGTCTAACTTAAATCAACACTTGCATATTCATACTAAAGGCAAACCTTTCTCTTGTGAGGTGTGTAACAGAGGGTTTTCCCGAAAATCCTATTTGAATACCCACAGGCGTGTTCATACTGCAGAGAAACCATTCAGTTGTGAAACGTGTAACAAAGGGTTTTCCCAAATATCTCATTTAATTACCCACAGGCGTGTTCATACTGGAGAGAAACCATTCAGCTGTGAGGTGTGTAACAAAGGGTTTTCTGATAAATCTTATTTCAATGACCACCTGCATGTTCATACTAAAGGGAAACCTTTCAGTTGTGAGGTGTGTAGCAAACGATTTCCTAAAAAATCTTCTTTAAATAACCACCAGCGTGTTCATTCTAAATAGAGACCATTCAGTTGTGAGGTGTGTAGGAAAGGGTTTTCTGCTAAATCTAATTTAAATAACCACCTGTGTGTTCATACTAAAGGGAAACCTTTCAGTTGTGAGGTGTGTAACAAAGGGTTTTCTCGAAAATTTACTTTAAATAACCACATACGTATTCATACTGAAGTGAAACCTTTCTCTTGCGAGGTGTGTAACAAAGGAATTTCCCAAAAATATGATTTAAATACCCACAGGCGTGTTCATACTGAAGAGAAACCATTCAGTTGTGAGGTGTGTAACAAAGGGTTTTCTCAGAAATGTAATTTAAATGACCACCTGTATGTTCATACTAAAGTGAAACCTTTCAGTTGTGAGGTGTGTAAGAAAGGGTTTTCTCGGAAATTTACGTTAAACAACCACATGCGTATTCATACTAAAGAGAAACCATTCAGTTGTGAAGTGTGTAACAAAGGGTTTTCTGATAAATCTAATTTATATCACCACCTGCGTATTCATACTAAACAGAAACCTTTCAGTTGTGAGTTGTGCAACAAAGGTTTTTCCCGAAAATCTTATTTAAATATTCACATACGTATTCATACTAATTGAGACTTTAGCATATTTCACAGACAATTCAGTTTATATATCATTTTCATGTCTAACGAAAGTTGTATGTGTCATTTGGAGACTTTATAAGTAAAATTTGAATTTAAACATGGTTAATCATAATAAAAGAAAATTTTCATTTGTAAAGACTGTAATGCAATATTTTTTTTTATATTTTGTTTGAAATGTAACCATGCATGACGTAGAAAAATAGATAAAGCAGTTATACAATCATTTATTCTGAAAATAAATGTCTTGTTTATAAAATACTGTTTGCACTTTTTATTATTTAATGTTGTTCATATAAGCAATCTTTGGAGGTATCCTAATTATTAATGTTAGTAAAATGTAGTTAGATTGCACTTATCAAAATTAATTTAGCTTTGTTTTTTAGCAGAACTGGTGACTTCGTTAAGTGTATTGTTAAACTGCTAGCAATCTGTCAAGTCGTCCATAACTGATTAAGATAAACAAAAAAATCGTTTTATAAAGATTCAACTGTTAACAAATAATAAATTTCTTGAATCAGCTCTTGGCGTAGAATATTTCGCATAGTGACTGAACTGCTGTTTGTTTGGCGCCTTAAACAGAAAACTTTCTTTTTCTATCATTTACTAGTGTATCACTTAAGGAGAAGTGATAGCACCAATGAAGTGCCTATTTAGCTTATTTCAAGTGCAGTCACACCATCCTTTTTGTACTTCGGTGCTTGCATAATTTACTTTCAAAATTCTTTCCTTCTGGCTTACTACCATTGAAAGTTAGAATACTAACCAGCCGCCCACTCTGAAATTTATACTAGGCACTTAACCCTTTAACCTTTTGAAAGCAGTTCTCTTTTCTACCGAAAAAAATTCTTTTGGGTACTTGGTAATCTTTCCTTAAAACCTGTCCTGATATTTTCAATTGTCCCCAAACTTTTGAGAACAACCTTTTTCTTCCCCCCTGCTTGGATTTTTTGCATACGATTTTTCCTATGTTTGGGAGGCGTGTACAAATACAATGGCTGTTCGTACTGGAAAAGGATTGCTTATTGCAGGCAGTATGTCAAAAAATGTCTTTTCATATCCTTGAAAGAAAAATCCAGGGAATGTTTTGCTATCGAAGTTAATTTTATGTTTAAACCAACAGATTCAAATGAATATTTTGAATGAAATATGAATGGTTTTTACAGTTACAAAATTTAGCACGTAATTTAATTTGTCTATTAGCGATATACATCAAATGTGTTTTTTTAGGTTTTCATAATTTATATTTCCAGATATGAAATCGCATGTTGTTACATAGCAAACTAGTCGTTGGGGGCCACCGTAATACTTACCCATCATGGATATGCATAATGTAAAATATTAAAATAAAAATGTGTAAACTACTTATAAAATGCATTGCAATTCAAATAAAATCGGGGCTTGATGACGTCACAAACTTTAAAGGCTCGATTACTCAATTGCTTGAAAGAGGTTTTTCCTTATAACTCCAAAAATAATAATCCTATTAACTAGCGGTTTATTGCATCTGATTAAGCGTCAAATTTCCAATTAAAATATCTCTTTGAAGTGAAATTTGGATGAAATACAGGGTCATGAAAAATCGAAGAGTGTGGAAAATAGGATTCCAAATATCTCGGCAACTAATTATCCGATCGACTTCATGCTTTATGTAAAATTTATGTTTTTTTATTGTCTTTTATATTCATTTCTTAAAATAAACAATTTCGAAAATTTTTATATACCTTTTATCAGAACGAATATTTCGAGGGTCCGAATAAAATAGTTCCGGTTAATCGAGGTTAATGAAATGAAATAGGCTTCTTCCCATTATTACATACTAAGTACATACCAAATTGCAAGTCTCTATCTCAATTTTTTCGGGAGATAGAGCGTTTACAGACACACACACACACAGACACACAGACACACAGACGGACGGCAAAAATTTTTTTCTAAAAATATGTTTTTCGGAATCTCCAGTGTCTGAAACGTGTAAATCCGTCAAAAAAAATTTTTCGATTTTCAAAACGATTACAAGACTTACCCTATACTACGTATGATGGGTAAGTAAAAATAGTAATATTTTTGTTTAATCTCATTTGTTCATTCACTTTTTTATTATTTGTATAGAATATTCGTTCTTAAAAATTTAACGGAATAAAATTTATGTGTTTTGGAAGAGATATATATAAACATGAAAGCAACATTTTAAGATGAATTTTTTATTAAAATGTATACATATTTTTGCGAGGAGGGGGTTTTTCAAATCTTTGTTCATTTGTAAACAACATTACATTTTTATTTGAAAAATATACATTCTGTAATAGAATAATGGAATATTTAATTGTGTATGAAACTGTGATATTCCTGTTAGTTTTTAGAAGTTTTTCACGAATTGTGTAGATTTCTGTATTTACATTTAACTTTCTTGACGTTTCATTTTTTTAATTTACTAAAACATTTGTTAATTATACATAATAATTAAATAAAAATTTAGACTGATTAACAAAATTCATAAATGAATTCAAGCACTACTGAATTTTTGAATTTTTTAAACTTTTGACATACGAAATGCTAATGCATGTAAATGTTATATATATATATATATATATATATATATATATATATATATATAGTATGAGACATTACATTCTTTTATAATGATATGAATGAATCCGTATAATAGCTTTAATAAATTACATCTTTATTTTTATTTGAAAATGATATCTTTAACGAAATATATTTGAAGAAAGTGCTTTAGGAAGAATGTTTCAGGATTTTCTTGATTAAATATCTAAAATAATAGTTTAAATGAAAAGACTTACAAAAATATAACAAGTAATTGAACATTAGAAAGTTATAATCGTTATAAATGTTATATATGGTGATGGAACGACAAAATTGACGTATGTAAAATAACAACTTGAATAAGAATTTAACCATTTATTTATTTTATAATTAATCTGTTTTCACGAATTATTATTTTAACATCTAAATATCATTTCTTGAACTAGATTTATAGACAAATAACAGAGAATTCCAAATTTTTGTCTGTCTAAATACGCATAACTTATTTCAAAATTACATTTCAGGACATTCCTTCCTGTAGAATATATATGTGTGCATATATATTTAATAGGAAAAGATAACACAATTATTAACTTAAATAAGTCCATTTTTACTCCATTAAACGATGGGTACGTAGATACACCATTATATTTTCTCAATATGCCCACCGGAAATCAAAGATTCTGGATTCGAATCCGGTCTTAAGCATTTTTTCGCTCAGTTGGAAAAATTCAATTCGTATGATATCTTTACCAGTCAATATGATTGAGAAAAAATAATAGTCTATATATGTACCCATCGTTTAATGGAGTTCCATTACCTGCGATATATTCTGCTGAGCAGTCTACATAGTAGACCAGATGTTATTGCTAATAACTTTATCTGAGCAAAATATACCCACCAGTTGTTCTTCCAGATAGCTCAAACGGTAGAGCATTGGCAATTTAAGTGAAAAGCTCTCGTTTTGAATCCCCTCTCGGACATTTTTTCGCTCAGTTGGGAAAATTCGATTCGTAGGATATCTTTACCAGTTAGTATGATTCAGAAAAAATAATAGTACATCTATGTACTCATCGTGCAATTATTTGTTCCCATCAAATAATTAACTCTGATAAGAAAGGAAAGTTTTTGCTACGTTCAAATTCATACATAATATAAGGAAAATTCCGTCTAGGGCAGTAATTTCTAAAGTTTTTGTTTTCTTAGTTAACTTTTCAATGTAGTATAAGCTTCACTGTACTACACAGAATTTTCTCTGTATTATATAGGAATTTGAATGTAACAGTTAATTTTCCTTATTACTTATTATTATATATACTTTCTTATATATTTTTATGCTAACTTTCAAATTGAATTTTTAATTTTAGCATTTGCACAATTTTTCTATAATTTTCTCATTTTATCACTTATTGAGCTTTTTCTTCTTCTTCAAATTGAAAAAGAAAGTTAATAAATTAACAATCTGAATTACATTTACATTGTATGAACTACAATATTACAAGTTAGATTAGATTTTATGGATTACAATACAGGGATCGATCCAGGCAAAATTTGGAGCCTATTTAGGAACCCTTCATAAAAATCAATTTAATAAATCAGATCCCTTCACGAAAATCTATTTAATAAAACAGGTGCCTTCACAAAATTCCTCTTAATAAAACAGAGCACTTCACAAAATTTCGCTTACTAAAATAGGCCGCTTTATTATATTCCGCCCCGAAAAAATGCCCAAACCAGGATTCAAACCCAGAACCATTGACTGAAAATACCAATGCTCTACTGATTGAGGTACCTGGGCCTCGACAACCGGCTGGCATATTGTGGTAAGATAACTTTATTGGCAATAGTATATGGTCTGCCATGTACACAGCTCAGCAGATTATACTGAAGGTAATGGTACTCCATAAAAAGATGAGTATGTGGATACACTATTATTTTTTTTCAATCTTGCCCGCCGGTTGTCGACCCAGGTAGCTCAATCGATAGAGCATTGGCCATTTCAGTCAAAGGTCCGGGTTTGAATATCATCTTGAGTTTTTTTCGCTCAGTTGGAAAAATTCCATTCGTATGATATCTTTACCAGTCTGTATGATTGAGAATAAAATAATAGTGCATCTATGTACCCATCGTTTAATGGAGTTCTATTTCCTGTGGTACATTCTGTTAACCTGTCTACATGGCAGACCAAATGCTATTGCCAATAAGGTTATCCGAGCGAAATATGCCCGCCAGTTGTCGGCCCAGGTAGCTCAATCGGATGGTTGATATATGACGATCTACTATCTACTAGGGTATACGCCCTAGTCGGAGAGTGCCCTCCGTGGGGGGTCTTCCTAAGGGATCCTAACACGTATTTACGGCAAGGTTAGAAGAAAACTCTGAACGGTTAGGTCGACGAGCGCGACAGGGGGTTTGAATCCAGCACCTCCTGTCAAAGAACTTTGAGACCAGAACCTCTCAGCCACTGGGTAGTTCAATCGGTAAATATTTTCAATTTAAGTCGAAGGTTCTGGGTTTGAATCCCGCCTTGCGCATTTTTTTAGCTGAGTTGGAAAAATTCAATTCGTATGATATCTTTACCAGTCAGTATGATTGAGAAAAAATAATAGTGAATCGTGATTTCATTTTCAAGTACATCAATTTTTTATTTTATTTTTTTTTTTTTTGGGGGGGGGGGGTTCGTTCATCTCATGAAACCCTATTACACTTGCTCCGTTGTCTGTCCGTCACAGAGCCATTCTCAGAAACTATGTAACTTACAGAGTTGAAACTTGGTGTATATCTAGCTGAATATTAGCTATGATGAAGCTCAAAATATTGAATTTCGAAAAAATCATATTATTTTCATAGAGATAAAAACCCAAAATTCTAACAGCCTTTTAATATTAAATTTAAACATATATCGTTAAAGCAGCTGTCAAAAATTTAAAATCCACAATGAAATTCTTTCTACAATAATTAATTTTCTATGAATGATTTCCACGTGAAAAATGAAAATGAAATAAAAAGTTTCACCAATTGAAAAAACTATTAATATGAAATAAAAATGATTGACGTCATAGTGGTAATAAAACAGAAAATCTCAAAGATTTCTCAATAATACAAGGAATATGAGTATGTGTATGTGCACAAAGCAGATTGATATCACGTCATTAGAGAATTAAAAAGAAAATCTGACGTCATATTGGAAGTTTTACGAATTTTTCAAATGTTTGACAATAATACAAAGCGAGTATCAATATGAGTAATAGAGAATAGTAAATATATGAGTTTGAGAAACATATTGAATCATGATAAAAATCCGATTATGAAAATATTCGCATATTTTTACATTTTGAAGGTGTACAACATGTTTAATTTTGAAATTATTTTTTTAAATATCACATTTAGTCCGCATGGCAGATATTATTATGACAGAATATAATAGCGCGCTTCGCCCGCTATCGGGCTTGTTTATATATTCGAAAAAAAGCAAAAATAGACCAGTAATTTTTTACTTTATATTAAACATGGCTTTTTTTTTGTTGCTAAATGAAATTTATTTGTATTTATTAAAGAAAGGATAAAGTGTTTTTAAAAGAATATTAAATGAAACCCTTTGAGCGATCTTCGATCACACTTACCCACTTTTTTTTTTTAAGAAAGTTACTTGGAGATTTTATTTACTCAAAAAAGTAAGATAAGATTAATAAATTCAATTAAAGTTTTATTTCTGAAGATATATTTTACCTTCTGATGCGTTAATGAAATTTGAAGATGAAACTGATTTTTAATGTGTCCAATTAACATTCTTTGTATATTTTTTACCTTTCTGTCCATAAATGTTTTATCTGTCTCTCTTTTGAAGCGCAGGGTTCCTTCCCATAATTTGTAGTGCCTTGCGAAATATATCTTTAAAAAATATTTATTTAAAAAAAATCTTCATGGTGTAATAAAAAGGAAAATGTTATATTTCAAGTGAAATCTCACATTTAATTGAAAATTTAAATTCTGTGCTCTTGCCCCATTTTCTTTTTTAAATAAATACCAATTCAATTTAAACTCAATTTTAAACATTGTAACTGAAACAGAATAAAAATGTTTTGAAACATTAACAAATGGTCCATAATAGGTTTGTTCTTAATTTTTTTAACAATCTCTTTTTTTAAATGAGTGATTTATATTTGCGTGAGCAATCATGCGGTTTGTTTATTGTATATGTGATGTCGTATTATTGAAGCCACTCTTATCGAGTAAAATGTATATACATGTTAAAAATATTTTCATTTGTCCAATTACCCTGTTAAAATATGCAGCAAACTGTCCAGTTATTTGACCGTTTTTATAATAAACGGTTTCATAATCATAATTAATCTCTATTTTGATCAATGAGATGGCTTCATAATACAGTCAAATGAGAGTTTTCTATAAAAACGGCCAAATAACTAGACAGTTTGCTACAGATTTTAATAGTACAAATATACATTCATTCCTTTACTTATTTAAACATATACAGTAAATCCCCTCCTCCCCCCCATCCCCACCCCCACAAAAAAAATTAATTACCTTTTGGAGATACATAAGCAATATAAATAGAAAAATGTGTTTTTAGTGCCGAGAGACTCGGGAATTTCGTAAAATTCAAAGTTTTGTAATTCGATGAGTCTTAATTATAGAGGAATGGAATTTTTACTGTTTTAATGGATACAAATGGAAACAAGTGGGTAAGTGTGATCGAAGATCGCTCAAAGGGTTTCGTTTAATATTCCTTTCAAAACACTTTATCCTTTCTTTAATAAATCCAAATAAATTTCATTTAGCCAAAAAAAAAAGAAAAAAGTCATGTTTTTTATGAAGTAAAAAATTACCGGTCTATTTTTTCTTTTTTCGAATATCTAAACCAGCTCGATAGCGGGCGAAGCCGGCTATTATATTCTGTCATAATAATATCAGTCACGCGGACTAAATGTGATAAAAAAATAATTTCAAAATTAAACATGTTGTACACCTTCAAAATGTTAAAATATGCGAATATTTCCATAATCGGATTTTTATTATAATTCAACATGTCTCAAACTCATATATTTACTATTCTCTATTACCCATATTGATACTAGCTTTGTATTATTCTCAAACATCTGAAAAATTCGCTAAACTTTCAATATGACGTCAAATTTTCTTTTTAATTCTTTAATGAAGTGATATTTTCTTTATGTACATACACATACTCATACTCCTTGTATTATTGAGAACTCTTTGAAAATGTCCGTTTTATTACTACTATGACGTCAATCATTTTTATTTCATATTAATCTTTTTTTCAATTGGTGAAACTTTTTATTTCATTTTAATTTTTCACGTGGAATTCGTCTAATAGAGAATTAATTATTGGAGAAAGAATTTCATCATGGATTTTTAATTTTTGGCATCTGCTATAACGGAAAATGTTTAAATTTAATAGGAAAAGGCTGTTAGAATTTTGGTTTTTTATCTCTATTTATTAAAATAATACGAATTCTTCAAATTTTAATATTTTGAGCTCTTCATAGCTGATATTCAGCTATATACACAAAGTTTCAACTCTGTAAGTTACATAGTTTCTGAGAATAGCTCTGTGACAGACAGACAATGGAGCGAGAGTAATAGGGTTTCGTGAGATGAACGAAACCCTAAAAACAGGCATCGGAAGCACATTTCTAAAAATGGCTTACACAATTCAGGAATCGCATAAAATTTTAAAAACTGTCATGTTTGAAAAATAATAGCAGCACTACTCTATCCACATAATTTCAATTCCTACTTTATTTTGAATACTTTTGTAATTTACATTGGATGTTTATCTTTAATAGGTAAAAAAATTAACGTGCATTTCAAACTTTTCAGGACACACTGTATGCATTTAAAAAAATATTTCTTGTTATATTTGAAGAAAAATTATTCATTTTGAAATATACACCGTGATTCAAAAATATTCGGCAAGTTTTAATAGGTAATAGTCACATTCTACAACAAAAAAAACTTTGCCTAGGAAACTAAGGTCACAATTCATTTATTCAGTCAAAAAAGCAGGCTGTCTCACTCGAATTTGAATTTTTGGTTATAATCTGAAGCATAATGAGGATAAAATTGAAATTTACATGCTTTTTTTAATATGAAATGTTAGGATATCAAAAAATGGTAGAATATGCTACCACCCTTTTCAAAATAGAACTGAACTAGATGCTCCATATTTCCGAATTGTATAACTGACAATTGAAATGGTAAATGATATCATTGCGTTTCACAAAAAGCAATGTGATTCTTTTGAATATTGTTTTCAAATATCTTTTATGTGTGAAAATGTGGATTATGATTTTGATATCCTATATAAAAGTGGGATTTTTTTTTACTGTTTCGGTGTGCATTACCACCTTTAAATGTTTGTCCATCTTATTTGTACTGCAGATCTTATTTGTACCGCAAATAAAATTTCCATTAGATTTATTCATTCAACACTGTGACGTGACAAAACGATCTTATAAAGAAAGAAACAACCAGTTATGAAACAGCATGTGTATGCGACCCCTCTACAAACATTGCAGGTCCTTGAACGACGCATTACGGATGCTTGTGCCAACGTGTCACCATTTACGGTCCAACGTGTGCAACGTGAAATTCAAACAAGGATCCAAATATGCATTGCAGCTGACGGTGAGAAGTTTGAACACGTAAAATAAAGGTATATTATTATAACTAGTTGTTTTTTTTCTTTCTAAGATCGTTTTTCACGTCACAGTGTAGCAAATCACGAAAAAAACAAACGCACGCTTTAATTGTTCCATTCTTCGCATTGATGTCCGCAAGGTGTCTTTTCGTACTAAATCGATGGTGCTCTACAACTTTGTAAATCACTTTTTTCTCTATCTCTTTCCTCATATGAATACTATCTCCGCAGCATTCCACCAGGTGGTGCCGTAGGCGGTTTCATTGAGTAGCGCATGGCTATTTTACTTATACCTAGACACCACTTTTATGAATATAGCACTTTTCTAAATTTTACCGATAACCTCATGTGATATATCGTCGGAAAGGTCTGTCACCGCTTAATCATAATATGTATCTCTGGTGTCGATCCCCCCACATTACCCTCTCCAAAGGGAGTACTTTTGTAAATTTTGCTCACACCTCTCATCTGATATATCGTTGGAAAAGTCTGTGACCGTTTAATCATATTATGCATATCCTGTGTCCATACCCCACTTTGCCCCCCCCCAAGGGGGGGTACTTTTATAAATTTTGCACACAACCCTCATGTGCTATATCGTTGGAAAGGTCTGTGACCGCTTAATCATATTATGCATCTGAGGTGTCTATTCTCTCCACTTTTCCCCTCAAGGGGGCACTGTTCTAAATTTTACTGATACCCCTCATGTGATATATCGTTCGAAAGGTTTGTGACCGCTTAATCATATTCTGCATCTCCGGTATCCATCCCCCACTTTACCACCCCCAAGGGGTGTACTTTTCTAAATTTTGTACACACCCCTCATGTGATATATCGTTGGAAAGGTCTGTAACCACTTAATTATATTATGCATCTCCCATGCCCATCCCCCCACTTTGCCCCCCAAGGGGGTACTTACCTAAATTTTGCACACACCCCTCATGTTATATATGGTTAGAAAGGTCTGTGACCGCTTAATCATATTATGCATATTCGGTGTCCATCCCCCCACTTTTCCCCCACAAGGGATACTTTTGGAAATTTTGCACACACCCCACATATGATATATCGTTGGAAAAGTCTGTGAACGTTTAATAACGCTTATTCATATTATGACCGGTATACGGTGCTGACTCGATATCTATAACCGTAACGATTTAAGTGCCCGAAGTTCATGTAGAACAGATTGCGCCCCCTGGTGGTGAAACGTGGAACTAATGGATATTGCAGTGCGTGCGCATCACGACTGCTATACGGTGCCGGAGTCAGCGGGGACCGGAGCAGGATCACAGTGGGACGTTTTGACGATCTAGGTGGATAAAATTATTGCGTTGGAGTTTAATTAGGTTTTGCTTTTTTTTAATGTATCACAAATAAAATGCTCAGTGATAAATATTTGGTTTATTTAATTATTTATATGAATATTATCATTATTTATATTGCCATTATTATTATTACTTATTATAAGTGGTTTAGAAGTGGTTTAAAATTGACTAGCAAGATTTGAAAAAAACATACATACTTACACTCTAAGTTAATATAACTTAATGATTAAATAATAATTATAATAATAATAATAAGGTTTCACTGATCTACCAGGGTGTCTTTTATTTAAGACTTTTTCGTTTTTTATTGCTTGAATAACTCAATCCGGTAGGTGAAAGGTTCCTTGAAACCAGGGGGAATTGTATTGATACAAACGTTATTTATTTATTTCCGATTTAGACCAATTTTTTTGAATTTGAAAACAAATTGTTCGGACACGTGATTTCAGGTTCTTAAAAATGTCTTCAGTTAACTCAGGATTCCCCAGTTTTTCCAACAAAAATGAAAGGACAGCTTGGAATTGGCTTTCCTTTGGGTTTTAAACCCATAAGTCAACAACAGATTGTCGAGAAATTTGTGTAGTCATCCTGAAAAAATAAAAGTTTAAAAATAAAAACATATTTAAAAAAATAAGCTTTTATGTTTTGTGTGACTCTGTAAAAAATATGTATGCTACCCAAATTATTTTCATTTGAAAAAATGCTGTTGTGTAAATCAATAATCTATATAAATTTTATTGAATTTGAAATAAAAATTTTGCTTATAGACGGTGATGTATCCAAATTATTTGTGTGGCCCTTAAGAGAAATATAGCTGTGAAATATAACTTTATTTTCACTTTATAAGATGGTATTGTGCATCTCGATAATCTAGATTAATTTTGTTGAAATTGAATTAAAATTCGTGTTTATAAATAACAATCATTCCACAATTTTTTGTGTGTCCCTGTAAAAAATGCATAATTGCTACGTTCATTTAATTATAATATAATTAAATTATCATGTAAAATAGACATGTAAACTAAGTTTCAGCTCAATCCAATAATTATAATTGGATTAAAATTGATTTGCAAGTTTTAAACTAAATTTTGTATAGCCCTGTAGATACAGTATAACTTTTACTTTCCTTAAATTACAATAATATTGTACTGTCATTTAAACTACACATGTATTGAAAGTTTTCGATTAATCGAATAATTGGGAATGGTTTAAAATTAACTTGCAAGATTTAAACTAAACTTTTCTGTAACCCTGTCGAAACAGTATAACTTCTACGCTCGTCAAATGATAATAATATTGTATTATCATTAAAACTACACATGAATTCAAAGTTTCAGATTAATCGGGTAATTAAAAGTGGTTTAAAATTGACTTGCAAAATGTTCACTAAATATAATACATACACTGAAAGTTAATATAAAGCTGGTTTATTGATACAAACTTTACGATTCGCAATCTTTCGCAGGCGTTTTCTTAAATTTACAATACTTTAGGAATGACACTTTTACTTAAAAAATCTTATTGCTTAATAATGCTTAATAATGTATTAAAAGTCAAGATAAAGTTTGTAAACAACATGAATCATCCAAAAATACATTTTCTGAAAAAAGGACTTAAACTAGTTTAATGGCGCTTATTTTCAAACAACAGTAGGTTAAATCTTACCTTGACAAATATGTAATATATTTTCAGTAAACTCGTGCGTTCACACAAAACAGAATAGTTAAGACGTGCTTTCGAACTTAGGGAAATAAATGCAACCGTTGAAAACCCTCAAACCAATTGCGTAAATGTCTTGTTTATGGTCGTAATTAATCGACACCACGAATTTTTTCAACAAAAATCGTACAGATCTCGACAAAAGAGACATTCAGCTACCAGAATATGCGGTCTTGTTAAATTCCGAGAATATCGGAAAAATGAATTTTGTCCACCTAGATCATCAAAACGCCCCACTGTGCGGAGGTTCGTTCGGTTCAAGGTTTATCACATTCGTGGTTTTACAAGATTCGAGGCCCGGATGTAAATTAAGGGCCCGCTAGCCGGCAAAGCCGGTTTATTAAGTTTTAAAGTTAGTATAAAGTAGTTATAAAGTTTATTAAGTTGTATTTTTTGAGTTCATCCCCTTTCTGCTCCCCCTGCCCCCCCCCCCCCCCAAATCACAACTTTCTTAGTTATGCACAGATTTGAACGGGACCTTTTGTGACATTCTTTCCAAGTCATTTGGTTAATAAATAAACATTGGTATTATATTTGCAACTGTTTGTCACCACTATTTATGAACAATAATCAAATTTTTCGGCTTTTTTCCAGTTAAGACACTCTTTCTTGGATTAGAGCCACAATACTCAGGGTTATCGTTAGCTAAGTTGTGTCACTCAAGTTTATCAAAATTGTAGTAGAAGTTATATTTAAAAAAATTCTTCATGCTCGATCAAATAAAACAGTACAAATTCAAGTCTTTTAGAGTTTAGAAACAAACTCGCTGAGTTATGATAGTTTGAATTTTATGAAATATCAGATCTTTCTTACACTAAATACACTTGTTTTTAATGTTTTTCAAGAGTACATGTATGATAATCTTTTAAAACTTATTTTTTAAATTAGTGTATCAAATAATTTAAACAAAATGACCCCGAGAATTTTGTAGATTTGAAAATTTTGTTATTTTATTTCTTGTATACAATACACTCTACAGGAAAAATACTAAACTTGTGGATATTCCAATTAAATATTAAGCTTGTATTGTATACTCTAATACATTGTATACTACAATACGTTGTATACATTGTAAGAACTTGATAAAACAAAATAAAAATAAAGTCTTTACAAAATCAATAATTTGAAATGGATTAGAAAATATCATTATATAAAAAACATATACGAAAAACATTATGCAAAAAACATTTATATATATTACATATGTATTCTAAAAAAATATTTGCGGTAATGCTGTTTATGTCTTAAAACGTGGATTTTTTTTTTAAATAAAATTTCTTCTAATAGTATTATCTGTAATGTTAAAGCAAGACATTTTTATAATTAAATTTCCCCTCGTATTAGGACTAGGAGCTCTTAAGGGTCCGCTTCACGCACATGAAAACACCCGCTCGCTAATATTAATCTTATGGAGCATTATTTTCTAATATCTCGTTTGCATTTGAATATTTTTAAACGATTTTTCTGAATTGGAAAGTAGATATCAATCTCTATTTCCCCCCGTTGATTACTTTTTTGATTTTCTTTGCGGATTTTTTTATAGGAAGATACTTTTACTTTCGAAAGCTGTTCCGAAAGTGAAAGTATCTTCGTTAAAAGTCCTTTTACAGTTTTTGCATTCTACTGATACTCTATCGTTTTCATATTTTTATTAAAAAAACTCCCAAACTAACTGATTTTGAGTAGCGCCACATTTTCTATTAAAAAAAGCATTACAAATACTTCGAAACACGCGACAACTATGGATCAACATCTATGAAATAAGTAGCACTAAAAGAATTCTCTATTCCGGTCTGTGGTTTTGTATTTATTTTTTATTTAAGAAGATAACGTGTGTTCTGACACCTTTCTAAATTCGCTTATCCAACCTTTTCTATTTCGCCCTCCTAGCACACCGGAAGCGTACTAAATAATGAATCACTTGCAATGCAGCAAAAGTTTGTATATACGCATTTTCTACATGTGTGATAAAAAGACGCAAGCAAACCCCCCCCCCCCCCAAAAGTGGCGCTGGCGAAATTCATCTTAACACTTAACAGTAGACAATCATTTTCGTATACATCTTTATCAGTTTTTAAGCGTTTTGAAAAATTACATAAAATATTAATCAATAATAGAGTCCTGCAACGAGTCGGGTTATCCACATTTACCCAAAATAGAAAACGACAAGATACGTGGTTAGGCGCAATATTTCTTCATTATGGGCCGGACTGTCAAGCTGGCTGACATCTACTTTTTTCTGAAGGTAGGGTTAGGAGTTAGGGTCAGGTTAACTTTCATTGTTTCGGGTTCGAAATCGATTTCGGATTGTGTTTTGCTTTGACTTTTGAGGGTCGGTGTCAGGCCAGGTTGACCAGATTTTTTAAAAGAATGTACAAAATATTTTTTCACCATTTAGGTGAAAACTTTATATACAATAAAACTTCCAGCAATAAAACAGGAAAGTAGGGAGTACAAAAGACAAACTTAATATGTGTACCCTTGAAAAACATTAATAACAAACAGACCATAATTTTGCACAGACCTTTCCAACGATATATCACATGAGGGGTGTGTGCAAAATTCAGAAAAGTACACCCCTTGGGGGGGAATTGGGGGATGGACACCGCAGATGCATAATATGATTAAATGGTCACAGACATTTCCAACGATATATCACATGACGGGTGTGTGCAAAATTCAGAAAATTAACCCCCTTGGGATGGGGCTAGGGCGGGAATGGACACCGGAGATGCATAATATGATTAAGTGGGCACAGAACTTTTCAACGATGCATCACATGAGGGGTATCGGCAAAATTTAGAAAAGTGCCCCCTTGGGGAGGCAAAGTAGGGGGATTGACACCTATGATTAAGTGGTCACAGACCTTCCCAACGATATATCACATGAGGGGTGTCGGCAAAATTAAAAAAAGTTAGTTTATTAAATTTTAGTTTTCAAGTTCGCCCCTGACCCGTTGGGGGAAGTAGGGGATGGAACCCAGATATACATAATATGAATAAGTGGTCACAGGCCTTTCGAACGATATAAAACTATCCTGCGCCGTCAGGAGCCCACGGGGGCGCAGACGCGCGTAAACGACCATCGCGCCCAAGCCTCTAAAGGGCTTTTAACGCACCAGGAGCTTTGTCTCACTCCGGCGCTGCGATCGGCCTGAGGCCGCTCCCCACTGCGGACCCCCAGGTCATTCTACCAGGTGTCGACCTCTAGGTCGCTGCGCCAGTAATCCCATTCATGGGAAACTTCCGCGTAGAACGAACACCTGACGAACCGCCAAAGAACCCCCGACGACTTCGTTCGCGAAACCCCATAGGGGGAGACGGTCCCTCGGTCATATGTCGAGTTACTCCGACGGCTCTTGCTTTCCTACGGTTTCCGATCATAGACATGCCTTTATATATCACATGAGTGGTATCGGCAAAATTTAGAAAAGAGCCCCTCCCGTGTGGGCAAAACGCGCTCCACCCTCCCCATAATTTTCCACGCAGCCTCATTTTTTAAATTTATGTTATGTGTTATAAGATATCGTAAAGTTTCAAACAGATCGCCTTATTGTATTTCCTAATTGTGTTCGCACCCCTCCTCCTTCCGTCCCGAAAGGTCTAAACGCCTACAATATTGTACTGCAATATTGTTACTATAGTATCTGATCACATATCAGTTTTCTGTAAAATATATTTTGTTGAAAATGAAATTTAAGACACTGGTGTAGAAAATTAACAGAATTTTCAGATTTGGTCAATTATCTCCAGAAATACTGGACAGATTTTAATGAAATTTGGTATGAACATAGATTGATATAATGCAAATAAAATAATCATTCAACAGTTATAATACACCCGAATGATTGTGCATAACACTTATCAGAAACGGAAGGTGTTAAACTCTGGTTAAAGAATCGAAAAAATGGGTTAATAGGAGGTATGGTCCCCTCTTACAGATATACATGCCTCACACCACAATTTCATACTGGAAATAAGGCAGTTTATGCGTTCCTATGGCAATTGTTCCCACTCGTTCAGTAACTCTGTTTTCAGGGACTGGATGGTTCTCCGGGAGGGGTTACGAGTTGTAATTGTCCTGCCAAGAGTATTCTAAACATGCTGTATTGGGTTGATGTCTGGAGGTCTGGCTAGCCAATCTATCTAGCAAATATCTTCAGTTTCCAAAGAATTGTCAACCAGATGAGCTCTATATGGCCGGGCGTTGACATCTATTAAAATGAAATCAGGGCCAACTGCAAATCTAAAAATTAAAATATAAGGTTCCAATATCTCATCTCTATACCTCACAGCAGTCACAGTACCTCTCTCACAGACATGGAAATCTGTGTGACAGTCCAACATGATGCTTGCTCAGACCATCAAACCTCCGCTACTATAATGATCAATTTTTAAGACATTGGAAGTAGAGTTGCAAAGGCTGGAAAAAACCGGGTTTTTTGGGAAGGAAATTTTGAAAATGTCCGGGAATTTTCAGAAAGTTTTAAACATGAAAATTTTTAATTTATTATTTAATTTTTTAATGATTTAAATTTTTGTAGTCTTTACTGTAATTTTCAGCAGCAACTCAACTCTTCTTTACTCTGCAATTGAGCGATCTAGCCATGAACCTCTATACCAGGACTTCTAACGAAATAGCCTTTCCAAGAAGGAAATCGTTCCTCGAAAAAAGTCTCAAATAGGTGGCGCATGTGGTAAGACGGATCCTGCATACGTCACTAAAATTCGTCTGCTTCACCGTTTGACACTGACAGCCATGGTCGCTGCTGCAGCACGGATTCTGGCCAGCTGCACAGAACCGTGCGCGTAGCTGTGCAGCTGCCATTTAGTGCCGAAGTCTCGACACGATGTTATCACTATTGCGTTAGAAGTCCTTCTATAGAGGTTCATGAATCTAGCGAGGCAAGCGAAGTATTCTACACTTTGGGTTTCACGTTATAACTTATAATGTAGTTGAACAGGAAATCATAATGTGTTACGATTAATAATGATTAAATATGAGTTATGATTAAATATGAGTTAATGCATTTCTAATAGCAAAGTAATTTAACATTCTATAATGCTGTTTTCTATTTGTTTTTATTTGTCACAAGATTGCTAACACACGCGATTATGCAACTATAATAGATCAGTCTTTAGAACTGTTTGCATATTATGAAACTTACTAATTGAGTACAAAAAATTATTTACGATAACAAATGTAAACAAAACAGCAGAGTTTATATAAAAACTAATGAAATACACGCTTAAGCTGCAGAAACATTAAATAAGAAAATTTTAAATGTATTGCTTATAAGTAAAAAGTGAGAGTGCAAATGAGATTTATTTATGAATGTAAACAACACCTCTGTTCTCAGAATCAGCAATGTAAAAAAAAAAAGAAAATAAACATTACTAAACATGATCAATACAATTTGAAAGAAAATTAATATAGAATATGTCTGAATAGTAGAAATGCCAGCTAACAGAAATTAAACAATTTAAATTTTTAAAGAATTATTCAAATCCTCATTAATTTTTTTTTACCTCTCATTTAATTTTTTAATTTTACCACTATTGTTGTAAAGCTAGTGAGTTTTTAAATAAATTATAAAAAATTAAAGTGCAAAATCATCAGTTTTGTGAATTTCTAATGAAAAATCTATTTTAAATGTCTCAGAACAGTGCCTAGAATTTCTTAAAATAAAAATTTCCAGTTTAAAAATGGCTGGTTTTGTTTACCTTCAAAACTCCTTCAAAATTTCCAATATTCCCCAAAATTCAGGCTTTATTCCCCAAAAATCCCGGGTTTATTCCCGTCTCTCAAAAACTGCGGGTTTTTTGCAACTCTAATTGGAAGGGAGGTAGTGGGTCCCTGGTTCTCTCCATATAAAAATATGTCAAAAATCAGTTGTTAGGCTGAACCGGGACACATCAGTGAAGAGAACGGTTGCCCATTGTTCCCTACATTAATCTCTATGATTTTGCATCATGCTAAATGGACTCTACTGTTTTCAAAAGTGAGCAGGTCACAAACAGCAGGTCTTCTTGCAAGCCAATGAGCTACTCAGATCATTTTTCATAATGAAAAGTTTCATTGATTAGGAAAACTCACCTTACTCTGAAGTCTGAATTAAAATGCACATGCAAAGTGAAAATTTAATAATATGATGTGGTATCAAAAATAATATGCATGAGCGTGCACATGGGGGATGCAGGAGAGGGCCTACTTCCCCTGAATCCTTCAAAAAGAGTTAGAGTTTTAAAAAAAGTGCCAAGAGAGTGTTGCCTTTTCCTTATTGTCTTCAATCACGACCAACGAAATACACGGCCTCTGCATGGCTTCTATGACGTCAAAAGAACTGGATCATCTACATGGCGAGATGAAGGACTAACGACATCGCGATCAACGCAATACACAGTCGATTCGTGACGTTTAAAACATCATATGTAATGCATCATCTTTACACGGCGATTGGAAGTACAATTTAGAGTCAGCTAATGGATAAAATAGTAATACGAAATACATTTTTTGTCATGTTTTGTGTCTAGAATTACTGTTTTTAGTACAGTTTAGATAAATTAAAAACGTTTAATATATTAATTATTATTGAATTCTTATGCATATCTTTTGAAAAAAGAATTTCAAACACTTTTTATAAAGTGTTTGCAAAACTACCTAGTGTTTTCAATTATTAAAATATAATTTCAATTTAAATAAATATTTATATATATCAGAGGTCGATGCAGGTTTTTTTCTTGAGGACCATTATGTGAAAAGCAAAAGTTATTTTTGTGTAATTTATTATATGTTTGTTTATGTGTAAATGTAATTGGTTTCCTAATTATGTAACATTATACTGTATAATATCCATGGTATAAACTAATCCTAAATGTAGTATAGTTTATCATATAAGATGGTAGGGTAGGATTAGGAATGTCTCATTCCTCTTATTTAATAAAGTGAAAGTCAATTGCTGCTAATATGTAATTTCAAACGTAATTAGAGCAAAGTGTAGAAGGGTAGATGTGCCAGTAATGGACACCCTTCGAGTAATGGGCCACTTTCAAAATTTTTGGTTTATAAAAAAATAACCAATAAAAATTTTCCTTTCATTGTTTTTATTTCATAACTCCCCTTTGCATGTTTTATAATCTGGGTTATTTTTGACACTGTTAATCAAACCAATCAGGTATCAGAAAATAATGTTTCACAAATCCACTGTTTTTCTGTAAAAATCTCAATGAACATTCTAAGAGCATGCTTTACTTAATTAATTTATATATTTTTTCTTTTCATACAACATTTATTTTACGATGTGTTTAACAGCAGGGATGATATTGAGATAATAAATTTTTTAACCAAAAATAGAACCGACTTCAAAAACTACTACAAAGTAAAAAATATTTTTTTAGATAATAGTTAATAAGAAATTAAATTAAGAGCATTGTATTTACCATGCATATTATTATATTTATGTACATTAATTTGAGTTTTTGGAGTCGGTGCCAGCCATCCAAGTTAAAGCCATGTTACCATTTTTAAACATTTCGTCTGATGTTATAAATGTGTATTTTCAAATGAGATTAGCAACTATATGTCGAAAAACATTGCTTTGAAAATTAGTTAATCATTTAAATCATTATATTTTCTACCATTTGATGAGTTATATGTATTTTTTTACTGTCTCGTATTTATGTACGCAAGTTACGATTTATATTGGATATTTTGTTTTGAATTTTGTACTTGGCTTGGCTGGCACCGACTCCAAAAAATCAAATTAATGTACATAAATATAATAATATGCATGGTAAATACAATGCTCTTAATTAATTTCTTATTAATTATTATCTAAAAAAATTATTTTTTACTTTGTAGTAGTTTTTGAAGTCGGTTCTATTTTTGGTTAAAAAGTTTATTTTTTGCTTTTTAGTAGTTTTTGAAGTCGGTTCAATTTTTGGTTGAAAAGTTTATTTTTCGCTTTTTAGTAGTTTTTGAAGTCGGTTCTTTTTTTGGTTAAAAAGTTTATTTACTTATTTATTACTTTAGTGATATCCATATTTACATTAAACCATATTGTTGCTAATATCTTTTTTATTTCACGCTAATCTTGGCAGTAGGCTCGATTATCGAAAATTAGAAAATTTATCATTATTCTCATCTAATGTCTTTAAAGCCTTTAATGATATCTATATTTTCAAGAGTAGAATCGAGTACGGAAGATTAGATAATTTATCATTATTCTCATCAAATGTCTTTAAAGCCTTTAATGATATCTATATTTACATTAAACCATATTGTTTCTAATATATTCTTAATTTAACGCTAACTTTGGCAGTAGACTCGATTACGGAAGATTAGAAAATTTATCATTAGTCTCATCTAATGTCTTTAAAGCCTTTAATGATATCTATATTAATATTAAATCATATTGTTGCTAATATATTTTTTATTTCACGCTAACCTTGGCAGTAGACTCCATTACGGAAGATTAGAAAATTTATCATTATCCTCATCTAATGTCTTTAAAGCCTTTAATGTTATCTATATTTATATTAAGCCATATTGTTGCTAATATATTTTTTTATTTCACGCTAACCTTGGCAGTAGACTCGATTACGGAAGATTAGAAATTTTATCATTATTCTCACCTAATCGTCTTGGATAATGTGTCATAATCGGGCTGTATACTACAGTTTTGATATCTGCGTAACTCACTGATTTCGGTGCTTATGCTTAATTTGGACTGATTTTTACGATCCGCACATGGTTAATACACTGCGCCAACAATGTCGCCTATAATACTATTCGGAGTAACCCCTTTATTTCTTTCTTCCTATATTGTCAGTCTGTAGTTAATATTATGTAGTAGAAATATTAAAAGACAATTATAGAAGCATTTATATATAACTGTATTGTATAATATAATATAGATAATTGGATATTTTAAAGGTAGTTTCCAACTAGTGCGCCACAGGTGATAAATCGCCAAATATTTTCTCTAACTCGTACATTTGTATGGGAGTTGAAAGAACAATGTATTTAATTATGCGCCAATAAACGCTCGTCAAAATATGCGAAACCGCTGTGAAACTGCAACAATGGAACTTTTAAAAGATTCAAAAGTAGATTTGTTGTGGCATAGTTTATGGTTTTTATCCGTACGTTGTATTATATTTATCCAATTCACAATTTTATGTAATTTTGCTTTTCAAATTTGGCAACACTCAACAGTTTTAGTTTTTGTTTGGATCTTAAAAAGTTTGTTCCATGAAAATAAATCCGATAAGTTAAAGCTGATTTAAATATGTCAACAAAAATTTGCAACCTGAATTAAAAATCCTGTATTAAAAATTTGCAACCTGAAAGTCGTCTGCCCAACAACTGATGATCCGGACATAATAACTCTTGATAATATCCGATTTGCTTAAAATTTTGTATATACGTTCATTGTGATAAGGCGCTCACTGGTTAAGTATAAAGAGGGGGGCAGTAGCTAATCCTCCCCCTCTATAATTTATTCATGCAGAATTATAATCCGATAAGTTCAGTCTTTTTATTTGCAAATTCGTGTAATAGAATATTTTAGGATAATAAATGAAAGTCGTCTGCCCAACAAATTAACTATTTTTAAAATGCTTATTTTTTTTCGTTTTTGTTAAATTTCTGAACCAATTTTCATAAAATTTAAATGGGACCAATTCGATTCTCTTTTAAATAAAAAAAACATCACATAAATAGGACGCATAGTTCCGGAGTAATCGGTGAACATACATAAAAAAAATACCTACATGTCGAATTGATAACCTCCTCCTTTTTTGAGTCGGTTAATAAATGAAACCCTGACTGTATTAATTTTCATAGCTGGTTATATCCTGTCCTAATAATTTTATAAATGCGATTGTGTGTGTGAATGTTTGACTGATGTAAACGTCAAAACGGAGGATTTAATGGCCCTGTATCTTTGATATATATAGATGGATTATAACCCAGGAATGAACATAAGCTATATTTTGTTTATTTTATTCAAATACGTTTCTAATAATATAGTTTATAATAATTCAAAATTTCATTATTTTCATAGAGAATCAATAAATATTTTGGTACTTACGTATTATCCGTGCCAGTTTTAAGCCAATTGCGCCAGGCATGGAGCCAATATTACTAATTATAATAGCCCTTATATTTTTTTCTTGCTACATGGTACATGTCTGGGAATAATCTACTTTTTTGATTAGGGGTCATTTCTATACGTAGTAAGATTAACAAATAGTTAATTTATTTTAGATATTGCATTTTATGAGTATAGTATAAATATTTTATTTGACAAATGTAAAAAGATACATACAAAAAAAGATAATATTAGCAGTAAGAAACAACATTTTTATACACATTTCATTAAAATTACGTTAAAAGGTAACGATAATGGAAACAAATAGATCAAATGGTTGGTATGGTAACTGTTAACTCGTGATTATGTTTTAATGTTATTTTCTATACTGTTTCATAATCTTTTTGTTTATTTACTTGATGTGCTTTTGAACTTATTTTTATTCATAGATTATTTTACATCTTATATTCGGAATTATGCGTATAAAGGATTTACCACGAACGGAAACAGAAGCTATTGCTTATTTACAAAAATGTGGGATTATATTGAAATCACGCCAGTGCTCCAATCTTCATGATATGAAACTTTACGTTAGAATGACATTATTTGGCGATGCAATGTTAATACTTGTAGACAGCGGATTCGTGTTAGAAAAGAAAATTGGTTTGTGGGAAGTAGAATCCCATTCGTAGACGCAATTATGTTCATATATGTTATTTACTATTTTTAACAATGTTATAAATTTAATAAACATATAACATTGTCATTTAATAAACATATAACATTGTCATTTAATAAACATATAACATTGGTCACTTTATTTATTTTATATTAATTACCATATTTAACAATGTGATTTGATAATGTTAAATTACTGTGTTTGAAAACACGATTGGCAACGATAAACAAGATTGGTACTTGGCAACCATTTTTGGCGATCAATCTCCTGGCATGGATAATACGTAAGAACCAATATTTTTCCTGCAAAATGTAATTAACCATTTTACGTGTCTAAGCATTATGGTTGCCAATAAATACAAAACCTGGAATAATATTTCCCACAACAACTAATTTTCAATTTAATGATATTCACATGAAAAATGAAAATTAGGGGTAAGTGTGGACCCTCTCTTAAACACTTCTTAATAAGTTTTTGTTAAAATTCAAATTACAGCATGTTTTAGGTTAATCTTTGCACAAAAGTTTAATAAACATTAAAAGATAATGAAGACTAACCTGGAAAGCCTCTTGGGAAAATGCAGCTTGAACTGTTTAATCAAACTTTTCTGGAAAACTATTTTACGTTAGTACATTTACATTCTATGACATGAAAAATAAATGAAACAAAGCTCAAATATATTCAAAATCCATCAGTGTGACGAAATGTGACATGATAAATGCTAATAAGTGTGAAATATCCTGTACATATTTTAGTTTGAGGGGGTTAACCCACTTACCCCAACAAACCCTACCTGAATGAAATTTACAAATACTTGATGTTAGCAGATGGGAGTAAATTAAATTGACCTCAGGAATTTTTGTAATTCTTAATTGTAAATGCCTTTTCAAAAATTTCAAAAAATAATTAATCAGAAGTATGAATGTACTTTCTTAAAATTTCAAGAGACCAAAAAGCTTATTACACAACTCACTACTGAAAATAATGGAATTTTAGGTCTGGATTTCGCAATTAAATGCAACTGTGGAAATGAACTCTCTTATCTATTTAGACTGTATTTGTTGGGATTTGCAGATATATTGCTAAATAACTATACAAAAGTTATAAATGACAACAGAAAATTCACTTGTAACAAAAGAAAATTATCTACATTAAACAGTATGTCAGTTTCATTGACAATTTTCATATTTCCACTTACTTAATGTTGTATGTTATTTAAGTGAGATTATTTTCTCTGAGAGAATATTACATGTCATAATTATTGTAAATTATTTGAAAGTACATACTCTGCTGGATAGTCTTAAATGCAATTACTTTTCTTTTTATAATGTTTAATAATAATTTATTGAAATAACAACTTGTGAACCTATGTATTTACTAGATAGATGGGGATTTTTCTGTTTAAAGGAATTTTTCCTTTTAAGTAAAGATTAAATTTATATTCGAAGTGAAATATGTGTTGAATTTGGAAATGGTGACATTTTCTCTTATCCTTTTGTTTTTTTTAAATGTACCTAAAAATATAAAATGCACATTATAATTAGTAATTATAAAACTATGTTTTGGCAAATAAGAGTGCTTGAAAAATAGTTTTCTTAGTTATAATACCTAGTAACACTATGTGTATTTTAAATTATTCACACATTTTAAAATTTAAATAGAATTTTTGTTTTAATTGTTCAGAAAAAGTTAGAATTTTTATTTATGAGTCTGTTTTTGTAATATCAATACTTTTGTCAACAATTATAAAATTAGGCCTTAATGTGTATTTCGGTAAAATGTCGGAACCGGTTTCGAAAGTGAAACTATCTTCGTAAAAAAATACGCAAAGAAAATCGAAAAAGTAATCAACGGCGGAGATAGAGATTGATCTCTGCTATCCAGTGCAAAAAAATCGTTTAAAAATATTCAAATGCAAGCGAGATATTAGCACATTAATACCCCATTGGATTAACATTAGCACCGTATTCCCGAGCGCTTGCTCAACGGGAGCCTTAAGCAAAGCTATATATTTTTTTCAGTAAAGATACAACTAAATTATATTTAAATATTCGGCCTAATTTACATTTTTCCAGTACTGGTGTCACAATTATAATCAATTTAAAATAAACAAAATCATCGAAACTGGAAATATAAGTTAACAATTTTAATATCATTCGCATAATTAATTCTGGTTTAGTTTATAATAAATGGTCTAAAGATACAAATAAATAAAAAAGTTATGAACTATTTTATATTTATTTTAAAAAAATCTATCATATTCTTAAATATTCATGTAGAGCTTGGTAGAACCTACAAAATTCCTCTTCCCCCCCTATTTAAAAAATATTTTGCAGTGTATAAAAAAAATCTGACAAATTCACTGGAAATTTGCTAATATTTTTCTGAGATTAAAATAGGACAAAGTTACTTTCCAAAAATTTTGATTCAATAATAATAATAATAATAAATAGTATTTTATGCACAATTAAAAATGCAAATAGACATTTTTTTATTTTTCACTTTGGCCTGGAAATATTACACAGATTGCAGAAACGGACACGCTAATGTGAAACAATCGCATTCCCTCCTTCAACCCTTTTGTAAATAACCAAAACATTCTTTCGCACTAGAAAAAGCAAAATAGCTGACATCCCCTCTCCCAAATAAACGAAAACACGTGCGTACTTGCATCTGATTGGCTACAAATGTGTCCGACTGCAAACAGGGGATATTCTATTTTTTATATTCTACTGTAGGATAACGAGGTGAGACCAGAATAGCTCTTGTCCATAGCTGTCGTTATGAAATGGAGATTCCGGTTCCGACATGTAGTTATAATCCGATAACACCAGAATCGGTCCCCAAGACCGTAAGAGAAGAAAGTTGTTTTCGCGATGACCCCGCCTGTACCAATCCTTAAAATTTGTATCATGAATTCGGGATAGCCGGAATTTTAGATCTTCTTGCTTTTTATTGATATTGGCCAAATCAGCGATTGGTTCTCCAATCTGCCATAACAGAAAACTCTGTGAAATGTTTTGTTACGGTCTGTAATCACTAGGTGATTACTGACACAGTAGTCGCCACTTTTCACTGTAGTTTATGGTGTAGCACACTATACATTTTCAACAATGTAGTTTTATATATATTTTAGTAGTGCCATACAAAATTCAGTAGTTTGTGCTAAGAACCGACTCTACTTTTAACCCTACTTCAAGAGAAAAAAGTTCCATTCTGCAAATCCGGTGGTCAAAACTTGCTTCTTTCGTGCAAATTTTGTTCTGCTCAACAATTTACGCTGGGTTGGTTCGATTTTTTGTTTTGCATTATTTTGGTGAGAAACCCCGTGTTTCGTTACCTGTTAGGCCTGGCTTGCTAAGACAGCGTGTTAGTTTTATTTTAACATGAAACAAATTATTTTTTTTATAAAACACATAAAACATTTTATTACAAACACACACAAATTATTTTATTATAAAACACACATGATTATTTTATAATCGCATAATGATTATTTAAAGCACACTATATTTAATTTATTATAAAACACACAGAAACTGCTCTACCGGGTTGCCATACGCTGGAAAATCTCGCAAAAAATCGCCAGGTTGCTCAGGCATAGAATCGCCATTTTGGTGCCAAAAAGACACCCTTGTTCATCTGCAATAGCTGTACCCTCAAATGATGTGCTAATCTACCAAAGGAATTAATTTTCTTGCTGCCAACACTTGTCTATTTACTTGTTATTAGGTTTTCATGTTTTAACGCAGGGTTTCTTATTATTCGGAATTATTTTATTTACAGATTTATTTATTGTTTGCATTTAGGGTTGTTTTTCTGTAATTTTCTAGATTAAAATATATCTCTTAATTTTGCTATGAAATTGATAAGGTGTGTGCATAAACTAACATTTTGGAGACAAACACAAAACATTTTCTTGTATGTTAACTTCCTTAACTTTTTAATGTCCTCGGTTATGTCACATTTATTTAACTGTATCCTGACAGATACAATATAACGAGGGGTTGCTTCATTGTTTAATCTGTGTCTTCAGTTTCAAATATAAATTAGTTTCTTTGTCAAAATCTGAAAGTAGCAAAGTAGTGACTACTTTTGAAAAATAGTTTGTAGTAACTACTTTTTAAAACAAGTAATTGTAGTTAACTTCTTTTAGATAAAGTAGTAGCTAGTCATAGTTAGCTATAATAAAAAAGTAGTTTTCCTGACGCCTCATATCACTGTACATTTTATTACAGAAATCCTCCATTTTGTTATCTTTCTGGTCAATTGTTCAATGACATACATTTTTTAAATCTGAATAATGAATTTCCATTTAGAGAGTGGGTTAAAAAAATGAAATAACCAAACTGCAGCACAAATACAAATTTTAATCTTAAATATCTACTTAAAATTTCTACTTCTTTTGCCTAAAATTCATGAGATTTTTATAATTTTTTCGATTAAAATGAAAAGAAATACCACCTTGTACAATTTGAATTAAAATTTATGGATATTTCACTTACATATTTCAATTTTTGTGTATTAAAATATAAATAATACATCTTGTGTGACAACTTTACAGTACACACCTGCAGGTGCGCACTGTTGATTTCTGATATTAAAAAATCCTCCCCTTAAGGGGGTTCGTCAGTCATATTTGAAATATCCATCGCTAATGTTAAACCTACAGGAGTGGAATGAATTGTTATTTTAAAAATATCTCTTCTGAAAATTAATAATTGTGACTTCTTTATGGGTAACCTTCTTAAAAATGTCTCTTTTTTTAGTTGTCAAAATATTTTTAAAATATACACTTTATTTTAACAGAAAAGGTAAAATCTTACTCACAGCTCGTACAACTTTAACACATCAAATGTAAAATACAACCTCCCTCTTTCTCTCGAATCACCGTCTGTCAGATATAGGTTTGCGATTCTATGAAACAGTTATTTTTAAATCAACAAATTGAAAAGTACTTAGGCATAGCTTTGAAAATTTTTACGCTAAAATAATGAAACATGAACTAACATTGTGGAGTGTTATTGGGTACATATGACATTTTTTCTGTAAATTCATAGGAAAATTAAGGGAGGTACAGAATTATTCTTTAGTAATATTTATTAAGTTGAACAAGTAAAAAAAGAATCTAGTTAACGCCATTTAATGCTTCAATATCATTGTAAAAAAATGTATTTATGAGATTTTGTTACACAAGCTATTTTTAACAATAAAACACAACTTCGTACTTCTCTAATCTCTCATTGTATTAGATAGGCAAGTCGTAGCAAATCACAAATAAAAATCAAAGGAACTTGCTAATAAAATTTCAAATACAACATAAAATTTATCACATCTTCAGACATACACTAAGCATTTAATTTAGGGGCTCCTCTAACAAGGCAAGTGAAAAATAGAGTTTTCAAGTGCAAGGACATTATATGGATGCTTGACCAAATATAGAACTTCCTTTTATAGAACCAACTTTCAACATTTTAATTTAGAATATAACTTTTTTGCATTTATTCCCTGTCATCTTTTCTTTGCGTATGATCCTAAAATTTATTTTTCCTCACATGCTGAATAATACGTTACATAAATCTGAATATTGAGAATCAAGGTAACTCCACTTGCATTGTTACTGCAGAGCGCCCCTTAATTGTATTATATTAATTCCATATTTTGCAACCTCCCCCAAAATAGTCCAATTAGTATCTGGCTGAAAAGTGTTTATTTTTTGTTTTATATTTGATCAAGGGTGTCAAAATAAATTAATCTACTTGCAAGCAGATTTTCTAACTGAGAGAGTGAATTTTTTGGCAATCTCTTAACAGTTCAGCTTATGAAAGGGTACAAGCAGCCCATCTAGAGAAAGAAAGTAGGAATCTTTTTCCTTGTCTTGCGGTATGATTAAAACTGATCTTTTAAAACAAACACCAATTCTTACAGTTTCTGCTTATGTCAGTGCTACTATTTAGAGATTTCATTTACTATTAACTTGTCATATATATGCATAATAACCACGCATAGTTGTAGGACAATGCTATTTATAAGTTTCAGAAAAAAATAGATAGTATTTAATTGATATTCAAAATATTATTCAAAATATCTGGGGTACAGATAAATTTAAACACATTGCAGAAGAATATATAACAAACAGACAAAAAAAGACTTCATACAGAGAAGATTTAAATTATCATTATAAAATTTTGAAAAGTAAAAAAGTTCCTAATTTTGAATTTAATTACATTTACTTTTTCTGACTCAAGAAATTCCCCAAGACTGAAAGAAATCCGAGACAAATAGTAGCTATACAAAGCTCATGAAATTAGGGAAAAAGTATGAAATACAGAATCTTTTTCTAAAGAGTTTTATTTCTTTTTCAGTTATTTTGGGTTGGTACAAGGTTACAAACTTTAAAAAAATGAGCAATATTTATCGTACCTTCTTAACCATCCACGGCCAAGGGATGCAATGTTCAGAAAGATATATATCTCATGTCATTAATTCAGTATAATTCTGCATTACGTATAATTTTAAAGATATTTAAACATTATCATAATTGCTTCAATATGGAAGTTGCCACAGCTTTAAAATAAGAAACTTTAAATTTAACCACCCCTATTGGTAGTGACATCATAATAAAATTAGCCTGACGAAAAAAGAAAACTTTTCAAACATTTTATACCAACTTTTATTTACATTTTACACCTCATCTGATTTTGTATGAAATAACAATCAATATAACAAATACATTAGCAATTTCTTCAATATTTACAAATTTTATATACAGTAGGTGCCGCTTAATGTGATCGCGGATAATGTTATCATTTGTTAATTGTTATCGAATCGCCAAGTCCCGAACGCTTGTGTATTAACATATTAACACATGTTAAAAAAATCAGATTTTGTAATCAGCGTTTTCGTTTATTGTTATCATTTCCGCGTACTATTTTCGAATTTTCTTTCTTTTTCTCATTCAATCAATAATTTAAAAAAAACTATAAAAGCAAGAGGGGGGGGGATCCCTAATAAAGGCCTCTCTCATTGGCACTTGCATTCTGCCGCAGGTCTTGATATCCCTCCCCTTTGAGAGAGATGGGAGGCGAGGGAGCAGGAAGCGATAAAAGCATTGAGTTTTCTACTTATCAATCAGCAAGGAGCAAAATTTATATCATAAAACCTTTTGATAGTTTACCCAAGATGAGTCAAAGAAATGCTGCTGCTGAACTAAAAATCTCTCAGCCACGACTCTGTAAAATTATAAAGAATCGCGACAAGATTGATAACAAAGCGAAATGAAAAGAAAAATTTCTCCTGTAAGCGAAGACGTTCTAGGAAAGATGGAAAAGTCAAAGCTGCTTTTAAACTGTGGTTTGCCAATGTTAGGGAAATGGATGTACGCATAAACGGTCCTTTAATGCGGCAGAAAGCTGAAGATCTTGCTTCTAAAATGGGCAAAAAAGATTTCGTCGCAACTGACGGTTGGTTTAATCGATGGAGAAAGAGAGCGAACATTGTGTTCAAACGTACCCATTGGAAAGAAAATTATACTGATTTTCCAGCTGCAAAGAAATGGATTTCCGAGGAATGTTTCGAAAATAATCGGTGTTTTCACCTGTAAACATCTATAATGCTGATGAGACTGGACTTTATTTTCGTGTCTTGCCAGAACACACATATCTGTTCAAAATCGAGAGCTTTTAGGGATCTCAGAAGAACGTATAACTGTACTATGTTGTGCCAGCATGATTGGAAAGAAGAAGAAACTTTTTGATATTGGAAAAATCCTAAAACCAAGATGCTTTATGGATGTTAAGAAGTTTCCTGTTGATTATGCTGCAAATAAAACAGCGTGAATGACAATTGCTCTATTCAGCGAATGGCTTCTAAAGTGAGACAAAATTAGATAACAATATCATCGTACTCATCGATAACTGCCAAGCTCACGATCTAAATGTCACATTAAAACATATAAAAATTACTTTCTTACCTGCCAATACAACAGCAATTATCCAACCATGTGACCAAGGAATAATTCGTGTGATGAAAGCGTATAACCGTAGAGAAATGCGTATGAGGGTTTTGAAAAATATGGAAGGTACGGAACAACTGAGTGCAAACGCGTTAGCAAAGAAGAAGAATCCCCTTCAAGCCCTGCATCTTTTGACAATGTCGTGGGATCGACTGTCCGAGAAATCAATTAAGAATTGTTCCTCACACGGTGGGTTCGTTAAAGCGGACGAAGGTATGGACGTGCCGGAATTCGATGAAACAGTACCTTTTAATTTTACTTAGTAGTAAAATTCAAATTTTGTGTCTCCTGAAACTTTTCGTTTGTTGTTATCAGCCGGTTATTGTTATCAAATAGCATCGGTCCCAAAGTGATCACATTAAGCGGAACCTACTGTATATCTTGAGACTATTTAATATAATACCTAAATAAAACTTTAAATAATATAATACAAAATATGATATATCATTACATCATGACATAAGCAGAATAAAGTTAGAAATTTTTTCATTGACACCTACTTCATTTTGTTGTTTGTAATGTTTGACAAAAAATCACATTCTCTTTTGAATAATTTATGTCCAGAACCTTATTAAACAAGTTTAAAATTGTACGTCAAACGTGACAAATGAGGTGCGTTCATACTATAACTAGTTACAGTGAAATGAATTATATCGCCTGTTAGCATGATATGATTAATTTCCCTAATAAAATATAAGTACATTTTAAGTTGCCAACATTTTATCATTTGTTGATATTTACTGAAAATTCCAAAGGGAAACTTAAGTCTAGCATTGAAAATTTCAGAACTTGAAATCCATATTTACACTTTTTTTCCCTTTTAAGATCTATTTCTTCGAAAACATCTATCCAAAAACTGTCAGTAGATTATAGTATTGCTATAATTAAACAATTTTAGTATACAAATTAGGTTTTTAAATTCAGTTATACAGAAATAATATGACTCCATTTTAAATAGGACGTAATTACCATGGCAACCTAGTATCATTGAATTAATTAGGTATGATAGGCTTTAATAGAATGATACATCTCGGTCGCGTGACGATTAATCCTCAGAAGCTGCTATAACAAAGTAGTACCGTACCAATTTTTAAAAAAAATCAAATTACTTAATAAATATTAGTTTTATTAATATCTTTTTAAGTTTTGATTCGATTTTCATAAAATTTGAAATAACGATAAAATTCTGCAAAGATTTTATATATATAATAAATTTCAAGTCATATGGTTGGGTAGTTGTTGCCCAGTTGTATGCAAACAGACAGATGGACGGACCAGACGATGACTATATGTGCTATATACACTGCTCAAAACAATTAAAGGATATTGCAGTTTTAGGTGGATTTTGTATCTGGGAAACTTTTTAGCTGATTGATACATGGTCGACAGACATAGTAGGTTATATGAGAATAAATTACACATGTTTGGCAGAAAAAAATGCATTTTATTGCGCATTTGTGTACAAAAGGAAAAAAACACAAATTGTGCATATGAGAAAAAAAGAATAAGAAAAGGTGTTTTCTTCAAAGAAAATCATTTTCAGTAGGGGGTATGGTTTCCACGGGCGGCCAGCAACGTTGAACACCTTTGAGGCATGGACTCAATGAGGCTATTAATGACGAGTTGGGGTATTCTGCCCCACTCTTCTAGAAGAGCTCTTTCCAGTTCTTGGAGAGTTTGTGGGGGTTGTTGGCGGCCAGAAACTCGTCTTCCTAGAGCGTCCCAAACGTGCTCGATTGGATTCATGTCTGGAGAACACGCTGGCCATTCCATTCGAACGATTCCTTCCTCGAAAAGGAAATCCTCCACCAGGTTTGCGCGATGTGGCCTGCAGTTATCGTCCATTAAAATGAAGTTATCTCCGATTGCTGCAGCGTAAGGGACTACAATAGGTCTGAGGATCTCATCCCTATATCGGCGACCAGTCAGAGCTCCATCTCGAATGATGTAGAGGTCAGTGCGCCCGTCAATGGAGATGCCACCATACACCAACACTCCTCCACCGCCAAATCTGACTTTCGTGCACGAACGCAGGATTATTCCTACTGCCACGGTCCCTCTAGATGAAAATACGCCTATTATCCGGATGCACAGAAAAACGGGACTCGTCAGAAAACAGAATATTGCTCCATTCATTTCTCCTCCAGTTGACATGCTCAGTTGCCCACTCCCTGCGGTCGCGACGATGCCTTGATGTTAATCTAACACATAAAATCGGTCGGCGAGCATACAGACCTACAGAATGGAGCCGGTTTCGGACAGTCTGAGTTGAAATCGTGGTGCCTGTAGTCGAGCGAAGGTGTTGTTGGAGAAGAGTAGCGTTCATGTTTCGGTGTCTCCGAGCTGTTAACGCTAAATACCGATCTTCATTGGGCGTTGTTGCCCGTCTACGACCTTGCCCTGGTCTTCGGCCTGCACATCCACTCTCCAAAAAACGGTTCCAGATCCGGGAAATGACACTTTGTGACACTCCAATGGCTTGCGCTACTTCGGCTTGAGTTTGGCCCCCTTCTAACCTACCAACAATTCTCCAAGCTTCTGAATCTGTCAAATGACTTCGCTGAGACATCGTACTCATCGAAACAAAGCAATCACTGAATGCCGATAATCCTTGTCTTCATTCTCTTTTATCCAGTTGAAAGTCAAATTTCATTCGCTGCCACTGAAGCGACGTTTTTGACGTCGAACTCAAAATTTGCATACTCCACAGTTTGAAAACCAGAAAAATTTGCATTTGTGATTCTCTTCTTCTATTTTCGGCAAAAAAAATTTCGTTTATATCTTTATTTTATATAAAACTTCAAATATCCTTTAATTGTTTTGAGCAGTGCATTTATATAATTACGAACGCACCTAAAAAGAAGTACCGAAGTTAGTGACAACAAACCTCAAATTATGAGAGTGTACATCAGTACTCAATTTACCTTCTTATGAAAATTTCTTATTGCATGACTCACAAAACAAATTTCTCGCCAGTATGAATTAGGAGATGATGTTTCAAATTACTTTTGAAAGAAATATTTCTTGCATATTTCACAAACAAAAGGATTATTATAATCATGAAATAACAGGTGACTTTTAAATGTATCATGTCAGAAAATTTCTTTTTCCATATCTCACACGAGGGCTTTCTTACCAGTATGAAGTAATAAATGTTTATTTAACTCCCACTTATGAGAGAATTTCTTGTTACACATCTCACACACAAAAGGTTTCTCACCAGTATGAACTAACAGATGTCTTTTCATATTACTCTTATCAGAAAATTTCTTGCTGCATATCTCACATGCAAAAGGTTTCTTACCTGTATGAACCAGCAAATGTTTATTTAACTCACTCTTATGAGAAAATTTCTTGTTACATATCTCACACACAAAAGGTTTCTCACCAGTATGGACTAACAAATGTCTTTTCATATTACCCTTATCAGAAAATTTCCTGCTGCATATCTCACATACAAAAGGTTTCTCACCAGTATGAGTTAACAAATGCCTATTTAAATCAACCATTTGAGCGAATTCCTTGTTGCATATCTCACATGCAAAAGGTTTCTCACCAGTATGAGTTAACAAATGCCTGTTTAAAACACTCTTGCCAGAGAATTTCTTGTTGCATATCTCACACACAAATTGTTTCTCACCAGTATGACCTAAGAGATGCTTGCTTAATTCTTGCTTATGAATGAATTTTTTGTGACATATCTCACACACAAATGGTTTCTCACCAGTATGACCTAATAGATGCCTGCTTAATTGTTGCTTATCAGGGAATTTATTGTGGCATATCTCACACGCAAATGGTTTTTCACCAGTATGAGTTACAAAATGCCTGTTTAAACTACCTTTTTGAGAGAATTTCTTGTTGCACATCTCACACACAAAAGGTTTCTCACCAGTATGAATTAACAGATGTTTGCTTAAATTATCCTTACGAGAGAATTTCTTGTTGCATATCTCACACGCAAATGGTTTCTCACCAGTATGAGTTAATAAATGCTTGTTTAATTCACCCTTTTGAGAGTATTTCTTGTTGCATATCTCACACACAAAACGTTTCTCACCAGTGTGAATTAACAGATGCGAGCTTAAATGATTTTTTTGAAAAAATTTCTTGTTGCATATCTCACATACAAAAGGTTTCTCACCAGTATGAACTAGCAGATGCCTTTTCAAATTACCCTTGTCAGAAAAATTTTTGTGGCATATGTCACACACAAAAAGTTTCTCACCAGTTTGAATTAATAGATGTTTGCATAACTGCTTCTGAAAGAATTTCTTGTTGCATACCTCACAAGCAAATGATTTTCCTTGATGAGAGTCAGAAGGTACTTCTCCAAAATGCTCTTGTAAAGCAATGTTTTGTTCCATATTTCCCACTTTAAATACTTTGGTCTCCACTGAGTGATATAATGAATATCTAATCTTTACTAATTAACTACTTTTATAGATATATTCATCTGCAATAAATGAAATTGTTAATCTATCATATTTTACAATTTATCAAAACTATATTTCAGAGCAAAGAATTTCTGACAAGAAACTAAAATCAATATAGAAAATATAACTTAAATAATTTTCGAACATGGTATTAAAAACTGTATTCATTCCCCAAAACTGTTTCAAGAAATATCCATTTTTTCCACAATTTATGCAACCATTCAAATTGACACTTTTTGTACTTTTATTGTAAATTCACACATTATTTTGAAAGAATTAAGATGCTTTTTAATTCATCGTCTTACGTAGATTATCATAATGCAGTTGGGGATTCCCAAAGTAAATTGAATATTATGTTTGCACTTCAGCATTACCATAAAGTTTTTTAGCTGCAAACAAGAAACATTTATTGCATATTATTTAGCCACATCTTAGTTCCATTTTGGAAAAATGAGTAAACTAATGTAAAAAATCTGTCAACAGAAAGAGTTACAGAGGGAAAGATGTATTTAATTGCAGCTTTTTTGTGAATAACTTATACTTTCTTCAAGAAATTTATGTGAAATAAAGAAGCGAAATTGCCATAAAGAATCTGATTTTATAAGCACTAATAGGTTAAATGACAACTAGAAAGGTAAGATAAAAATGCAATATTCTATACTCTGTTAGCCGAAACGAGAGAACAAAAATAAGCAAACTGGTTACAGAAACATTGCCAAGGAGCTGCACTTTTCGCCCAAATCCCTAGTCTACTAATTAATTCATTTTTGTTCAGAAAAGCATGAAATTGGTAGGTATTCTTATTCATAAACTTTGTAATCGAAAGATGCGTTTCATTTTTTCGTAAAGAAAGAAGATCTTTCAGAAAATACTGTCATAGTTGTCGTTTTGAACCACATTCCTGCAAAGTCGTAAATTTTAGCACTGAAAAACAATAATAAACAATGACAAAAACGCAGAAATTTAGACTGTATGTTTCGTGCTCCTGGCACAGTACCAGGTGTTTAATCATCACCTATCTCTATGTGCATTTGTTTAATTTCATTTTCTCGTCTCCACAAGTTGTTATTATCACCATTTTAAATTTGTTATTAACTTGAAAAAATGAGTTAAAAACATGATTTTCATTTTTAATCAAGGCTCGATTAAACCATAGCACAATGGTCCTGGGGTGTCTGATTTTTACGAGACCCCAATTTTACTCTGAATTTATTTAAGTGATCAAACTTTTAATCCGTTTTCGGATCTGTAATAATGATTGTACATAATAGTTTAGACTTTTAGAGCAGGATAAGGTAAAAAAAATATTTATTTAAATATGAACATCATGTATTCATACATGCATATAAAATTTTATCAAATACTCGGAACAAATATTATCTAACTGAAAACAAGCACTTCAAAAACACATTGTACCATCATCATAAAACAGTATTTTTTCTTCTGATAATTTTCACATTATGATAGTTTTTAATTTAAAGTAAATATATCCTACCTGAATTATGCTATTACTAGAGGAATTTTCAAGTTGTGATAATTTTGTAATACTGATGCTTTTTTGATTTCGTAGATACATTCTACATCAACTACACCATACTTTGCAACAGAGCAATCATTATTTCATTATTAGAGATTTTAAACAAATCTATAACAAGAAATATGTGAACATTTCTTAACTATTAACAGGAAATATCCCTATTACTCAATCATATATTACTTGTGATACAGAATCGTGAAACCTCAATTTTACATATTTTTTCAAATTATTTTTGCATATGAAGAAACAAACATAACTAAAAATAAGAAGATAAATAAATTTTCCAAATCAATTTTAGGAAATTTTTTCATTCTTTTTTAAATTAAACTTATACATTTCAAAGAAGTATACCCTTAAATATTGTTTAAAAATCTCTTAAAACCGGAATAAAACTGAGAGTCAATGTCTTTTCAAGTATCTCATCTTCACTTGAAAAAGCTCATTTTCAGCATGTGGCATAAGGAAAATATTTTCTTCTATTGGGATCATTTTTTTATTATGTTACACAAATTTTGTAAGTTTGTTCCTCATTTTCCCGATGTCACAATTTTTCATGCTAGAATAATATCCTCCCCTGCCCAGTTGTGATGTCCCAAGTTTTAAACTTAATTTACAGTTAATTTTGTGTAAAAACTGTCATATAATCTATTACCTTCTGACAAAAAAACTGTAAAATTGTTAAGATCTTGGGCACTTTCACTTGAAGGTGTTGCAATTACAAAAAGAAAAATACTACTTGACAAACAATAGATATTTTTTAATAAACATTATTATGCTGCTTACAAAAAATTTCCAGTTTCTTTTCATGCTTTAAATGTGACATGGACATCATAACTTGTTATCCCACTTCTCTTTGTCATACTCCATTAATCCCACTTGGTTGAAGTGTACTATAATTTATGGATGATCCCTGTGCTCCATACCATCATTTTAATTTTCATTTATATTAGAAATATTTAATTTAGTTTTTTCTCAATCTGTTTTATGAGGGAGGCTAAGCTTTCCTTGCCTCCCCGATTGGGGGGGGGGAGGAATTTAGAGGATTATTTATTATTACAATAAATAAATAAATATAGAAAATATTTAATAAAATGTAAAATGATTTGAAAATTGTAAAACTTTGTGATCTGAAAGTAGGACAATGTGAAAAGATCCCAAATAAACAATGGCGAAAAGACAAGCAAGAAAAAGTAATGTAGATGTGTTCTTCGGCTGGTCAAAGCCATACAGTTAGAGGGACGGAAGACAGTTACAGTTAACTGGTACACCATTAAAGTGTCTTCTAGACATTCTTCAAGATGTGTATTTTCTGGGACCTCATTCAGCAAGGTTTGCAGTCGAATTTCCTGAACAAAATAACACCAAACTGATAGAACATAAACCTTATTCTCCTAATCTTGTTATGTGTGACTTTTAGTTATTTTTTAATCTTAAAAAAATATGTAGGCATACTTTTAATTATGAAGAGGACATTGATGAGGCAATAAAAGTATATTTTTCAACTATTATATTAAGAAAGGGATGGCTTGAGGCATTTAATTCTCAAAATTTTAGTGTGACCCTCATATAGGGACATGCAAGACAGTAATTACTATGTTCTTTAAAACAAATTATTATTTAATTTAAACTAATTAAAATTTTACAAGTAAACAACATTACTTAATGAAATATGTAGTTTTTTCTACTCTTTCTGAAAAATTCTATTTATATGGATAATAAAATAATTCTAATATTAATGTAATATTTCAAAGATAAAGGTCAAATTCATATCAGATGCTCACCCATTGAAAAATCTAGTTTCCTCCAAAAATAGAATACCATCAAATCTAACTTCAGGAGGGACAGACTTCTAATCAACATGTCACCCATTCTATTTCTATTCTTCTATTAACAAAATAGGAAATTATTATTAAAATTAGCATTCATATTATATAACAAAATTCTATATTAATGCAATTCTCTATATAACACACTACTTCTCAGATGTAAACAATATTTTTTTGCAGTTAAGAAGCACCTGCATTCCGACATTGTAAAAAAAATTCTTAATCTCTAGGGGACTAAATTTTCTGAATGGATTGAAAAGTATATTATAATCGAAGCTCGACACAAGATTTTTCATAATTTATTTTTTTGTTTTTTCTCTTTTTAACCGACTGATCTGCCAAAAGTGCAATTACAGGGTAAAACTCTCAATGAGTTTTTTGTCTATCATGCGACAATAATTTGTACTTATCATAACAATGTTAAGAATCATAAAAATTATTGTAATACCCATTCAGCAAAAATGCTTCTGTAGAATCTAAACATCCTATTCAGTGTTATTTTTTTGCTCTCAATCATTCTGATTGTTAAAGATATCATATGAATTGAATTTTTCCAACTGAGCAAAAAAATATTTTAGTCAGGGTTCGAACCGAGAACCTCTTGACTTAAATTGCCAATGCTATAACGATTGAGCTACTTCAGCTGACAACCAAAGAGTATATTTCATTCAGATAACCTATCAGATTGCCAATAGGGTCATTTGAGTGAAATATAGTTGGTTGTCCGCCCAAGTAGCTCAATCGGTATGGAATTGGTAATTTAAGTCAAAAGAGACTAGGTTCAAATCCCAGGTTGAGCACACATACCTATCTATCTATCTATCTATATATTATCAGGAACACTATAATATTGATTGGTAAATCTGTATAAAGGCTTCAGTGGTGAATCAGAGCTCAGTGATGAATTTTATTATTTGCCACTAAAAAAATGCAAGTATAATTGCTAGTAAAACGGATAATTATTCAGCAAGATTATTCTCACTATATCACCTTTGGAAGATGCATTGGAATGTAGTACAAAGATAGTAGGCACATTATCTCTCACCTTGAGACATGAGACAGACATGTGGTCAATTATATCCTCCATGAAATAAGCAGAGCATGGTGAACAAACAGCATGAGATTGCCAAAAGATTAAAAAAGAGGAAAAGTGTGTGAAACAGAAAAATGAAAAAATATTTAAAATAAAGCGCAAACATGACAATTAAGAAGGCTGTGTACAACAAAATTATCAAAAATATTTTTGTTTAAATGCTTATTTATTTAACCCTGCAACAGATTCAATGAGCTCAGTGGTGAATTTTACTATTCTTTAGGAAGATAAGTTACAGCTGTCGAAGGCAGTCGTACTTCACCTCCGAGTCCAGATTTTTGTGAATCAATACAAGGTTGCTACCAGAGAGGGCCAGTTTACCCGGTGACCTCCACAGGTGGCACTCTTTGGCCAGGGGTAAAGACAGGGGCATTAATTTCCTGCACCTCTCAAACTTTTCCCAAATGAATGACGACAGATGTCGAAGCAACATGCAGTGGAGCACAAAGACAGAGGACACCGCCCCACAACACTTGAGCGGATGCTGAGATGATCCAATGGCTTCGTAGCTGGAACCCCAAACAGGGAACCTGGTTCTGAGCCAATGCCGTACCATCCCAGCAACCCATTACTGTACTGCAACTTCCGAATATTGAGTCCTAGGGTGTCATTAGGATGATAAAAAAGAAGCATATAAAAATTAAAGCAATAAATAAATAAATATGAAAGAATCATACTGGGATTTTATTCTCTTTTAGGTTTTAGATTTTAATAATATAAATTTTGACATTCATATTGTGAATGGAGAAAGATAAAAGCCTTGTTGCAACTTTAGTTGGCAAAAAATCATATTAGTGATTTCTTTTAATCACTATGGAGAAAAAAATGCACATTTCGTTCCCAATTGAAGAAATTCTTGATTTGTTCCCCATGCATACAACGAAATGTGTAATTTTTTTCAATGAGGGTTACATAAAAATAACGATTTAATCCCTTGAGTGACGGACAAAATTTTTTATAATATTCGGCAATCGTTTCACGAAATTCACGATTTTTTCCTGCAATTCCAGAATGAACTTCTCAATTTTTCTGCATGATCATTTGACGAAATTAGTGATTTTATTTTTTGATCGTTCACAAAAATTGCAATTTTTATCCACAATTGTTTGGCGAAATTCACAATTCTTTTTAGACATTTATCCAGCGTAACAGAAGCACTGTGCATTGATATTTAATTTAATTTTAATCTTTAGTATTATTATTTTTTTCATAATTTTGTACATAATTTTGACTAATATGGCTGAATGAAACAAGGATTGATATTTCTTCATTATCATGCTTATTTTGCACTGCATCATTATTTATTATTGAGTCGCCTTTGACCTTTAACATTTTTTATTTTCTTAATTTTTATTATTTTACATAATTATTTTATTATTTTACTTATTGTAATGATTCATTAAAATGTCTAATGCTTTACTACAGTCAAATTAATGTTTAAAAAATGTAAACCAAACAGTGACAAGAAATCTGCAAAATTCTAAATTCTGCACAACCCCTTATCCCTAGCTGTGCAGATTTGTAGGAGTCTACTGTATATACACTATATTGCCAAAGGTGACCGGTCACATGCAATTTTAGACGTTTTGTTAACTATCTAGAAAAATACATGAGGAGTTAACCTGAATCTGCAGGTGTGTAAACACTATAGTATAGGTTATATATTTCCGCGAAGATTTTTTCACGAAACCCCATAGGGGACTGTGAACAAATTGAAAAAGAACGAATATCTTTTGGATAACCCTGTAAAAACTAATGTAGCAAAGGCATTCAAACTCGAGATTATTAATAAGTGGTTTACTGTAATGTACTGTGTTCATTTTTATGAGGATAGCTTGTATACTTGTGGAGAAATTAAGGTTTTTATAAAAACAGTCCCAAATTTTGCCTAGTTTTTTGCTTATAATTTGCAGAGTTCTTAATATAAAAAAAAGTTCTTTTCAGAAAATATGTCAAACAACACTGAATAATACTCTGCAATCAGAATTAAAAAATAATAAAAATTGGATGAAAAATGAGCGGGTTTACTAAAAAATGTTTCACTGTGCATGCACGAATGCAATCAAAATATAATATGCATAATGTATTAGCTAAGTATATAGAGCAACTTTTGTGAAAGTCTCAAAATCATAGCTTGAAAATTCTGAAAATTATCGTCGATAGAATAAGCTCGAAATCCGTTGTTCCCAAAAGGAAGCAAAAATATGAGGGGTTGTATCCAAATATAGTAGTATGTGGAAGATTGTGTACGCTATCTTGGCACTCATCAACAGATATTTATACAACCCCTCATCTTTTTGGGAACAACGGATTTCGATCTTATTCTATCAGCGATAATTTTCAGAATTTTCAAGCTATGATTTTGAGACTTTCACAAAAGTTGCTCTATATACTTAGCTAATACATTATGCATATTATATTTTGATTGCATTCGTGCATGCGCAGTGAAACATTTTTTAGTAAACCTGCTCATTTTTCATCCAATTTTTATTATTTTTAAATTCTGATTGCAGTGTATTATGTACAATGTTGTTTGCCATATTTTCTGAAAAGAACTTTGTTTTATATTAAGAACTCTGCAAATTATAAGCAAAAAACTAGGCGAAATTTGAGACTGTTTTTATAAAAACCTTAATTTTTCTACAAGTATACATGCTATCCTCATAAAAATGAACACAGTATATTACAATAAGCCACTTATTAATAATCTAGAGTTTGAACGCCTTTGCTACATTAGTTTTTACAGGGTTATCCAAAAGATATTCGTTCTTTTTCAATTTGTTGACAGTCCCCTATGGGGTTTCGTGAAAAAATTTTTGCGGAAGTATATAACCTATACTATACTGTTTACACACCTGCAGTTTCAGGTTAATTCCTCATGTATTTTTCTAGATAGTTAACAAAACGTCTAAAATCGCAAGTGACTGGTCACCTTTGACAATATAGTGTATATGTATATCACTGGTGCATGGCTAACATAAAAGTACTGATTTTTTAAAATAAAACTTGTGTGGATAAAGTAAAAATAAAAAGTCATGCTTTTTTTCTAACCTCGAGATATTAGATGGGTGAATTTCATGTATTTGTGAACAAAACAAATTTAGAAATGTGTCAGAACGTTTGATTTTCAGAAAAAACTTAAGAAAAACTGAAAAGTGTGAACAAAAAAATATGTAAAATTTTACCTTTTGGATTTTTGTGCCATACAGTTGTTCTTGCATCAACTCTAAATAAAATGAAGATTGTTGTTTAGTTGCCTGCACTGGTATTGAAACATATTTTCTGTTTGATGGTAAAGAAAAATAATAATGTTGTCCTGTCACTGTATAGAAAGAGTGAACTCCCTCTATGCAGTTGAGGAAAAAAACATTAACATCAAACAACGAAAAATAATTATGTATATAATATGTATTCTATCGAGAGTTGTTTATGAATCATTATATTTCAGCAAGAAGAAAGAATTCACCATTTTTCAGACAATTTTTTAAAAATCAGGGGGAGCTACAAAAATAACATTGGCATTTACAAATTTCAGTACTTTTTAGTTAGCCGGGCACTAGTGATATGCATACATATACACACACACATATATATATGTATGTACATATATATTACATATATTTATGTATATATATATATATATATATATGTATAAATATATTACATATATTTATGTATATATATATATATATATATATATATATTACATATATTTATATATATATATATATGTATGCATATCACTGGTGTCCGGCTAACTGAAAAGTATCCAAATTTTAAAATAGTTTTGCAGTAAAATATCTCTTCAGCATTAAAAAAGCATTAAACTCCTCCATTATCCTGTTGATCACTTTCCATGAATAAACTACTGCCAAACTATAGGATTTAATGCCAAAAATGAAAGATCGTGGCATGATATTAACTTGATGTCGGATGCGTTACTCTGGTTTGTGTGATCAAGCAATTTTAATTCGACGTTTATATGTATTTTTAATGATGTTTACTGATTTATTCGTTATTTCATTAATTAAAATAACAATTTTGTCATTAAACGGCATCACCATGATATTTAACGAGAAAAAGTATTTAAAAAAATATTTCAATACATAATTAGTACATTCAATAGATCAGTCTTAATGGACGTCATAAACATATATCCACAAGTTGAGACAGATAATTAAGAAAAATAATGTAAATAAATAAATATCTAAGATTTTTTTTCTCTATGCATTTAATATATTGTAAATTTTATTGCTTAAATTTAATGATAGTTGACACTTTAGTGTGTGGAGCCTTTTTGAATGGCTTCTTTTTTTTAAGATTCCAATGACAACAATCTTCCATTTATTTATTGGCATTACAGTTTTGCGCCATTAATTTTTTTAATGGAATGTAGTTGGCAGGTTAATGAAGAAGTACCAAAAAAGTTTATCAATGTCATAAAATAAAATAATAATCAAATTATACATAGCAATAAAATAAGCATAGGTATTTAAATATGTAAATCCAAATGCACATTCAACACTCATTAATTCCTATTTTCTGAAAAATTGGTGTATCTGTTGTCTGTTTCTGTAGACTTATTTTTTAAAATTTTTACATCAGAAGTTATGCATGCAAATTCCTGTTCAGAAATAAAGACTATTCTGATAAAAAGCTAATATAATTTTTTACAATTATTAATTTAATTATTGTTTAATTTAAGGTTTAGGGAGAAGCAAGAAATAAACTGAAAATTCAACTAAATTGATTAAAAAAAAAAAACTTTCAGAAAAAAAAATCTGCTACTGAATTTAAAATCTTAACTTTAAATTTCACCTGAATATGTATGGCACATTAAAGGTTTTTTGGTACTTCTCCATTATCCTGTTGACCACTTTCCATAACAAAAACTATCGCCAAACTATAAAATATAATGCCAAAAATGCAATCCCACTCACTTGACGTCAGAAGCATTACATGTTTTTGTTATGTCATCAAGTGGTTTTTAATTCTACATTTATCTTTATTTTTCATTATGTTTTACTGATTTATTAGTTATTTCGTTAATTAAAGTAACAATTGCATCCTTAAGCGGCAGCATTGCCATGATATTAAAAGAGAAAAAGCATTGAAAAGATGTTGTGATGCATAGTTATGTACAATAGGTCAATTTCAACTGACGTCACAAATATTTATTTACCAGCTGAGAGGGATAATTATAAAAAATAATGTAAATATATAAATATCCAAGATATTTTGTTCTGTTTTCATTAACATATTGTAAATTTTATTGTTTAAGCTTAAGTTGAAACATTGGTGAATGGGGCATTTCCGAATTCCTTTTATTTATTTATTTATTTTTCATTTTAATTAATTTATTAATTTATATTTTTTGAGATTCCAATGGCAATATTCTTCCATTTGTTTATCTGGCGTTACAGTTTGGTGAAATTTTTTTTGTTATGAATAGCGGCCGACAGGATGATAGCGAGGTACCTTTTTTTGCTATTATAGATAGCTGACTCTATTTTCAATACAAATGAGTAATGAAGCTATGCTATATAGCCTTAAAAAGCTTAACTTCTAAAGAAAATCACATTGCCAAAAGATAAACGTTACAAAGTCTATAAAATGACTAAATAATGTTTGGAAATTTTACAAGGAACAAGAATGGATAAAGCTAACCTTTAGGCAATTGAACAAACTGTCACTCTTTTAAAGATCTAAATATACATTTTGAATAGCATTCAGAAAGAAAATAAAAGACTTGTAATGATAAATAATCATGTTATGAGTATTTGTTTAAATTATCTAAGAATTTTGTAAAAGAAATATTCAACAACATCATTTACAAAAAAGTCTGAAATATTTCAAAATGAAAATGAAGAATCTAAGAAAACACTTCAAGTAGTTTATTTACAAATTCACTTGAAAATTATACTGGAAAGAAGAAAATAGAGACAAAACAAATATATTAATTAAAAAAAGTAATAATTGTAAAGTATCATATATAATAATAAACACCTTTAAGAAATTTAAATATGAGATGACTTAAGGATGCTATGAAATCCAAAATGGCTACTTTCTAACACATGCACAAAGCCAGATTCATCAATCATTTCGTCAAATCACAAAAATCACATTTCTTTTAAAACTTCAGATGGCACTACTATTGATCCATTATTGGTCAAATTAAGTGTAGTAGTGATGTAGGGATGTTACTAGGGAAGTAGCTGTAATAAGGATGCACTGAATAGTGATTTTGGCCAAATACTGAATGCCGAATATTCGGCCTGCAGGTAAACCGAATACCAAATATTTGACTAGCTGAATAGTAACTCTTAGGAAGAATAGTAACTATTCGGACAAACAGCGAATATTCGGCTGGCCAAATACTTTTATATCTCAGAGTTTAACGGTATTAAAAAGTGAAATTTTAAACAATTTTACATAATATTTAGCACAAATACTTGCATTTTGATAAACAAGACTTTTTTCTAAGGAAACTTTGCACTAAAAAAATCTGTGTTATGAGTTATTTCAGATGAGGTTGGTTTAAAACTTTTTTAATTAAAAAAATTTAAATTCCATGCCTTCTGTGAATTCAAGCAATTGAATAGAATTATCGTATACTGAACAAGAAACAATATATCATTCCACTTATTCTATCACAAATGCAAAGTGTGTCATTACAAGCCGTAACTGTATTTTTGTTCACAACTTTAGCAAAAATGAAGATATTTTAGCAAGATTTGCATCATATTAATTTGTTTGTATAAAATGTGATGATAGTTGGAATTGGTCATAGGAAGTGATTGACCGACGATTAAAAGTAGAAGCTGTGTAACGTTTAAAAAAATATTTTTACAGGGCATTTTAAGTATTCGGTTTGGCAGATTAGTTCAATATTTGGCCAAACTGAATATTCGGTAAGCCAAATAGTTTGATATTCAGCTAAGCCAAATAGTTTGATATTCAGCTAAGCCAAATAGTTTGATATCCGGCCGAACTGAATATTTAGTAATATGGCCAAACAGACCGAATATTCGGTGCATCCCTACGCTGTACATAAAAAAATAGTTATTTGGAAAGGTTTTTTTTTTTTACAAATAGGTAAAACACATTCAATGGTTGGGAGTATCATAGTTGAGGTACAACTGTTATACTACAACTATTGAGCAGGTAATTTAGATAATTGATTATTTACTTATTGTTAATAAAGAAGTACAAATAGGACAGGAAAAGTTTCTATAAATAGAATTTTTTAGGGAGAATAGAGGGATAATTTAAATGTCTAAATATTTATTTAATGTTATTAGAGAGTAATAAATAAAGCATAAATTTTAGGTTGTTTCCATTCCAAGAAGTAACACACAGCCATTTTTGCAACCATTCGGAGGAAAGCAAGTCTAGAAAATTTCGGTATATTTCCGACCTTCAGGTCCCAAATCCACCCTCTGTTTAAATGTTGATATAAATATATAACCTTTGTCATGCATAAGCACCAGCTTGGTTGGCCATTTTGTTTCAAAGAGAAGGCCATATAAAGATTTAAAACTAAAAAAAAATTAGAAATGCAAATTTATTTTTTGATTAAGTGTTAGGCCTAGATACAAAGCTTCCAGAGAATTTTTGAACTTGCCCCAATCTTTAAAGAAGCTCTGGAATTTAGCAGTTTGAAATTCTAGGGTGGCTGACATTTTGAAAGACGACAAAAATTTTAAAAATCAGGAATTAATTTGTTTTAGTGAACACAGTTTCTCGCAAATTATCTTTCATTGTTGTAAAAATGTTTCCAATCATACGCATGAAACTATATTCTATTCATATCCAATAGTGTCAAATTCCCACTGAAAAAAGCAGACAATCCTGTTTATTTTCTACGACAAGCAATGTGCTATAGGTACAAAATAATATTCATTTATGCCCATTAAATTGTAAGCAAAATTTTTTGACACACACACACACACAATATATATATATACATGTCAATGCTTTTAAATAACTATCCTAATTAACTTGCAGTATATATACATTTAACGTCTGAATTTAAAAACCATTAAAACACCAAATAAAAATAATAAAATTTGGTGTTTTATCCTAATTAAGTTAACATCCCTTTTTAAAACAAAAATAATCAACAGTTTCTTATAGAATGTAAACATTATTAGTGAGTCAAATATTTCTGTTCTTTTTTTTAATAAAAATTTTGTAAAATTTCAATTTTACAAAATATTCTAATATGTAAAAAAATGGGGGAATCAGTTAACAAAATTTAGTTGCATTAATTTTTGCACACCCACTTGGCACTTTTCTGTTATACCAACACCATGCCAAAAATGTATGCTAATGCACCATTTATTTCAATCCTGATCATGCAAAAGATTTTTATTGCAAACGGTGCAAGACATTCTGGCTCACTATTTATTGAATATGAATAATTTTTTATTATTTGATTGTAACTATGCAAAACATGTTAATTTTCTATTTTTATTATCAAAAATATTTTTTATTAAGTTATAACGTACATTTTTAACTTTGCTGAGATGGATTCTATAATTTGGGTTATAATAAGAAAACTTAAATAAAATTCTTTCAAGTCTACGAAACAAAACATGAAAAAAGTTTTGTTATAAAAAAATTATTAAAAGAAATTATAGGTAAGTTTAATATCATCATTAAACGGCTATATGATATTAAAAGAAAATAAAAGTATTGAAAGAACATTGTAATGCATAGTTACGTAAAATAAATCAGTTTCAACTGGCATCAAAACATTTATCTACTATCCAAGATAGATAATTTAATGTAAATAAATAAATATACAAGATTAATTTTTTTTGTTATCAGTAATATATTGCATAATTTATTGTTTAAAGTTACCCTGAGTTGACATTTTAAAGAGTGGGGCCTTTCTGAATTTCTTATATCTTTTTGCTATTCCTATGGCAACATTCTTTCATCTATTTATTGGGCATTACAACTTGACGATGGATTTTTTTAAATGGAAAGTAATCGATGGGATAATGGAGAAGTACCAAATTCGCTTATGATCATTCTGAAAAAAAATAGGAATACAAAAGGAAACATGGTCTTTTTTATTGCTGCAAGATTTATACATTTGCTGTGTCAAGAGATGACTTCAATTCAGCAGACAATTCAGTGTTGTATTCACAACAGGACAGTAGATGTGATATAAGTTTGTGACAAATTTCTGTGTTCAAGATTAAATGAAAAAATTTAATATTCCTTAGGTGCCAACTGTTATGCTTGGTGACAATGGTGTTGGTGTAACAGGAAAGTACCAGCCATTTTATAAAATTGAGAAGTCACATACAAATGATTTAAACAAAATGAAATAATATCTTACTGAATTATCTTTTCCTGCAACTTTAGCAAATAAAAAGCATTCAGCAGGGATATGGAAGAGAAAGCACTTCATTGTTTTATAGGAACTGAAATTCATTGTTAATTTTGTCCAAAATACAGAAATCTATGGATTTGAATTACTAAATGCTAATCTAAGATGCTAACAATGTAAATACCAACCTATTTTTTTTTAACTGAACCTAAATAACTCATATTTACAATAATAATACTTGATAAATAATTAAAATATCATCTATTCGTTTTCATATCAACCAATAACTAAGTACAACTAACTTAATATTTAGATTGATGGACAGAACTTACCACACCCTACTTCTTTATGCTCAACAAAATGGCGAAATTAATCCAATTAATAGTTCGATTAAAAGTCCATTTTTGATTAACTTTGTTTCTGCATGTGATGTCTCAACTAATTTTTTACTATTTTTTTTACTGTGAGACCTTTATGGAAGTAATCTAATATCTTTCAAGGCAGATTTCTAAGGCAGAAAATCGCATAAACTTGTTGAAACACTTCAGTAAAGTTCTATGTATAATCAAATATAAAATGATTTTATACTAAATCGAATAGGTAATCGAAATAAAAGTTAATTTTTCTATTTTCTTTTATGTAGTATGTTGTGTTATTTTATATTTCAGTTATGAACGCAAGTCTTTCTACGTTCATGGCAAAACGTAATGTGCATTACACAAAAAAAAATTCCTAGGTATGTGATATTTTGCTTGGATAGCAGGCATCATAGCACATTTTTAATCAACAAGGATCTTCAATCGAAAAGTTTTCCAATATTTTCGTGTATATCGGAAATTTCACGGAAAGGAAACCTGGAGGGGAAACTAGAATAGCTCTACTATATTGATATAATTTACAACACATAAAAATCAAGTTTCTGAAATACTTTATGCTCTCTGTATAATCAGAGGTATAATGATTTTTAATTGCTTAGAATTGATAATCGATATACAAGTTTACAATACCATTTTCTTATTATGTAGATGATTTTATATTTATGGTTTTTCATAGTTTGGTAATACACAAAGAAAGATTGTTTTTCTCCTTAAAGTAAAACTTAGTGTGCAACATACAAAAAAACAAATTTATGAAATTTTGTTAGGATGATACAAGGAAGCATAGTACATTATTAATCAAACTAGGTTTTCCAATCGAAAAGTTTCCTGGTGTGATCGCGTCAACTGGGAATTTCGTCGCGAAATGGTGCTGGCTAGTTTGGTTCATGGAGAAAGAACCTGGAGGGGAACCTAGAATAGGCGAGGATATCGATAATGCAAGTCATATTTTTTTAACGAAAGAGGACACTGTAAAATTTGGCGGCGGCCTTTAAACAGAATGTCATTAGATTACATGTTAAATTCCGAAAGTATTTTACTCGATTATTTTTAATTATAACAATTATATGTCATAAATTTAAGATGGGATATAAATGTTTTATTCCGGGATGTAGATCGGGCTATGATGATGAGATAAACAAAAGAAAAATTGAAGGAAAAAGAAATTTAAGTATGTTTAGAGCTCCAAAGGGGAGTGCTTTTTATTATACTTTAATTTAAAGTTATATGCATGTAATCATTTTTAAACTAAGACATTTTTATTCTAGTATATCGATCTTAGTGTCTATGTTTTTAAAATGTTATACTTAATGAATGCTAATGTCTGTGGCTAATTGACATGGCCATTTAAATTGTCTTATAGAGTGCTATTTGTTTGGCTGTAATCTGAAGCTGTTTTTTTCAAAATTACTTTTAAATTAACAGAATTGTCTCTATATGTATCTTACCGTACATAGGGTAGATGTGCCAGTAATGGACACCCTTAAGGAATTTCTTTAAAAATTATTTTTTAATTAATAGTTATAATTGTTATATTCCACAATTTTTAATATTATATTAATCTACCAACAATATTTAACCATGCTCATAGACACATTTCCCAATGTGAATCGAAATTTAATTGTAAATAACAGAAATAAATCAAAACACCCTAAATTCCAGTAATGGACACCCCACAAAAAGTAATAGACAATTGATATTATGATTGTATTTAAAACTAGAATTTAAAGAAAGCATATTAATGAAATAAAAAAGCTGAATTTTTATTGGTTATTTCTTTATAAACCAAAAATGTTGAAGGTGGCCCATTACTGGAAGGCGGTCCATTACTGGCACATCTACCCTATATATATATATATATATATATATATAATGTATTTTGTTTGATGAATGCTAGCAGTTGATTTGGCTTATTGATCACTGTCAAAAAACATTTAAATTGTTTTAAATGTATATAATTGTTTAGCTTTTAAATAGTATTTTGCTCATAATTATTTTTAATTTATGAAAAAAAATTCTACATTGATCTTATTGTGTGTGTATAACTGTGTGTGACTAATAAATATATAGTATATAGAATTTTAGGGGCTTTATTTAATAAATCCTAGAAGTTGCTTTGGCTTGTTGACATGTAACTGTCAAAACATTCAAAACAGAGTTTAAATTGTTTTAAAAGATGTCTAAAAATTTAAGGGTATATTTTTTAAAAAATTAGGTGCTTTATAAGTGTTTTGCTCTTTGAAATTATACTGATTTACAGGCTTCATTTAATAATTCACAACCTTCTCTCTTTCTTTATTTTCTCCCTCAAAACAGATTCAAAGAAACTGGTAAACTTATATTTTTACGATGGAATATGAAATGATGTATGATTGGTCATGATTTAGTTATAAAAGAAAAATAAAATGAACTTTCAGGCACTACCATTTAGGAATTATTCTGAATTACTAATAAATAAAAACTTTTTTACCTGCATTCAAATTTTTGCTTTTTGTGCTCTTTCAGGATGAGAATAGACTCCAGAAATGGATAAAAGCTATCCCTAGATTAGATCGAAAAATTAGCAGGCTTGATAGAGTTTGTGAATTGCATTTTTTGCCAGAACAAATTTCTCGGCATTTCGTCCATCAAATAAATGGAGAGGAAGTACGTATTAAAAGAGAAGTACCAATTTTAACGATCGATGCTGTTCCCACAATATTCCCTAATTTGCCATCTTATTTGAGTAATAATAAAAGAAAGAGAAAATCTCCTGTTGAAAGATTGCCCTTGCATAAGAAAGTGAAGAAAGATAATATTAAAAATAAACAACCAGAAGAAATCAGTATTGATGAAGCAGTGCATCAGTTTTCATTTAATGATTTGCTCACAAGTCTGTCTCAAGTTTCTAAACCTCATAAGTTATGGGCTGTGTCATCACATGAAGACTTTATTGTTTGTGTGAAGTGGAAATTTAAAGTTAACCCCAGAATTGAAATGTCATCCAGAAAGACAAATCATCATTGATACTAACTTAGGTGTTAAGGTAAGTTTAAAAACTAATTTTTTTTTTCAAATTTTTTTAATTTTCTTTAGAAATCTACCTATTGCAATCATTTGGTTTTTATATATTTATGTAACACAAATCTTGTCATCATGATAACCAAGTATATTGCTCTTGCAGTTCATTGATAGGGACACACAAAAACAAAAATCATGCTAAACTTGTCAAATTAACATTTAATTAATGATAATAATTTATTATTTGTGCAAAATACTATGTATATGATAACATGTACATGTGTCTGTGTTTGTTTTATGAACTACAGAAGCAAATTGAAGGTAACTTACCATTCCAACATAATTTGCAATCTCTTTTTTTTTTTTTTTTTTTTTTTCAGATTATGTACCATGTCACTGAAGTTCCCATTGCACCAAACACAGCTATTAAATCTGTTGAGAGTTTATCACTAATTTTGACCGAAGTAGATAAATATGTAGTTTGCCCTGAAGCTATAAAAAGGTTTGCAACAGTTAATTGTGACTTTCCTTTCAAATTTTTCAAATGCCAAATTTAATAAATACTGTCTTTTACTGTAATTTTAAATGTTATTTTCCATTTTTCTGTTTATATTCAGGAATAACAGTTGTTCTGTATATATTAAACCTGATCACGTGGCAGACCTCAGAAATTCTGTAATGTATGTAAAAAAAAAATTTCAAAGAAGCAGCAAAAACAAAAAAATCCAGATATTGCACTAAAATATAAGAAAATGTATCAGCGAATTGCATCTGCTAAACAGAAAAATGTACGTCTAACAGAAAAAGTGAGTTTTTTTTTTTCTTTAGCTGCAATTAATATTTAACTACGTACTTTTACATCTGATTTTTTTTCATACCTGCATTTGCAAATACAGTATAATCCGCACATTATTACAGATATAAACAATGAAGTAGTAGTGAAATACTTTCCTTATGTTCTGTTTATGAGGTGGGTTTCATTGAATAATTCAAGTAAAATTATCAGTTTATTTAGTGTTACATTTTATGAGTTATTTACTTCACATTTACTTTTAATATTTTAATCTTTTTTTTTTTAATTTCTTAATTTTTATTACTTTAAATTATTATTGTACTATAATGTAAGCATTTGTTATAATTTCTAGTACATAATTACATTCAAATTGTTTAAAAATGTAAACAAAACAATATCCATAGATTCACAAAATTATAAAATCTCCATAACCTCTGGTCTCAAGCTGTGTGGATTTCAGGGAGTCTACTGTATATATGTTTATTATATCTTAAATTAAACTTCTGCTGCGTGATGTAAATTAAATCTTTGTTTATGTATCTTGTTTTAGATTGCTTTATTTAAAAACAACATTGAGCTTCTTAAACAAGAGTGCTCAGTTATGGAGCAAACTGCTGTTTTAAAAAATTTGTCCCCCTTCCAGAAGCTCAGAAGTGCAATATAGAGGCATGTTTAAAGACCTCAAAGGTAAAGGGTTGTAGAGGTGTTCGCTACATGGATCGGTGAGTATACGAATGCCTACTTATTCGTATAAAAAGCAAGAAAATGTATGAGCACCTCAGAGATAATAAAATTTAACCCTACCAACAACCAAAGCCTTAAATAGCTATATGAAAAATATAAAAGACTGCTTTGGCTTTCAAAGCCAAATATTTGAATCCCTAAAGACAAAAGCTGCATTTATTATCTATCTTCCTCCATGGTACTTAATTTTCTATCTTCGTTTTATACCGCAACATTAAAGTGGTATTTTTATGATTTTCACTGTTAAAAGAATATTTCTTTATCTGATTTACTTTATTTCTGTTTTGATTTCCAACAATGCAGAAAAAATAATGTAGTTGGGTTAGGCCTATTAATCACCATTTAAACAATTCCTTTTATATAAGTTATTTATAGGTATATATTTTTTAATCACTGTTTTAATACAATAGTCGTCTATTTTAACGACATATTCGTAATAATTATAAAATTTTAATTATTTGTACATAAAATTAATTTTTACTTTTTTTAAAAAACAAATTGGTATTATATATATGAATTACAGATATTTTTGATGCATAATTCACATTTTATTAATGATTTATTTTTAATAATCTTTTTAAAACGTAAAATGTTTGAAAACATTGATAAGTTTGTTAGACTTTTTTTAATGAAAATTTTTTACTGGTATTTAATATCCCTTTATTGATTAAATTTAATTAGTTTAGAAACATTTATACATGCCTGAAAGTGTTTCCTTATTTCAGAATAAATTTATGTGATAGATAATAAACTGAACACGTTGTTAAATCATGTATAATAATTGTAAATTCTTTCAAAAGAATAGTTCAAATTTAATTAATTTTATCATAAGAAATAATGAAAATGTTATTTATTGCTAGCCACATCCTAAATTACTCCTTGTATTTACACTTTAGAAACTTTGAACTGTACGGTACAGTAAAAGATAGCAATACATTACTGTAACATATGTTATATTAAACATTGTTAATTTTGCAACATTATATCAAAACTTTTAAAACAGTATGTACTGACTCTTTATGGATGAAATTTTCGATGACAATAGATTGAAAAAAAAATGGTGCGAGGGGAGTTCTATTGTTATTTTTCAATATTATTAGGAATATCATTTATTGGATGGAACGTCTGTTTTGACAACAAAAATGTCTGCTTTGCTTTTATATGTTGAAGGATTTAGATTTAACACTTTAAATTTCTAAATGTTTTAAAACCAATTTTAAGGATTTTATTGAGTTAGGAATTAATAGCATTTCTTAATTAGCAAAATACTAATATTGACATAACCATACTTACTAGTGATTTGAAAAAAAGGCAGCCAAATTTTAAAAAGTCATAACAGTCACTTTACTTGATTTTCACTGTCTCTTTTTACACTTTTTTTAATTTTATTACTGTTATTAAATATTTTACCTTAGGATAGTAATTGTTTAATAATATATTTTATTTCTTGGCTAATTTTAAGGGCTATATTGATAAGTAATTACACTTTTTTTTAAATAAACATGTTTAAAAGCATGCAAAAGACATTTAATAAAAAACTATTTCTCACTGCTGAAAACAGCATTAAGAATAATGTAGCATCAGTAACACTTTTGAGTAGAAAGAAGCTTTTCAAAAATTTATTTTGAGAAGAAGTTCTAACTTCATTTTTTATATTGTTCTCAACTTAGATGTACCAAAATCTCCTTAAATATTTTCGCCACCTGATTCTTTTTTCAATATTGAACATTCTCAACAGTGCCTAAGTAGACCGAGCAAAGCTCACTGTTTTTTTTTCTTTCATGTAGTATTGAAAAAATGTTATTACTTATTTATTTAAGTGTATTTATTTCTACATAAAAATGTCATTTCTTGTTTCTAAAAGTAATAAGAAGAAATGAGAGCAATTTGCTATTTGAGCTTTTTTTTGTTTATCTCGGTTTAAAACTGCTTAAGAAATTTTTGTTTGGCAGTAAAAAATTTGAAATTGCTTAGAAATTATAAAATTTGCAATAAAAATGAATTGTTGCCATGGTTGTTATAACATCAGTGTTACTCACAGAATTTATAGTGTTGGTGAGAACTTTGATTATACAGGAGATTACTCAAAACAAAAATTGTTTAAATCTATTAGAATGCATATTTTTGAAATTGAAACCCAGTTAGATGGTTTTCCTATGCTCGAATTACTATATAATGATCATGTCATGAAAATCATCCAAATCATTTTTGATATAGCAACAATTTTAGATCTGATCTGGTTTATTCTAGTCTGTTAAATCAAATTTTATCAACATCAGTACTTAGATAGATTATTTTCTCAATCTTGATTTAACATAGAAGGCGAATCATTTGTGCTGTCTTCGAGATCATCCTAAATTGTGTTCAAGATCAATGACCAATAGTATTTGTGAAAATTTTGATTTGTGTTTGCCCCAGGGTTGGTGGCTCATAGAAAATATTTCATGTTGTGGTGCGTTTGTAGCCTTGCCAACATGTTATAGTGAGAAAGTTCCAGGCTGAGTATAATTCCAAGTGGTTCAGTTGGTAGAACGTCAATGTGCTATACTGATAATCCGGGTTCAAGTCCCAGCTTGTATACTTTTCACTATGTTGGCTATATACCTATTAAGCAATTTAAATTTTATTATTATGAAAGATTAGTTATAAAAAAAGATTGCTCAAACCTATCAAAATTAATTTTCTGAAATCGAGACATACAGTAGAAGATCTTTATAACGCAATTCTATATAACGCAATTCTCCATATAACGCATAACTTCTCCAATGTAAACAACAAATTTTCAGTTAAGAAACACCTGAATTCTCACATTATAAATAGTTGCTATTCTCTAGACTAGAATTTGATACATTAGTTCAACTTTATCTCCTTAATTCAGAGCTAATTACTGAAAAAATTGCTATGATTTGATAAAGTTATGTTTGGACAATGCTTATAAAGTAAATTTAACAATGTGTGGAATGATCTATATTATGCAAAAAAATATAATCTGTGTACCTCCTGGTAATAAAGAAAGCAATATAAAGATACTCTAATGTATTTTGGTATATTTTAGATATATTTGGCTATGTTTTACAAGCTTCATTTAATGATGTATGAAATGTGATCTATATAATGCAAAATTCTATATGATGCACAACCTCGTGTTTTTAGGTTTGCGTTATAAAGATCTTCTACTGTAGTTGGATGATTTTCTCATATTTCAATAAGGCTTATTTCATAAAAATCATTGGAATTGTTTTCAATTTATAACATCATTTTTAGTATTGAGTATGTTTTATGCTGTCAAAATTTTCTCTTCTCAAATTGGAGACCTAGCTAGATTGTTTTACCTTGTTTGAAGTCGTATAGGAGCCAAGTTTTGTGAAAATTGTTCAAGCAGTTTGTGATATATAGCTGCATTTTTAGCATGAAATGTGTTTTAATCAGTTAAAAGGAATTTCTTGATTTTTGGAGCTTTATAGCAGAGGCCTGTCCAAACTTTCAATAAGCAAGGGCATACCTGTGCTTGTGGCACACAATGAAGACTGCCATTATTCACATGATTATAAAAATGCAAGAATATAATCTCACTTTAGCAGTGACAACAATACCTACACATTTGAAGAATACACATGTATGTCACAGAGATAATCAACAAAGACCTATGATGGAGGTTGTTCATCTAAAAAATTTAACAAAAAACATATCATAGTAAATTTAATGTTACTTCTCCTAAGGTTTGAGAATGAGGTATTTGTAGATGTTAGGGATTGTATCTCAGGGACCTCTTAAGTAAAAGAGCCAAAATCCTTAAAAACAACTATAATTAAAAAAAAGCATGCAAATATTAATTATTTTAAAGCAAAATAACTTTGGAGACGGATTTTTGTTTTAGTGAAATCTAAAAAAAAGCATTCGAATGGGCACCCGTTATTGAAATGAGTAAATGATCTAGATCAGGGCTGTCCATGCCCTGATCTAGATCATTTACTCATTTTCTCATGCTTGAATTTTTGATTATTTTCTGATGCTAGGAACGAAATTTTCTGAAATTCGTCCAAGCAGTTTTCAATATGTAGCAGCATCTTCACTGCTGAGTTTCTTTTAACACGTCAAAATAAATTTTCTTGACCTCAGGACCTTTTCTCATGGTATATTCAGTATAAGAGGCATGTTTTTTTTTTTTTAAACCATTCCAGCCGTTTTTTATATCTGTAATCAGGAAAATTGCCTGCTCATTTAATATATATGATGTGAAGATAATTTTTTCTACATATGTAGTTATCTTGAATGTGTTTAAAAAACTCTTAGGCAGAAACACACAAAAGAAAATATAAAATATATTTATTTTAAATAGATATCACTTTTATATGTCTTCAGAAGTGACTGTTTGCTAAATATGGATGATCTGAATTGTAAGATATGTATTCATTTAAATAAAACTTATAAATTATTTTGCTTTAATCAATGTATGCAAAGTAAAAAGCAGTAGTATATAAATTGTTTTTGAAGTAAAATTGATTTATTCCTTTTTAAGATATGATTTGTAAATATTTAAATACATATAAGCTTTAAAATGTATAGTATATATAGAGCTATGTAATATATCTTTTCAAACTACATTGTTGGTGCCTAATTTAATGCTTTTGTCTGAATGTGTACTTTAATATCCCGATAGTAAGATCGCCTCGAAAGTGAGCCTCCTATACACTTTTAAGCAATTTTGATTTTTTTTCCATTTTCCAACTATATGCTCTTCCCAAACATTTTTTTGCCTAAAAGTTTGATTTAAGAAGTCCAAGGGATAGAATTTTCTGACTTTTTGGTGAATTTGCATTTTTGTTATTATACAATGTCAATGTTAATCTGCTCTACCACCTCCCAGCGTGAAACGTCCACTTTTCGTCTGTGCCCTTCTCAGCATGAAATTTTTTAAATCTTGAGAATCTTAAAAAGAAATTCTGTCCTATTTGTTGTGCTCTAATAACAATAAATAAAAAATCATTCATCTAGATTATAATCTCCCTCAGTCTGATATTTATGCTTTGGTCTCCCTCCTCCCTCAGCATAAATGTTTTAAATCTAAAAGAGTTTATTAAAAAACTTATGCTCTATTTCTTGCTCTGTAGTAACATTGATTAATCAAACAGTCATTTAAATTATCCCTCTACCCCCAATGTCTGCCTTCCCTCTTTGTCACCCCTATCAAAACATTTTTTAGAACTCTGTTTATAAAATGCCTGTTATCCTATTTGTTGTTCTCTATTAGCAATAAGAAAATAAGCAATCATCTAAATTATAGCAACTCCCTTTCTTCAAAATTTATATTTTCTCCTCATTCTCCCAGCATATATATATATATATATATATATATATATTGTAAAATTCTGGCTGAAATATAATAATCCACAAACAACTGTATATAGAATAAATCCTATATCTAGAAATTATACTATTTTCTCATTTGTGTGATACTTATTTTTTGTTTTCTACTGCAGTTAGTGAGCTGAACGCCTCGTTACAGTGACAGAACACCATGATTAGTTTGACTATTTAATGAAATACACTGCTCAAAACAATTAAAGGATATTGCAGTTTTAGGTGGATTTTGTATCTGGGAAACTTTTTAGCTGATTGATACATGGTCGACAGACATAGTAGGTTATATGAGAATAAATTACACATGTTTGGCAGAAAAAATGCATTTTATTGCGCATTTGTGTACAAAAGGAAAAAAACACAATTTGTGCATATGAGAAAAAAACAATAAGAAAAGGTGTTTTCTTCAAAGAAAATCATTTTCAGTAAAGGGTATGGTTTCCACGGGCGGCCAGCAACGTTGAACACCTTTGAGGCATGGACTCAATGAGGCTATTAATGACGAGTTGGGGTATTCTGCCCCACTCTTCCAGAAGAGCTCTTTCCAGTTCTTGGAGAGTTTGTGGGGGTTGTTGGCGGCCAGAAACTCGTCTTCCTAGAGCGTCCCAAACGTGCTCGATTGGATTCATGTCTGGAGAACACGCTGGCCATTCCATTCGAACGATTCCTTCCTCGAAAAGGAAATCCTCCACCAGGTTTGCACGATGTGGCCTGCAGTTATCGTCCATTAAAATGAAGTTATCTCCGATTGCTGCAGCGTAAGGGACTACAATAGGTCTGAGGATCTCATCTCTATATCGGCGACCAGTCAGAGCTCCATCTCGAATGATGTAGAGGTCAGTGCGCCCGTCAATGGAGATGCCACCATACACCAACACTCCTCCACCGCCAAATTTGACACTTTTGTGCACGAACGCAGGATTATTCCTACTGCCACGGTCCCTCCAGATGAAAATACGCCTATTATCCGGATGCACAGAAAAACGGGACTCGTCAGAAAACAGAATATTGCTTCATTCATTTCTCCTCCAGTTGACATGCTCGGTTGCCCACTCCCTGCGGTCGCGACGATGCCTTGATGTTAATCTAACACATACCATCGGTCGGCGAGCATACAGACCTACAGCATGGAGCCGGTTTCGGACAGTCTGAGTTGAAATCGTGGTGCCTGTAGCCGAGCGAAGGTGTTGTTGGAGAAGAGTAGCGTTCATGTTTCGGTGTCTCCGAGCTGTTAACGCTAAATACCGATCTTCATTGGGCGTTGTTGCCCGTCTACGACCTTGCCCTGGTCTTCGGCCTGCACATCCACTCTCCAAAAAACGGTTCCAGATCCTGGAAATGACACTTTGTGACACTCCAATGGCTTGTGCTACTTCGGCTTGAGTTTGGCCCCCTTCTAACCTACCAACAATTCTCCAAGCTTCTGAATCTGTCAAATGACTTCGCTGAGACATCGTACTCATCGAAACAAAGCAATCACTGAATGCCGATCATCCTTGTCTTCATTCTCTTTTATCCAGTTGAAAGTCAAATTTCATTCGCTGCCGCTGAAGCGACGTTTTTGACGTCGAACTCAAAATTTGCATACTCCACAGTTTGAAAACCAGAAAAATTTGCATTTGTGATTCTCTTCTTCTATTTTCGGCAAAAATAATTTCGTTTATATCTTTATTTTATATAAAACTTCAAATATCCTTTAATTGTTTTGAGCAGTGTATATGTCAGTACCAGTTGAGACAACTAAACAAAATATTTGACTTGATTTATAGTTCATTCAAAAACAGCCAACTTAAAAAAATTCCAATCTCTATCAAGATTTTAAATAAATTTCCTTTATTTTATTTTACACTTTGCAGTTTTAAACTGTTTATTTTCACAATTTTTTTAATTTATTTTCGTTTACAAATGTATGAAATTAGCCAGTGATCTTTTTCTGTGGTTAGAAAATGTAATGATTGCAAGAGAAATAGTAGAAGTGATCACCACCTGCACACAAATAGTTTTGAACTGGGCATGGTATGTTTCAGAATGTAGTTCAGATTACATAATGTGTCACCGAGCAAATTACTGGTTCATCCAGCACTTTTCATAACATTATTGTGTTTCAAACATGACAATGGTTGTTGAAAATTTCATTAAAAGGCCATCATTATTGTTAGAGTTATGAATATATATCTAGATGAAACATGTATTTTTAATTCAGTATATAAATTGCAAACACAGTTTCCTATATACAAAGATTGTTTGTTATGATGTGCTCTACTTTATCTTAAAGTTTTATCGTAGGCTTCCAAAACACCATATAATTTAGGTGATGTATTCAATCTACGATAATACATACATAGAACAAGATCTTTTTTCTCCATATAATGCAATGCCTGTATTCTCATTCTCAAGTTAACTACTCTAACAGTTATTAATCATCTGACAAAGAGAGGTGATATATTAATTGTAGTTGATTTATGCTCTCTGCTCATTAGATAGATAAAAATGACCCTGCTCTATTGCATTCTCATCTCCAGTTGTTAATATTTTGTTTTACTCAAATATACAGTTTTTTATTTTTTAATTATAATTTATTTGTAATTATCTGTTATTAAATGTAGTCTTCGAATGCCAGCTTACAGAAATACATTTTACTTCAGTTCCATATACAGTAGACTCCCTTAGATCTGCGATTCTAACATCTGCATATTGTTGCAGATTAAACAGTGAAACTTACAGTTAAGTTGTATGGACAAAGTTCAAGATGGTGCAGCAATCAGCGGTGATCACAATATATTTTTTTTTTAATTAAGTTTTTATTAATCATGCTTGTTTGGCTATTACAGTTAATTAATTACTAAATAAAATTACATTACTTTTTATTCTGATACAAATTTGTGGATCTATAGCGAAATTTGAATTCACACATTTATAGCTTTTAGTAAGCTATTTCTGTTAAAATATTTATAATATTTGTGACATATATTTTTTATATATTTGAATATCATTTCGAATTATTTGAAACAATATGTATATTAACCTGTAAAATTTTTAACAGAAATCGAAGTTTCAAATACATTAATCCAAATTTATAATTCATTCCACCAAGTAGATTTAAAGTTATACCTAAAAAACTGCACTCATTGCAATTTGGGTTGACAACTATTAAAAGCAATTTAATCTTACAAGTTCAAAATTTTATATTAAACTTCTCCAACAAATGACTTCTCAACTGGTATTCCTAAGTAAAATTTATCTAAGAAAACAAAATTGATGTCAAAATCCAGTGTTCATATAAAAACCACGGTCAATCACTTTCCATAAAATTAATGTTTTTCTTCAAACAGTGACTTATGGATAAGCATGATGTATGGTATTAGGAAAGGCTTAACAAATTTGATCAAATCCAGCAAAAAAATTGTAGTCACCAGTAAATAATATTTACTTACCTCCTCGTCATTCATTTTCAAAAAGCACTTAAGTTTTGTTATGAATTTAATGAGAAAAAAACAGGCATAGTTTAGAGTTATTAGTTACATAGTTTAGAATAATACATAATTTAGAAAGATAATATAAACTAAGTTTTCTAATAAAACATAGTGAAATTATATATCTCTGAAAAACATGCTGTAAAGGCTGGAATAATCGATATCCTCGGGAAATACTGATTGTCGAATGCTTCAAATGTTCAGATAGTTGATGCTACAAAATCTACCTATATCTAATGAAGGGGTGGATCAATGACATAGTGGCAGGAAAACAATTTTTTGCCTACTTTCCTGTCAGTCATTTAAATATTTTTGATTATAATACTATAAAATTTGCATTTCACAAACTTGTTTTTGCGAAATTAAAAGTAAAAATATTAATTTGTTTGTAAATAATTTCTAAGTTTATTTTATAATATTTTGTAACATTGCAACTTCTATAATGAGACAACTTGTGAGAATTTTAATTTAACACTGTGGCTATTATGAGTAAACGATGCTGCTTTCGATAAAAATTGTAGGCAACTATTTGCCGTAAACTTATTGATTGTAAAAAAAGCTTATTTATATACCTTATCCGGCTCTAATAATAAAAATCTTTATGTGTTTAAAAAATAAATATCAATATCAGAAATATCAAAACTATTTACATTTGCAAAAATAAAAATAAACCGCACTTCTGTACTGGGCTACTTTGTTTAAACAATCTACGATAAGAATTTGAGGATAAATAAATAAAAAAATACCATTCTGAAGTGCATTGAATGATTTTTTTTAATTAAAAATTTTCTACAGATCGAAACACATATAATTATGAAATATTCTTGAATAAATAATGTAGTTATATAATTAAAAATCTCTCACACATCTCTTCCACCAAAATTCTCTGGAAAACTCGAGACCAAACCCTCTCATGAAAAACAATAGTAAACAACCCAGTACCAAACACTTGTCTCAAAACGAGGTAGGTGCCGACCTGTTGTGCACTGTGTACAGTGCAGACAGGCACCATGATAATAAAGGCATCAACCATTTGAAGAGTGAAAGAAATATTTTTAAAATACATATTATTCTTTAATATTATTAAAATTACTTATTCTTGCCATTTAATTAAGTTTTATACATTTATTTCAAATGAATTACTTAGAATAACTTCTACGAGGAGGGTTTGATAAGTTCTCGGCCTGACAGTAAAAAAACAAGATTTTCGACATAATTTCATATTATTTTTCAATGTAGTCCCCTTGCAACTTAATACATTTAAGACACACTCTTGTGTGCGAATTCTTTATCCTCTGTATGAGGGTGTTTCGAAAAGTTCTCGGCGTGACAAAGAAAATACAAGATTTTTAAAGATATTTCATTGTATTTTTCAACTTTCAACACAATACATTTCAGAAGACTATTGGGAACTGTTCCTTATTTGGCATTTTTGGTCGACATTTCACAAACATGCACGTATCGAGCTGCAAGCCTTTTCATACACAAAGCATCATGTAAAATGTACACGGTCTATCGCGATGTTTGCAATGTCAGCAAGTTCGTGTATCTTCAGTCGGCTGTCATTCAATACGACATTGTGAATTTTGGAGACAATTTCGTCGGTCGTAGCGGTTGTGTGCATCCTGTGGGTTCATTATGGTAAATTGATTTTCTAGCATGTTTAAATTCAGCAGACCACTTTTTTATCATCCAATATGAAGGACAAGAATACTTTAAGCTGGAATGTAAATCTTTTTAACACTTTCCAACCTAGTTGAAAAGTGTTTATGACTTCGGTTTGTTTGCCATATGGCCATCTTTCCGTGCTCTAACTCCCGTAAATATGCTTGGATTGCCCTGCAATTTTTATATGTTATTGTTGTTATCTATAGCATGTACTCTATTTCATCTGAAGTATGTAGCACTTATAGCTTTCTTACAGGGACACTCAAAAGAATTCTGTTACATTACAGTCTATGGGGAAAAATCATTTATGGTTTATTTTAATGATGTTACACAATTTCAAACACATTGTAATTGATATATATCTCTAAGGTACATTACAAGAAGCTTAATATAGAATAGGGTGTGCACAGCACTTATAGTTACTTTACAGGGACAGTCAAAAGAATTCCGTTATATTACGTCTATGAAGAAAAATCGTTTGCGTTTTAATTAAATAATGTTTCACTATTTCAAACGCATTGAAATTTATATTTATCACTGAGGTGCATTACAAGAGGCTTACTACAGAACATTGTGTGTATAGCAGTCATCGTTCATTTACAGGGACACACAAAAGAATTCTCTACTGTCAGTTAACAATAATTCCTGGAAGTGCGTTTTAAGTTGCTGAACGTGATTTTAAATTTAACTCACTTTTTGTCTATTACTTGGTGCGTATAATTTGCACAAAATTTCGCGAACCTATTTCCGTTTATTGTCATAAACTCCAGAAGGAGAATTTTAAACTGTGCTACACGTTTCCTAACTAAACTAAAATTTAGCATCCAACGTAGTATATATACAAATCTATAGATCATATACAGGGATGAATAAAAGTATTTGAATATTTTTCCAAATATTGTATATGTTGGAAATTCTTGTATTTACATTTTTAAGTATGTTATGCGTTTCCAAATTGTTTATTTAGATGTTATCTTTCAGCTTATTCAACGGTAATGATTTGTAAAAATATGTTAGAAGCGTTGGAAAGTGTTATATAATCTGTCCTTGACGCATGATTTTTCGTTCTTTTTATACGTTCATGGGGGTTAAATTTTTTTTAACAAAGTATTTTATGACAGCTGGAATTTCAATTTTTTTCATTTTTAGAAAATGTCAAAACTTGTTTACTTCATCGCCCAGCAATAACCAATAACCTCACGCATCTGAAACTGGGCAGTATGTCATCTAAAGGGTCATACTTTACAAACACCATTGTCACTTGGTCATACTTGTTCCATCTTTGTATCAGGCCGCGAACTTATCAAACTACCCTCGTATGTTATTATTCTTTAAAATGAATGTGATAGACTAAAAATGTTTAATTCTGAACACAAAAATCTTATTTTGACCTGTGCCATTGTATCCAATTTTGTATGCTGAAGAGGCTGGATTGACAGTATATCTTTTTGTTTTATTCACACTTCCCTCCACATTCTAATCATGTGACATGCTAGGTGGCTGGCATGAAAAAGAATGGCGTTTTCTGTGCATGATATGGAAAATGTTTTTTTAACTTGATTCTTCCATTAAAAGTACGAGGGAAGAGGAAGATCACTGTTTTTCGCACCCGAGTAGGTGTGAAGGAGAGGGAAAAAAAATGCCGTTTGTACTCGTTTCTTGGGTCAAATTTTTTACAAAAAAAAAAAAACTTGATATGTAATTAACTTGGTCGTCAGTAGCGAATTGGCGACTGCATTTATCAATAGGGATAAGCATGATGTTAAATCATGCACATAAAATGTTTCCTTGATTTCAAGAAATCCAGATTAATTTTCCCAAATCCAATATTTATATGTTTGTGATTGATGTGCTGATATTAATGAAACTCTGTCACCAAACACTATGATTTAACTGAGATAATGACAAAAGTGTGAAGGAAGATATTACTCTATATTTAGTCAACAAATGAACAAATTACAAGTGACAGATGTACTTTAATGTTCTTTGTTTCCATTTATTCAGTGTTAATTCTTTGTTCCAACAGTACATCAATCTTAATACAGTTAGAAATGTAATTTTCAAGCCATCGATCTTAGTTGCTTTATTTAATAAATTTGCTTGTCACAACATTTCACATTGCATCACCATCGTTTATCCATTTTTAGACAAAGTGTCATATTTGACCAATAAGACACACTTGTTTTGAAAGTAAAATCCTGCAATCATGAAAATGTTTCATCATATTCTGTTCTGTAGACATTAATTTTCTAAATCTTGATTCTTATTTTTTAAATGCAACAGGAAAATTGAGAAATAACTATTATTGTATGTCTTTCATTGCAAAAACTAAACTGGCTTATCTACAAAATTGACAACGAAGAACTTAACATCACGATTATCTGATATTGGTGTTAAATCACATTGTTTAGTGATTTTGTATATTGTAAATTAGCAATTAATTGATATCCTTCATTATAAAAATTAATCTGGCTTATCCTCTAAATAAATATAATTGGATTTGTACAATGGACCAAAAAAAAAAGTCACATAAAAAAAGGAAATAGCCATTTGACAAGAAATAATGTTTTTATTCAATTTATGTTTTGAAAAAAGCTCAGGGGGTCTTCTTCATACTGAAATTGTTTCAAACTCTGAAATTTTCAATAAGAACACCTAAGTTTGTCTTCATATTTGGTTTTTGTGGTAAATTTTATTTTAAGATGCAAAAAGGGAGTCGTTTGGTTGAGAAGTTTAGGCATTATAGAGGATTAAAGTTTGAAACTCGTAATGTTAAATTCATATTTAATCACTGAACCCAATTTAAAAGTGGTTAGTATTTTATGCATAAATCAAAAACTATTTGGCAGAATGACCTGTTATTCTTCATTTGTATATTTGAAACTTTTAGAATCGATTTCTGTTAAATAATATATAGGTTACAATTCATGCTATTTCGAAAATTAACTTTAAATTATAGATAAAATCGAAATGAATTTTTTTAACATAAATCAATTTCTAAAAGCTTCAAATATGCAATCTGTTTTTCAATGATAAGAAGTGAGTTTAAGATTAGGAGTTTCAAACTTTTTTTCAAACCAGCGTAATTCCTAAACTACTTGACTAAGTCAGTTCCTGTTTGGTATTCTAAGTTAAAATTTATCAAGATAAAAACATATAGGCCTTCAGAATTAAGTGTTCAAATTAAAAATTTCAGAATTTGGTGCAATTTCAATAGGAAGAACATGCTTAAGCCTTTTTAACATAATTTGGAAAAACACATAATGTCCAGTCAAATGATTATTTTTGTTTTTCTAGATACATTCATTTAATTAAAATGTGTATGTGATGTTCACTTTTCGTTTTTTTTGGATGACTGTATACTGCATATTATGTGCAGCATCACAGTTAAACACCAGTGAATACCATCGTTTTTATTCACTGTTGCTATTAATCACATTTTCTGGCAGCAGACTTATTAACTGTAAATGGTATATGGGAAAGTAAACAAGTACCGAAAATTTTCTTATTTGTTACCATTTCAGTATGCAGATCCCCTAATCATATTTGATTTGCATACATTGTAAGAAAACATAATTGCCATCTTAGCAAAAGTTTGGATTTTAAATTGTATATTTTTGGTTATTGTTATGACACTGACTGTACAAACAGTTAGGTGTATTTTTTTTAAACTTTTTAAATTTTTCTACGAAATTAATCATATGTAGAATTAAAGTAAACTAATATATATAATTACATTACAACTAAAAACACTTATTAATTTTTTTATTTAAATTTCAGATATAAAAGAAAAAGGAGGACTCAGTCATCTTTGAAGGTTACAAAAGATTTTTTAGAAGCAAGACACAGAAATATTTCATTTTACACATGCGAGTATAAAATTAAATATACCCGTGAAAAAGCAACTTTGAAGTAAATCATTTTACTTGATTTAAATTTCTATAACTTATCTTCACACCGAAACTGGTGAATTTTTTATTCTGTTCAAGTATGTTCCAAGATTTTCTCACACTATAAATGCAACACTAAAAAACTAATACTTTATTCTTATACAACTATATATATATTTATATATTAGAAGTATTTCTGTAGCATGTCTGTAAAAAGTTTAGAAGCAGAGTGTCTGTCAAAAGAAAGTGTCTCTTTTGACAGCGAAGAAAAGTCTATTATTAGGGATATTGGCTCTTTACAATATATTCAAGATGGTGATCTGCTAGGTCATACAAAAAGAAAGACATTCAATTGTGAAACATGCTCCGAAGTTTTTTCTTATGGTAGTCATCTAAAGAGACATCTTAAAATCCATACAGAAGAAAAAACATTTTCTTGTGAAGTGTGTTTTAAAAGGTTTTCTCTAAAGGAACATCTAACACGTCACCTTAGTACTCATACAGGAGAAAAAAAATTTGTTTGTGAGGTGTGTTTTAAAGGATTTTCTCAAAAAGCATATCTAGACAGACATCTTCGCATCCATGCAGGTGAAAAACCATTTATTTGTGATTTATGTTCCAAACGATTTACCGATAGTTGTGATCTAAAGAGACACCTACGCACCCATACTGGAGAAAAACCATTTATTTGTGAAGTGTGTTCTAAAAGATTTTCTCGTAAATCAGATGTGAATGCACACCTCCGTACACATACAGGTGAAAAACCATTCATTTGTGACATATGCTCAAAAGGATTTTCTCATATTAGTGGACTAAAGAGACATTTCAAAACTCATGCATAAGAAAATAAATTTATTTGTGAGTCAGGTTTAAATTTACATCTACGTACAGATACAATTGAAAAAACTTTCCTTTGTGAAGTATTCTTGAAGTGATTATGTGACAATAGTGTACTATGGAGACATTCCAAAACAAAACAAATGTAATTTATATCTCATTAAGCAGCTTCAAAAACACCATTCTTCTATCATATAGAGAGAAATACAGCTTTTTGTTTGTGAAGTGCACTGTAAATTACTTTCTAAATATATTTTAGATTTTTTTCTTTTCCCAATGTATTTCTCAGTTCAGACTGAACAAATCCGAAAGTAAAAATAGTCTTTCAACAGGCAACTGTAAAAGCTATTTGTAATATTTTAAAAACTAATTTGATAATTAAATTTGTATGTGTCAATAATAAAGGAAAAATTTTCTTATGTCAAGGTCTAACCGAATCTGAAGTTTGATGGAAATTAGTGCTTTAGTTCTTGAGATATAGCTATCAAAACCCATCCCGAAACAATTAAAGTCAACCCACTACACAATGAATAAAATTATTGCCGAGCCGAGTTGGGTTTGAGTGAAATCGGGTTACACGACGCAATGCAGGACTCTAATCTGAAACAATATTCTGGACACTCTTTTGAAAAAATCAGGTAACTCAACACGATGTGGGAGAATCAAAATGCAACTTGAAACCGAAACAATTCTAGTCAACCCGACATGCAAAGAAAGAAATCAGCGCCAACCTAACCCACGGATCGTTTATTTTAAAAACACTAATCTCAAGTCATTTTTTAAAACCACCCGACTTTCGGGTAGTGTGGGCGAAAATTGGGTTATCCGACTCGATTTTATTCCGAGATCAAAATATTTTCCACTACAGCAATTAATTTTTAACGCCAAATTTTTTTGTCTACCTGAAATTCGAAATACTTCTATCCTAATCTGATCCGAAAAAAAAAAAAAGTTCTATAGTTTAAGACAATTATAAAAAAAATAATCTACAATCATTTTTTTTAATATCAATTCTACTTTTTATGTAGACAAATAAACATGTAAAAAGACTCATTCCTATTTAAATATCTAGTTTTTCATCTGAAACACCAATGTAGAGTTTTATTGTAGAATCAGGTTATCCGAAACACAACGCAAAATTATCAAAACTCACCCTGAAGCAAATACAGTCAACCCGACCCGAATTCAACAGCAGCAACAAAAAAAAAATTAGCTCCTACCCGAATTGCGGGTCTGTCGGGTTCAGGTAAAATCAGTTTACCCGACCCGATACAGGATTCTAATCTGAAACAATATTTTGGACAGCTTTTTTGAAAAATCAGGTTAATCCAAGCCAGACACGCAAACTAAGTAATGGATACAAATGAAACGGTAACAGTAACAAACTGTGACGGTCACAAATCTGAAATTTGTTACCGGCATGAAAAGAGCGATACAAAAGAAACACATTTGACCGTCACAAATGAAGACAGCGGGGTCACAAAGTTGTTACCGCTTATTCGATTATTTTTACGATACGCTTCAATGATTGGTTCAGAAGTATTATAATGGCGGATTCGCGGATGTTGAAAAGCTCGGAAAATATGGAGATAGTATTTCCATTTTTTTTTAGATTTGAACCGATACAATTTATTTTTAATAATATTGAATTAACATATGCGAGTTTTAACGCTAAATTTTTGATAGAATTCTAATCTAATATCAAGTAAAAGTTGTTTAGCGTAATATTTTTTTATAATTCATGTTATATCAGTTTGTTGTCAAAAAATTCCTTATTTATTCTTTATCTATAATATATTTTTCTCCAATCCTCCCCCTCCCCAAAAAATTATTTAAAAAATTAATTTGTCGATTACTGTAACCTTTTTGTCACCTATTATTTCTAATCAGTATTTCTTAAAATTAATATTTAAATAAATTTGTGCTTTGTAACAAAATTGTAACTATAACATAGCTGATTGTTTAGCAAAAAAAAAAAAAAAACTTTTCATCTCTTCAAACTTTCATATATACAATTTCCTTTAACTTTATATTAATCTCATTTATATGGCCCCTTTTATTATTTATAATTGCAATATGTCTGTGCCATCTACATAAGATGTGTTGCATATTTAAAATACTCCCCCCCCCCCCCACCTGGTTCTTTTATATACTAAATCTTCTACTGTTATGTGACTACTGGAATCAATTTTACTATTGCTGCTATTTGTGTTGGCCCGTTGGAATGCGTTTAGGAGGCTAGAAAGATTTATAATCAATCTTCGGTCTCTTAAATGCATACTTGCAGGCTAAATCACATTCTGAATTTTAAAAAAGCTGCTCATGACTTGTGCACATTGAAACTTGTCAAAAGTAGTTATAGTTTTCTTTCTTTCTTTCTTTTTTTTAAAAAAATAATTAATGTGTTCCTATAAAATTTTATTTCTTGCTCTAAAATAGAAATTGTATTATCTTTCTTTTTTTCACAATATTATGCTGTAAAAACTGTTTCTTTATATTTTTATACTCTGAATTACAAATATCAAATTTAAAAATAAGATAAGCATGCATCTTAAAGGATTTTTTTAATTTAATTTATAGTTATATTTAATATATTACAGATTTTTTTTTTAATGTATTAATCTGGGGTTACATTTGTTAACTTCTTCAACATTAATATATAATAAATTTCAGTCATATTTTCCATTGTAAATCAAAACATCCAAAAATTCATTACTGTTCAGGAAAATGTTAGTAGTAAACAGAAAAACTCTACATTAATAAACTGAAACACTCTACACATTGTAATATATAAATTCTTTTCTGTATGTGTGTTTGTTAGAACAACCAAAACTTCATGAAAGCTAACTAATAAAACAAAATATTGAGATTACAGATAAAAAGTTTTTACATCATAACATTTATGATAAGGGTTGGGAAATCACACCAATTTATTCATTAGTGGCAAGTAGATTTTTTAATGAGGATAGCGAATTTCTAGATAGTCTTTTAAAAATTTAAGGTATAGAAAATATATCAAGTTATATTTCATGTTTCTCCCAAAATCCAGTAATGTGAACATGACATTGTGTTTTGTTATACCTTAAACCTTTCCCTTTTATGTATTTTTTCTTAATTTTGTACAAAAAAATATATATAAATGTATTGTAGAAATGAATTATTTTTCGAGTCGTGTAAATTTTGCCACACCAATTTCATTGCGTATTGCATCTTGCTAGATATTAAAACATCCTTGGTGGTAAGATTTTCTGAAAACACATCCTTGTTTATCATGAAAAGTTTTACAATAAGCAGGGGTCGATATTGATACAGACAAAATTTGGACCTATTTAGGGCTCCTTCACAAAATCCTTTAAAAAAATAGGGCCCTTTTCAAAATTCCTCTTAACAAAATAGGTCCTTCACAAAATTCCATTCCATGAAAGCACACTCTTTAATTATTTTTATTTTCTTCAGTTTTAAAATGTATTATTTGCAAACAAAACAAGTTCACCTGAAAGGAAAAACTTTAACAGAATGACTTAAAAAAGTTACGCTTGGTTTGAATTTGAGTAACTGGATTTAATATCTCATTACAAAATGTTACTTTTCTCAAAAAGTGAGGTTATAAAGTTCTACTGCATTCTGTTAAGTGAAGGTAAAATTAATTAAAATACCTAATAAATTTGCTTTGGGTACTTGAAAAAAAAATTCTGCTGTTAATAACAAAGCTAAAATTTATTTTAATAGTGAATTTTTATTTTTTTAAAAACAAGATAATTTCAAATTACAAAAATTGGGAGAGGGGGGGGGGGGCATACAAAAAGTATGCTACTCTGTGCTATTTTTATTGATGCAGGAAGGAGGGGGGGGAGGCCTAACCTTCCTTTTCTTGAATCCAACTTTGTGTGGCTGTTTTTGATACAGGATAGTTCATTATGAATGTTTTTCTGAGTGTTTGATTAAGAAATTGACTCTTATCTGCTCAAAAACATTTAATTATTGAAAAACCGTATTTTATAACAATGAAAATGAACAAATATCTTACAGTTAAGAAAAAATTTGTATGAATTTTAGATATAAACTGAATTACAAATTCATTCAATGCTTTTTCATTCTAGATTTATAACAAAATCTTTGGTATGGATTTATTGGCCGGATAGATTTATTTATTCAAGTACAATGAGACAACATTTATACATTTCTCATTAATATGAATTTACTTTTATACATCATTTCATTATGATTTCAATCATGGATGCCCACAAGGAAGGAAGGCAACTGCCCCTCCTCAGATTTTAAAATGTAATTAACTAAATTTACTTTTTCTTGTATGATTTTCGAAAAAAAAATGAAAATTTATTATTCTCAATTTGCTTAAAATAATTTAATTTAAAAAATATTTCCCTTTCTAATTGCTATTTTTAATTTAAAAAACAAACAAACATATTTTTGTATCTGCTACATCTTGAAAATTTTATTTTATTTTTTAAAGTAAATTATTAAACAGATTTCATATCTTATACTTGTGGGTTTTTTTTTAATGAAATATTTATAAATATAGATTTGTGAAATCAATATAAACTATCAATATTAATTATTTTTATTTTCTTCAGTTTTAAAATGTATAATTTGCAAACAAAACAAGCTCACCAGACAGGAAAAACTTTAACAGAATGACTTAAAGTTATGCTTGGTTTAAATATGAGTAACAGGATTTAATCTCTTGCTACAAAATGTTATTTTTTACAAAAAGTGTATTTATAAAGTTCTACTGAATTCTGTAAAGTGGAGATAAAATTAATTAAAACACCTAATAAATTTGCTTTGGGTACTTGAAAAAAAATTCTGCTGTTAATAACAAAGCTAAAATTTATTTTTACAGTGAATTTTTATTTTTAAAAAAATCAAGATAATTTCAAATAAAAAAAATTGGGGAGGAGGGGGGGGTGCATACAAAAAGTATGCTGCTCTGTGCTATTTTTATTGATAGAGGAAGGAGGGGGGGGACTAACCTTCCTTTTTAGAGATGATCCACACCTTTAAGTGGTTGTTTTTGATACAGGATAGTTCATTATAAATGTTTTTCTGAGTATTTGATTAAAAAATTGACTTTCATCTGCTCAAAAATATTTAATTATTGAAAAACAGTTTTTTATAAAAATGAAAATGAACAAATATCTTACAGTTAAGAAAAAAATTGCATGAATTTTAGATATAAACTGAATTACAAATTCATTCAATATTGCTATTAAACACGAATTTAATGATAGCATTTCAATTATTCTTTTTTTGATAAATGAAATCTTTAATGCAGTTTTTATTGTTGAAAACATGTTTAAAAGTGTGATTCAATATATGCATGAAATTTGAAAAATCTATACTGAATGTATTATTTTTTTATAAATGATATCTTAAAAATTACTGAAAATATGTTACATACATTAATTTTTTTGGAATGTATGATATTAAACTTTTTCACAATTTTAAATAAATATGATTAATTTTTTTTTTTTAAATATCAAGATCATATATGAATTATTCACATTTATAAAACTGATATAATATTATTTAAAAATAGTTTTCTTTCAACAGTCATTATAATGCTGAAATAATTTTATTAAAAAAATATTTTCCTTTCTAATTACTTTTTTTTAATTAAAAAAAAAAACATTTTTGTATCTGTTACATCTTGAATGTTTTATTTTATTTTTTAAAGTAAATTATTAAACAGATCTCATATCTTATACTTGTGGGGTTTTTTAAATGAAATATTTATAAATATAGATTTGTGAAATCAATATAAACTATCATTTATTGATAAGAAATGATAAATAAAATCTTTAATGAAGTTTTTAGTGTTGAAAACATTTTTAAAAGTATGATTCAATATATCCATTAAATTTGAAAAGTCTATACTAAATGTATTATTTTTTTATAAATGATATCTTAAAAATTACTGAAAATATGTTATGTTTGTTTTTTTATTTGAAATTATTATTAATTTGTTGGAATGTATGATATTAAACTTTTTCACAATTATAAATAAATATGATTAAAATTTTTTTAAATATCAAGATCATATATGAATTATTCACATTTATAAAACTGATATGTTATTTAAAAATAGTTTTCTTTCTACAGTCACTATACTGCTGAAATAATTTTAATAAAAAAATATTTTCCTTTCTAATTACTTTTTTTAATTAAAAAAAAACATATTTTTGTATCTGTTACATCTTAAATGTTTTATTTTATTTTTTTAAGTAAATTATTAAAAAGACCTCATATTTTATACTTGTGGGGTTTTTTAAATGAAATATTTATAAATATAGATTTGTGAAATCAATATAAACTATCATTTATTGGTAAGAAATGGAAAATTATGTATTTTTTCCCTGTCTGTTTAGAGTTTAGTTAACAAATTTTTATTGGTAAATTAAAATGAAAAAAAAATCTAAAGTTGTGAATTACATATATTATATATTTCAATTTCCGTATCTAAAAAACTTTCTTTCTGTCTTTTTTTTTTTTACTTTTATATAATATAACTTTTACTTAATATACTTTTCATATACTATACTTTTAAATAATATATGGATGAAATTTTTCTAAAATAAAATCGATCGCATTTTAACATGGTTTAAAGGGAAAAAAAACATAATATTGACAATAGTTTTAGTTGGCGCTGTTTAAATACGATTATTTCTTGAATATTTGGTGCTATTTGTTAAAAAAACGCCGCATTACGTGTTATGCTGACAAGCTTTATTTACGTTTCGGAGAGTTGTTACCGGCTTGTGACAGCTCCCGACCGCTTCCAAGCAGTAACAAATTTTTATGACAACAGTCACAACTTTGTGATGCCTGAAGCAGGATGGCGTTTCATTTGTATCGCGTTTGGCAGGGTTTGTGACTGCAACCCGAGTTGTTACTGAAACCGTTTCATTTGTATCCACGCCTAACCTGTCTCGACTTTCTTCGGGTCATAGGTAGTTCCCTGACCCGATACAGGATTCTAGTACGAGGTCAATATATTTTCCCCGAAGACAATTGGACTTCGGATCCCCCTCTAGTGCTGCCGTTGACCTCGAATATGATAAGCCTCGAACCGAGCGAACCTGTGTCTCGGGTTCCCGTTGACTTCGGCACCATATACCATTTTTTTAAATGTATCGTGCTACAATACAAACTAATGAAAAAATAACAACTACTATAGTTTCACAACTTGTAGCACGCTACTTCCGACCTCTGGTTACTCTCAACTAGAGCCCTACTCTTGTAATAACTAAAATTTGCGGCCTGCAAATTTTATTTAAAAACAACCTGAACCCCGACCCGAGTCTAAAAAGATTTGGTCCATTCGCCATCCGATCCAAAAACGAAATACTCCCTACTGAACCAGAAATATTTCAATTCAACCCGATCCGAAAGCCCCAATCAGAGAAAATTGATCCAAAACTTAATGTAATTATGGAAAAGCTCTTAATCCTATTTCTAATATCGATTTTGTCCTTTATGTTGAAAAATAAACATGTAAGTAATTATTCATACTCAAAAACTTATAGATTTTCATCAAAAATAGGTTGGGTTGTACTGACCCAGACCCGAAAATTTCGTTTAAAGCCAACCTGAAACCCAACGCGAAACAAAGAAACCTTTTCTTTTGACTCAGAATTGAGAAAAAAATTTTTGTCAACCTCAACCTGAAATACTTTAACCCGAAACTCGACTCGAAACAAACAATAATTTTCCAACGAATTAATATTAAAAAATATATAGTTTTTCATTTTAAGCTATATTTTGGGGACTCTTTTAAGAAATCGGGTCAACCCGAACCATACTCGGAAGTGTCAAAACCCAACCCGAAACAGTTAAAGTTAACTCGACACGAACCGACCTACAATTAAAATATACAAGTCTGATCCACAACAAAAAAGTCTAACGTCAGTCTGATATGATCCAAACCATGAGCCGGGTCAGGTTCAGTTTGCCCTACACAATGCAGGACTGTACCTTCAACTCGAGGCCGATAAAAAAAAGTTTTGTCCTTTGTATTTTGACCCGAACCCGAAATACTTCAACCCAAGCCGGATTTGAAATCAAATATTAAATTGCAGCTTTTAAACAGCAAAATTAAAGGCGTCGCGTTGGACAGGAGCATATGGCCTTCGAAACAGAAATAAGAATATTATGATGGCTTCGTTTAAGTTAAACGAAATGCATTGAGATGGGGAACGTGGTCATACCCAACCAATAAATTGACATAAATTCTTTTTCTTTCTTTTTATTTTTGCAAACCACAGCTATTGAAAGCCTGAATAAGTTAATCACTGCTAAAGGAAACAGTTATATTATATGTACCCGAATAAATATATTAAAGCTAGGGTAATAGATTGCCTTTTGATTAGACTTAAAATAGAGGAATCTCAATTTAAAAATAAGTTATTTTGAGTATATTAATTTACTAATATATGATTTTGTATCATATGAGTGCCAACCCGACCCAACTCGAGTTGAAATCCAAAAGTCAAAATATTTTTCCTGACGACAATTGAATTTTGACCCCGACGGGGAGGACCAGGAATGCCCGATGGGGTGGCAGCGTATGTCCCCCTCTCACCCCCCTTTAGTGTCACCCTTGTTCGCAAGCATGCAAATCTTGACATTTTTTTCCTAGAACTGACAGTTTTTCCCGCTTTTACATTTTGATAGTCGTAATTCTTGTTCTGGATTGTTAAAGTTGTTTCTGTATTCCTTTTTGGTCGTTTATTATGTTAAATTTAATGTTTTTTCGAAAAAAGCGCCCTTTGGTGGACATTTTGGAACAAATTTGTTTTTCGAAATTCCATGAGCGCATCTCGTGTATAGTCTATATAGCAAATTTCGTTGCAGTCCGTTCACCTGTTTGTGCTGTAGGATGGTGTTTATAGGGGAAGTTTAATTATAACCGCCCTGTACAATTATCAGAAGAAAATATTAGAATAATGAAAATAATTCAAATTTTTTGATGGATTTACATGTTTTAGGTTGACCTGAATATGATATGATAATTTAAAAAAAAATATCTGTCTGAATGTAATACAAATTTTCTAGCCATTCTATATCAAATACTGAAGTATGGAATTTCATCAAATGTCATATTTAATTAGACTTTAGCATGTAGAGGTGCTGATTATATTTTGGTGTGTATGGCCCAACAGGTGGCACTGCTATGTTGCATTTTTTATATTTTACATGAGGTATTTTAATAAGGCAATCTCAGCATCTCTGGTGTGAAATTTCCTGAAACTTCCCATTCAATGAATCCTTAATCTTATTGATTCTGATTAGATTTTGGCTTTTTTCACCTATCAGGTGGCTCTACAGTGTCGCATTTTTAATGATTTCCATGGTAGCCAGATCTCGGCATGTTTGGGATAGAATTTAACCAAATTTAATACAGAAGTTGCAATCAGCTAATCAACCAAAGTACTTCAATTGATGGTCAGGGTAGTTCCACCAGTCAGAACTGCCTATTTGTAATATGTAACCTCCAACATGACGTCAATTGCAACTGCCCACCCTTACCTCCAATTGAGTACAATGGATTATCAACTGATGCCGGCCCGGCAACGTGGTTGGTTGCGGAGGTGACCGCCACGGTAAGGACTCTGGTTCGAATCCTGGTAAGGCATGGTTATGATTGTGTGTGTGTCTTCCGTGCTGTCTTCTTAAGGGTGTCTATCCCGTCCATGCAAAGAAGAAGATTTATATAATTTCTCAATGTCTTGTATGCATTTTTGTGAGTAAAAAAATATGGATAATTCGATACATACAACCTAGTAGCTTATAGGTCTGAAAGCAATCCTCCTTCAAATGTATCAAATATGTAAGATGATTATGAATAACTGTTGATTCAATATTGGTTTTGATCACTCACAAGGGGACATTGCCATACTATGCATTTTTGGATGAAAATTATAGCTTATCGCAGCTTCTGTTGTGTATAAAGGAACTGAATTTTATGTTTGAGGTTAATAATTAACAATATATATGTTAATCTGATTTTAAAATTTATTACTCAACAGAAGGCGGTGTTATGCTATGTTTTTTATTCACTGATTACTGGTATTCCACGTGAAATTAAAAAAAAATTACTACATTTTTGTAATTGTTAATGTGTAACTCTGCTAAGAATTGATTGATTTTCTTAGATGCATTAATTTTTACTGTTTATATTTTATTTCAAATAATTTTTTTCTATTTTGTACATTACCCATCTTGCAGTAGGATATTTAAGTGTGTTAAATAAAGCTGTGTACATTATTTACTGACATCTTGGTAATGGTAACGAATTAACATCTTTTCTTAGGTATTTAAAAAAAAATTGCCTATTTAGAAAACTTTGTGCAGTATTTTCAGGCATGTGATCCCTTTTTAATATAAATAGTCCCCAAAGTCCATTTTAGATAAAAATGGTCCCCTTTCTCCCTTTTGGAGGACTAATGTCTTCGGACCCCTGCAATTTCTATTTACTATCCTGTAGATTTTTTTACATACAATTGTTTTTTAATGAATTTTGTAAAGGAAAGGAATTAAAAAAGATTTTTAGAGACCACATTAAAATGTATCATTTTTCAAAAAAAAAGTGTATTAAATAAATAGCATGGTGTACTTGTTACAGAAATTACAAACATCAGCTTCTTCCTCTTCCTTAAGTATAATAAGAGTAATTTGGAAATAGTTAATTCCATATTTACCGTATATTCCGACATACAATGCGTACCTAAAATTTGAGGATTAATTTTTTCAATTTTTAAGTATTTTCACCATAGAACTCTTCCTTTGTAAAGAAACTTTGATCAGACACATAGCCAAAATTAACACACAAAATGTTGTAAAGTAGAGTAATTATTATGTTTCTTTTAATGTGATAACGGTAATCTTTTATTTTTATTTTTGTAAAGAAATAGCATCTTTATTAAATTAGAAATCTTAACACTTATGAAAATCGTTATTTTTTCCTAAATTTGAGATTATTTTATTCAACTTAAACTGTTTTTTTGAATGTAAAGATGGAATTGCATAACCGATTTTTTCATTCATTTCCAGATAGGCTAGAATTATACAAAATACGTTCGCATGCATTTTTCTGATGACAATAAAACATTTTAATATTTTAAAAATGAATTATAAATCAATACATTAATTCTAATGATTTATTTCGGTAGACCATCACAAGTGATTCATCGCTCAATGGTCTCTATAATTCGTAATATTGTATATGATTTGAAACAACAATGTATTTAATGATGCACCCATTTACACTTGCCAAAATAGGTCAATTGACTGTGAAACTGCATCAATGAAACCTTTTAAAGACTTAAAAATATAAAATAAATTATAAATAAGAAATAAAGTTTATAATAATAAAAATAATGCTTTTATCTATCTAGAATTTTAAAATTTGTGATGACACATAAAGAAATCACTTTAGAAGTCCTAAAACCTTATTTTAAATAATGGTTGATTTTTTCTTTCCTGTTGCCCTATCTTAAAAAAAAAACAGAGCAAAAGTTATGTATTTTTAATTAATCACTTGCGTTTTCGACCGGGCGTAAACAACAGCAATGAACAATGGAGTTTGGTGCCCATGTCAAATTAATGTATTGTAATGGAAATTTTTCCAAAAAAACATGAATTGCATTCATGAAATGAGGCATGATTTTGAAGATAAACACTGAATGCTTATAAAAGGGCTTTTTAAAAATTATTTTTAGTTTTATTCTTATTAATATTTTATTATAAGTGTAAAAAGAATGATATGTAAATAGTTTGTTGAATATTTGTCATATATTCCGGCATATAACACACACCAAAAATTTCAGACTTTGTTTTTCAAGTTTTAGGTATATTCATTGTATAACCCTTTCTCTGCAGAGCCTTCATCAGGTACATAGTCAAAATGAATGAAAGATTGTTGTACCGTATAAATAACATTTACTTTTTGTGTAAACTGATTAAAAAAAAGGTTTTTTTTTTTTTTAAAGAAATAGCATCTTTATTAAATTCAAAATGTTAGCACTTATGTTAATCTTCTTTATTTTTTCCTAATTTTTAATATTTCACTACAATAACCCGCATATAATGCGCATATGTAATTGTTGAGCAATATTTTTTTTTATCAAAAGTGCACGACATACACCTGAAAATACGGTATGTGAATGCAAAAAAAAATTCATTTTAGGCTTTATGTAAAAGAACCAAATATTGAAAAAGATAAATTGTATTTCAATAATTACAAATATGGCACATTTGAGGTTTTCGAACTTAGTTCTGGTGACATTGATAAGGGATTAACTCGAGAATTAATGTTAAGTTAGCATACTCTAACTCCAACTATCAGAATTGAGTTCTTGAAGCAATCCAGATAAGAATGAATCTGAACAATGGACCTTATGCACGCGACCTGATGTCGAGGCTAAAATTCGTCTGCTGGCGGTATTTAATGTTGAACATTAGCATAGCAGTCTATTGAGTGCGAGTTATTAATGCCTGTTTCTTAAAAATACCGCAAAAATTCTTTGTTGTAGCTATATATATTTAATATATTGTAATATGAATTCAAAATGTTGTTCTGTATGCGAGAAAATTCCCTAAATTTGCAAAATTTCTGTTAAAGTTTATGCACTTAACCTGGGGCGAGGCTAAAGTCGTCTGCTAGTCGTATTTGCGCCTGCGCATACTGGCATTTCTGTCGCTACAGTGGCGAGAATAACAGATCGACATACAGCCAACTCTGGCATCTGTCTTCACGTGCATAAGGTCCATTAGAGTAATCATAAAAAACTATTTTACGTCGTGAAAACAAATTCTCAAAAATAACTTTTGTTTGATAAAAAATAAGATGTAATGTATGTTGCAAATAAAATCGATTTTACTACAAACTATATATAAAAAAGTACAGTACTTCACTATGTTGGTGTTAGTTGAATACCAAACAAAGTGAATGAACGACACAATGAGGGGCTACTGTATTGCGATATATTTTTGTCAGTGAGGCAATCAAGATGCTATCGATTTGTGAAATTATAATAGTTTATTATTGTGCATGTGCATCAAGTTACAGGATTTTAAACACAGAACATTTCAAGACCATTCTAGATGTTGATGTACAGTATAAGTATTTGAATAAGATGTGATGTGTATCCACACGTACTTGAAATAAAACATTAAATATAGTTCTGGTGATTGATTTATTCCATGCTGTGCTACATGAAGAAAAATATTTTTTTATGTTAAATATTCATATTGAAAATGTGTATTCTTTAAGTTATCAAAGAGTCGCATTAATAGACACTATAAACATTTCTTAGCCTGTAAATAGAACAAAGAATTTCATAAATCATGATACAGAATTTAATGTAATTCTCCAAGCAATGACTATACCTAAATGAGATGGTAACAAAGAGACACATATGAAACGCTTTGACAAATACCTAAATGTAAATGAGGACTATATTGCAAAATATTGAAAAGTTGTAGATTAAAGATATATATAATAAAATATATTTTTCTATGATTTTTTTTATTTATAGCCAAACGGGTGTTTCTTTTCGAACCGCACTTGTACATAATTTTGTTAAATTCGTTGCGTACTAGTAATTGATTTCAAATCTCGTTGTAAATTTCAATCTTTAATCTTGATTTTCCCCCACTTTAACTATCTTATAAAGATGTCACACAAAAGTAAGCTACCGAGCATAACTGAAATACACCCAATTGCACATGATACTTCGAGAAATCTGTCGATTAATTACAGGACTGTTTAATAAATACAGAAATTTGTAAACTTTGTATCTTTAAATTATTATTTCAATACGGAATCATACTTAAATTCGGATAGTGGTAGTCATAAATTCTAAAATATTTCAACATCTGTTATAAAAAATGAAATAAATGGATAAAATTGATTTTCATACTCCTCGAAATTGAAAATATCTTCTTTTGAATTAATTATTTTTCAATTTGATGTGTATAATTTGTAAATTTTAATTTCGATTATATTTGTAATAATGCCAAGTAACATTCATAATGAACTCTTTTTAAAAATATATTTTATCAGAATAAGGCATTTTATTTGAAAACGTTGATACTAACAAATAACATGGTAACATTATGAAATTTCCTTTGAAGTTTAAGTTTACTTGCGTGATTTGTTTTGTCACCTGAAAACTCAAAAATTTTTTGCACTGGTAAACTTTTATTAATCAACATTTATAATTTATTGTGTTAAAAAGAGCTTTTTTTAAATTGTTTCATTTATGTTCTGCTGAATGTCAGTAGAGAACGCCACATTTAATTTGGAAATTTCTGTAATAGTATAGAAACGGTGTATAATCGCTAACTTATATCCTTTTTTTACGACTGCAAAATTGTTCAGTAGTTCACAAAACTTCTAATTTCTACAGATGACTTACCACTAAATTGTTACAAGCAAAGGAAAAATAAAAGGAGCTGAATTCACAAAATTTAGCTCTGTGTCAGGGTAAGAATTCAATTTTCCGTTGACAGTCAACCCGAATTTCATATCTATCACCTTAATTCGCTATTTAAGACTTACCGTTTCCAGTTTCTCCATTTAGAAATTTACCTGTAATGTTTGCAGCAATTAACTATTTTATCAAACTAAAATTGATTGTTTTTAAATCATTTATTTTAACTTCGTGTAACTAGATTTCATGTAACCAAGGGTCAGATGTAATTTGTTTAATATTAGAACGTTTCGGACTAAGTTCTTCTAATTTCCACTTTTATTTACCACTTGTATAACTGAATTCAATTAAACACTTTTTATACACATTTTCAGAGGTTTCAACACCACCAAACAAAGATTGCTTAGATTGTTTTCATCAATACACTTACATCTCGTATTTTATCCAACATCTTCACAAAAATAAAAATTCATAGCACCATTATCATAAACAACACGAGTAAACATTTGTTTAGAACAAGTCTAAATGTTTGCAATTAAAGTTTGTAAAGATACATTTGAAATATTGTTATAATTATTCAGAATACTTGTACTGTTTTCACCTTTATCTGCATTCGAGATGTTATCAACTTTGTGAGGCGTTAAATCAGGACATAATATAAAAAAATATTGATTTTTCTTAATTGGATACCTATGCTTAGATCCACATTGGTTAGACCTGTGATTTCTTTTTATGTAGATAAAAGAAGGATCCCTTTACTTAACAATATTTTTTTTGCAATCGAAACTCACAGGAAAAACATCATTGTAGTTTTAGGATGGATGTGTTTTTTTAACAAAAAATATAATAAGATTTTTTTAAAAACTTTTGCACATTCTAGAAAAGAAAAAGGGAGAGTGCTAGTTCTCAAAAGGAACACAGTAAAAAAGGAGATTATTTCATGAGGAAATATATTAGTAATGTGTTCAGTAACAATATAAGAAGTATATAATTTTTGCAATACGACATTAAGTTTTAATGATTTTATGAATTACAAATTGAAATATACAATTATTGAATATGATTTAATAATCTATAGTTTTTTTTTTCTAAAAAATTAAGTTCAAGTTCAATTTCTTTTACAAAGTCTTCAACACACGGATTTAGAAATACTATGGTATGAGGAAGTTATTTACAAGAAAATCTATGGGTACAACTAAAGGTGAATTTTATTGTTTTAAAAAAAAAGCAGTGTGCATTTTGAAATTTTTTAAAAAGGCAGGGTACGGTAACCTTAAAAATGGCCTAGAGGGAACAGTAAATAATTACAGAATTCATAAAAGTGCAAATAAGTAATTTCTTTAAATAATTGCACAAATAAGAAAACAAACAGATATCATTTTCAACTTGTCTTTTATTTGTAGAAAAAATTCTGTTAATCACATAAATCTAAAATTAATTTGTATGGAACCAACAAAATTATGAAAATATGTTACACCCATTCATACGCACATAAAGAGTAAATATAAGAACAGACAGTTATGTCTGAAATGCTCAAAGAATTAAAATAGCAACATTACTATCACTCAGTGGGTATTATTAGCATTTTTTTTTCCATCTTTTTTAAAGAAAGACAGTTTTACTGGTATAGGTACATAGGTTCAAAAGTAAAAGAAAAAAAAATTATCCAACTTTCACTGAAGAAGCTTTTGCATTATTTAACATTTTAAAACCAATTAGTTCTTTTTCTGTTATACATTCTTTCACAATAGCTGTTGAGTAGTTGACAATTTTTCATTCCTACCTTAGCTCCAATTTGCTATAAATTTACTATTTCAAATGTAGAATGAGAAAAAAAGGTACTAGGTATTTATTATTTTGCTAGCAGAAATTTATTATACTTACCAGGCTTCTTTTATATAAAAAAATCAACTATTTGATTACTTAAAGGAAATTATGACATTGCAACCTATATTAGATTGAAATATCATTTTTAAGTAAAATGCTTTTCATGCCAGTTAAAACTTGCATTTTACAAATTTACTGTACTTTGTTTTACTGAAGAATTAAAGTTAGAAACAATTATTTAAAGGGGATTTTTGTTGTTGATTATTCATAAGGAAAAATCATATACACCATTTTTGTTGTCAGCATCCCCTTTTCTAAGCAAATAAAAAATGCAGAAAGATAAATGGGATACTCTGTGACCGGATTTTGAACAAACTTCTGACATAGTACACACATACGTCGTTAAAACGTGTTCTCAATTAATAATTGCAGTTAATTAAAAATTAAATCAGCATTGTTTTCAAAAATGAAATGAAATGTATTTCTCCAATAACAGTTGCAGCAAAAATGAAATATCTCAACAATGATTAAATAAAAAAAGTTCAATAAAAGTAAAGTGGGATACAGTTGCTGCACGGGTTTATTTTATATTTAATTATTAAAGCTCAAAATTTAAATTCAAATATTCAATTTATTTTTCTTTGTCACATGTTTTTTTCCAAAACAGATGATGTCACTCTCTAATGCAGTTAAAATATGATTGTTATATATATAATTTTTTTTTCGTTTGCTATCTTCTGTTAGTTTTTACTGGAACTTTGACGGAATAAATTAGATGATATTCTGGCTTGACTAATGTTGTTTGCAGATATTTTTAGTCCTTATTTTTTTCTTTAGAAGTTAAAACCTGCATCTTAAAAATATTAGATATTGCTAAAAAAAGATAAAATGCAGTGTGAAGTCTTTTCACAGGTCCACTGGTACCTATAAAAACTAACCAAATTATGTTCATCTTAGATTATATTACTTTTTATATCATTTTAAACATTTAAAAAATTTATTATATTAAGAGTTACATCTGATATATAACTGTTTTACATTTGTAACAACTGTTATGCTCTATATATTATAAACTGTATATATAATGAGTTAAAAAAACAGTTTATTAAAATCAGGATTTAATGACTGAGTGAAATCACCAATTTAAAATTATTGGCACCCTAGTGGTGACATCATAACTAATTTAGAGGGTACTTTATTTTTATAAAAGCCTGTCGAGAAAAGCACTTTGTAGCTACATTTATGTACATTTCAAAACCTCATCAGACTTTTATTACTTTATGAAATAACAACCAATGCACCAAAAAGGCAAGCAATGCTTTTATTAGTTAAATATTACACTTCTGCCACAGAATTTATATTTAATATACACAAAAATTAAACACAAGATATGTGACATTGTTATATAAATGAGTAGCATAAAATTATAATTTTTTTAATTAACTACAGTTAGTTTTTGGTGACTGTTTATGTTTGGCAAAATATCACACTCAGTCAAGGCACCTATGAAAAAGGAAAATTACCCGTTACTTGACAACAAGCTACAACTTATGAGAGTGGAGATGAGCACTTAGACTACCCATTAAGGAGAATTTCTTGTTGCATATTTCACACATAAAAGGTTTCTCACGAGTATGAGTCAGAAGATGTGTGCTTAAATTGCCCTTTCGAGAGAATTTTTTGTTGCATATCTCACACACAAAAGGTTTTTCACCAGTATGAATCAGCAGATGCCTGTTTAAATCACCATTTTGAGAGAATTTCTTGCTGCATATCTCACAAACAAAAAGTTTCTCACCAGTATGCATCAACAGATGCTTGTTTAAATCACCCTTTTGAGAGAAATTCTTGTTGCATATCTCACAAACGAAAGGTTTTTCACCAGTATGAATCAGCAAATGTGCGCTTAAATGGCCTTTTTGAGTGAATTTTTTGTTGCATATATCGCACACAAAAGATTTCTCACCAGTATGAATCAGCAGGTGTTTGCTTAAATCACCCTTTTTAAAGAATTTCTTGTTACATATCTCACAAACAAAAGGTTTCTCACCAGTATGACTTAATAGATGACTATTTAAACTACTCTTTTGAGAGAATTTCTTGTTGCATATCTCACAAACAAAAGGTTTCTCACCAATATGAATCAGCCGATGTCTGTTTAAATCACCCTTTTGAGAGAATTTCTTGCTGCATATCTCACACATAAAAGGTTTTTCACCTGTATGGATCAACAGATGTTTTTTATAATTAGTCTTGTGAGAAAATGTTTTGCTGCATATCTCACAAACAAAAGGTTTCTTATCAGTATGAATCAGCAGATGCCTATTTAAACTACTATTTTGAGAGAATTTATTGTTGCATATCTCACAAACAAAAAGTTTCTCACCCATATGAATTAATAGATGGCTGTTTAACTGACACTTAAGAGAGAATTTCTTGTTGCATATCTCACACACAAAAGGTTTTTCACCAGTATGAATCAGCAGATGTCTGCTTAAATCCTGCTTACGAGAGAAATTCTTGTTGCATATCTCACAAACAAAATGTTTCTCACCATTATGCATAAACAGATGCTTGTTTAAATAACCCTTTTGAGAGAATTTCTTGTTGCATATCTCACAAACAAAAGGTTTTTCACCAGTATGAATCAGCAGATGTGTGTTTAAATTGCCTTTTTGAGTGAATTTTTTGTTGCATATGTCGCACACAAAAGGTTTCTCACCAGTATGAATCAGCAGGTGTTTGCTTAAATCACCCTTTTGAGAGAATTCCTTGTTGCATATCTCACAAACAAAAGGTTTCTCACCAGTATGAAATAGCAGATGCGTGCGTAAATGGACTTTTTGGGAGAATTTTTTGTTGCATATCTCACACATGAAATGTTTCCCACCAGTATGAATCAGCAGGTGTCTACTTAAAACACTAGTGTGAGAGAATTTCTTGTTGCATACCTCACAAACAACGGATTTTCCTTGGTGCAAGTTAGAAGATCTGTTCCCAAGATGCTCATGAAAAGAAAAGCTTTGTTCCATATCTCACACCATCGGCTTCCAATGATATCAAGGATATCAAAGTAACCTTTTCTCTTTAACTACCTTTATAGCTTTATGTATCTGCAATAGATAACAGTATGTTATTCTATTATATTTCATAATTAAACAATAACATATATAACTGCAAATCAGTTTTTCATCATAAATTAAAATCAATGTAGAAAACGGAATTCAAATAACTTTTATAATATAGTATTAAAGATAATAATCATTTCCAAAAGTCACGGAATAAGAAAAAATCATAAATAACAACTTCTGATTCAAAAACAAACAAATCAATTGGCAGAAACAGCATAAAAATGACTGAAGAGTAGAACAGTAGAACTCTCTAAAAACACAAATTTATTATACTGACTGTGAGACACTACAAAATAATTCTGTTGGAGAACCTTTAGGACATCAGACAGAGGCAAGCTCTGACTGGCCAGCCACCCCATTGGCCTGAAGACCAGTGTGCCCTCAGTCAGAAAAATTTCCTGCCCTTAAGACGCTCTAATATTTTCTACTGGCCATATGCATACATTCTGATCAGTGTACTAAATTTCTTGAATTTGCTTAGGGACAATCATTAATTTACAGACATATAGCAAAAGAGAGGGATTTTTAATATCATAATGAAATTGAAGGTACATCGAAAGAATTTGCAGAATTGAACACCAAAATGGATGTGCTAGCATATGATTGAGGGACAAAACATGCAACTGGAGAAAATTTTAATAGCCCTGACTACTAAAGCTCTACTACACCCAGGGACTACTCCTGCATCCAGAGATTTTTTTCTTTGGTTCATAGAATGATATCTTTTATGTCATAGATAAAATATTTTGCATATTTTCCAACTCCTACCTGTTAGTAACCTGGGCGGCCATCCGACTTTGCACCCCTTTAAAGCTGGTCCTGAATATGCCTGTAATTGAAACAATACTCTTCGAAACACTACTTGAAAATAGAAAGAGATAAATATTACAAGGCAAAAACGTATTGTGCAGATTTTGTTATTGACTGGAACACACATGAACTTTCTTTTCGATGAATACAACTTTGATGACACTTCTGGATTGCAATTCTGTAAGTTATCGGAAACCACAGCCTGCATTTTTTTCAATCCGAAAAAATTCTTTTGCCTCATTCAAGTTTAATATACACCAAAAACAAATCATCCACAATTTATGTCAAGGTCTATCTGAATCTAAACTTTTATTAAATTCCGTTCGTTAGTTCAGGAGATATGACCATAGATAAAATAGTATATCTCCTGAAAAATGCAGAATAGGAGCGCCAACTGTAGGGAAATTTACACCAAATCCTAATCAACACAACTTATGTCAACGTCTAACTGAATCTGAAGTTTGATGAAATTCTGTGCGTTAGTTCTTGAGATATAGCTATCGTGAAAATCATGAAAAAGTAGTACAGCAGTGTCACCTGTTGGGTAATTTACACCAAAAGGTTATCCCCGTCTATTTATGTCAAGTTCCAACAGAATCAGAAGTTTGATGAATTTCTGTGCATTCTTGAGATACAGCTATCATGAAAATCGTAAACAATGTAGCATAGCAGCGACACCTAGTGGGCGATTTACACCAATAACTAATCAGCACCAATCTATATCAGGGAATAACTGAATCTAAAGGTTGATTAAATTCTGTTCATTACTTCTTGGGATAGAGCACCCACAAAGTTTTTGTCACATACAGACAGACAGATATTTAAAAAAAAAAGTCAAATCGTGTACAGGACCTTCTAAAATGAATAAATCTGCTTAAAACCGGAATTCGATTTTTTTCACGAATTCAATACTTTCTTCTTGTAAAGATAGAAGAAAGCAAAAATCAAACAAGAGTTTTCGTTTCAAAATTTCAATTTCCATATGAAAAGTACATTTTTTTTAAATATAAATATATTTGAACAAAGTTTGCATACTGAATCTTTTTCATGTGTGGCAGACCCTACAGAGGGCCCCTATTTAAATACACTACTTAGCTAAAGAAAAAAAGCTGTAGTAAATAAACAGTATTTGCTGTCAGATAATATAAGAAATTGAATCTATAAAACATTAATAGCACTGATATTCTTGCATTTTAATAGTCATAAAGTAAAATTTATTTGCATAAGAGTTTTAGCAACATTTATTAAAATACAAACGGTAAAGGGTGAAATATTTTTTTAACTAAGGAAATCAAATGATAAGCAATTTTAATTAGTTATAAAATTATCAAATTAGTTGCATTTTAAATTAAAATTGGATAAATTTTTAGCATATTTTATCTTTATTATTAGCGCAGTTTTGCCAGTAAACATAACTGTTGGTCAAATGACAACTCATATCTTTATACCAATGACCAACAAATTGTTAGCAGTATTAGATGTTAGTCCAATTAAAAGACAAACGTTTGGTCAATATAGGCGAGGAGCCAAACTCAATCGTTGGCCAATGAAGCTACAAAACAGTGGACTAATTATATTCCAACAATTCTGTGTTGCTTGGACGAAAAAGGAATTATATAAAAAAGGGTAGAGTTAGTCAAGTCATATCTCACAGCACAATTATGATTAAAAAATTCATAAACATCGTCAAGCTTGTAATAAAGTCTAAAATTGCTAAGAAAGTAAAGCAAGATTTTTTTTACATTAATGGAAACAAATGTGGATATGTTAAGTTAGACTAATATGTCAATATACAGTCCTGGACAACAGACTAATCTGTTAAATTACAGTCCTCGACAACAAACGTTATTATCCCCCTATTAATTCCTCTAAAAATAATTGTAAAAAATGTATAGGTACAAATCCAATGGAAATATTGTCTACTTATTAATGTTATGCATATATTACATTTCAAGAATCATCTGCTTATTAAAAATTATACCAACTTTGAATTTTCAAACAATAACACAATTTTTTGACGCCCCATTTCAGTTCTGTGGGTTGAGACAGCTTGCAAAAAAGTATAGTTTATATGCTTTATTTTAAATCTTCATAGAGTTAGACGAGTTTAAAGTTTGGGGATGCTAATATTAAATCTATTTCACAAACTTATAAAAATCATCCAGTTGAATATTTATTAATATTTTAATGAAATTGACTTAATAGAGCCAAATATATTTCAGGATTTTTTTGTAGTCAAAGACATTTTTTCAATTCCTACTATTAGTTCACACCCTCCCTATATATATTTATATATCTTGTTCAAATTTTCAGTCGTTAATAAAATACTTATTATTCATCCACTCAAGTTCAAATACATTTTTTAAAACTTGTAGTGGATGACACTTGATGTTAATACAGTTTTTCAAATATTAATTAATTAATTAAATTTAATTAATTAATTTGAGTTTTATGCAGGAGAAAAAATTTTTCTTACATAAGAGTGAGAAATGTTGAGTTGGGATATGGTTCCTTATAGCTCAGTGGTAGAGCCTCAGTAGCTGTTGAGGACCCAGATTTGATTCCCGGCTTGGGGCATTTTTTACTTTGTCGGTTTACGCTTGAAAAAAAGCAGGATAAAAATGCACTTGTTATTATTCAAGGATTAGATTCGTCATTCAAAGCTGAAAATGAATTAAAAAATAGTTAAAATTACATTGGTTCATTTAACCAAAGATTTTGTATTGTAAACAAAACAAGTTCATAATATAACATATTTTATTATTTAAACAAACAAAATATAAAATGAAAAGGGGATATGATTCTAGATACAGATGGATATGGTTCTAGGATTCTAGAATCTAGATTTTACTTAGTCTAGATTCTAGGAACAAAAATAATTGTCCAACACCATATATAGAAAGGAAAATGGAAAATTGCAAGGAAATTAGCTTTCTATTTTGCCACTTAATACTGTGATTCTGTAACATGTTAATGCATATTTATATTAATTGTAATTATTTAATAAAAAGTAACTAAAATAAAATTTTTCTTTGTTGACCTAAGTAGGAATTAACTTACATATATTTTTTTTATATTGCTCGTTTTAATTACAAAAATTATTAACAAATCATTTTAAAAATTTATGAATTATGACCTACATTAGTTTTTGTATAAAAAGAAACCACAATCATAAAAAACATTGGTGTGTAGGTTTACAGCTCATTGAATAATTAGTTTTTGAGATATAGAGAACTTTCCAACAGTCTAAATCTAAAGGGACTAACATGGTTTGTGTTTGGATCCGTAGAAAACACCACTAAAATATTAACAAAACGAACATTTATTACCAGACATCACATAACTTACGTAGAACAACATCATACATCAGAATCTTAGAATACCCAACAGAGTGAAAGTTGTAGTGTCAATCTAGAGTCAAAGTCAAAGTTGCTTTTTCACGCCCTCTAACGACTGGATAAATACATAACACTCCTTCCCTCTAGGAATAAAGCACATAGTCGTCTAAATGTTTTGGTGAGGTTCGGGAGCGTTCAGAACGTCGTAGAATAGGAAGATCTGGTTCTTCAGTTACAGGATCACAGACAGGATCGGACTCTGTGGGTGAATCAGGTGTCGCTGGATCATTTTCTGGAGATGGCGAAGATGGAATCGCAGAAGACTCTGTTGACGTTTCCGCATCTTGTACACGGCTGCGAACCTGGTCAACATGACGTCTGTGAACAATACCGTCCACTAAATCTTGAGTCTTGTAGGATAATGGCCCTGTTGTTTTTATAACTTTTGCAGGAATCCATGATGGGCCCGAACTGTAGTTGCGAATATATACGGGATCGTTTTCTTGAAACTGACGTAGGCGTTTGCTTTTGTCGGACTCATCTAGTTTTCCTTTCTTGAACTTCATCTCTTTATTAAGATCAGGGTGAAGCCTATCCAACATCGATGTCAACCGACGATTCATTAAAATTTCAGCTGGTGATTTACCAGTAGAGGTACTTGGTAACGTATGTTGAGCAAACAGAAATCTAGCGAGACGTGTTTTCCAATTACCTTGAATTATCCGTTTCAAAGCTTGCTTCGTTGTAGCCACCATCCTCTCTGCCTGGCCATTGGAGGAGGGATGATAAAGAGCAACAAAAATAGGTCGAATCTGGTTTCGTGCTAAAAACTGTTGAAATTCATCAGATCTAAATGTTTCACCATTATCAGATGCAACTGAATCTGGGAGTCCATGAGTTGCAAAAATAGATCTAAGATTGTCAATAGCAGCCGAAGACGACATGGAGGAAACTGGTACAACCTCCAGCCACTTGGAGTGAGAATCAACTAAAATGAAAAATGTTTTGTCTTGAAAAGGACCGGCGAAATCTACATGAAGGCGAGACCATGGCTTTTCTGTCCATTCCCATGGATGTATGGGAGCTTTGTCTGGAGCTTTTTGATTCTCTTGGCACAGTCTACAGGTTTTAACTGTGTTCTCAATGGCACTATCCATGTTAGGCCACCACACATAACTGCGTGCAAGAACTTTCATTCTAACTATGCCAGGATGTCCATTATGAAGCAGGACGAGAGCTTGACTCTGGAGTGCAGTAGGTATAACAACTCTACTACCCCATAAGACACAATCTTGATGAACACTTAACTCGTTACGTCGATGAAAGTATGGTTTGAAACTACTGTCAGTCATTTTGGAAGGCCAACCATTTAAAATCATCAAAGAAATTCTGGAAAGGATCGGGTCTTTTTTAGTAGCCGAAGGCAGCAACTTAGCATCTAGTTGTGTGACAGGAGAGGACTCTAACAACAGAATTTCAGTCAGGGCAGGAATATCAAGTTCAGGAGTGTGTAAAGGCAGACGACTTAGAGCATCAGCATTTGCTATTTGTTTACCTTTCCTATATTCCAATTCATAGTCATAGGCAGCTAAAATTAAACTCCATCTAAGTACACGGGGTGAAACCATTTGTGACAGAGGTTTGTTCGGATTAAACAGACCCAAAAGTGGTTTATGATCAGTTATAATTTTGAATTTATGCCCCTGAAGATACTGATTAATTTTTTTTACTGCAGAAATTATGGCAAGAGCTTCCCGATCTGTTTGACTATAATTTCTCTCAGGTTTTGATAAAGTACGAGAATGGTAAGCTATAGGGGATTCTTTACCATTAGGTAAAACATGGCTCAAGACAGCACCCACTCCCTTAGAAGAAGCATCGCACGTTACAATTACAGGAAGTTTTTCGTCAAAATGAGTTAATACGACATCTTTTTTTAATAATTCTTTTGCTGCTGTATAACCTTTATCGTGTTTAGGCGTCCAACGCCAAACTCTGTCGTTTCGAAGTAACTGATGCAATGGTTCTAAAACATTCGATCTGTTTTTTAGAAAACAGCCGAAAAAATTCAACATTCCTAAAAAGGCTTGCAATTCAGTTTTATCTTTTGGAGTCGGGGCCTCATGAATAGCTTTTATTTTATCAAAACTCGGCTGGATACCCTCCCGATTTACATGAAATCCTAATAATTCAATTTCGGGAAATGCAAATTTACACTTTTCACGTTTATGATGAATGCCAGAATTTTGCAGGCGCTCTAGAACTTGCTTTATCTTTAAATTATGATCCTCGACATTTCTTGAATAAAAATGTCATCTAGGTATGGCAGTACGCCATCAATACCTGGTAGTACTTCTTCCATTCTTTTTTGAAAAATCACAACAGCGACAGAAATGCCAAATGGAAGTCTATTAACTTTGAAAAGTCCCTTATGGGTATTTAATGTTAGTACTCTGGAAGTTTGTTCGTCAACTGGGAGCTGCAAATATACTTCAGAAAGGTCTAATTTTGAAAAAACTGTACCGCCCGTCATAGTAGCAAGAACATCATTTACTGTGGGAAGAGGATAAGTAAACTGTTTTACTGCCTGGTTTACCGTGCTGCGGTAATCGCCACACAGTCTAATACGACCATTTTTCTTTAAAACAGGAACTACGGGCGTTGCCCAATCAGAATAAGAAACAGGTTCTAAAATTCCCTTTTTAACCATCTCTTCTATTTCACTAGTTACTTTATTTCGTAGGGCGAAAGGCACATTTCTAACTTTTAGAAATTTTGGTGAACAATTTTCATCAATTTTAATTGATACCGGAGGTCCTTTAAATTTCCCCAGAGATTCATTAAAAACATTACAGTATTCATGTAATATAGAATCTAAAGAGCAAGTAGAAATTTTATTAACATTTGCATTAGATGTTAAATTTAAATTCAAGGCTTCAAACCAACTCCTGCCTATTAACGATTTACCTTTCCCCTCAACGACTAAAAGAGGTAAATTAACACTACTAGAATTATGTGTAACATTAACATCAAAATATCCAGCAAGGTTTAATTTTTCAGAACTCCATGTTTTAAGACATTGGTCAGAAACAGAAAGTAAATAAGGAGGATTAACAGGCCATGATTTAACATAGGTATCATAACTAATAATAGAATGCAACGAACCGGAATCAATTTCCATTTTATGTGGAATTCCATTTAATTTAACAAATATGTCATAAGAGGGATAATCAGTAACAGTACCTATAGAATTTAAATTATTAATGCAATTATACTCATCATCAATAATATCTGACTTACCTGAATCGAATTTCTGCACCTTAGATGTTTTGGTTCCTTGTTTATTTTTTCTAGAATTACAAACTTTCGCGATATGGCCAACACGACGGCAATAATTGCACGTTGCTTTAATAAATTTGCACTCCCCATAAGGATGATGGTTGCCACATCGATGACAGGGATTTTTATTATTTTGCTTGCCCTTACACTCCTGAACATTTTTGCCTGACCCTTTTGACTTCACGTAATTTACGGTACTAGGTAACGTACCTCGAATTTCTGTAGATTGCTTCACTGCAGCTTCTCCCGCCAGGGCTAAATCTAAAGCCGAAGTCAAGGTAAGTTTAGGATCTGACAGAAGTTTACGTTGAATTTCTTCGTCAAGAACACCACATACTAATCTATCTCGAAGCATAGAATCTAGCTGTGTTCCAAAGTTGCAATTTTTGGAAAGTCTTCTTAACTCGGCCATGAATTCAGATATAGTTTCATTTTTCCGTTGGTCTCTTTTATTAAATTTAAATCTACATAGAATTTCAGAAGGTTTAGGTGAGAAATGTTCATCTAATTTTACCAACAAATCGGCAAAATCCACTGAATTTGGACTATTAGGAGTGCACAAGGATCGTATGACAGAATATAATGCTGGACCCGAAACACTAAGAAAAATTGCCCACTTCTTATCAGCTTCAGCAATACTGTTAGCGGTGAAAAAGAAATCCAAACGCTCTTTATACTCAATCCAGTTCGTTTTCCCTACTAGAAATTCTTCGAGCTTGCCGAATGACATTTTGAAGAAATCGAAACTAAGAATATGCAGTAATTACACAGTTCAGGAAAATGTTGAAATGAATCAGAAGAAATTGTCGCAGTTTTAACTCGTCGCTAATAACATGGTTTGTGTTTGGGTCCGTAGAAAACACCACTAAAATATTAACAAAACGAACATTTATTACCGGACATCACATAACTTACGTAGAACAACATCATACATCAGAATCTTAGAATACCCAACAGAGTGAAAGTTGTAGTGTCAATCTAGAGTCAAAGTCAAAGTTGCTTTTTCACGCCCTGTAACGGCTGGATAAATACATAACAGGGACCATCTTCTGTTTTCAAAGGATCCACAGAAAATAAATTGCAGAAATTACCAGAAACATTTTGTATTTACATTCTGTAGTACATAAAGAAAATTAGTAATAAATTTAAAATTCCTGTATAATTTTAGATTCTAGATATAGATGGATATGGTTCTAGGATTCTAGAATCTAGATTTTAATTGGTCTAGATTCTAGGAACAAAAATAATAGTCCAATACCATATATAGAAACGAAAATTACAAGGAAATTAGCTTTCTATTTTGCCACTTAATATTGTGATTCTGTAATACGTATATACATATTTATATTAATTGTAATTATTTAATAAAAAGTAACTAAAATAAAATTTTCCTTTGTTGACCTAAGTAGAAATTGACTTACAATTTTTTTTATATTACTCGTTTTAATTACAAAAATTATTAACAAATCATATTAAAAATTTATTAATTATGACATACATTAGTTTTTGTATAAAAAAACCACAACCATAAGAAACATTGGTGTGTAGGTTTACAGCTCATTGAATAATTAGTTTTCGAGATATAGAGAACCTACCAACAGTCTAAATCTAAAGGGACCATCTTCTGTTTTCAAAGGATCCACAGAAAATAAATTGTAGAAATTACCAGAAACTTTTTGTAGTTACATTCTATAGAACAAATTGAAAATTAGTAATAAATTTAAAATTCCTGTATAATTTTAGTGGTGCTTAAAATAGTGTTTTCAGTACTTTTCCTTATAAGATTTAAATTTTATTTCCCGAAATTTTTAGGTAAACCCCTTACACATTTTCTTTTATAACTCTATGCAGGTTTAAGAGAAGTATATATTCCCAGGTTGCCTTGATCCAAACAGCGTAAAAAGTAGGTGTTACCATTTGAAAAATCAACGTTTGTGCACTTTTTATATGTAGACAATCCCCATAACAAAATTTATGAATAGAATTTAATAGAAGATATTATTCCCAATTAATGTTATCTATGTATTTTTATACCCTATCTGCATGATAATTAGTAGGGGTCTTTCACTTTTTCCCATGGCTTGTTCTAATGTAGATCCTATTGACAAAAGAACAAAATAGGAAAGTCCTAGCCTACAATCAATCTACTACAAGGTAATTTTGTTCAAATTTTTGTAATTTTTTAATATTACATGACATGTTTTGGAAAATTGTGTAGTGTTGTGTAGATTTGATTTAAATTCAAACATGCATGGGGAATATAGCAAAGCCTCAAACATAAATTATTAAGCCATTATCTTACTTGGTGCTACACAAATGTGTTAAACCTTGTCAAATTAGATACAACACAAGTAAGTAAAATTGACCTTAGTTCGTTAGAATTTTTGTGCCCTCTGAAAATTCAAGGTCTGCACTGTTTCCCCTGTCCCAGTCTAACCCTGGACAGAGGTGGCCAGACAATTACAAATGAATCGACATGTGGTTCATAAACTCTGATAACAATTTAAAATCATACATTTCACTTGCAGAAGATTGAATCAATATATTCCAGATCTAACTATATTCCAGATGAAGAGAGTTTGAAGAGTGAAACTGACCAATATATTCAATTGTGCACATGAAGAATTTTGATCCAAACTCTTCATGTAACTAAGGGTGTTCTTTGCTGCATTCACTGGAAGAATGATATCAAAGTACACTGCATAAAGTATGGCAGATCAGCCATTGATGTGTCACTCATCTCCAGGGTTCATACACATTTCTTTAAATAAAATTCAAGGATATTCAAGGACCAAAATTTAAAAAAAAAACTTAAGAACCTAAAATTGAATAAACAATTGAATTTTAATATGCATTTTTAAATACAGAGTTTCATTTGTCTAAATACAACTTTTAAACTTTCAAATGGGGAATAGGAGAAGGTATGTGGTACTAATACTGACCAACATATGCAGGTCTGCACATGACTATTAATTCTTACAGTACTGCTCAAATTAACTGGAACACTCAATGGAAAACAGCAAATTTCTCTTAACATACAATTTATAATAAAGAGTACAGACTTAGTTTATTTTATTTAATGATATGTCTTTCCTTGTTCCCCAGCCTGCAACAGGATTTTCCAGCAAGATCTTACTGCTTGCCATGCATCTAAAAAATGTAAAAACTTATTTGCTTAAAGTGGTATAAATCCATCTATTTAAAGCAGTTTGGTAATTTTGTCAAATTTCCATCGAATTTCGACCGAGTATGCATGCGTCAAAAAAGGACCGGCCAATGAGGCGAGGGTCTATTCCTGTCTCCAAACGTATTTGGGATCAAGATCAAATCAAAATCAACTCCTGTTGTTTTCATGGCTTCTTCCACGTTGCGTTAAACTTAGGAAGATATTTATATAAAAAACTGTGGAGTGTTTAGAAGGTATTTATTTTATTTATTGTAATTTGTATGAATACTTAGGTATCCATTTCGGATTTACTGTGTAACATGAATTTAGGTTCATTTAACGTTTGCAAAATCAAATCATTTTGTTTATATAGTACAGAAAATAATTATTCAATCGTAAATAAAAATATAGTAGAACATGTAATACAAAATTGGACCACTTATATTCCGTTTATGATCGGGTATGAATCTTATGGTGTTCCGATTGCTAATGAAAACTATTATGTAAATATAATGTCAAAAGACAGTACGCACGGTAGTAATATTTTTATTATTATGTGTTCAAAAAAAGCGAATCTGAGCGTCTGAATATAAATTATAAAATATTATTTCTATATTTAGCAACTAAATATTTAATAAATATGCAGGAATGTGACTAGCTTTATGTGAATGTATAATATATATAAGTCTGAACTTTAGCATTATTTTTTAACAGAAATATATTATCTCTATTCGATTTAAAAGTTTTGTCATTACATAAGTGTGCTATTTTATTTGTAAAGAGTATGTATGCATTATATTGTTTGTATGTATACAAATCTTTAGAATGTTTTGATTTGCAAACTCTTAATATTTGAATAATGTTTACATTATATTTGTTTGTATGTATACAAACAATATATGTATACAAAGAAGTATATATACAAACAATGTATCATGTAATAATATTAATATTTACATTGTATTGTTTGTATGTATACAAATCTTGAATGTTTTAATTTATTACATTCATTTTTTACCAGTTTGCATGTCCGTTCATGGGCGATTCATATGAAACTCATAATTTGTCACAAATTGGTGATTTTATTGATTTAGTGCTTTGCCCAGGAATGTGGAAAAAAAAACTATTTTTGACATCGGGTGAAATGAATGAGGTTATTTCGGTTTTTATTTTGTATATAAAAAATGTTATATGTAAAAAAATCCTGGTCATTAATCACATTGTTTTTTGTATATTTAAAGACGATTACTTATTCTTTGTAATTCTTTTTTTGTTGGGGGTTTTTGAGCAAAATAATATTACTTCATAGCTACAACCAGTTCCACTTAATCATTAATATTTACTTAATCCTTTGACCGCTGAGCAAATGGGCAAATTTGTAATGTTTTTTCTGTTATTTTTTTTAAATGTCAAAAAAAGATAAATTTTCAAACTTGGTATAAAAAACTTAGGTATTTCTCTATTATCCCATCGTCCACTTTTCATAACAAAATACTATCGCCAAACTGTATGATTAAATGCCAAAAATGCAGTCCCATTTACTTGATGTCGGAAGCATTATACGTGTTTGTTATGTCGTCAAGTGGTTTTTAATTCAACATTTGCGCGTATTAATGACAACGCTCTCCCGTTTATTTGGCGTTACAGTTTGGCGACAGTTTTTTGTTATGAAAAGTGGTCGATGAGATAATAGAGAAGTACCAAAACTTAATTACGTATATGAGTAGATTCCTTGACAGTATTAATCATTACTCAATATTTTAAAACTGCATCATATTTGTAGAATTATATTAATTTAAACAATGCTTCTATTGAAGTGTGAAGAAGCGCATACTTCTATGAAGAACCATATATTTACATAATCGTTTTCATTAGCAATCGGAACACCATAAGATTCATCCCTGATAATAAACGGACTATAAGTGGTCCAATTTTGTATTACGTGTTCTACGATATTTTTACGTACGTTTGAATAATTATTTTCTGTACTATATATACAAAATGATAGAGATCTAAAAACACAATTTCCATCGGATTGATTTCGCGAATGTTAAATGAGCCTAAATTCATTTTTAAACAGTAAATCCGAAATGGACACCTAAGTATTCATACAAATTATAATAAATAAAATAAATACCTTCTAAACACTTCACAGTGAGTTCTATATAAATTCCTTCCTAGGTTTAATGCAATGTGCAAGAAAAAAAAAAAACAGGAGATGATCCCAAACACGTTTCTAGAGACAGTAATAGTCCCTCACCTCATTGGCTGGTGATTTTTCTTATGCATGCGTATTGGGTCGAATATTGTTGAAAAATGATTTTGAAGAAAAAATCAGGAAATTCACAAAATGGTTTCGGGAAAAACTTCACCAAATGGTTTCAAAATTCTTTGATTGACAGCGGGAAAAAAATTTCATTTTACATTCAATCATCGCAATTGGCGAGTGTGACTATTAAGTTTAGCTAGTACTGGCAATAACATCAATTACCAAATTTCAGTATTACTCACCGATTGGTGAGTGTTAATTTTGTCAATATCACAAACTGTATTTACATATACTACTAGATATAATGATTATGAAACATGATTTTTCTATTATTGGGCGATATTCATGTTTTTTCAGCAATTCTTTGACGAAATTCGTGATTTTTCAGCGATCCTTTGAAGAATTTCGCATTTTTCTCATGATCCTTAACGAAATTCGCATTTTCCAGCGATTCTTTGATAAAATACATTTTATTCCGCAATTTTTAGACGAAATTTAGTAAAAAAGCGTGATCTATTGGTGAACTTAGGAAGATATTTATATAAAAAACTGTGGAGTGTTTAGAAGGTATTTATTTTATTTATTGTAATTTGTATGAATACTTAGGTATCCATTTCGGATTTACTGTGTAACATGAATTTAGGTTCATTTAACGTTTGCAAAATCAAATCATTTTGTTTATATAGTACAGAAAATAATTATTCAATCGTAAATAAAAATATAGTAGAACATGTAATACAAAATTGGACCACTTATATTCCGTTTATGATCGGGTATGAATCTTATGGTGTTCCGATTGCTAATGAAAACTATTATGTAAATATAATGTCAAAAGACAGTACGCACGGTAGTAATATTTTTATTATTATGTGTTCAAAAAAAGCGAATCTGAGCGTCTGAATATAAATTATAAAATATTATTTCTATATTTAGCAACTAAATATTTAATAAATATGCAGGAATGTGACTAGCTTTATGTGAATGTATAATATATATAAGTCTGAACTTTAGCATTATTTTTTAACAGAAATATATTATCTCTATTCGATTTAAAAGTTTTGTCATTACATAAGTGTGCTATTGTATTTGTAAAGAGTATGTATGCATTATATTGTTTGTATGTATACAAATCTTTAGAATGTTTTGATTTGCAAACTCTTAATATTTGAATAATGTTTACATTATATTTGTTTGTATGTATACAAACAATATATGTATACAAAGAAGTATATATACAAACAATGTATCATGTAATAATATTAATATTTACATTGTATTGTTTGTATGTATACAAATCTTGAATGTTTTAATTTATTACATTCATTTTTTACCAGTTTGCATGTCCGTTCATGGGCGATTCATATGAAACTCATAATTTGTCACAAATTGGTGATTTTATTGATTTAGTGCTTTGCCCAGGAATGTGGAAAAAAAACTATTTTTGACATCGGGTGAAATGAATGAGGTTATTTCGGTTTTTATTTTGTATATAAAAAATGTTATATGTAAAAAAATCCTGGTCATTAATCACATTGTTTTTTGTATATTTAAAGACGATTACTTATTCTTTGTAATTCTTTTTTTGTTGGGGGTTTTTGAGCAAAATAATATTACTTCATAGCTACAACCAGTTCCGCTTAATCATTAATATTTACTTAATCCTTTGACCGCTGAGCAAATGGGCAAATTTGTAATGTTTTTTCTGTTATTTTTTTTAAATGTCAAAAAAAGATAAATTTTCAAACTTGGTATAAAAAACTTAGGTATTTCTCTATTATCCCATCGTCCACTTTTCATAACAAAATACTATCGCCAAACTGTATGATTAAATGCCAAAAATGCAGTCCCATTTACTTGATGTCGGAAGCATTATACGTGTTTGTTATGTCGTCAAGCGGTTTTTAATTCAACATTTGCGCGTATTAATGACAACGCTCTCCCGTTTATTTGGCGTTACAGTTTTTTGGGTACTTTTCGGTTAGCCGGGCGCCAGTGATATATGTACATATATAAATACATATGTATATACAGATATATGTATATATATACATACATATATGTATATATATGTGTATGTATATATATGTATACGTAGATATGTGTATATGTATATACATATGTATTTATATATGTACATATATCACTGGCACCTGGCTAACCGAAAAGTACCGTTTTTTGTTATGAAAAGTGGTCGATGAGATAATAGAGAAGTACCAAAACTTAATTACGTATATGAGTAGATTCCTTGACAGTATTAATCATTACTCAATATTTTAAAACTGCATCATATTTGTAGAATTATATTAATTTAAACAATGCTTCTATTGAAGTGTGAAGAAGCGCATACTTCTATGAAGAACCATATATTTACATAATCGTTTTCATTAGCAATCGGAACACCATAAGATTCATCCCTGATAATAAACGGACTATAAGTGGTCCAATTTTGTATTACGTGTTCTACGATATTTTTACGTACGTTTGAATAATTATTTTCTGTACTATATATACAAAATGATAGAGATCTAAAAACACAATTTCCATCGGATTGATTTCGCGAATGTTAAATGAGCCTAAATTCATTTTTAAACAGTAAATCTGAAATGGACACCTAAGTATTCATACAAATTATAATAAATAAAATAAATACCTTCTAAACATTCCACAGTGAGTTCTATATAAATTCCTTCCTAGGTTTAATGCAATGTGCAAGAAAAAAAAAACAGGAGATGATCCCAAACACATTTCTAGAGACAGTAATAGTCCCTCACCTCATTGGCTGGTGATTTTTCTTACGCATGCGTATTGGGTCGAATATTGTTGAAAAATGATTTTGAAGAAAAAATCGGGAAATTCACAAAATGGTTTCGGGAAAAACTTCACCAAATGGTTTCAAAATTCTTTGATTGACAGCGGGAAAAAAAATTTCATTTTACATTCAATCATCGCAATTGGCGAGTGTGACTATTAAGTTTAGCCAGTACTGGCAATAACATCAATTACCAAATTTCAGTATTACTCGCCGATTGGTGAGTGTTAATTTTGTCAATATCAGAAACTGTATTTACATATACTACTAGATATAATGATTATGAACCATGATTTTTCTATTATTGGGCGATATTCATGTTTTTTCAGCAATTCTTTGACGAAATTCGTGTTTTTTCAGCGATCCTTTGAAGAATTTTGCATTTTTCTCATGATCCTTAACGAAATTCGCATTTTCCAGCGTTTCTTTGATAAAATACATTTTATTCCGCAATTTTTAGACGAAATTTAGTAAAAAAGCGTGATCTATTGGTGAACTTTCCTTTTTTGCGATTCTTTGACAAAATTTGCTTATCTTTCACGATCCTTTTGCATAATTAATGTTTTTTCTGTTGACTTTTAACGAAAGTCATGTTTCCCCATGATCCTTTGATGAATTTAGTGTTTTTTCCTCAATCATTTGACGAAATCTGTGATTTTTCCCCCCTGCGAAGATTAGTTAGATGTTTTTAGTCTGCAGATGCCCTAAAAAGTCTGTGACGCCCGTTGCTGCATTGCACACATTCTTCCATGTGGCATCGAACGAAGGAAATTCATCCTAAAGAATCATTGTTTCATTCTTGACATTTCTGGAAAGAAACAACGTTCAACTCATTGGCTGAATTGTAAAGGGCGAAATGTGTCAAACATTAGCGGAAAGAAAGTGCGCAATTTGTTCGTTCATGGATAAAATCATGAAATTCATTAATCGATAGTTGATAAATTGCGAAATTTGTCAATCGATAGCGGAAAAATCACAAAATTCATTAATTGACAGTGGAAAAATCGCAAAATTCATCAACTGGTTTCGGGGGGAAAAGTTTTCGAATATCGTCGAATGGCTTCGAGAAAAAAATCACAATCCGTCAATTTCGGGGAAAAAATCGTGAAATTCGCCAAATGGTTTCGAAATTTGTCGAGCGACAGCAGAGAAAAAAATCTTTTTCCATTCAATCATCGCAATTGGTGAGTGTGACTTATTATGTTTGACCAGTGGTGGCAATAAAGTCCATTGCCAAATTTTCAGCATTACTCGCTGTTTGGCAAGTGTTAATTTTGTCCTATGCTTCAAAATCCTTTTGATCATATCATCAGTGTGCAGGACAATTTTTTTACAGGAGACCATTTGATGAATTTTGTGATTTTCCCATTATCGATTGACCAATTTTACTGCTATCGATTGTTGAATTTTATAATTTATCAACTATTGATTAGTGAATTTCATGATTTTTTTCCATGAACATTTGACGAATTATGCAAAAAAATTAAGAATATCGTTAAATTGTCTTGGGTAAAAAAAATGTAATATTATCAAATGCCTTCGAGAAAAAAGTTGCAAGTTGAAACGCCTGTGACCTCTTTTTCATGTTATGCATCTCGGGTCTATCCCCCCACTCCCCCCCCCAAGTGGGACACTTTTCTAAATTTTGCAGACACCTCTCCTGTGATATATCGCTGGAAAAGTCTTTGACCGCTTATTCATGTTATGCATCTCCGGGGTCCATCTCGCCACCCCCTCCCCCTAAGGGCGCACTTTTATAAATTTTGTTGACACCCCTCATGTCATATATTGTTGGAAAGGTCTGTGACTGCTTAATCATATTATGCATCTCCGATGTCCATCTCCTCACTTTGCCCCCCCCCTCCCCCCAAAGGGTACTTTATAAATTTTGCACACAACCCTCATGTTATATATCATTGGAAAGGTCTGTGACCACTTAATCATATTATGCATCTCCAATGTCCATCTCCCCACTTTGCCCCCCCCACCCCCCCAAGGGATACTTTTCTAAATTTTGTTGACACCCCTCATGTCATATGTTGTTGGAAAGGTCTGTGACTGCTTAATCATATTATGCATCTCCGATGCCCATCTTCCCACTTTGCCCCCCCCCCCAAAGAGTACTTTATAAATTTTGCACACAACCCTCATGTTATATATCATTGGAAAGGTCTGTGACTGCATAATCATATTATGCATCTCTGATGTCCATCTCCCCACTTTCCCCCCCCCCCAAATGGGTACTTTATAAATTTTGCACACAACTCTCATGTTATATATCATTGGAAAGGTCTGTGACCACTTAATCATATTATGCATCTCCAATGTCCATCTCCCCATTTTGCCCCCCCACCCCCCCCAAGGGATACTTTTCTAAATTTTGTTGACACCCCTCATGTCATATATTGTTGGAAAGGTCTGTGACTGCTTAATCATATTATGCATCTCCGATGTCCATCTCCCCACTTTGCTCCTCCCCCTCCCCAAGGAGTACTTTCTAAATTTTGCACACAACCCTCATGTTATATGTCATTGGAAAGGCCTGTGTCCACTTATATCATATTATGCATCTCCGATGCCCATCTCCCCACTTTGCCCCCCCCCAAGGGGTACTTTCTAAATTTTGCACACAACCCTCATGTTATATATCATTGGAAAGGTCTGTGACCACTTAATCATATTATGCATCTCCCATGTCCATCCCCCACTTTGACCCCCCAAGGAGGTACTTTTCTGAACTTTGCACACACCCCTCATGTGATATATCAATGGAAAGGTCAGTGACTGCTTAATCATATTATGCTCCCCACTATGAAATTTGTCAAATTAAAGCAACTATAAATTTTATTTTTATGGTACTATCAAGTTGTTTGCCGTCAAATTTTGACGGGTTCCATCTAGTCTATATATTTAAAACGAAAGAGGCATTCTGTCAAATATTCTACAAAATATAGTCTCTTTACGCATGCGCCAACGTTTTTTTGAATGGTCTTTGTCTTTCTGAGAGGTTCCCCTCAGAAAGGGGGAATCTATACATTTAAAACGAAAGACGCATTCTGTCAAATGTTCACACGAATATCGTCTCTTTACGCATGCGTCAACATTTTTATGAAGGATTCTCCCCTCGAAACTAGTAACTTGATTGATTAGCCTGTTTAGCCTAGGAGGGGTTGAAAAGGGTTTATTTAAAGACCTTCTAATATATTTTTGCTCTGAGGTTGAAAGCTAAAGCTTTTTTTTTCTTTAAAGAACTCATATTTTCACTACTAAATATGCATCTTTTTTTTTTTGTAAAATTTTAAAGAGAGCTTGGTATCATGGTTTATCTGGGTTTTAGAATCAGGTTGATAAAAGTAAAATTAATGAAAAATTTTAAAGGCCGCGTAATTAAAAAAAAAATGAAAATACTAAATATTGATATATATATATATATATATGTATTTTAATTTTTGAGACTGTAGTAAGTAAAAATAAATCATTCAATTAATATTTTTAGTTAAATTCTTGCTAAAATAATTCAAGTATAATAAGGATGTAAATTACAAGCTTAAAATTATTTCACTTCATTAGTTGAGTAGGCTGGACTGACAACACATCTATTTTTAGTATTACTATTTTTATCTATTATTAGTTTTACATCTATAGAAAACGCTTACACAATATAACAGTTCATAACATTTTCAATATTTAATTAATTTAAAAGCAGCTAATTAAAAATAAAAGTATATTTTTAAAGGAGCTTTAATGTTATTTACCATCAAATTTTGACGGGTACCATCTAGTGTTTTTCAATAGCTCAACACTTACACAGGATTGAAAATCTCAGGTAATTTCTGAACAACAATTTGAAAAATTATTATTTCTTCACTACTCAAGACATGACGATGAGGTGAAAACAACATGTGAAAAACTAATTGAATCAATGCCTAATTTGTTCAGGAGATAATAAAGAATGATCGAGAACATATCAACCATTAAAATAAACTAAGTGTGTACTCTTTATAATAAATTATGTGTTAAGAGGTATTTGCTGTTTTCCGTTGAGTGTTCCAATTAATTTAAGTGGTATTGTAGATATTTCAAAATAACAAAAATTGCAGGAGAAAAAAAAAGGAAATTTAAAGAATATAAACATCCCAAACAGCACACACCCATCTATAAGACATCTACAAGCTGTAAATCCAAGAAAACCGACACATCTATAAGAAGTCTACAAATATCCATGATACACCATTTTCACCTCTTATGGAGATGTTATGTGTGATCTCTCTGAGTTCTATTAGACGTCCAAGATATCCAGGTAGTCTATGAGACCACATCTATAAGACATCCAAGCATAGATCACTTTTCAACATGCAGTACTTCTTATAGACGTACTTAAGACTTGGATTGTAGATATCTAGGTACATCTGATATGCATCTATAAGACGTCTAATGTGCGTCTATTTATTGGTATTCAGCATTTCTTATAGATATACTTAAGATATGCAAGAAATTTCATCAGAAATACAGCCGTGGGCAAAAGTATTGAGCACCACAATATTTATAATATATTTGTAAAAATAATAGATAGATACAAATATTAAATTGTATACAATTATGAATTTTCTTTTTAAGAAATTAGTTGGTAAAAAAAAAAAAAAAAAAAAAAAATAGCAAACGAATAACTCATTTTTTAATAAAGCTATTTTCTTTAAAAAAAAACTATTTTTATTTAAATTTTGTTTTCTGGAAGTTTTGTTGTTCTGTTAACCAGTTAATAAATAATCAAGAAAATAATTTTTGGAAGAAAAGACAAAATAAAGAATTTAGTTTTCAAAAATGAAAATAAAAAAATCTTATGTAAAAAAAAAAAAAAAAAAAAAAAAAAAAAAAAAAAAAAAACACATTTATACATAATTTTTATTATTTTAATTTTTAACATGTGTTAATAATAAAAATAAATTTTAAGAATTATTTATGCTGCTGAAGAGGTAGTTTTATATTTTGGCTTTTACTGCAAGAAAATCATTTCAATTTCCATGATTATCTGTTAACTTACATGACATAACAATGATACTTCCAGAAAACAAAGTAATTTATACTTTAAAAAAAAAGTAGGTTTTTAAAGAAAGTAACTTCATTAAAAGATGAGTTTTTCGTTTTTTTTTTTTTTTCAAAGCGTAATAATTTAAAAAGAAAATTCCTAATGATATGCAGTTAAATATTTGTATATAACTATTACTTTTAGAAATATATTAAAAATATGGGGGTGCTCAATACTTTCAGCTAAGACTGTATTTCCAGTGAAATGACATTGTTTCCTTGCACGTCTTAAGTATATCTATATGAAAATTAGAATAATTCTCGCAGAAAATGTTAAAATATAAAGAAATTGGTCTTTAACAAGGAAAATAGAGAAATCTTGTTAAAATTATACTTATAATAATACTACTTAATTATACTAAGTTTTAGGAAATATTTTCACTGATGAAGATAAGTACTTTATATACTTTGGCTTTTCCAGTAAGAATTATTCTAATTGTCATGATCACCTATTAACTTGCATAGCATAACAATTGCTATGGTATGAAAGTTTCAATTATGAAACTTGCGGAAAAGCAAAGTAGTTTAGTTTTTTTAAACCAATAGTTTTAAAGCATAGTTTAAAAGTCGAGTTGTTAGTTTGCTGTCATTTTAATAGTAATAACTTAACCGTTAAAAACATAGACAGCAGTTCTCAATTCTAAAATAATTGTGTTGAACGCCTGCGCTTCATTTACCCTCTTACTAGACATCCTTCAAAGTTTAATGGGTAAGTTCAAAATTTGTTCTACTCTTTTATTATTTTTATTAGCAAGTTTCCATTGATGTACAAAATACACCACCATTGAATTTTTATAAACTATTATTTTTTCTTTCTTGATTAAGCATTTTTTTTTATATATAAATGTGAGGTCTATTACTAGAAAAATATTACTAGACATTGGACACTATTATACTTTATCATCAAAAGTTTATATTTTATGCTTTCAAAAGACACTGCTCGTGTCTTAATGTTACTACAAACTGTCCGTGTTAGATTAATTATAACTAAAGGTTTTTTATTTTTAACAATTTGATATTTTTTGCTTTTATACTACTACTGGAAATCGCATTAAACAAGGATATCATTAAAGGGTACTTGAGTTTTAAAAGCTGATGGTGCATAATAGAGAAGAATTCCATAACTGTAAGTAGTTAAATATTTGCATCAGAGTAATATTCAGGCTCGTGCTGGTACTTAGAGATAGGTGCCCCTGCACCCTCTGCCACCCTTCATGATGGCACATGATTAAGTGTGAAAGTGTCAACATGACCCTCTGTCCACCGCCCTTTCAAGACATCCAGCATGGGCCTGCAAACACTTTTAAATCAGTTATAATAAAAATACAAGAATGCTTAATAATTTTGGTAAAGACAACTGTATATAAAAATATTAAATGTTTCGTTCCGATATCAGTATTATTCCCATATTTATATTGGAATTTTTTTAACAAAGCATCGACTAATTAAAAAAATATTTCCAATGAAATATGAATGCTGTAATTCCCTCAAATCTCATGACTGAATTAAAAAAACTACCATATTTACTTACTCTGCATAATGCACACATTTTTACCAAAATTTCATGTCTAAAAACCAGTATGTATATTATACACTGAATATTTCTAACAACCGTATACATCAACACATGCATACACACACGTTTTCACAAAGTATATATATAATATATACATATTGCAAAATCCTTAATTTTATGTTATTTTAATAAGAGAGCAAACTATACATGAACAAATACAGAAGTAATTTAGGTTTGAGAAAAAATTGTAAATCATGATTTCTACATTTTTTTTTTTTTAATTCTTACATTTTTTAAGTTAAAATAGCATGGTGCATATTATACATGAGATATATCTTTTTCTTATCTAAAACAAGGTACACATTATACACAAGTAAATATGGTATTTAAAATCAGTTTGACAATTTTATTTTGGGACAAATTTCTAAATCCTCCAGTATTTTGCAACAATAAAGAGGCTAAGTGATTTGTTATTTCCCCTTATTATTTAAAATTAACAAATCTTTCTTGCAGAGGATAAAGATTTATGATAAATAAATTTTTATCTACCAAAAAAAAAAAAAAAAAAAAAAAAACTTTGCGATGAATATCACACAGATATTACACACAGCATGCATAAAATCCTTAATTTTTCATACCAATATTTTGTAATAGTAATTTTTTTTCTTTATTTTATCATATAATTTCTTCAATTAAATTAGGCGAAGTTTTCTATAAAAAATTCAAAATTGTGTATATGACATTCATCGCAAAGGGATTAACACAAATTAATAAATTTCTTATTCTGTTTATTTTGTTCTAGTTTCCCATTATAGACAAGACATATTTTTTTTTTTTTTTTTTTTTTTTTTTTTTTTTTTTTTTTTTTTTTTAAAGAAAGCTTATTTTGTTAAAATTATTAGACAAATGTTTTAAAATCTATTTTGTATATTAAACTAAATTTAAAAATATTTATCAGTACAAAATTATTACTCCAATTAACACATTGTATGAAAGAACCACTCAGAATTATTTTTTTAATCATGTCTGCTTACATCAAAAACTTATTTACAATTATCTGAAATTCAGATACGTAGGAAAATTTACAAATTGATTGCCTCCTCCATTTTGCATTTTTAGAAGAGCAAGAAAAAATTTTAAGTTAAAAAAAGGGGTGGACAGTCACTTTTACAAAAATTAAATATTGCAACATGATTTAAATTAATGCTAAAAATTATTGCATGCTTTCTCGTTAGGATTTATCATTTTTCAAATGTGTTAGCTCAAAAATATAAGTATTTTTTTTTCTTATCAACAATATTAGACTAGGTGACAGTACTAGGTAGTACAGAATACAACTATAACAGAAAAAAAGGGGAAAAAATGACTTTATTTGAAAAAAAAAATCGTTGGAACAGGCTGTAACAAACAGGACTAAAACAATTCCTCCATTATCCACATTAAACAATTCCTCCAATTACTCCATTATCTCTACAATGGTAAAAGCTGATTTCTTCGAGCAGCACCTATAATAAAAAGAAGAACACTTTTTTACTACATAACATTTTACGAATCACACAAAATGACATTTTGTTAGCATAAAACATTTTACACACAACTAATGTCTTATATGAAAACTTACTAATTAAAACTGAATTAATCTTTAATGAAGCAATTGTAGGCATATCATTAATTTTTTGCAGGTTATTTCTAGTGATGGGCATAATGAATGATTTTGATATTTGAATGAATCATTCCGGCATGCACAAAAGCATAGCTGTCAAGGCTTTTAAAATTCTTTGTTTTACAAAATTTCTGGCTTTAATTGATCACAAATAATAAGAATGTAAACAGCTATGCTTTTGTGTATGCCGGAATGATTCATTTGAATATCAATCATTCATTACATGTCCTTTGCTATGTTATTCTTAATTTTTAGGGTTCCGCACTTAAGCAATACTAATCTTAATTTTTTTAATGGCAATTCTTTATAAAATCGGATCTCATGTCAGTTAAGAATAACTATTTATTGACTGGTGACATCAATAATAAAAAAAAGTTATAGTATTGATAAAATAGAGTTGGCTATAGTATCGATTAAATCGATAAAAAATATCGACAACACCAATCACTAACTAAACTTAGAGCTCCTATAATACAGGCTGACGCATCCTCGCAGATTTGGGGCTCAAATTGAACTTCAGTCGAAAAACCAAGCTAATCAGAACCGGTTCAGCCAATCAGAACCGAGTCTTAGGCAACCCCAACTCCGGCTGCGGTAGATTGATGCTGAACTGAGCACGAATAATCCGAAACAAAATGGATATGCATCAGCTCCTATTATAGGAGTCTTAACTAAACTTATGATGAGAGTGTTCTTTCGATTTCTCATTTGCATGTTGATATATTTTAATAATATATATATTTTTTCATAGGATAGCTGAGGTCAATCTCTAACTGGAACCTTTTATACTTTTCCAATTTTTGTTGATTTTTTTTTAAATGAAGTCATTCCTTATTTTGGAACCAGTTTCAAAAGTAAAAGTAAGTATCTTCATTAAAAAAAAAAGTCCCCCAGTTATAGATTGATCTCAACTACCCAATACAAAAAAAATATTGAAATGCAAACAAGAAATTTGAAAAGAATTTTTGATTAGATTAACCTTAGCTTGCGAGTTTTGTCATATGATTAGCATAGGTTTTTAAAGTGCCAAGTCACATCTGTTAAAATACATCAACTGGTTGCAAACTCAATTATAGAACTTTATCATACATAGTCAGGGGTCAATCCAGGAAAAATTTGGGGCCTATTTAGGGCCCCTTCACAAATATCCATTTAACAAAACTGGCCCCTTTACAAAATTCATTTTTGTAAAACAGCTCCCTTCACAAAAATCCTTTTAACAAAACAGATCCCTTCACAAAATTCCATTCCATAAAAACATACCTCTTCAATTAATTATTTTTATATGTTGTAAAATGTGTAATTTGCAAATAAAATAAGTTCTTTAGCAGAAGGACTTTGAGACAAAATTATTAAATGCTTCTTGTTTAAATTAGAGTAGATAAATTTTATATTTCGTTACAAAGTGTTTTTTTTCACAAAAATAATAAATTTCACAAAAATAACTTAATTTTCATAAAATGGGCTCCAAGAAAAAAAAAACCTATATCGACCCCTGAGAGTGTTGACTCTAGGCTAATTTGACAGAGCGCAGCAACTGGCAGCTTTTTTTCACTATTTTATACTAGAGCCGTACTGAGTACTGGGTATATACTTGGTACTCTGGCCAAATTTCAGCCGAGTACACCGAGAACCCTTCACGAAAATCCTTTTAACAAAACATACCCCTTCACAAAATTCCATTCCATAAAAACATACCTCTTCAATTAATTATTTTTATATGTTGTAAAATGTGTAATTTGCAAATAAAACAAGTTCACCAAAAAGGAAAACTTTAGCAGAAGGACTTGGAGACGAAATTATTAAATGCTTCTTGTTTGAATTAGAGTAGCTAAATTTTATCTTTCGTTCCTTCACAAAATTCCATTCCATAAAAACATACCTCTTCAATTAATTATTTTTATATGTTGTAAAATGTGTAATTTGCAAATAAAACAAGTTCACCAAAAAGGAAAACTTTAGCAGAAGGACTTGGAGACGAAATTATTAAATGCTTCTTGTTTGAATTAGAGTAGCTAAATTTTATCTTTCGTTACAAAATGTTTTTTTCACAAAAATGATAAATTTCACAAAAAAAACTTATTTTCATAAAATGGCCTCCAAGAAAAAAAAAAACCCTGTATCGACTCCTGAGAGTGTTGACTCTAGGCTAATTTGGCAGCCTTTTTTTACTATTTTATACTAGAGCCGTACCGACTACTCGGTATATACTTGGTATTCGGCCAAATTTCAGCCGTGTACTCTGCCAATACCGAGTAGTTCCAAGAATTTCATTTTTTAAGCATATTTAACGACAAATTAATTTATAAAAAGTTATTTGAATATAAATGTATAATATATGCCATAATTCATAAAAACTATTTACTCGGTACATAGAAATTTATCTATAAAACAGAAAAAGGTAAGAAAAAACCTCCATGCAAAATTAATGTAAATTAAAGTTTAGTTTTATATATATATTTAAAAAAAAAAGTCATTTTTAAAACTGTAAGAAAAGACTGATTTTGGATAAAGAAGCAATGTGTAGAAACAGAAAATACAATAAATTCAATTAATAAAAAATAATAATTAAATTTTCTGTATGGCAAATTATGGCACAAAAACACTATAATCATTCTACATTTTCAGGAGATAGGGCAATTTTTTTAGTGTTGTAAATTTTGCCTGCTTAAGAAAAAATGTGTTCACTGCGAGCACTGATAAAATAGCATTTTAGCTGTACATTAAACAAAACACACACACAAAAAAAGAAACTGTAAAGCCCCCCCCCCCCCTTTTGGTGCTTTCGTGTTATAGCGGCATCTACAATTACAATTATGCCAAGGTTTTGCCAAGATCATTGAAAAGCTTATATATGATTCATATATACACATATTACTCCAAACACCCATATACATCATTACATACAGATTATTTACGTCTTATATGTCATATACACATCCTATACGACTTATGCAAATGTTATATGTATACATCATATATGTGTTATATATGACTAATAACTCGGCCATATACATCACAAAAGTAATGATTTAACGTAATAATATATCATTCATATTATGCCATACATGCTTTATAATTTGCCGATAAATCTTTGTCGCTTGGCGATTCATCCTCAGGGGCCACTATTACACGTTAAGTATCCAATTTTTTTTAATCAAGAGAAAATAAGGTACTTTTAAAAAATATGAAACATTTTGCATTATTCAAGGAATTGTTACAGCAAGCAATAACCATTTTTGATAGACAGATTTCGAGTATCAAAATGACAAATGGGTAAAGATGTGTTAAATAACCAGTTTTAATTTCATATTGGTTAATTGAACTTTTTATATATCAATTCTTTTTTTATATATATATTTTTTAAATAATGTTGTTTTAAAATTTTTGAATATACAAAAATTGTTTTTAAAAGGTTCACAATAAATGAAATTTCAAAAATTAAAGTTAATTTTAAAAAATATGATGAGTTATATGCTCAAGATGCTTGTTTATAAATAGGTATATATATAAACACACACATAGAAGTGTTACCACTAAGCACACATCATGTTTGCATCAGTGATTCTTTCTTAACCCCCCCCCCCCCCTCATGGCTCTTTTCAAACTACTTTATGCACACAGTGGCCCTTACATGTCCTTTCAGTTATTTTCCTTGCAAAATATGTCAATCGGCCATAGGAAAAAAATTGCGAATTTCATCAATTGGCGGTGGGAAAAAAATGTGAAATTTGATGATTAGTCATGAAAAAAGTTTTTAATAAAAAATATAGTGCTAACCAAATATTCACGTAAGTCTTCTTCCGTTAGGTCTTCCAAGGTCTTGATAAATCTCCAAATGTTTGGAACGGTAGGTTAATGTTTGATCTGGCTGGAACTCTGTAAATGGATTCAAGAAAGTTTACAGGAATTAGAATCAATTGAAATGAAGTGTGTTTATCTCAGAAGTGATGTCACTTCAGAGATTAACAAATATTATTGCAATGCTATTATATAACGGCATTAGTAATAGCAGGCATGAGATTGCAGAAAGATGAAAAAGAAAAGTGCGTGAAATGGAAAAATGAAAAGTTAATAAAAATAACATGCGAACAATACAATTAAGAAGGCTATTTTATGCACGACAAAATTATCAATATTTTTGTTTAAATGCTACTTTAGGTAACCCAGCAACAGATTCAATGACAGTGATGAATTTTACTATTTATTAGGATAATTAAAAATATGTCTCTAAAAAATATATATGCAAGCATTTCAGGGGGAGGGGGGGGGAGCCACCCTCTGGATTCACTAGCATACATTATCAAGGTAAGCTGAAATCTTGCTGTATTTTTAAGAATCTCATAAAATAATCTGATTAAAATAACTTCATTTTTTTAATATTCCACTTATGGAAACATGTACCATTCTGGGACAATTTTAAAATGGAAAATGCATATTACAATTTGAAAACACAATATGCAGCTGCTGAATCTGTTTTTTTTTTACATTGATTTAGAACTTACAACACGTGAGTCAATCAGAACAAAAACACTTCTGTTTTCAAAAGGGAAGGGGGGGGGGGAGGGGGGTAGTTGGTAAAAGAAGAAAAAGCCAAATATTTTGGGGAAAAAAAGGATGCAGGACCGTGCAAAAGAAAAATTGCGCCCGGAGCAAAGTTTCAGTTGGTGCCCCACCACCACACACTCCTTCTAAAATTTATTAAGTTCAGATACAGAAATAAATTCCCTTGAATAAATATTTTGCATTTTATGGAACTTTTAAAGGTTAATTTTAATTCAGAAATTCCTAACTACTAAGTAACATAAGAGAAAATAAGAAAAAATTGCATTTATTTATTAGAGAAATAGTCTTTTGCGAAAAAAAAATCACCATGAGAGAAATTCTCAGACAATGATCGACTGCCAAAAAATTATAAATAAAACTGTAGTTGTTGGTATGAATTTTTGCACCCCCTCAATTTCCACACCTGGAGTGAAGATTCCCTTCGCACCCCCCCCCCCCTCTTTGCACAAGCTTTCAGTTTGTGCCCCACCCCCACACACTCTTTCTAAAGTTTATTAAGTTCAGATACAGAAATAAATTCTCTTGAATAAATATTTTGAATTTTATGGAACTTTAAAAGGTTAATTTTAATTCAGAAATTCCTAACAACTAAGTAACATAAGAGAAAATAAGAAAAAATTGCATTTATTTATTAGAGAAATAGTCTTTTGCGAAAAAAAAAATCACCATGAGATAAATTCTCAGACAATGATCGACTGCCAAAAAATTATAAAACTGTAGTTGTTGGTATGTATTTTTGCGCCCCCTCAATTTCCGCACCTGGAGTGAAGATTCCCTCCCCCCCCCCTCTTTGCACAGGCCTGAGAAGACGCAAAGAAAAGCAGGGTGCTTTTACGTCTAAAAAAGACAGGGGCAGTTTAAACGAAAAGGGCAGGGTGCAGCGCCCTTTGAAAAACATCAAATGGGAACACTACTGGCATGCAATACTATTAAAAGTCATGAAAAGTCAAATCGCATTAATGAAAAAAAAAAAAAAAAAAAAAAAAAAAAAAGGTTAACCTACAATAATGCCATAAAGCAAGTATATTTGTTTTTATAGCAAAGAGCTCCAAAGATTCCCATGGTATGAGGTTAATACATAAGTACCAAAAATTCCTACAAAGTGATTTACAATTTTTTAATCAAGCATAAATAACACCCAGCTTTAAATAATAATAATAATAAATAAATAAATAAAAAATAAAACCAATCACTGGCTATTTAAAAATTGAGTCTACATACAAGTTAAAAACAATAACAAAAAAAAAAAAAACCTAAAATGTGAATTAATACATGCCGAAATGTGAATGATTATAATTAAATTATAAATAAATACAAAGTCATTTTTGAAATAATTGGAGGCAATTGTGGGTTCACGACAAAAATACCCGAAATTTTAGCCAGAAAACGTATGTGTTTGAAGAAAGTGTGGAGGAAACATATTTTTTACAAGGAGGTCAAATTATGAAAAATAGGAATTTTAATTATGTTTTAGCAATCATATGAAATTGATATTTTAGTCTTATTTTTTAACTATAAGAAATACCAAAAGATTGGTACAAAAAATAAAAAAAAAATACCTGAATACAATCACTCCTGAATAATAAAGATTTTTTTAAATTGAAAGTAATGAGTAGAAATGAAACACACAATAAATGCAGGGTTTTTTTTCTCGGGAAGTATTTTGTGAAAAGTAAAAATGGTACTTTTCGGTTAGCTGGGCACCAGTGAAATATATATATATATAACCAAAAAGTACCGTAAAAGTTAATTTTGTGATTTTTTTTTTCTTTTGGCAAAAAATAACATTGTAACAAAAAATAAATCCAGTGACTCACATTTAAACCAAGCACTTTTTTTAAACTTCTTTAAGTCTCCCTGCTGAAGTGTTTATTTTTGGTGAACTTGTTTTGTTTGCAAATTATCTATTTAAAAACCTAACAAAATAAAAATAATTAATGAAGAGTATGTTTTTATGCAATGGAATTTTGCGAAAGGGCCTATTTTATTAACAGGTATTTTGTGAAGAGACTTGTTTTATTAAGAGAATTCTGTGAAGGGGGTACTTCCCCTGTTTTATTAAATTTCTTTTCTGAAAAGGCTGAAAATTTTGATAGATCAGCCCCTGAAATGCTACTAATTTAATCTACTTTAGTGTACCTCAAATTATGATACAAAAATACCAAGTATTCCACGTTTAGAGCAGGCATACAAGTGTGTGTACAAACAGTGTATATGGACACAAATATGTTCAGATGAACACGTTAAAAAAAGATTGTTAGCCGACTAATTAACTAATCAGCAAAATTTTAGGCATGCTAATAAGTATTAACAATTACATTGTAACATTTATACATATTATTACTTGACTTAAATCATATTTATATGTACAATACTTGGGCCTAATCACATTTATAGGTACAATACTTGAGTTGAATCACATTTAATGTAAATACTTGAGTTGAATCACATTTGTATGTACAATACTTGGGTCGAATCATATTTATATGTACAATACTTGGGCCTAATCACATTTATAGGTACAATACTTGAGTTGAATCACATTTATATGTACAATACTTGAGTTGAATCACATTTATATGTACAATACTTGGGTCGAATCACATTTATATGTACAATACGCGAGTTGAATCACATTTATATGTGCAATACGTGGATCGAATCACATTTACACGTACATTACTTCGTTGGAATCGCATTTTTTGAAGATTGTAATCAAGTGTTCATGACCATAAACATTCGATTACTATCCTCATTGTTATCGCATCGTATCGACAGATACACGATTTAATTTCAATATTTATACAGCAGTATTTCGGACAAAAATTAGTAATTAACCGGAAATGTAACTAAAATAAACAAATTTATGAATATAATTATTAAAAATTTTGACTAACAAAACTTGAAATAAACTTATCGTAACATTAAGCCTAAACCTAGTATGTGTAAGATGCAAGGATATTAATCGAGTGAATGTTACAAGGTAAAATATACAGGAAAGTAAATGCATGAACGAAAAAAGAAATAACTTACTTTTTAAACAAAATGTCTTAATTTTAAATGGAGTAGAGAACCACGATCCACTTCACATAATCTTCATGCAGCTTCCAACGGCGGCTTGCACAGTTGCAACATCATGTAAACAAACCTCACGCCGCGAATGAGCGACCATTTTGAAGGATTGAAGTAGTAGTATTTTTTCCATAAGAGGTGCAAAATATGTACTATTCGCAAATCCTTTAGATGGGGTGAAAAGTATTTCCATAAAACGTCGAAAAAAGCATTTCCATTAGACGTCGAAAGAGTAATAGTTATAATACGTCTATAGCAGGTCATAGACGTCTAATAGATACTTAAATGGGAAGTGTCTTATAGACATCTATTTGTTTAATGCTATGCACATCTAATAGATGTTATAGACGTTATAGACGTATTTAGACTATAAATCGACGTCTTATAGATAGAGTGTGCTGTCTGGGATAGTGTGCAGGAGGAATAGAAAAGGAGGGGGAAGAATCCTAAATTTTGGAAAGGGGAATTAAGATGCTTATTTAACTATATTGTCACTGCAAAATATTGGGGGGGGGGAGAGTACAGTTTGATTAGATGATATTGAGATGTATATATGAGATGTTATAAGAGATGTATCATTACTATAGTTTCAAATAGAACAGGAAAATAATTAAATATTACACAGCTTCAAAATTTTTTATTTTGTGTACTTTGCATAGGGAAGGGATTAAAGATTTACAATTGCAAGCTGAAAAAAAGTGAGAAATGTCAGAATTTTAAAGTAAGTTCTACACACTAGGAAAGAGCAGACAGTTCAGGTGAGGGGATTTTATATGATTTTTTATTATTATAGTTAGAATAAAGTAACAAATAGAACAAAGAAAGTTTTAAAATAATGACTTTTAACTTTGTGAACTGTTGGAGGCATAAATGGGGGGAAAAGTAGAAATTTTATGAGGATGTAGGAAGTTCATTGGCTGATTAATTATTTATCATTAATAAAAATTTAGAAATAGCACTGAAAAAAATAATAATTAAACCCTTTTAAAGATTTTAAATTTTTTGAGCTAGAAAAAAAGGGAGTGGGCTAACAAGGAAGAGGCAGTTTCAAATGGGGAGGAGTTTAGATGGTTAATTATTTAATACTATAACAAAGTAACACAGAGCAGAAAAATTAGAAAATCATGAAGGCTTTTAAGAATTTTGAAAATTGTGAGCTGGGGAATGAAAAGTGGTGAAGCAAATTTTTTTGGGCAGGGGGAGTTTATTAGATAAATTATTACTTATTTATCTTACTAAATATTTGCAAATAGGACAAAATAATTAAATTAAAGAGATTTAAAGACTTTAAATTTTGTATACATAGTAAGAAATGAAGGAGAATGGTAAACACCAGTTTCGGAGGGGAGGGAGAGAAAATTATATGATCGATTATTTATTGCTACAATAAAGTGATAGATAGAGTGATAGACTAAAAAGAAGATGACTTTTAAAAGTTTTAAACTTTATAGGCTGAGGGGGCAAGAGGGAAAAAAAAACTTTTTAAAGGGGAAGTTTATTAGATGACTTATTATTTATTTATCTTAGTAAAGATTTACAAATGAGATAAAAAATTTAAACTAAGCAGTTTTAAAGACTTTTAAATTTTGTGTGCTTAGTAAGAGGAGGGATGCAACTGGGAAACATCAATTTTGGGCGTGGAGAAGGAGAAATTTTTATGATGGATTATTTATTTTTACAATAAAATAACAGCTAGAGTAGAAAGTTTTGAAAACATTAAAGAGTTTCAAAGATTTTAAACTATGGGTACTATGCGGGAAGAGGGGGGCACAAAAGAGGAAAAGCAAAATTTTGAGAAAGGATTTTTTTTTTTTTTTAATCAGAAATTTCCTGAAATACAGAAAATGTTCACTCCTAATTAAGAAATAATAAGATAGCAAACATAAGGACTTTTTACATAAAAATAAGGCCTTTTAAGGAGCATATGATCCCTGTCTTCTATTACATGAGGCAGTGCCTTTGGAGATATACTATCTTGACATGCCTCCTGCACAGCAAATTAATAGAGGCTATTCTATTATTGATGTTTTCAAATCCAAACTGGCTACTTTGTGACGCATTACTGAACATATTTTTGTTTGTTAATGCATAAGACTGGATCTTATTCATAAACTGTGTAATTGAATAGTTTTTCTATATTTTAGAAAAGATAGAGAATCTTTCAGGAAATGATGTAAAAGTTGGCATTTTGAATAAAATTTCCAGACACGGTAGCCTGGCAAACTATTCAGTTATCAGAAAATCGGTTTTAACTAAAGATTGAAATCAGTTATTGATAAAAGGAAAACTGTTTGATTACAAATCATTTTAATAGTTATGTATGTAAACATCATGCATTTACACCTAACAAGGTTCATATGTATTTTCATATGAACATCCTCTGAGAATTTTTTTAGAATTTCTCATTTTCCATATAAACAATTAAAAGCGTAGCACACAAATCTGTTACTACTTGACTCAAGAGGAAATATTTGTTTGTTACAATTGCAATAGCATTTGTAGCAATATAAAAATGCTTATTATTTTCCTGTAGATTTTAAAAAGAAACAGAACAGAAATAATTAAAAAAAAATTCACTATAGTTTGCACTCTTTACCAAGAATAAATAAAGACAGTGAATTTTCCATAATCACCAATTATGACAAAATCTTACTTTAAGTAGAAATATAAAATGTAAACATTATTAGCAAGTTAAATCTTTCTGTTCTTTTAATAATAAAAATTTTGTAAAATGCCATTTTTTTTAATATTCAAATACACAAAAGTATGAATCGTTTAACAGCATTCAGTTGTATTAGTTATACATAAATGTACCATTTGGTACATTTATACTAACACCATGCCAAAATGTAAGCGAATGCACCATTTATTTCAACCTCAACTGTGCAAAGGATTTTTATTGCAAAACATTTCTGGTTCGCTCTTTATTAAACATGGATCATTTTTAAAAATTTAATCATAACTATGCAAAACATCTTAATTTTCTATATTTCTAATCTAAAAAACTTTTTATTAAGTTATAACTTACATTTTAGCTGATGCTGAGATGGATTTTATAATTTGTCAGTTATCTGTTGATGAAGAAGCTACATTAAAATTGTTTAAAGACTATGAAACTACACATAAATATAGTTTTTTTTTAGAAAATGAAATCAAATTAAATTATAGATGAGTTTGGAATTTTATCCACAATGAAGATTTAGTTACGATCATACTGAGAAAGCATAGGAATACAAAAGGAAACATGGTTTCAAGCATCACAATTACCTTTTCGTAATGCTTTGAGGTGCCAAGAATGGACTTTGATTGAGTTTTGAGGGCTTCAACTCCAAATCAACTGGAACAGTTACATGAGATAAATTTATGCAAATGTCTTGTGTTCACGATCAACTAAAAAAAAAAAAAATTAATGGTCCTTTGGTTTCAAAAATATGTTTGGTGACAATGGTGTTGGTATAATGGAAAGCTACTAAATATTTTATACAATTCAGAACACACATACAAATGAATTAAACAAAAGGAAATAATATATTACTGAATTATTTTATTCCTTAATTTTAGCAAATATAAATAATTCCACAATGATATGGAACAGGAATCGGTTTATATTTTTTTAGGAGCCTAAATGTAAATTCTGTGAAATAAAAATCAAATCTAAGCATATCTTATTGAAAACTGAAAGATATTTGGTCATCATTTGAATATACTATTCATTAGATGTTACATTATAAGAAAGATTAAAATAGATTTCGCACATTAAACTCTAAAGATATTCTTTAACTACTGTATTTCGATGATTTGGCATGAAATACAGAAATCTACGGATTTTAATCACTAAATGCTAATCTAATATGCAAATAATGTAAAGATGGATCCATTTTATAATTGAACAGAAATAACTCATATTCATACTAATAATACTTAAGAAATAATCAAATCATCATCTATTTGTCTGCATATTGCCTAATATTTAAGTACAATTAACACAATATTTAGACTGATTTTGAACAGAACTTACCACACCCTACTTCTTTATGCTCAGCAAAATGGCGAAATGAACCCATAAACAATTTCGATTAAAAATCCTTGTTCGATTTATTTTCATTCATGCTGATTTCTCCTCAGCGAAGACAGTTTTATCTACTTGTTTTTTGACTTCTTGCCTCTTTCCGAACAAGTATAATATCTGGATATGATATTCAACGTATAAAATCCATAGACGAGGTATTTATAAGATGTCTCTGTTTTAAGCCAAGTTGCTGAAACACTCCAATAAAGCTTTTTGTGTAATCAACATAGAAATGATATGTAGCTGAATCGAAAAGGTAATCAATCGAAATAAAAGGTTACTTCCCCCATTTCTTTGAGGTAGTAGAGTATGGTATTTTATGCTTTTGTCATGAACGGAGGTCTTTCTACATTCATGGTGAAACAGCAATTCATATAATACACAAAAAACCATTTTGTGAAATTTTGTTAGGACAAAATATATCTGATTTTTGCTATGCAGTAAAACAGACCACAGGTTAGCACCTTACTAATCGAACTATGATCTTTAATCGAAATGTTTTCTGACATTATCGCGTCTATCGGGAATTTAATCGTAAATGGTGTTACCTAGCTTAATACATAATTTTCTGTTTTTGTGTTATATGGCAACTTTCAAGTGATATTTTTATTATTTTCAGTGTTAAAATAATATTTCTTTATCTGATTTACTTTATTTCTCTTTTGATTCCCAACAAAGTATATTAAGAGAAAGTTGCAAGTTAAAATGTAGTTGGGTTAGTCCCATTGATAATCATTTAAACAACATTTTGTTTTAAGGTAACTTATTTTAAGGTATGATTTTGTATATCTATTTATTGTAATTTCTTATTACTGATTTAATGCAATATGCATCTATTTTTATCTCATATCTGCAATAATTTCAAAATTCCAATTCCATGTGCATAAATTGCATTTTTTTTTTTTTTTTTTTTTTTTAAATCAGTATATATATGAATAAGAGATACTTTCGTTACATAAATTAAGTTTTGTTTTGATTTATTTTTGTTTAACTCTCTCTTTTAGACATAATGCTTATGCACAAATCCTTATGAACATTGAACAGTTTTTTTTTTTAGACTTTATTTTAATGGAATCTATATACTGATATTTTGTATCCATTTATTAATTAAATTGACCTAGTTTTAGATTTATGCATTACTGAAAGTTTTTTTTTGTTTCAGAAGGATTTTATATAATGGATGATAAATTGAAACCAGTGTTAATTCGTGCATGATAATGATATCCATTATCAAGCAGTACCTTAAAACCACCTTTTCATCTAGTGAGTAAAATGGTGCTTGAGTTTTGAAACACAATTTGTTTGAAAGAATTGATAGAATTAATTTTGCCATAAGATATAATGATAATAGGGTTCCATTACAGTACTGTATAATTACATGAGACAATGGCAGTTTTGCAGTAGTCTTTCAAAAGTTTAAGAAATACATACTATTTTTATTGATGAAATTTCAGATGACATTAGATTAAAAAATGTGGCAGATTGGGGAGGGGGGGAGAGAGTTATTCCATTGTTAGTTTTCAAAATTATTAAGACTACTAAGTTAACTTGCCATTTTTCAATCTCAAAATTCATGAAATTTGTTAGAAGCAGGATCACCACATTGCATATTGTATATGTGCTTTACACCAATGAAAGAAAGAAAGATCAGTAAATTCAGCTACTTTGTTCTATAGGAATCTCAAAATGCATGAACTTCATTATCAACACGATTGCTGTATCTCATGTATATGTTCTTTAAATCCAACAACAACAAAATCAATTTAGTCACTTTTGCTACATTGTCTCATTTGCTCTATTTGATAACAACACTGTTTGAAAATTGCATATCTCTTCAAAATCTTCTTAATCAAATTTTTCTTTGTATTCTATTATTTGATATTGTTTTACAAAAGCTTCAGTTAAAAATCTTCATTCTGTAATTTTGTATTTCTTTAATTTAATCTTTGTTTTTCCTCACTTCTTGTCTGTTTGGGAATCATCTTTAACTGGTGTAGACATAAATCTAGCATTTTCTTGAAACAGGGTGAAGTGTTAGATTCCTTGACTTTATAGTATTCAGTTTGAGATATTTCAGAGTTTTATATGTTTTTGGGCACTTTTCAACTATCCTATTGACCACTTTTCATAACAAAAACTATTGCCAAACAATCAATATAGTGCCAAAAATGCAATCTCATTCACTTGATGTCAGAAGCAATTCACGTGTTTGTTATGTCATCAAGTTGTTTTTAATTTCACATTTATCTGTATTTTTCATTATGTTTTAGTGATTTATTAGTTATTTTGTTAATTAAAAAAACAATTGTGTCTTTAAACGGTGGTGCTATGATATTAAAACAGAAAAAGCATTGAAAAAATATTGCGATGCATTGTTACGTGCAATAGATCAATTTCAGCTGATGTCACAAACATTTTTTCATTAGCTGAGGCATAGTTAAGAGAAATGATGTAAATAACTATATATTCAAGATTATTTTTTTCTGTTTTCATTAACATATTGTAATTTTTTATGTTCAAACTTACTGCTTGTTGACATTTTAGTGAGCATGGCTTTTTCGAATTTCTTGTATTTTATTCATTTATTTTGCTATTTCAATGGAAACATTCTACCATTTGTTTATTTGGCGATAGTTTTTTGTTATGAAAAGTGGTCGACAGGATAATGGAGAAGTACTGTTTTTTGTAAGTAATGTTCGTGAGTATTTGAAACTGAATTTTTCCTATTCAAATCAAATACATATAACCTGATTTTTTATCTCATTAAAGTTGATTTATCTTCTTTCTGAATGCTATTACAAAGGTTTATCAAGTATCCTTAAAGCGTAAGCTTGCCCCATTCTTGTTCCATGTGAAATTTCAAAACATTGTTTAGTCATTATACTGATTTTGTAACTTTCAACTTTTCTGAATGTCATTTTAATTTGAAGAAGCTCAGTGAAACTATATAGCTTCAAAATTATTGTAAATAGAGTCAACTAAATAAATCTTGAAAAACCTTTAATGCACCATGTATTTGGATGTAAACAATGAAATTGAAAGTTAAAACTTCAAAGAAATTAAAAAACAGGGTGTTTTTTTTTTGTTTTTGTTTTTTACAGAAAGTTATTTTTTCCTTTTTTTTAGCATTGTATTTATTGAATTTTCAGTCTAATCCTTGCTTCTCTCATAACCATAATTTAAGCAATAATTTAAAAAGATCGTATTAACATTTTATTAGTCTTTCATTTCTGAACGGTAACTTACATTTTTGTATAACTTGCAAGAGAAATTTCCCAAAATTAAGTCTATTGACACAAACTACATATACACCAATGTTTCAGAAAATTTAAATTAACCAGGGAAGAATGGGCATTTGGATTTGTGTATTCAAATATCTGTACTTATTTTATTGTTAATTTTATTTGAGTATGCTTACATTATTTACTTTTATGAAATTGATATGCTTTTTAGGTGCATTCATAATTATATAAATATGTAGCACCTATTGTCGTTGTCTGGTCTGTCTCTCTGTCCATCCGTCTGCATATAACAATGCAAAAACTACCTAATCGAATGATTTGAAATTTAAGATATATTATCTTTGCAGAATTTTGTCAAGAGATTTCAAATTTTATAAAAAATCGAATCAAAACCTTAGACGATGTTAATAAAAATATTTATTAAGAAATTTGAATTTTATTTAAATAATCGGTGCTTTTTTGTTATAGGAGCTTCCAAAGTTTAATCGTCAAGCGACCGAGATACTTATTTTATGACCGAAATGAATCTGCAGACGATAGAATTCATTTCACAGAATTAAAAATCATCAATATCTGAATATTTATATAACTATCTATAGTATGAACACACCTCATTTGTCAAGTTTGATGTACAATTTCTAACTTGTTTAATGTTGATAAGGTATTTTATTGCAAAACTGTCTTGATAATTGTAAATGCAAATTTCATTTTATAGCTCTTCTTGCTTTTTTGTATAATTTCTCTGGAAAAATAGTAAATTATTGATTCTTGCTGAAGCTTAATAAATAATAATAAACAACTGTCTATAGTATAATACATAGTTAAAGAAATTAATGTTTTCACTTATTTGTTATACAGGGTGTACCAGGATTATTGGAACAAACTTTAAGGGGAGGTAGGGGACATCACAAGGATTCAGATTTGCATAGCAACCCATGGTCGGAAACGGCTTCGTTCGCCGTTAGGTGGTATTGTTCACAATAGCATTAGAGCACCTTTAGCATCTGCATATTATCACATCTTTTTGTAAGAGGTGGTACTAAGCTTACTTGACACTATGCCACAACGTGTCAGACACCATATGTGGTTTCAACATGATTCGAAACGTCATAGGAAAGTAGTATGACAGGGATAAGAAACGCAAAAGACTGAGATCATCTGAAATAATTTATTGATCAAAGATATTACATGTACTGTGGTATATGATACGTGAAAACGTCACAAAAGATGTTCAAAGTTTTCATCATTGCTAGCAATGCATGCATTATGTTAGGCCATGGAATCTTTAGTCAATGTGTCTTCCTTATTGTGTGCTTAAAGTAGTGAAATTAAAGTGGTGAAATCATTCCAAAAAGACCTAGCATTAAATGCAACTTTCTTTATTTAAATTAATCAACATGATTAGTATAATTCTTTAAAAATGAAGTAACAAGGATTAGTTAAAATTAAATGAGCCCAGCTCATATCCACCATCTTGGTACAGTAAACAACAAGAAAAATTTATCAATCAATTCCACTAGGATTCTCATTCTAACAAACTCCACAGCATTTAAGTAAGCCTGGAAGCAAAAACATTAGCTAGCCAGCAACAGTGAACATGTGGTCACCAAGTGTACTACTACATCAGCAGCTGCTCTATAAATACAGAATACAACAGTTAAAGTTACAGATAAGTTGAAGAAACACAACTGCAGTTAACAACAGGTTAATTATGCAAGGGGGAAAAAACATACCAACACTTTTCTTAGTGACACAGAAACTGAATCCAGGTGAGCTGGTTTAATCTCACCTAACAGAGGTTAAAGTTGCAGTTTGATGAATTTTGAGTCCAGCATTTCACTTTACTGTAGTGGCAATCATATTTGTTTACCTTTTTAGCACTACTTTGCTACAACTTTACATGATGCAGGTAACACTTAGTAACTACATTTACTTTATATAATACCATAGGTTTTATTTTATAGAAACTTTACTATTTAAGAAAACTATTACAAACTATTAATTTATGAGAATGTATATTAATTTATGAAACTTTAAAACTAGTCAAACAATAACACATATGCAAATTGGTTGGAGAGAGAGCTGGGAAAACTAACTGGGAAAACTTTATAAACATAATAGATTACTTATTTTACATTAACAATAAAAATGAGTTGAAAAATTTTAATATAACCCAACACATGGCCCCCTTTTCCCAGAGTCTCTCCTCAACCAAATAGCCAACTTCTATAAAAAGAAAACCTGTCACCTTGCAAAGCTTTGATGAAAATATCTGCTACATTGACACTTCCAGATACATATTTTAAAATAAATTTATCCAAATTTTCCTTTACAAAATAATACCTTGTATTGATATACTTTGTTTTACTGTTCTCTATTTGATTCTTGGAAAAACTAATAGTGCTCTGGTTGTCACAATAAAGAGTAGGTTTATTTGAAATTAACTTCAAGAAAGAAAAATTTTGAGTTATCCTTAGTAACCAACATAATTCTTTCACGCAGTCAGATAAAGCAATATACTCTGCCTCCATGCTAGAGAGAGCTGTGCATTTTTGCTTAGTGGAACTCCAGATAATAGGCACGTCATCTAAAAACACAACAAAGCCACTTACAGACTTCCTATTAACAATATCTGAAGCCCAGCTAGCATCTGTATAAACATTTAAATTACAGTTCGATACCCTAGATAATTTTATTGCCAAGTCCTTTGTGTTTATTACATATTGCAAGATTTGTTTTAAATACTTCCAGTGAGTATAAGATGGGTTACCAGAAAACTGAGCCAAAGCTATTACAGCAAATTGAATATCAGGGCGGGATCTGGATGCAAGGAACAGTAAACAACCTATCAATTGTCGATAGGGAACATCTTCAGCTTTCTCATCATCATTAGTTGTATTTAACATTACACCAGGAGTTAAGGGTAATTTGCAATGTATTTTTGGCACTTTAAAGATTTCTGAAAGTTTTTCAATATAGTTCTTTTGATGCATGTAGTATTCACCATTTATCTCTTCAAAATTTACACCCAAGAAATGCTTGATTGTTCCCAACACTTTTAATTCAAATTTGGACACTATTAATTTTATGGCCTCTTCTAGCATATTCCTATTTTCTGCAAAAATCGCAAAATCATCAACGTACACCAATACTATTACTTTTGATTTAAAAATATAGATACAGTTACAATCTTCTATTTTATTAAAACCCAATTCCATAAAAGTGTTGTTTAACTCTAGAAACCACTCTCTTCCTGCTTGATGTAGCCCGTAAAGAGCTCTTTTCAATTTCCAAACAAAATTTTCTTTATCCTTTTTAACAAATCCTTCAGGTTGCTCTACATAAATTAGCTCAGTTAATTTAGCATATAAATATGCCCCCTTGATATCCAAATGTTCACAAATCCAACCTTTAAAAACAACAAGTTTTACAAAGAAAAATCTCACTAAAGAAAATGAAACTACTGGTGAAAACGTGTCAAAGTAGTCTATACCTTCTACTTGTCTAAATCCTTTTGCCACATACCGAGCTTTGAAATTTTTAATTTTTCCTAATGAATCTTTCTTAACTGTATAAACCCACTTTGCTCCCAACACTTTATTCTTTTCAGGTCGTGGCACTAGCTCATATACATCTCTTTCATTAAGGGTTTCTAGTTCAGTTCGCATGGCTTCTACCCATTTCCCTCTTTCTGGCATTTTCTGAGATTCTTTATAGTCATTAGGAATTTTTACTTCAATGCAGTGTGCCTCAGCATCGGACTCTGAACTTTCATCACTACATTCTGCAGTGTCAGTGGGCAATTGTGTATTTTCATGGGGCAATTGTGAATTTTCATGGGTATTTGACGGATTAGAGCTATTTGGCTTAAAATTGAAATTTTCAGGGTTAAACACTAAACCTTTCTTTTTACAATAGGCCTCAACTTCATTTTTGCTTCTTAAGCGGGTGTTATCTTCTGGATAATAATAAACATCAACTTTACCAGCAGTTTTCCCCTTTTGTCTGACTTTTTCTACTCTGTTCCATTTCACTGAAGATGAATCCTTAGCGCCTATTTCAATTTCATTCTCTACAACAGGACTCAATTTAAAAGAAACTTCTCTCTCCTGAGTTTTAACTTTATTATAAAAACATCCCTCAATTATTTTTACATGCTTAGTTTCTTGAACATTATTTGTGCCAGGATACCATATTTTATACCCCATTGTACTTGATGCATACCCAATTAATATGCCCTTCTTAGACCTCTTTTCTAGTTTATTAGTGTACCTTTTGGGTATATGCACAAATGCCACTCTACCTATTACTCTTAAGTGACGAATGGAAAACTTTCTTCCTATCCAAACATTTAACGGAGCTTTACCTCCCAATTTTGCATGAGGACATCTATTTCTTAGGTAGTTTTGTGTTTCAACAAGTTCTGCCCACAAACTAGGAGGGAGTTTTGCCTGTATTAACATAGACCGGACACCTTCCATTAATGTGCGATTGTACCGTTCAGCGACACCGTTCATTTGCGGCGAATACACATTCGTTCTCTCAGGTTTAATACCTTGTTCTGTTAAATAAGATTTAAAATCATCTGAGAGAAATTCTGGCCCACAATCAGTCCTTAATCTTTTAATCTTTCTACCGGTTTGTCTTTCTACATATGCTTTAAAACCTTTAAAGTAATTAAAAACCTGACTCTTGTATTTTAGAATATATACAAAAGCATAGCGGGAATAATCATCTATGATACTTAAAAAGTATCTAGCTCCCCCCAATGAAGGTTCTGGAGAAGGGCCCCAAACATCGAGGTGTAATAATTCCAAAATTCTCCTCGTTTTTATTTCCTCTAAAGCAGGAAAACTATGCCTTGTGCTTTTAGCAAAATTACAAGTATCACAGACCAAATCTTCTCTTTTAAGTTTGTCGAATCCTACTACATTGTTAGTTTTTGAAAATTGTACAAGATTTTTAAAGTTTAAATGCCCGTATCGCTCATGCCACAATTTCAGTCTATCACAATTTACCATGTTTACTTCATGAGAGGTTACACATTTTGCTCTTACAACGTAAAATTTATTTATTAAGGGTACTTTTAAATATTCTAAATCATTTAAAAATAAAGTTGCACAAGAGTTATCAAACAAAACATTAAAATTCATCTCTGACAAACATCTAACAGATATTAAATTTCTAATCATCAAAGGAGCATAATAAACATTTAAAAGTGTTACCTGCTTAGTTGTAGTGCCGTGTTTTACCTCTAATACAATATCACCTACTCCCTTTATTTCCACTGAGCCTCTCGCAATGCTGGCTTTGCTTTGTATTGACCTAAAATTTGAAAACAAACATTTGTTATTACAAAAGGAGTCTGTTGCCGCTGAATCTAACAAGAACTCTGTACAGGCATCTTCTGTGACCAAAGCCGCAACAAAATGGGCACCTCTTGATTCAGATTTGGGAACAAGCCTTGGTTTTTGATGCACTCTACGACGGCTGCCTCTGCGGAAGTAGTTAGGGATATATTGCCGACAGTCTTTCATCAAGTGACCTGCTAATCCACACTTAAAACACTTCCTTGATTCAGACTTGACATAAGGATTTCCACTCGATATCAAGGCTTTGCTTTCAAAATGACCAGGCATTTGAAATGATTTATTAACTTGTCTGTCATATTCAGCCAATAGAAAAGGACGAATACCATTCACTGTGAAGTCGTCATCTGCCAATTGATATAACTGCATAATCAAGTTCTCGTAACTTGCCGGTAAATGTTCAATTATCTGGAAAGCTATTTCATCCTCAGGCACCTTTTTCCCAACTTGTTCTAGATCTTTGACAGTTTCAAGCACTCTATTTATATAAGAGCTCATGGTTTCAGCTTGATCAAATTTCACTTCCATAAACTTTCTTCTAAGTGAAGCTACTCTAGCTCTTGAAGATGGTTCATAAGCAGCTTTCAAGAATTTCCAAGCTTCAAATGGATCTTTAGCTTCATATACTATGCTTTTAACTTCCTCATTCATACTCAAACAAATTAGTGCCAGTGCTTTCTGTGATCTTAATCTATTTTTATCTTCATCTATTGTCTTTCCATCTGTATCAACTTTCACTTCTAATTTTTCATTCTTTGATGTAAATTCATTCAGTCCTTGACTACAAAGCAGCATGTTGACATTAAAAGACCAGGTTTTAAAATTATCTTGACCCAACTTGGGAAAGGACATTGATGGACTTTCACCAGCCATTTTTCAATATTTATATTACTGCAGGTAGACACATAAGCCACGCAACTCTGCTACCACTATGTTAGGCCATGGAATCTTTAGTCAATGTGTCTTCCTTATTGTGTGCTTAAAGTAGTGAAATTAAAGTGGTGAAATCATTCCAAAAAGACCTAGCATTAAATGCAACTTTCTTTATTTAAATTAATCAACATGATTAGTATAATTCTTTAAAAATGAAGTAACAAGGATTAGTTAAAATTAAAAGAGCCCAGCTCATATCCACCATCTTGGTACAGTAAACAACAAGAAAAATTTATCAATCAATTCCACTAGGATTCTCATTCTAACAAACTCCACAGCATTTAAGTAAGCCTGGAAGCAAAAACATTAGCTAGCCAGCAACAGTGAACATGTGGTCACCAAGTGTACTACTACATCAGCAGCTGCTCTATAAATACAGAATACAACAGTTAAAGTTACAGATAAGTTGAAGAAACACAACTGCAGTTAACAACAGGTTAATTATGCAAGGGGGAAAAAACATACCAACACTTTTCTTAGTGACACAGAAACTGAATCCAGGTGAACTGGTTTAATCTCACCTAACAGAGGTTAAAGTTGCAGTTTGATGAATTTTGAGTCCAGCATTTCACTTTACTGTAGTGGCAATCATATTTGTTTACCTTTTTAGCACTACTTTGCTACAACTTTACATGATGCAGGTAACACTTAGTAACTACATTTACTTTATATAATACCATAGGTTTTATTTTATAGAAACTTTACTATTTAAGAAAACTATTACAAACTATTAATTTATGAGAATGTATATTAATTTATGAAACTTTAAAACTAGTCAAACAATAACACATATGCAAATTGGTTGGAGAGAGAGCTGGGAAAACTAACTGGGAAAACTTTATAAACATAATAGATTACTTATTTTACATTAACAATAAAAATGAGTTGAAAAATTTTAATATAACCCAACACATTACACCGTCGGACCATGGATTGGCTGACTCGCTCAAATACACCTGGATTTTGTTGGATATCCGCAGCAGCACAGACGAGTCTTGCACCCAAATCCATATCGGAATCCACAGGCGTTGCATACACAACACTTTTCAGTGCACCCCAAAAGAAAGAAATCTGTCCTGCGTAAATCAGGAGAGCGTGGTGGCCAGGGAACCGGTTCACCACAGCCAATCCGTCGGTGACAAAACACCTGATTCAAATAATAGGGAGGTGTCCCATGATGTTGAAACCACATATGGCTTCAGACATGTTGTGGCATAGTGTCAAGTAAGCTTGGTACCACCTCTTACAAAAAGATGCGGTAATATGCAGATGTTAGAGGAACTCAAATGCTGTGTGAACACCACCACCTAATGGCAAACGAAGCCGTTTCCGACCATGGGATGCTATGCAAATCTGAATCCTTGTGATGTCCCCTACCTCCCCTTAAGGTATGTCCCAATAATCCTGGGACACCCTGTATATATTCTTTTTCCCCACTGCAGCTAGTGATCTAAATGCCTCTTTACAGTGACAGAATAGCATGATTATTTTTGTTTTGCATCTAAAGAAATGTGTGTCGATACCAGTCCAGGCAACTAAACAACAAGTTTCACTTAATTTACAGTTGCTTCGAAAACAACCAACTTCACAAAATTCCAAATGGTTAGATTTTAAATACATTTTCAATTTTTTTTCACACTTTCCAGTTTTATTTTTGTTGACTTTATGAAATTGGCAGTTGTTTTTATTCCAGAGTTAGAAAACCTAATAATATCATAAGAAGTAGAAGGAGTCAAGGGTTGACCTGTGACTTAGGCCAGGTTGGGGCTAATTTTTTTATTGTGGGTTAGGTTAACTTCTACTCTTTTGCTATGAGTCGGGTTGATTTCTACTTTTAGACTGTGGATTGGGTTGAATTACATTCTTTTAGTTCCAGATTGAGTTTTTACTCTTGTGAGTCAGGTTGACCTCAGGCCACTTTTGCGAATATCGTGTTGACCTGATTTTTTCCTTATAAGAACTATATACAGTAAAGGCTCTATTATAGACACACCTAAATAGCAGAAACCTTTATTTAGGGAATAGTTTTAATATTTTATGTAGTAAAACTCCTGAACAGCAGACCCCTCGAAACCGTTAAATTTTTCTATTATTCAGAAGTAATAACATGTACAGTAAAACCTCTCTATGGACACTTTCGACTAACAGATACCTTTATGTAGTACCTGTATGGACACTTTCGACTAACAGATACCTTTATGTAGTACCTGTATGGACACTTTTCGATTCCCAACTCAAATATTTACATATTTTTTATTCTGAATTGGAGACAAATCCAGTGTCGCAAAGGTGTCTATTATTTAGAAGTTTTACAGTACTCTAATATTACCAAGTATATACATAAAATTAATATTTGAGATATAATTGTAGACTACATTTTATGATTCCATTAAAATATGAATTAATTTTCTTTCATTTCAGCCTCAGGTCGGGGAAATTTTTTTTTTGAGTTTAGGTTGGGCTTTGGTGTTACTTCCCGTGGAATTTTTGGGTTTGGTTCAGGACAACCCTAATCTGCAGTGAACTCCAGATGAGGCCGAACTAAAATTTTAAGTTGGATGTTTGAAAAGTAGAGTTATTCTAAGTGAGATTGTTAATAGAATTATTTTTTCTGTAAAAAAGAAATATCAATATGTAAAAATACAGTGGAACTCTGAAATTACGTATGTGTTTACCTTGATTTCTTCACTATCTCTAAATAAATAAATAAATAATATTTATTGTCTACATTACCAATTTTACACTCAGACATTATCTAAAAACATGGTTAAAAGTTCCATTAAACAGTCCTTCATTATTAAAAATGTTAAATAGTTTCACATAAAACCGCCACCATTACACAAAAGCACTTTCACTCTGGCTAGAGCATCATCAGTTGTAACACTTAAGCATCTGACTCTTCGCTATATATACGACTGGGGGTTGAAGAATTCCCTTTACCAGCATTCAATTCTCTCTTTTTTCCCCTCTTCTTCCAACATCTTTTTCCTGTGGCAATAAATGATTGTGTGTACCATATCATTGCAAACTTTGGATACTTTGGATATATTAATTTCTATTGCTTCCCTTATTAGAGTATTATGTGGATTTTCATAATTCGCTATTTTTTTTGAGGAAAGCAATAGAATGGCAATTATTATTTTTAATTGTTTTTTTTTTCAACATTTCTGATTCGATAGCTCTTTTAAATATTCTAAATACTAATTAAGTATTTGTTTAATTTGATCTTATCAATTCATGTTATCATTTGCCGCAGAATTATTGCCTGTCTATATTCTAATATATCCTGCATTTTCATTTAGATTTTATTTATTCTAAGAAGTACTCCTGTTTTCAAAATGCAGTTTATTTGGGTTTTCATCTAATATGAAATTTGCTTGCAAAAGTACAGATGCTACCTTTATTTTATTTTTATTTTTTGTTATGAAATTACTGATTTCAGTTTTTTCTTGCAGCGATAAAGCTCAGCAACCTCTCCTTTTGGTCTCTTCAAAAGTCATATATGCTTGTATGAATAACACTTGAGACAACAGATAAAGATTCTTCATATGATTTACAGTTGACTGAAAGACAACGCTATAAATAAAATAGAAAAATGAGTTTTTATTTTTAGTTTCAGTCTTTAAGTAGCTTCCTGATAGTGCACGAAAGCTGTATTTAAAAAAACAAACAAACTCTAATATCATTTGCTTAAAAATCAGGTGAGATGTTTTTATTTTTGCACACCTCATTTATAGAAATAACATCTGTATAAAAATGAAATTGTTTTGTGTTTCTGCAAATAACTTCATTGCCATAATAAATCAGTAAATCTTAACTTTAAGTTTCATTGTTTACACCGGAAATGATGTACAGATCTTAGGAGTTTGCTTATTTTAGGGTTGTGGATTTGAGGGAGACTACTGTGTATATACACGCGAATATTGGAAATTTATCAAAACTTTAAAATAATTAAATTGTTACGTGGAAAAAGCATTTCATGATGAAAATTGAATCGTATTTTAAAACTATTTTCTTATGGACAATATTCATATGACATCACAGTGGGAATCACATGGCATAAAAGTAGCCGTTAGTGGGTTTGCTTACGTATTTCATTGTTTGATGCAACATAAATACAGGTAAATGCATGTATAAAATAATTTAGATTTATTTTGTACGAATTACAATTTAATAAATAACCTAATATCCTGCCTATAATCTGTGGATTATATGTTAAAAAAAATTATTTTTCTTGTAATGTGGATTATACGCGCTGCAGATTATCTGCTGTTGTAGTATGTTAACAGAAAAACAGGTACTGTACTGTTACTTTTATAGTTTTGCAATTGGCAACAACTTGTTAAGTACTTCAACTTCTACTGCTAGTAGCGCGGTAGAACAGTCTTGTTTACATCTCTCTCACCATGCTATGAATTATAATTAAAGCCTGAATTATTTCAATTATTTAGTAAGATTTAATTAATATGATTAATCTTAAACTTTAACAGGTTATGTGTGTTACGCACGCTATATACGTTAATAGTTGAATTTAATTCTAAAAGTTAGTATGGCAGTATCGTAGTGTTAAGCCTACCATGTGATCAGCGAGAATAATTTGTTTTCCAAGTCTCAATTCAAGTCCTGAAATCATTTTTAAGAAAATCCTAAGGAATTTTATGATTGAAGTGGATTGAATAACTTTTTAGTGTTTAACATATATTTGAAATCAGAGAAAATATTTCGTTTGGAACACTAATTATGGAGATAGGAAAGTTGCAGATGAAACCATTGAGTGGTGAAGCAGATTGGCCAATGTGGAAGTATAGGATCAAATTTGCCTTAAATTATTATGCCGATGCCTTAAAAGTTGTCGAAGGAAAGATTACAAAACCAGATCAGCCACCTGATGGATCTGATGCAGCAACCTTGAAAAAGTACCAAGAAGGCCTAGCAAGTTATAAAAAAGGTAACACATGTGCCATGATGGTTTTGACTAAATCCATGACAGAAGAAAACATGCAGAAAATCATGAGATTTGAAACAGCAAGAGAAGTATGGCTAGAACTTCATAAACTTTATGAAGCTACTTCAGACAACCAACTCTATAATATTTGTCTGCAATTTTTTCAATTTAAGTGGACGAATGACAGTATGGCAGTTCATCTATCAAAACTAAAGAACCTTTGGAGTGAATTAAATCTGGGTTTACAAAGAAAGCTTGAAGTTCAACTCCCTGAAATGTTGCTGATTTGCAAGATTCTAGACACCTTACCTCAGGAATACCGTTCTTTCAAGCTAAGTTGGCTACTTCTAAATGAAGATAAAGAACAATTGATGAGTTAACCACTCAATTATGTTCTCAAGAAAGAGAAAATAAAGAAGAAAAATCAAAAGGTGAAGTTCAGAATCAGGAAGCATTAAAAGCTGAAGCCAGTAAAACAAAAGCAGCTTTTAAAATTAAAAAGCAATATGGAAAATGCAATTATTGTCACCAAAGTAGTCACTGGGTGAGAAACTGTTGAAAGTGGATAGCCGATGGAAAGCCAAAGCCTGGTCAGAATGATAAGATTCAAGGAAAAGATAGCATTTCAGCAAATATGACCTTATTAGCTATAGATGCAAAAGTATTTTCATCAGAAGAAAATTGTTATGATTGGTTTGTTGATAATGGTGCATCAAAGCATATTACCAACAATAGCAATTACTTCACAGATTTTGAAGAATTTCAAACCCCTCATGGAGTTACTACTGCAAGTGGAAAAACTTTTCCAGTTGTAGGTAAGGCAACCTTAAAAATTATGACAAAAATTAAAGGAGAGAGACAATTTAAGGAACTTAAAGATGTCTGGTTTGTCCCGGGTATAAGTAAAAATTTATTTTCTGATCTAGCAGCACAAGACAGAAACCCCAAGAGTATGTTTGTAGCAACTGCAAAAGAATGTTGGTTAAAATCAACAACAAGGCTGTACTCTATGGAACAAGAAATATAAATGGTGGTCTATATAAAGTTCATATGGAAGTACTTATTCCAAATAATCCAATAGAAGTGAACATAGCTACTACAGGTGATTTTATTTTGCAGTTATATCATGAGCGCTGGAGACATCAGGACAAACGTCATGTAAAGAGTGTCCTACAAAAACAAATGGATATCAAAGTTGGATTAGACAATCAACTCTGTGAAGCATGTATATATGGTAAAGCACATCGCTTGAAGTTTGGCAACAGAAAGAAGACCACAAAACCTGGAGAGCTTATCTCAGCAGATCTATGTGGACCATTTGACCAGTCTTTTAGAAAATACCGTTACTTTGCAGTCTTTAAAGATCTTTTACTAAATTTAGATATGTATTTTTTTTCGCCAAAAATCAGAAGTTGCACAAGTTTGTGAAAATATGATAGCACACGCTAAAAATTTAGGACACAGCATCAAGCAGTATTTAAGTGATAACGGTGGGCAATTTAATAATGAAGAAGTTAGAAGAATCCTGCAGAAAAATGGAATTGTTCCCAGATTAACTACTCCTTATACTCCGCAACAGAATGGTGGAAGTGAGCGTGAGGATAGAACCTTGGTGGAAATGGCCAGAACATTGAAGAATTCTAATTCAGAAATAAGTTTTCCTGCATTATTATGGGCAGAACGGATTAGTGCATCTGTGTACATATTGAACAGAACAGGGAAAAGTGCAATACCAAATGTAAGTCCTTATGAATTGTGGATAGGACAAAAACCTAGAGTAAGACACATGCGTATTGTTGGATCAACCTGTTATGCCCATATACCAAAACAGAAACGTAGAAAACTGGATAAGAAAGCAATAAAGGGCTACTTATTAGGATATGATGGCAATGAAAGATATCGCATCTGGGTAAAAGAAACTAATACTGTTATCTGCTCTCGAGATGTAATATTTCAAGAGAAACCCTTAACAAATTGTGAAACTCCAGTAGAAATACCTTTGCTTGAGCCTAGTAGTCAGTTGCCAGAAGCTAAAAATGAGGGAAAGAATGATCAAGAAGATCAAATTAGTTCAGAAAGTGAAGATGAAGATGAAAGAAAATCAGATAGTATGAAATTAAGAAATCGCAGTAAACTAAAACAGCCTAAAAGTTTTGAAGATTATGTGATGGCATCTGAAATTTTCATGTCTAATGTTCATGAACCAGATTCATATGAAGAAGCTATTGATTGTAAAGAACATATTTTTTGGAAAAAGGCTATGAATTCTGAAATAAGTTCTTTAAATGAAAACAATACCTGGACACTAGCACCACTTCCAGATAAAGCTAAAGCTCTTCCTTGTAAATGGGTCTTTTGGATCAAGAAAAATCCAGATGGTACTATTGATAAGTACAAGGCAAGACTTGTAATTAAAGTCTTCAAACAGAGACAAGGTATTGATTATAATCAGACCTTCAGTCCAGTCACAAAACTAGGAACTGTGCGTTCATTAATAAGTATTGCAGCCAGTGAGAAGATGCATCTTATACAATTTGATGTCTCTACTGCATTCTTATATGGTGACTTAGATGAAACAATTTATATGCATCAACCTGAAGGCTATAATGATGGTACCAATAGAGTATGCAAACTCCGGAAAAGTTTGTATGAACTAAAACAAGCCCCTCGATGTTGACATAAATGTTTCGGAAAATTTATGGTAGACCTTGGCTTTAAAGTTAGTGAAGCAGATCAATGTTTATTCATTCGAGAAGAAGAAGGTAAAAAGCTACTTGTAGCTCTTTATGTGGACGATGGTCTTATTGCTGCTACTCATGAAGAAGACTCGAGAAACTTCATAGATCAACTGAAAACAAAGTTTAAAATCACCAGTAAGACAGCAACTTATTTCTTAGGAATAGAAATACAACGTCTAGATGATGGAAGCATTAAAATTGAACAAGAAGCATATGGAACAAGGATACTTCAGAAATTTGGTATGAGTGACTGCAAACCAGTCCATACACCCATTCTGAAAGAAAAAGAAGTATGTACAGAAGAAGTTAAGGAAACAGTGTTCCCTTATCGTGAAGCTATTGGAGCAATAATGTATCTAATGATGGGGACAAGACCTGACCTGGCATACTCTGTTAGTGTTTTATCACGTAAATTAGAAAATCCATCAAAAGAAGATTGGATCAAGGTAAAACGTGTTTTTAGATATGTTTCAAGCACCAAGCAAAAATGTATTGTTTATAAATCTGGTTATAAACCTGGTGTTCTAAAGTGCTTCAGTGATGCTGACTTTGGGGGATGCATGCAGACAGGAAGATCCACAAGTGGAATTGTAGTGCTGTATGCTGGTGGAGCAATATCCTGGCTAAGTCAACGTCAAGCTATGTTAGCAACTTCAACAACAGAAGCTGAAATAGTTGCAGCAAATGAAGCTGCGAAAGAACTGATTTGGTCAAAGACACTTATCAGTGGAGTTTCCTGTCTAAAAGAAGTACCAACAATTTATGTTGATAACAGCGCAGCAGTAAGACTAGCTCAGAACCCTGAGTTTCATCGCAGAACTAAACACATTAGTTTGAAACATTTCTTCATTCGTGAAAAAGTTTTAGAAGAAGAAATCAGTGTGCAGCAACTTTCAACAGAAATGCAAGTTGCGGATATGATGACAAAGCCCTTGCACAAACCAAGACTGTTAATGCTATGTGAAAAGATAGGACTCTTATAAACTCTGAACTCTAACTGCTAGTTTAGAACTCTAGTTTTATAAGTGTATTTTATTTTTCTCTTAACAAGGGAAAGTGTTGCAGTATGTTAACAGAAAAACCGGTACTGTACTGTTACTTTTATATTTTTGTAATTGGCAACAACTTGTTAAGTACTTCAACTTCTACTGCTAGTAGCGCGGTAGAACAGTCTTGTTTACATCTCTCTCACCATGCTATGAGTTATAATTAAAGTCTGAATTATTTCAATTATTTAGTAAGATTTAATTAATATGATTAATCTTAAACTTTAACATCTGCAAGTTATTTTCCTACTCAATATCTTTGTAAATGTCAATAAACATAATTTTTTAGAGCAAATTTACAAGTATATTTCTTAAAATCAACTGGTGACGCTACAAAATCCATATTCACCTGATAAATTGTTTTGTGTGATGAGAAAAATCCCTTTTGGTCAAGGATGCAGGGATTATCTGATTACAAAATCTTTATCCTGGATAGGAAGACCCTGTGGGAGGAAAAGTAGGGAATCATTTTCATGTTCTCTTACGGATTCTTCACTACGAGAAACACGTTGTTATCTGTTATTTCCATTCCTGACTGAGACTGATTAGATGCGTGCTTCTTAACAGAGCAAAATGTCTTGTGCTGCAAAGCGTATGACTGCTGTAGTGACAATGACTCTGTATATGAAAATGATACAAATTTACCAGAAGAATTGTTAAAATTGTTCAAATCGGATGTTGTTTCTTCCAATTTTGATGGATTTAAATAAATAATTTATTATTAAGAGTAACCGATTTTTGACATCTATATAATAAATTATTAAGTATTGTTTATATTTTTACAATACAAGTTTGTGATGTAACATAATAGGCAAGTTTCTGTTTTCATTACAGTAAATTCTCGATGTCACTTTAACGAATTCTTCAGTTTAACGAATATTTTTGGATTGTTAAAAAACCTCGATGCTTTCACATTGTAAAAATATTCACTTTAACGAATTTTATATTAATGAATTTTTCAAATTAACGAATTTATTGAAGACTTAAAAAGAATAGTCATTGTAATTTTACGAATGTTGAGTTGGCACGAACAAAATATCTCCATTAAAAAAATAGAATTTGGAAGAAATCTTTTTTCAGGAACTCAACGAAGGTGGTGACAGTGGAAATTAAACTGATTATGATTGTTCATCAAGTACCAAAGTTTGTGTTGTACAATCAAAAGGGACTCTACAGAGCATTGAAACTCTTAAAAAGTAATTATCCCAGCAAAATAATGTTCTGAAAATACTTTATACAATTTGTTCTGAAAAATGCATCGCATTTCAGTGTAGAAAAAAATCTTCTGATTTTTTTGTAAAGAAATAAAGTTACATTAACGGCAGATGTCAGTGGGGTTTATTAATCTATCATGTATCTAAGAAAAATTATAATTCCTTTATAGAAGTTAGATTAAAATCTTGAAATTTAATTAAATTAATTCTTATCTTATTTCTAACTAGGAAGTTCACAAAATCAATATAGTGTGTATTTATTATTTACTGACATGTTTACATGCTAACCGAAATTTAATATAAATATAACATATATTTTTATTCAATGTGAATGCAATATTCATTTTTTTAAAAACGTCATATAGGAATTTCACATTAATGAATTTTTCAGTATAACAAGTTTAATTGGTGGTCTCCAGAAATTCGTTATAATGAAATTTTACTGTATTATAATTTTTGAATAAATATCAAATTCAAAACAGTGAAACTTATTAAATCTGTGTTAATTTTTAAATGAAGTCCTTTGATTAAATTGAAACATCTTTTCGTTTTGTATATTTTATTATTTATTTTTTACATACTGATTCTTCCGATTTTGAGGGATTTAAATAAATTGTTTTAGTATTAAGAGTATCCAATTTTTTTACATCTATATAATAAATTATTAAGTATTGTTTATATATTTGTCATACAAGTTTGTGATGTAATGTAATGGGTATGTTTCTATTTTCATTATTATAATTTTTGAATAAATATTGAATTAAAAATAGTGCAACTTATTAAATCTGTGTTAATGTTTAAATGAAGTCCTTTGATTAAATTAAAACATCTTTTTGTTTCATATAATTTTTACTTTTTTTATCAGGCAATATAATACTCGGGTATTCTGGGATGATGCTTGCTTGATTTTCGATATTTCTCTTGTAGTTCGGTAGATGGTGCCATCACTGCAGATGTTAATAGCATATACTCATCAAGACCAAATCATATTAAAATAAAAATAAGACAAAAAACTAGTACAAGGATTTTATATTTTATTTTAAAATATATTTAAGTAATTAACTTACTTAATTATAATTTCTATGCTAAGTAGTAATGTAAAACTTCCAAACTTATTCTTACTTATGTGTAATAGAATTACAAATATCTTTGTACTGAATTTTCAATTTTTATTTAATATTTATTTATCAAGTGTTATAGTAAATACAAATGTTAACAATTAAAATATTTTACACTAGATTCATTATTTTGCCCCTTATGGCTGAATGTAAGTCTTGTAGATCATGTGAATTTTTTTAAGGTGAAAATTTCACCTGTGGATTATATGCCACTGCAGATTATACAATGATTTTTTTTTCAAAATATTATGAAATAAACACCTACGGATTATATGCCACCATAGATTATAATCAGGAAATTAGATATACCTAATAATTATGAAAAAGAATTTTAATTTTACGAAGAACCGGAAAAGTATGTATCAGGTTGCATTAAAAAAGAAAGAAAGGGTCATGTATAACCTATAACTGATCCTGAAAATATCTAAAACTTGATAAAATATAAAGTAGATTTTTACACAAAGATTTTCAATAATGTGATTCCAAATGTTATTCCTAATCAGATGAATTTTTGTAGCTTCGAACCCAATATAAGAATATTTTCCATACTGTTAGTATAAATGTATGGGAGACAGTGTCATTTTTTACATAACCATTTTACACAAGTTTATTTTCAAATTTGTAATTTATTTTTCTTAATCAAACGCAAAAACAGCCATTAGCTGTCTGTACAATGGTGGATATGGCCTTGAACACCAACAAATACCCCAGTCAAATTTAATTGAATGGCAATCTGTTTACAGAAGATTGCCACTGGTTTTGATATAATTTAATTTTCTGCAATTCGGTTATCTTTTCAAAACAGAGAAAAATAGCATATTTTCAGAGCTGCCAAGTTCTGGATGGAGGTTGGCAAGCACAGTTTCAAGCAGGCAGAGCTCCCTAGTTATAGAAGAAAATACTAGTGATGTATTATCTGTTAAATTTCACGCTTAATGTAATTAACTAGTTAATGCTGATTTGCTCATTGGTGAACACACGATTAATATTATTAGAAATCTAGTTTATGAAGAAAAAATCCATCTTTTAAAGCTGTAAGCAATTTTTACGCAAAGGTGTGTGACTTTATTTTCAACATATTTCCAATTAAGGATGATGTGTTGATATTTGCTGAGGTGAGTAATTTTAACAATATTTAAAATTGTTCATTTTCTAGTATTAGTTACTTCCTGGACAAATGTTCTGCATATTTCAAAGAAGGAATTTTCAATAGTCGCATTGAGAAATTTAAAACTGCATTTTCTAGTCTTCAAATCGCAGAAATGCCGTAGAAACTAAAAAGGGAAGAAATAGTCTATATTCAGCGGGCATTTCTTGCTTAGGTCAAAAATGAGTTAGGTGAACAATTACTTAAAGAACTCGCAAATATAATGCTAAGGATTTTACTTTTTTTAAAATAATACAGAATGTGTATGTGTAATTAGCAAGATTTTTAAAAAATGGAACTGAATTTTGTTCTTTGTTTTCAAATGACAATCTTTGCAATCCTGACAATCCTACTTTTGGAGTAATTTTTCTTTAGGGAATAGTTTTGAATATTTTTTTAACAGCTAAAGATGCTATCACTTTAATTTACACAGAAAAGTGGTATTTGTTTATAAAAGTTTGATGGCAATATATTTTTTTATTTGATTGCTCTTTTCTTCGGCATATGTTTACTTTATAGGTTTCTGTTAGTTCAAAAAAAAGTGTGTATTCTTTTAAAAATATGATTTCCCTTTATTATAATAATACTATTAGTAGCTGTCTATAAAAAGGTCCTGCATGAAAAAAAATCAGATTTTGATATTTATTTTGTTTTATGATTATAATATTAATGTAATATACTCAATATACTAAAAAAAAAATTAATATATTTTTAAACAAAATCTCATTTTCATTAATATAAATTGTATGTTTCGTTTCTGTATGAAACACAACACTCTTTGGACAAGAAATACAATGCTAATATTGTCTTCTACATGCTTGGGGGAGGGGAAATGCACTTTTTTTTGTTAAGCAAGTATACTTTTGAAATCGGTAGTAATATGCATTACTAAATTCTATGAATTGTTGCTATTTTTTTTTCCTTTAAATTTAAAATAGTGTATTACTAACAGAAGAAAGGTTAAGGTGGGAGCTGAGGGTTTTGGTGCTCATTTGAGGCTAACTCCCTATACAGTGACAATACATTAAACATTTATGGACATCTTAGATTAGACATTGAAACATATAAATATATATTAACAGAGTTCCCTCCTACTCCAACAATTTTAGGAGGATGCTGCACTGTGCCTGCCCTTTGGTTTAAAAAATAGAATCCTTTCACATCAGTCAAAAAAAAAATTCCCTTACTGTCTTTTGCATTAAAAATTTTGTTTTCATGGTGAAAACTGATTCAATGTTGTCTTAAAACAGACAGCCTGATTTTAAATTTAAAAAAATGATTTTAAAATCAAAAGAATGCTTCTAAAAATAAAAAGTTCCCTTAATAATGTAAAACATGATCTTAATACTCGAAAATATGCATTTTTTCAACCAACAGCACCTTGCTCTTTTGTTCACCTGAGGAATCTCTCAATTTACATAAATATACAGTGTGTTCCTCTTTATCGTTTGCTAGTAGTTATCGTCTGACTCTTTAGTTATATAGGTATAATTCCAATTACAAAAAAAAAAAAAAGTTTTCTTCAGCATATGAAAATGAATTTATTCCAGTATAGTTATTTCTTTTAAAAGTTATAAAATTTAAAACTTTTACAGTCCTGGAGTCATATAAGTTATATTTAGAAAAACTTTTCCATGGTTTAACGAGAAAAATAGTGAAAATTCCATTTTTCTATGATCAAAACTTTACAAATTATAATACTTTGAATTTTATAATTTTCTTGACACTGAAAATTTGTTTTTAGTGCCTTAAAACATCGAACATTAATAAAATTCAAAGTAACATTACTCAGAAAGTTTTGATCATAAAAGAATAGATTTTTTTACTGTTTTACTTGTTAGGCTATATAGAAAGTTTTTCTGCGTATAACTTATAGTATGATCCAGGGAACATATAATAATAATAATTTACTTTTTTAAATTAGCTTTAAAAAAATAATTCTATCATAAATGGATTTTTATATAATGAAGAATAGCATTTGAAACTCTATTTGCAATTAGAACTATACCTATATTAAAATTAGAATCATAACTCTAAAACTAACGGTTAACAAATTAACTTTTGGTCAAGGATAAGAAGGGACACCCTGTAGTTTTCATTTTTAACCTTATCCTACACTACATGTTCAAAATATTGATTATAATTAATAATAAAAAACTGATTAAAAGATTCCTCTTTAAAAAATTAAACATTAAATTTGGAATCCTTAAAATTAAAGGATCCTGGTATCATTGTGTTGATTTGCTTGCGATTTAATCATGCCCTGATTACTTATAAAAAATATTTTCTGGCACAATTTTTAAATTTATAAAAGATTTAAAGATTTATTGAGATTTATTTATTTAACAGATTTAAAGATTTATTGAGAATAACAAAAAAAAAGACTAACGGAGAAGAGCAGCATATAAAAATTATGGCTTCTGTGTTCCACTGACATTATGATAATAACAATTTAAAATACTGTTTAAAACTTATTTAGATGGCTCATAAACCCCCCCCCCTTTTTTCAGTAAACCTGAACTAGTTTGGCTAATCTTATTTTAATTGTAGGTTACTAAAGAAACTAATTTTCATGGCAATAGGCAGTGGCAGACCCCTAAATATATCCTATATTGTTTACAAAACTGCTTAAGTAAAATAGGATTAATATGAAGAACTCTTTTTGAAAAAAAAATAGAAAATGAAATTTTCCAAATTCTTCAGTTACCATCTTTTTTTAACATTCTCACACTGCCTTTTCTTAACTTTTTAAGATCCCCCAAAGTTGTAGAATTGTTGAGTCTCTAGCAATGATGGAAAATTGGCGCATCATTTGGGCTATTGTCACTACTTCAGCTTAAAAATCCCAGAAATTCTGTCCTGAAATAAGACAAAAAATACCATTTACATTTAGCAGTGTCAATTGGTTTTCTGGCACACCACTATTTTATTACTGCTCCAGTTATGCCATCAATTGACATAAAGACCTAAATCTATATCAACATAACTTAACTTCAAATAGCCAAAGATTGTAATCTCAATTCCAATATGTTGTTTATTTTTTGTAGATTTCTGTTTAAAAATTTTATTTTAACAACATCTCTTTTAAATATTTAAATAGTTTTAATTGTTAATAAATAAAAATGACAGCATGATCTGAGGTTATCGAATATCCATATAAATATTATTTATCTTTGTAAAATAGAGTAAGTAAACTTAGCACTGATAATGGTATAATAAATTGTGGATTTTAAACATTTTAATTTCTGTATGTAAGAAATTAAAAAAGACTGTAAATATTGAAGGTTTACAGGTAGTTTGTTTTCAATACCTCTTACAGTTTTGTAAAATTATTTTACATAAAAAGTATTTGAATTCTAATTGTATCAATGAAAAAAAGTGTACCAAAAATGTGTTATATATTTAATGGTTAATTTTAATTTATTAATGGCATTGTAAATGCACCTGTGCAAACATTTTAAATTTATAAACAGCTATTTGACATGCATCTTTTTATTTATATTTCAGGTGCAGATTTTCATGAAGTTTATTCTGAACATACAGTGAAAACACTTATGAAGACAAATAATGTCTTCACTTCATCAATCGTGTTGTAAAATATCTTGTTCAAGAGGATATTTTTCAAATTTCTCAAGTACTGAAAATAACATGAAGGTCTTTATTTTTACATACAGTTTTCTAGATTGAATTTAGACAAACGTTTTTATAAAGGCTATCAAATTGGAAAATAATTTGCTATTAAGAAAACTTCAAATTTTATTAAGTACAATATTTACAGTATTTTTACCATTTTTTCTCTTAAGTAAAAGATCCCTTTTTATTCATCACTGAAGAATTAAGGTTTTTTTTAAATACATCATTGTTTAAATTACCAACTTTATTTTATACTATCAATAATTATACAGAAGATGTTCTGCTTCCAAATTTTTGGAATGTATATATTCATTACAGCAAGTCTCAATTTTTTAAAAGTTGCTAGATATCTTGGGAAGACAAGTGATTTAAATATATATGTGTAAAGAATTAAAACAATCTACTTCAAACAATACTGTTCATTTCTGCATTAATACTTAAGAAAATCATCTATATATGACATTAACAAATTATTTTAATTTATCGTAAAATCGTGGATATATTTGAATTAGATAAAAATCTCTAACCATATAGTGTGAAATAAAAGATTTTTTTTTCAAAACTCTACTTTAGCTTTTTAGATTTGTTTTCATTTTCAAGATTCGCTTAAAAATTTAATTTAAATATGCACCACTATATTGGTTGCAAGGAAAAACGTTTCAGTTTTCAGATGTGCAGTAAAAAAATTTCTTAATAATCTGTAGTAATCCTTCCTATTCACATGGAGAAGGCCTTCACTTGTGAGGTGTGTAACAAAGAATTTTCTCAAAAACATAAATTAAATATCCATCAGCGTAAACATAGTAAAAAGAAATATTTTTCTTGTGAGGTGTGTAACAAAGAATTTTCTGCCCAATCCGAATTAAGAATCCACCTGCTTGTTCACACGAAAGAGAAGCCTTTTTCTTGTGAGGTGTGTAATAAGAGTTTTTCTCAACAATCTAGTTTAAATGTCCACCGGCGTATTCATACAAATGTGAAACCTTTTTCTTGTGAGGTGTGCAATAAGAGTTTTTCTCAACAATCTACTTTAAATACCCACTGCCGTATTCATACAAATGAAAAACCGTTTTCTTGTGAGGTATGTAACAAAAGTTACACTCGTAAATCTGCTTTAAATAACCATCGGCGCATTCATACTAATGAGACACCTTTCTCTTGTGAAGTGTGTAACAAAGCATTTTCTCGAAAATATGTTTTAAATGTCCACCGACGTATTCATATTCATACAAATGAGAAACCATTTTCTTGTGAGGTGTGTAACAAAGGGTTTTCATATAAATCTAATTTAAATAACCACCTGCGTGTTCACAAAGAGAAATATCTCAGTTGTGTAGTGTGTAACAAAGGGTTTTATCAAAAGTCAAATTTAAATGAGCATCTACGTGTTCATACTAAAGAAAAACCTTTCAGTTGTGAGGTGTGCAACAAAGGGTTTTCTCTAAAGTCGCATTTAAAAGAGCACCTGCGTGTTCATACTAAAGAAAAACCTTTCAGTTGTGAGGTGTGCAACAAAGGGTTTTCACACAAATCTCGTTTAAATGACCACTTGCGTCTTCACAGTAAAGAGAAACCTTTCTTGTGTGAGAGTATGTAGCAAATGATTTTATCATAAATCTCATTTAAGTGCCCACCAACGTATTTATACAAATTAGAAACCTTTCTTGTGAGGTATGTAACAAAAGTTACACTCGTAAATCTGCTTTAAATAACCTTTGGTGCAGTCACACTAATGATACACCTTTCTCTTGTGAAGCGTGTAACAAAGCATTTTCTTGAAAATGTGTTTTAAATGTCCACCGACGTATTCATATTTATAAAAATGAGAAACCATTTCCTTGTGAGGTGTGTAACAAAGGGTTTTCTCATAAATCTAATTTTAATAACAACCTGCGTGTTCACAAAGAGAAATTTCTCAGTTGTGTAGTGTGTAACAAAGGGTTTTCTCAAAAGTCGCATTTAAATGAGCACCTGCGTATTCATACTAAAGGAAAACCTTTCAGTTATGAGGTGTGCAACAAAGGGTTTTCTCTAATCTGGTTTAAATGACCACTTGCGTATTAACAGTAAAGAGAAACCTTTCTTGTACGAGAGTATGTAGCAAAGGATTTTATCATAAATATCATTTAAGATCCCACCAACGTATTTATACAAATGAGAAATCTTTCTCTTGTGAAGTGTGTAACAAAAGTTTTTCTTGAAAATCTGATTTAAATGTCCACTTTTTAAAACTTTTCTCTTGTGCAATCACAAAAATCTCATATAAATAAACATCTGCAGATTCATACTAAATAAGAATTTTTCCCTTATGAGATGTGTAACAAACGATGTATTCAATAATCTCATATGCATGTTCACCTAATGTGCATAGTAAAGAGTAACCTTTCTCTTGTAAAATGTGCAAAAAAGGAATTTTCGTAAAATCTTGTGAGGTGTGTAACAAAGCGTTTTCTTAAACATCTCATTTAAATATCCACCTGCATTATCTTATTAAAGTAAAATATTTTTTGTGAGGATGTAACAAAGGTTTATTTTAAATATCTACTGCAGATATTTTAAGATGTATGGCTTCTTTGAAAGAATTCAAAGATTTTAAATTTTATCTATCATGTTGAAGTCAAAATAAAGCTGTTTATTTATAGTGTGTGGAGTGAAAGTTTTGTGTAAGTGAAATTTTTAATTTAAACATGATTAGCTGTATTAAAAGAAATATCTGATTTGTGAAGTTTTTGATGATTATCTTCAAGAATATAATTAGGTATTTTCCAATTTAGTTTAAGATACAAATAAAATCCTTTCATAATGTTAGAATTGCTGATTTATGCAGTCATTACTTTAGAATAGACAAAGCAAATACAAGTCTTGCTTCTAAATTATTACTATATTATCATTAATTTTAGTTTTTGTCATGAACAGTTCTTATAATTTATAAAGTATGCCTTTATTCATTCAAGATGTCGATAGTGATGATTTATGCAATTATTACTTTAAAATATCCAAAGCAAAACCAGTTCTTGATTTTAAATTAGCATTTTATTATTATTATAGGTTGTCTTTTATTTGTAAATTAATTTTAAAATGTATTTAATTTTTTTTCTTTTTGGTCATGAGCAGCTCTATTTATTGATTTTAAATTACATTTTATTATTATTATAGGTTGTCTTTTATTTGTAAATTAATTTTAAAATGTATTTAATTTTTTTCTTTTTTGTCATGAGCAGCTCTATTATTGTTTATATTAATTATTATAATTATAAAGTACATAATTTTATTTTAAATCATTTTATTTTTCATCTCATGTTACATGAATGACTTCATAAATAATACTGAAATAGCACTTCCATGTGGTTGCATATCTTCACAAAATATACTAAAATAATGTAAAACTAGTTTTTTGCATAACTTGAGGGAGATATATACTGGAAAAATGCTCAGATTAATTTTTATTTTGAATTGCTAACTGTTTCTTTGCTTTCCACATATCGTTTCAGATGTAAACAATGAAACTTCTACTTAAGATGTAGGTGAAAGATTCATATTTTATAAATATACATATACATATATCATTCTATATATATTTTAAATAGAATTCTGGTTAATATGATTGAACTTGTGTTTTCACATTATGGAAGTATAAATTGTTTTTAAAAAATTTCAAGATAGCACTGATATCAATGGCAGTCGCAATCTTTTTACCAAATACATTTATGTATTAGCTTTTTTGGTTACTAAGTATGCCGAAACAAGAAATAAAACTTTGTTCTTTTAAGATTTTGATGTGAATTATTTGTGTACAATTTTATGGTGAGTTTCACTGAATAGTTAAAAAAAATTATCTCATCATTATGCATATTTAGTTATGCATTATTAATTATTTACTTCACCTTTATATTTAATATTTAATTTGTTTATTATTATTATACTTTATTATTTTACTCTATTTTAGGCATTCAATATAATTTCGAGTGTATTAAATTCAAATGACTGTTTAAAAATGTAAACAAAAAAGTGACCAGAAATCTACAAACTTCTAAAATCTGCACAACCTCTGGTTTTCAGTTATGCGGATTTAAGGGAGTCTACTGTAACTCAATTACTATCTTAAGCATCCCCAAGTGACACACTTTTGTTTTTAAGCCATTGAAAAAACAACGAAGTGCTTCAATGAAAAAACATTGTTAGGTAAAATAATGAATTCGAAAGTATGCCTCGTCGCTTCCACTATCCTCCAGTGTTATCTTTAGCAGCATTTGCTATGTAAAAAAACATTGTGAAAACATTATTTGAAGTCCATAATGCTCTCTCGTTATTTTTTTAATTATTTTTCAAAGGCATTTTAAGGAAATAAAAAATGTTTTCATTTTTCAAGTAATTTTTTATGAAAATATAAAAGGTACATAGATATTTTGATTATATATATATATATATTTATTTCATATGGTCTAGTTTTTTCCACATATATTTCTACTTGAAATAAATCAGACCTTTTGTTAACTGACATCAATCACAAATAACCCTGCGGTCACTTTTTTTGCTATAAGTACTTCTAAACAATGATAGTCATTGAAGATTTTTATTGCAAATATTATTGAATTTCTACCTCAAAGTTTAGTGTTTGGAAATAGTGGTAGCCAAAAGAGTAAAATATATATGTATATACCTGCAATATGTATATACTCATGTGTTTTATTCTTTCATGAAAAGTCAGACAGAAAAGGGATTATTTATATTACAATCATTTGTCAAATTTCAAGCAATATATTTTAAAAAACTGAGTATTTTTTGCTGTTGATTTTCTCTCTTAATTTTCACAAAATAAATTATAAATATCTACAAAACAGTAACTTATATTGGAAAGGAACTTTATAAGATCATATTCTATTTTTAGTTAATATAGATAATTCCAAAGAAGATTACTTTTGCTATTAAGACATTAATTAATGTTCGACCACATGCAGTATTTATTAACATATTTTGCACACCTTCAGAATCATTTCTTCGAAGCCAAAAGAACAGGATTGAAAAAATAAGTGATTATTTATTTTTTTAAGTATTTATTGATGTTAAATTTTTCCGAAGAAAAATTTTGAGTAATTAAAGAAATGTCTCTAAAGTAATTATTACATTAAAAAAATAATTAATATTGAAAATATGAATTGCAGTTGCAGCAGTTATTTAAATGTCATTGTTAAATGTGGTGAACACAGTCCTTTTTTCATTTTCATGAATACTCCAGGATAATAATAGTCTAAAAATCTAAACTAGCGACAGAGCATTAGTAAAAAAAAAACTTTTACAATATTTTTCTGGAAAGTGCATTGCTGTAAATTTAAAGTCGATGGTAAAGCCTTTTTTTAGCCATGTAATTTCACAGCATGAGCAGTGTGATCAAATGTGAGGACTTGGACTTATTTTTTCACTACTATCCAGGTTCCCACCTGCAGGGCAAGAGTGACCAGTTTAATGGATTTAGAGAACCTGGCCGCAGGCAAGATTTGTCATTTAGTGGGGACCAACTTACCTGCACTTTGTTTGTCGTGTCTGCAGCACTATTTTAGTGATTTGCTAAAAAGTTTACTACGTTGGCCAGTTCCAAATTTCTATTGTCAATCTAGCACTGCACGACACAGCGATTTACTTTGCCTTGCTTGGTGAAGGTAGAGGGGCTGTTTTTTTAGGTTGAATGGTTGGTGCAACATTGCTTGGGAAGTAAATTTGGAAGGAAAATAAAGTGGCTGCTGAAAAGTAAGTTGCAGGAAATTTGGGCCAAAATATAAGACAGGCTATGACGTTGCAACAGAATATGAGAAAAAAGAGGAGGACCACCATCTTGCACAGCACTAGCAAAAACCGATTTCTCAGTCAACACGTGCTCGCACTGACAATCGCGAAGGGGAACTGTAAAATAAAGGTTTAAGATATGGTGTAAGTACATGAGTTAGTAAACTTTGCAAATTAATATGCTTATATTTAGATTGTTCAACTAACATCCCAAAAAACAGAGAGGGAGAGACTGCTAGGCAAACGAACAAAATAGACGGTTCCTTTAAGAAAAGGAGTTAATATGTTAGTTGCACACTTACAGTTAAAAGGAATATAAATTGAGATGCCCTATTAAATAAGTTTACTTGCATACTAACAATATTACGTGCATCCGTACATACTTGCTTACTAGCCTACTTATATAATTACTTGCATGATGATTTACTTTATTTACTTCATTCATACTGCTGATCATACACACATGCATATCATTAATACATTATATAAGAATTAATTATTGCAACAATGATGGATTAAGAATAACCAAAGCTATTTATTGGCCTACATCGTTTGTGATGATAAATGAGAACAGGGTAGGGGTAGTCCTAGTGCTGAGAGTACTGGCACTAGACAGAGTTAGCCACAAAGAAAGGATAAAGATGTTCTCTGGCAGAACCTGCCCTTTGGGCCAGTAGGTTGTTGTTGTTCCTTTCATCGCCCATGGCTTCTTGCTGTCCGACGCGATACAGGACGAATGACAGTTAGCGATTGGCCAATGCACAACTCGCGTGCTACGGTCCATGGCATCTTTGCACAGCAGGTCATGGGAGACCCTAGTCGGCTCCCTCCTCTGGTTTAGTGCTTCGCACCCCTGCCTTAGAAGAGGTGAAGAGATGTAGGCGTTGGTTGGAGTAGGGGTAAAAAGGAGAGGACACAGCATGCTAGACCGCCCTGTTCTCAGTTGTCCGCTCCAATCCTAACTTGCCCATTTGTTTGGTGCAGGTTCAGGCCAGGCATCCTGTAGCACCTGCGCCTGGCTTAAGACTGACCGGTTTTTGTGGTATCCTTTTGGGTCACATCTACACTACTGGAAGAGTAAAATGTGACAGACATTTCAGGACGTACTAATGCATAATTCGTTTGTTAATATAGCATTATTGGTCATAAAATCATCTGGCAGCAGGTGTAAAAATTAAATGATAGCATACAATCACGAAGAACTGAATATGCTCATTTGGCTACACAAAACTAATCTCAAAATTTATTTTAAATATGAGTATGAAATAGAAATTGCTAGTATATATATGTGGTTAGTGTATTTTGAAATTCTATTTCAATATTTGAGACTTTTTCATAGATGGCCATTTGGAAATGACACCTTTTTAACGCCTTTATTATTACTATTTTTACCTGTACTTTCTGTCAAAAGTATTGCAAAAATTATGTGAATCTTTTTTTCTTAACCGTTTAAACGCCATTGTTCCAAAATTGGAACAGAAGTTTTAACTGAATATTGCAAATGAAAATAATTTTTGATTTTATACTTTTTTTTCTAAGATTTGAAATATTTTTTTTAATTAAAAATTAAAATGTAATAATTTATTTTTATGATTTTTAGAAATTTTATATTTTTGCAGTATTTTTCAATACTTCAAATAAAATTCCCTAACTCACTTATTATGCATAAAATAAAAAACATATTTACTATAGTGGTCAGAAGAGAACTACTGTTTGTAAATAACACACTATTGAAAACTTACTAAAATAGAATGTAATCATCTGAAACAGTTTCAAAAACCGATGTTTCAACTTTGGAACACTGGCGCTTTACCAATAAAGAAATCACAATGAAATACCCATTACATAATCAACTGGCTGACTCGACAATGGTATCGCCAAGGTCAGAGATCAGACAGTGTCAAAGCGTGTATCCAAACGAGTTTATTTTATTATGGTAAATTGCGCATTGAAGGCAGGGGCAAATGAAAGGAGGGGCAAATTCCATTCCTACTAAAGATATGAATTGGAACACAGTGGAAGATATGTCCTTTTCTGTTGTTCCAGCCAGGGTTGCCAGTTTGGCCTCTTTTTCATTCAAAAATTTCGAATCCAAACCAGAAATTTAAAATAGAAATTTTTGCTTTATATAATGACAGCATATTTCGTGATTACATAAAGTAAAAATTTTTCGCTCAAAATTTCTCGTATGAATTCAACATCTCTGCTTAAAAAAGGAGGCCAAACTGTTAACCCTGGTTCCAACTGTTGTGACCCGCAACCGCTTTAGAAAGATCAAGAAGTATTTTTACTTGATGCACAATTATCAATTGATAAAGAGTAACAAATATTTTATGATAGCACTGATATATAAAGTGTTATCTAAAAGTCAGCAGCAATTTGGAATTTGGCATGGATATTTGCACTTAGATGAATTAATGGCTCCGTACCATGGCCGGCATATATGCAAAACGTTTATCAAAGGAAAACCTATTAGGTTTGGATTTAATATATGAGTGTTCTGTACATCAAATGTAAATCCATGTGCTATGGATATAAAAAGTAGAAGAGAAGGAATCTCTGTTGTGCAGCTGGGTTCAAGAGTTGTGAATGAATTATTATCTAACTTGCAAGACAATTCAAAGCATGAAATACACACGACATCTTTTTTATTTCATAAGATTAAATTTCTGAGCTTGAAAAACAAGGAGTGCGAGTGATAGGAGAAATTCATGAAAATTGCACTGCCCTTTATACATTGAAATCTAAAAAAAGAACATGCAAAAAAGACAGGGGACATTATGATTTTCGTTCTGACGGAACGGTGTACATTTGTGGTTACAACAATAATGCAATGGTCTCAGTAGCATGTAATTGCTACACAACTGAATCTATTGAAACAGTCAAGAGATATTCAAATGCAAATAAACGTAAAATTGAAGTTACTCAGCTCACATTATAATATAGCGAAAGCATGGGGTGAGTCAATGTTGTGGACAAACTTTTAGGCAGGTATAGGCCAGAAATCAAGAGTAAGAAATGGTGGTGGGACTTTTTTATAAATGCTTTAAACATGATTGTTGTTTCAAGTTCGATTTTGCACTCTGAGGTGAATGAATAGAAAATATCGCATTTGGCATTTCGTTGCAAATTACGATTTATCTTTTACTGAGAAAAATGTGTATCTTCCATCGTTGATCTGTAGTCAGGTGAAAAGAGAAACAAGCAAATAGTATGGGCATTATATTGTACCTACAACGCACAAGCATTGTGCAGTTTGTCCAAAAAAAGAAAAGAAAAAAAAAATTACAAAGTAATGTTTTCAGTTCTCAAACGTATTCATCTAACTTGTTTCCTAGCATATCATGGACATTAGAAGTGGATTTAAATTGTGAAAATTTAGATATTTTATTATCTTTTTAAATTAAAATGCGTAATAATTCATATCTACTCAGTAAATATCAGTAAAAATGCTCTTTATTGAATATTTCTATCTATTGAAAATTGTGTGTAAAAATATAACCTATGAAGTGTCAATGTTCCAATAATGAAAGATACAAAAAAAACAGAAAACATTTTTTTTCCCGAAATTTTATAATTGTATTAGATAAACTTGGTCTAGAAGCAAAATTCTACACTTTTATATCAATAGAAAGATCGTTTATCGTACGGCGGTTAAACTTTCTTTCAAAAGTACGGAGTGTGTAAATTACGTGAATATATACAGTATTGGTGTTCAGTAATTTCCGTTAAAAATGTCCAAACTTTTGGTTTATTGTACAGCTCAAGTTTTATGTTTTAAAAATAAAATTCAAATATATCTAGTAGGATTGAATTTTCTTATCTATCATCTAACGCAAAATATAACAAGCAGGGAAACGTCGAACATTCAAAATTCAAATATTGCTTTTCAATCAACATTACTGGATAACAAGTAAAATCTGTTATCAAATTATTACTATTGTAACTAATGTGTGTAAACTCAATACTCTTTAATTTTTAAAAGTAAAAATTTTAAATGTATATTTTAAAAAACTTGTTTATCATAAAAAGTTTTCCATCAGTGCATGCTCAAATGTTTTAAAAATAAATATTAGGAATGGTCTTTTCATGTAGGTCTATCTGTTTTTGTATGTATTTTTTATGGATTCTTAATTATATGACCATAAAAATTAAAATGTCCTTATTGGTTTACTGTTTATTGAAGATACAATAAAATATTAAAAGAATATTCTTTTGTGATCATAGACCTTATATTCCACAGATTGGGTTTGGATGAAATATATTCAAGAAATGGTTTTGCTCTACATACTGAATCATTTATATAGCCATTATTTTAAAAAATCAGTTAACATCTTTTTCCAAATGAAAATATAAGGTCTGAAGTGTTAATTTGACTACACATTAAAATAAACTTTAGCAGCTCACAAAAAAAAAAATATCATAAAAGTTTTTTCAGTTATGAAATTATCTAACTAAAATCTCCCACAACTTTTGTGTATTATAAGTATAATATTATATAAAGTAAATAGTAAACTATTGTATAAATTTAAATTCATCAAGGATTGGAAAGTTAATCACGTGCATTTGGCGAGCACCAATCTTGTTCACCAAATCATGTTGTACCAAATTGCTTTTGTCGTGAAAGTTTAATAGATTATTATTTTTTTACAAATTTTCTATTGAGATTCTGTAGCCGAATATCACTGATCTTATGTTAGGTTGATATAGAAAATAATAAGAATTTTTTCAAAGTTTTCTGAATATGCGCTTTATGGAGACCTTCCTTGACAGTAATTTTACTTTGCTATAAACCTCAATACTCAGATATGTTTTTTAGATATACTTATGAAACTTTTGCACTTTTTTTTCCCATTCGTATCTGTGCAATAAACTGTAAAGCTGTGTAAACTATGTAAAACGTAAAAGTGATAAAATGTGATTTTATAAACATTTATTAAGAAAAACAAGGTTTTTTAAATTGTAAAGTCTATTTTATTTCGACAATATTAACATATTTCATAGAATTTTTAGAAAAAAATCCAAACTGTCAGTTTATTTCACTGCAGAAGTTCAAAACAGCATGGTTCTAAAATAAAATTCAAATACAGTTAGTAGAATATAGTTTGTTTGCATACAATCTAATGAGAACAATCAACAAGAATAAAACAAAAAACACTTAGAGTTCAAAATATTGTTTTTAAATCCACATTACTCGTCCGCCGCATAATTGGCAGAGTGTGGCGTTTCGCACGGTCTTTACTACGTCCCTTATGCCGAGACACTAGTGGAATCCAGGCCGAAAGAAGAAAAAAATATTCTGAAACTAGAAACCGTACAAGTTTAAAAGTAAAAATGAACAAATTAAATGCATAAAAAAGCTGAAAAGGTTGGGTTGGGGTCCTGAGGCTGTCAAAGGACCCTTGCTGCTTCAAGCTTAATGTTCGTTCCTTCTTACTGCTCTCTCTATTAGAGAGATTACAGGTTTCCTTCTAAATTAAACTTTTTACCAAATTGTTTCATATTAACATAAATTTCCATTTTTGTTTACCATGACAATGTTTGAACTCAACAAGCTGTATCTCAGTAAACTTGAATCTTGTTAACTCTTTTTCTAAAATTTAATTATTTTGTTAAATCTAATTATTTAATTTGTGTTTGGTTCCTTAATTTTATGTCTGCAGTTAGAATGAATGCTCGTTTTGCTTGGTCCCGTATAGAAATAAATATTCATGAAAATGTGTTTCACATTAAGATAATATATAACATTATTTCGTGGTTACTATAATTAAAATATCTATTGAGATTTTTTAAGTAAAAAAAATACATGTATGGAAAGCATTGGAAAGGAAAGATAATGGTAATAATTGGCATCAATAAGTGATGAAATGCGAAGCTACTAACTGGTGGAATTTATTTTGCAGGAAATCTAAGATCAGAGAAATGATTAAATATTTATTACACACTTCAAACCCTTGAGGCAAATAGTTACCCCATAACATATTTCGATAATCCGTTTTGAAATTAAAATGACCGACATGGTCAAAACAGTGAATCATATTTCACTGTAGTTCATAACAATTATTCTTTGAAAAGGTTCTTAAAAAAACTCATTAAATTGCGCTCAGAAAATTTGAGCTAAATTTGCCCTTAACCAGAAGCATGAAATATTATATACAATCAGTAACGTATTGTCTGTAAGACGCTTAACTTTTAGAAATTGCTGTAAAAATAAAATAAAATTATACTGATAATTACTTATCATAAACTGAGTGTAAATGATAATCTTTCAATAGCAATGCATTAACAAAACTAAATATTTAATGTTGTAGTCGAAAAATAGATTCTGAAAATTTCCGTTCATGCAGCTTTTTCACAGACAGCACATTACTGGCTATGTTTACCAGTCTCATTGCATTAAGGATTATGCTTAGAAAATCATGGGATCCCTCCTTTATGTACATGTACAAATTTGAACATCATGTCCCATCAACAACACATTAACCACTTAACAATCTCCTTCATCAGGCATGCGATCGAGAATTTCGTTTGCAAATCGAAATCACTCGTAGGTTTTTTTTTTATACAGGCACAAGTTTATAGCAAAACTAGCATATCTCCCAAAAAGTATAATATATCGTTGTACAATTTGAAGTTCAGCAAGAATTATAAAATTAAACAGTTAGAGAAATTTTATGAACTAAAATAGCTTGTTTGGTTAAAACTTTTTAGCGATTAACGTTCATAGCCACCAGGCAGATCATTCTTGGATTTTTTCTCCATAGTAGAATCTTTTAGCTCTTGATGATTGCAGAGTCTGCTGTCTATTGCAGCTATCCATTTTTAGTCCATTTATCAGGAAATCTGCTGCATTTGAAAATAAATTTATTAAATTAAAAATTATCAATGCTATGAGGCCCCTCAGTATAGCACTGCAACTCCAGGCGAAGTAATCATGTCACAAGAAATTTCTGCATAAACACTGAATCCTGCTTAATGCGATCACGATTATTGTTATCCATAGCTTATTGTTACCGAAAACAGTAGTGAATGACCACCTATATTCAATCCTACACTAAAATGTATTATTTTGTGTCATCTGTTTTTCGTTTAAACTTATCGCTTTTTCAGACTCTGATAATTAGAGATCGACCGAAACAGGTTTTTAAGACCGAAACCTAAACCGAATTTCGGTGATCTTACCACTTTCAGCCGAAACCGAAACCGAAAGTGTCAAACAATTTAAAAACTGATTAATACATACATAACTGCATATACTGATTAATTAATTAATTAATTAATAACAAATAATTAATATCTACTTTTTAATAACTAATTACGCTAGTAATTAATTTATTAATTATACGTGTATTGAACCACATTTTCAACAAACAAACGTACATATATATGTACGTGTATAAGTTTCTAACAAAAATCAAAATAAATCTTTGCTCACTCAACGCCTCCCCCCCACCCAAAAAAAAAAGCTTTGCCACTCCCTGCCTCCTTAAGAAAGTATCGAAATGGCACCCCTGTTTGAAAATTTTATCTCTGGTGTTAAGTTGACTCTCTGTGCCTCTATCCAAAACTATTTATTGTCATAATAAAATAAAACGTAATTAAATTATCAATAAGACAGAAATAGTTTCCAATTATACGAATTTCATCTAATGAAAAAATATTGTAAGTATATATACCTCAATATATTTTTTGTAATAAATTTCGTAAATCTTCGTATGCTTTAACAACAACTTTCTTATAAAGCATTCGAAACAATCTGGAGTTTCAAAGTAAAAATTTTCTATTACTGTTAAGTTTGCAGTTTTTAAAGATCACGTGATAAGCATCTTTTAAGTTTTGTCATATATGTATTGCTGGCTTTATAATTTACACACTCACATCATGAATCAATCATGACGGATAATGGTAAACAGTGGGGATCATCGCAATAAACAGTGTCTCATTTGAGCCAATAGAACTCATATCAATGAGTACAGTTGAAAATTTCTGAAAGAAGGAACGAGATTTTGAAATACAGTTAGTTTCGGTCAAGTTTCGATCAGGCCGAAATTTTGGCAGCAGTTTCGCCGAAAACGAATATTCGGCGAAATTCTGATTTTGCGCCGAAACCGAAACCGAAATTTCGGTCGATCTCTACTGATAATATGACGAAAGAAGATTATGACTTATTGGTGTAGGGCTTGCACAGTTACTACTTTTGTTAAAGTTATTTTTGAATAGTAATCTTTACTTTATTTAATTGGATTATTTCTGCTGTAAAATAAGGTGAAGAATACTATTTAGAAATTGTGGTACTTAGAAGTAGAAATAGAGCAATCCTTGCCTGGATGGTGATTGACAGTGATATTCCTGCAGCTGCGAAGCTCACAAAACTGAAATTTTCCAAAATGTTTGCGAAGACGTAAAATAACAATCATAATCAGGAGGACGATAATAGTGAATTTATTGAAAATAAATTTCAAATGTGGGAATGATAACATGTTAAAATTTTTTTGACAACATCGTTTGGACAATATTAAAAAGTAATATGAATATTATAAATTCATTTAAACATATTAATGCTAATTGTAAAGAAACAAAACTTATTAATTTTTTTTTCAATAAATGTGTTTTAATTTTCTTTAAAAGTCATTATTTCATCAAAGGGTAATGATTCTTTTCTTACCAGTACTGGATTTTATCATTGAATTCCTAAATCACTTTTTGTAATCAAAACCGCATGGTCCTCGACAGATTAAGCAGCATCTACTATTTTTCGAAGCTTGTGTCTCTCCAACACCAATCTTAGATTATAGGAGAACTTTTTTTAAGAGACTCCAGACAAAAATATTCTTTTAGGAGGTGAGCAACATCTATTTCCCAGGTAGCACAAAGATATTGGCCAATATCAAAATGTAATATCGGCCAATATCAATATTTGATATTGGCCAACGTTAAATGACCCCCCCTCCCTAAAATAATATTTGTGAATATTAGTTTTTGACATCTGTGAATGTTGGCCAATATTTTCCAACATCTCTGAATATCATTTTTTGATATTAAGTGATATTTTTTCTGTCATTGCTGAATATCATAATTTGATATTGAGCGATATATTTTCTAACATTCCTGGTCCTGAATAACATTTTTGGATATTAAATGACTTATTTTTTCCTTAATGAATAACAATATCTTTTTGGAACCCCAGATGTGGTGGACAGAAATCCCTCATTGTAAAACGAGTGACCTCTGCTTAAGGAACGTCTAGTCCCATTATGTAACAAGACAAACCAAAGTACTAATAAGCATGATTGATAGAAACGCAGGGAAAAACATGTTATAAAGATCTGTTAACAAAAGCTGGTGCAAGTAGATTTTTCTGTTACAGGAATAAAAAATGTCTTTAGCAAAGATTTATTTAAATATCCCTTTTTACTACTGAGTTTGTTGGAAATTTTGTAAAAAATATTTTTAAACAGGTAAGAAATTTAAAATGTAGAAATTTAAAAGAAATAAGGAAGTTTAAAATTTTCTGTGTTAAAAATCATGTGTCCCCCCCCGTCTTGCACAAAACTATAAAGAAAGTTTTAACAACCCCATTACTTTGAATTTTGCTTTGTGAAAAATTAAATATATATATTTTTTTATTAATTTTAAGTCAGAAATATGTATACATTTTTTCAAAAATTTAAGTACTACACAAAAGTTAACATGCACATAAATTAGCCCAAAAGCTTATTATTATATAATAATAATAATTACTTAGATGAACTGTATAAAATATTTATTATTAATAGTGCCTAATTAAAAGTTCAGTGTCCTAATTTTGAAACTTAACTTGTATTGTTTCAATAATAAAAAATAAAATTCTTATACAAGTCAGAAATCCGAAAGCATTTTAAACATATAAACAAGCATCCATTTAAAAATTATATAAATTAATTTTTTTTACTTGTAAAAACATTTTTTAAATTAGTATAAAATACATAGTATAAAGATAGTATAAAATCATCTTTAGTTTTTTATAAAACACAAATTTTCACATGCTTTTTTAGATATAAAAATAACTATAGATTTCTACAGAAAATTTTAATATAGGCTTTTTCTTTCTGTGCAAATTTCACGCCCAACGCTTCCATCAAATACACATTGACGAAAACTGTTCCACACAAATGGGTAGTCCTTTAGAACTTTCCGTTCACTTTGGTCAAGATTACAAACTTTGTCAGATATGCTGAATGTCGACAGATATCTTGAAATGTCCAAAAAATGATATTGTTTTTTAAGAATGTCGATAGATATCCCTGAATGTTGTAATAGTAATATCATTTTTGTAACATTAATGTAACCAAATATTAAAAATAAGCATTAAAAAGTCAATTTTTTAAAATTGGCAAAATTAATAAATTTTATTTTTTAGAATACTATTTCTGTATTATGATGTCATAAGTAATGCAAAAAGCTGTTTTGAATGCTTTCTTTTTAAAACTAATTTTAAGTTATGTCTGTGAATATCGGCAGATGATGTAAATTTGACGTACGACATTCAGCGACTTTCAAAATATTGGCCAATATTGCCATGGATATTGGCCGATATTTCTGTGCTACCTGGGTCTCACTCCTCTCCACTTTTTCTTGAATATTATTGTTACGATTCCCATATATTGAATACTAACATACATACCATATATTATGAGTAACATTTTTTCAAATGGCTCCTTAGAAACGTAACCAAAAAAATCCATGAGAACAAGATGCTCTGGGATATTACGATCCCAAGTATCAGATTGCTTCAAAATACAGAATAATTTATCAAACATATATGAAAATTTAAACAGCAAACCATCGTGTCAGATTTTAATATTTTTTATAAAAACGAATTAAATTTACTTATGCATATAATTTTAGTTTAAATATGTTTAAAATATTAAATTACTCTTTCAATAATTTTTCTTTTTTATGCCTTTTTAAAATGCAAACATTTCAGATGAGAAAAAACATAACATTATTTTTTCATGTGAGTAAAGAGCTTCGTACAACAAGAAAATAACACACAACTTTTTTTCAATCCAAAACATACATAGTGATTCCAAAGTTGTAAGGCGTTGCCAAATAAACTATTTTATTCTTCAACTTAATAACATGATAAAGCACAGTATTTTTCTACAGTAAGTTAAAATTATTAAATGAAATTATTAAATTTTCTATAGATATGCAAGATAGTAAAATAGAAATAATTAAAAATATTCTTTTAACTATTCTTGAGCATTTTAATAAATATCAAGATAAAAAAATATTTCGGTCACATATTGGGCCAATATTTGCAACGAATCAGTAAAAAAGGGAAAAAATAAACAAGTTGAAAAATACAAGAACACATTCAGAACAAAACAACAACTTAATTGAAACAAACAATTTTTTTGCCATATTTAAAATAAAATAAAAATAATACAATAGTTAGATGCAATTATCTGAAAAAAAATTAGTCAAAATAAATTCTTGATTTAATTTGTGTAGTTTGCCAAATGACATTGGATTTGCCCAGTGTATCACATCTTCCACAAAAATTACGTATCTAGACTCAGAATAAAATCATTTTCCACAGCAGCTCTAAGCAAAGATGAAATAGGAAATATTTTCCGATGGCTCGTTTTAACTTTTCTGAATACAAAATAAGATAGATTAACACTTAATTGTTTACATCTAAAGATGTATTGCAAATTAAAAGTTTCATGGCTTATAGGACTACAAATTAAAAGGAGTCGACTATATTTATTAGAGTTTATGGATTTTCATAAGTAATTTCCCTCTGTTCCAAACAAATGAGAAAATAAGTGCTCATGATTAGATTCTTGTTGTTATAAATAAGAAACCTCGTTCATTATCTCTAAAAGAGTGTACATACTTAATTACATAATCTGAGAAATGACATTTTTTTCTACATAAATAACTGTATATGACACTATGACAAAAGAGAAAGAAATCATAGCAAGCATGTTCATACAATATATGTTTAAATTCTCCTCCTTTTTTTAAAATTTAAAACAGATGTAAGAAAGAGCACAGATAAATAAAATAAATAATAAATAAAATAAATATAAAGATAATTTTTAAATTATACTATATCAAAATCTATCTATCTGTATAAATGTAACAAACCTGTCAAGAAAATAATTTACAAAAATCCACTTTATGTTTTTTTCCCTTTTATAACACATGAAAATGCAAATTCAAATCAAAAGTTCAAATAGCCTTTATTGGACTACCCAAGTACCCAACAGTTTAACTGACATTCTTTGTTAATAACTTTGATAAAAATATCATGAAAGAGAGAATCAATCTAATTCAAACTTCTCCTAGATAATTTCGTTGCATTTAAATAGTTAACTAGAAAAATAATTAGCAATATATATTGATCAGATGAGTGTATTATGAATAATTTCGACATACCTCATAAAATTAATCAATTTAATTTTATTGATTAAAACAAATCCTTCTCTAACCATAAAGGTCCGACAACTTGAATCTGTAGCATGGTTCCTAAAAATCATGATTTTATTTTAAATCATTTGTACATTTTTTGTGTAATATTCACAACTTTAAAATTCCAAATGATGTTATTTAAATTGTGGTTAAATTTATTATGGTTAACATTAATAATTAAGTTTTCATTACTTCATTAACATTTACATATGGTAAACTACATATAATTTGCAAGAAATTCTGATTCTTTTATACATTTTAAATTAAAATCAAGCAAACTGCAATCTTAGCTATAACTCTCTCAGTTACTATCAAAAGTAAAGGAAATTATCTTTTTCATTTGAAATAAAATAAAAGTTTTCAACAAACTTACGATGTTTCTCTTTGGTCAGAAAATGATTTCTTTATTATTTAAATATACAATTCTATTTAAAAAATTATTTTTTTTTAATGTTACAAGCAATTTTTACAATTGCCTGTTAAAATACTATCTTCCGCCTTCGGATTAATTCAGTCAGGACTTAGAAATTTAAACTGTGAAATTAATAACAGTTAAGTTTCTGTTTTTCTTCAGCAAGCCCTTTACAGTATGCTCCAAAAGAAAAAGGTTTTTCCCTCTATATATGAAAGTGGAGTTGATCTTTTAAAAGATCATATTGAGATAGAAATTTTACAAATACAAATACATTAGTACTTTTCTTATGGATGAGTTTTTAAATGTTTCTTTAGTGCACTATTAAGAGAATAACGTTTCGAGCACACTTCACAACTATGTGGCTTTTCACCTGTATGTATACGGAGATGTAGTTTTAGAGTAGAGTAACTAGAAAATGCTTTAGTACACATTTTACAAATAAATGGCTTTTCCCCAGTATGGGTGCGAAGATGTAACTTTAGATGTCCATTACAAGAAAATGCTTTAGAACACACTGCACAAATAAATGGCTTTTCTCCAGTATGGGTACGTAAATGTTTCGTTAGATCGCCCCTTCGAAGAAAACCTTTGGAGCATAAATCACAAATGAATGTTTTTTCACCAGTATGAACGCTAAGATGTTGTTTTAGATTTGACTTTTGAGAAAATCCCTTGCAGCAAAATTCACAAATAAATGTTTTTTCTACTGCATGGATGCTAAGATGTTGTTTTAGACTTGACTTTTTAGAAAATCCTTTGGAACACACTTCACAAATAAACCTTTTTTCTCCTGTATGGATTGTAAGATGTTCTTTTAGATTTGATTTTTTTGAAAATTCTTTAGAACACACTTCACAAACAAATGGTTTTTCTCCTGTATGAACTCTAAGATGGCTCTTTAGACTACTAATCTTAGAAAACACTTTTGAGCATGTATCACAAATGACTGTCTTTCTATTTGTACGATTTGGCTGATCATCATGTTGAACATATTTTAAAGAACCCCCAGCATCACTAATAATAGGCTTTTCTTCACTCTCAATAAACAGGCTTTCTTTTGCTTGACACTCCACAGACACAGTTTTTTCAGACATGCTACAGAAATACAAGATTTTTCTAGTATTTTTATTTGTTTGTCCTTCTTTTCTTCTTATATCTGAAATAAAAAAGATGTTTTATTAATGAGTCTTTTATCTTTAATTATTGATTTACTTCAATTCCAATATTTTTTTAAACTTTGTAGAAAGATTTAAATATATTAAATTATTAAAAATTACATGTATCTGTTTGTACAGTAAGTGTAATAAAAGAAAACATATATTTTAATTGCCAAAATATCACACAAAAGAAAATTTTTTAAGGGATTGTTTTTTTTTATACAATTGTGTTAATAAAATATGTTTAGCGGGGAAATCTCCATATTCGTATTGTAACAGACATGAAAATTTTTAGTACTTGTTTACTTTCTCTACTATCATTTACAGTCAATAGAATCCGTTGCCAAACAATGTGATTAAAAGTCAATAATGGATAAGCACACCGTTACATTCACTATTGATGTAACAATGTAGTGTGCAATGTTGCAACAATTTAGTGTGCAATGTTGCTACAGTGTAGTGCGAAATGCTGCACATAATATGTAATGTACAGTCATCCAAAATAAAAGAAAAAAGAACACCCCATAAATTTTAATCATCAAATTGTCTCAGGAGAAAATAGACGACTGGAACAATTTTCAACTTTAAATGATGTCATCTTCCAATTTATGATTAAAAAAGATTTAGGGGTCGTCTTCAAACTGAAATTGTAACATTTCTGAAATTTTCAGTACGAACACCCAATTTTGACAACATATTTGGCTTTTTTGGCAAGTTTTACTTTAGAATACCAAACAAGAAGAAAATCAATCAAGCACTTCAGGAATTATGCAGGTTTAAAGTTTGGACGTACTATTGTTAAATTCACTCTTAATTGTTGAAAAAAAGTTGCAACACAATTATCTTTTTAAGCATATCTCAAAAACTACTTGGCTGTAGAGCTGTAATTTTGGATTTGCATATTTGAAGCTTTAGAAATTGATTTCATAAAAAGTTCAGATGTTACAATTTAATACATTTACTCGAAAATTCATTGAAAATAAAATAATTTTTGAATTTTATTTTCGAAAAAAATAAGAAATATAACCTATAAATTTTTTATCAGAAACAGATTTTATAAACATCAAATATGCAAATAAAAGATTACAGCTTATTCTGCCAAGTAGTTTTTCAGTTATGCTTAAAAAACTACATGCATTGCAATCTGTTTTGCAATGATTGTGAATGAATTTAACATTAGATATTTGAAACTTTAATCTTTCATAATTTCTGAACTCTTTGATCGAAGGGTTCTTATTTTGTATGTCAAGAAAATTTTACCAAAAAAGCTAAATATTAGGAAAGAATTAATTGTTTTATATCAAAAATTATTTGAGTTTGGTACAATTTCACTATGACACTTGTTCTGTTTCCGGTTTGTAAATTTAGCTTTTAAAATTTTCCAGTGGGATATTTTATGAGTAGATCTACTACCAGTCCATTCAGTAACTGAAGGAATAGTCTTCCGATTCCACCCAACTGTCTTCTACTATTGCAAAGAGCAATGTCGCGTCAGTCGTTTGATGTATTAAACTTACTGAAATTAGCTTCTAAATTTCTCTGGTGGATCTTCTGGGATCAGGTCAACTATCATTATGGTTAATATAACTGAAAGGGACCTCTGATTCTGTCCTGCTGCCTGTTCTGTGAACAGTGGCAGTTGATCAGCCATAAGCTTTTATTTCAACATAATTTTTTTAATCCAACCATACTGCTATTTTTGTTCTTTTTCTGTAACAATTTGGATATTAAAATTTTTAGGGGGCTTGCTCTCTTCTTTTTTGGGGGCCGATTGTGCATATTCTATTTTTATTTATTTGGGGGAAAAGTCAGTTTAATTTATAAAATGAAGGATATACATTTATTGCTATTTCTATTAATTTGTAGTACACAAAATATCGCACTGAACAATGTGATTTAATGCCACTATCGTATAATCAAAGAGTCACGTGCATTGTTGTCAATTTTGTAGATAAGCTAGTTTAATTTTTGCAATGAAAGATGTGTGTTAACTGCTATTTCTTTGTTTTCTTGTTTGTTTTTTTAATGAATCGAGATTTTAAAACTTGGAAGCAATAAAGTAATTTCAAGACTATGGAGTTCTACTCTCATAATAAGTGTGCATACACAGCTGATATGACGCTTTGTCTAAAAATGGGTAAACAGTGGTGATGCAGTGTGAACAAGTGTGACAAAATAATCTATTACATAAAACAATGAGGTTCAATGGCTCAAAAATTACATTTGTAACTGTATTAAGGTACATTTACAGGTGTAAAAATAATGAACACTGAAAAGATTATTATGTTATATTTGTTACTTGTATTTGTTCCATTTCTGACTCACTATAGAGCAATGTCTTCCTTCAAACTTCTGTCATTATTTCAGTTAAATCAAACTTTTTGGTGTCACATTTTGTTTAACATCAGCCCATCAATCAGAAAACTATAAAGATTAGCTTTTGAAAAATTGATCTGGGTTACATAAAACCAAGGAAACATTTTATATGCATGTTTTGATGTCACACTTATCCATGTGTCTCAATGTTTGGCAAAACATTTTAAAGACATTCGGTTAACAGTACTGTAAACAAGTACCATATTTTCTGTATGAACATCCAATTTTGACATCATATTTGATTATTTGTAAATTTTACCTTGGGATACCAATTGAGAAGTCATTTGGTGGAGAAGTGTATGAATTATGCAGACGTAACTTTTGAACTTGTAATGTTAAATTTATTTTTAATAGTTGTCAAACCAAATTGCAAGGAATGCATTTTTTTAATCATCACTCAAAAACTACTTGGCATTATCAGCTGTAAGTTTGTATTCATGTATTTGAAACTTATAAAAATCGCTTTTGTTAAACATTTTATTGGTTACATAGATTTTTTTTCCTATCAAATACAAAGTATGGAAGAAGTACAGTCATGAAAAAAAACTGAACACCCACCACTTACTGTGCAACAACTTATCCTAGAAAAAAGTTATTGATTCTAAACAATTGGAAATAAAGTCTACTTTTAAATGATGTATATAAAATTTGTTTAAGGGCCATCTACATATCCAAACCAGCAAAAACTTTATTTTTGTCAATAGCAACAACCAATTTTGACATGATATTTTAAATCTTCGGTTCACACTATGCCTAGATACCCAATTTCAAGTCATTTGGTTGATAAGTTTTTGAATTATAAGCATTCAAAATTTAGAGCTTCTAATGTTAAATTACATTTTCATATTTTTATTAATATCTGTTGAAATTATAATCCTAATAAGCTAATTTTTTGCTTGGTTATAATACTAAAAGACGCAAACATAAACATGTTGAATTTGTAATTTTTTAATTTTATAATATAAATTATAAAATTAATATTTGAAAAAAATATGAATTGCAAACTACAATTTTTTTGATAGATTTATATTTATTATGTCTTGCTTTATGCCCATTTAAAATTTAATTTCATTCTTCCAAGTACTTTTGAAATTATACTTAAAAAACGGCAAGATGCTGGTTAAAGATGGGCTATGATATGCAGAAAAGTATAATTAGAAAAAATATTTTACACTCATTTTGATTTTGTTTAGAATAAGATTTTTGTTTTTTACTTTTTGTGTCTGCTTTTCTAATTTTTATTAAAATTATGTAAATCGTATATGCGTGAGATATAATTTTATGTCAGTTATGTGCATTAGTTTTGCTTTTATTTTTAAATTAACGAAGCTCATTTTTTGAAAATTAACAGTCCTACCTTAGAAAAAAAATCTTACTCATTATTTTTGTTATATTTAGTTGAATTTCTAGATTGTTCCTCAATCTAATAAACCTATTTTATTTTTTCTGTGAAACGTATGTTTGAAGTAAAGTTTATCGTTATATGTTGTATATATATTGTCGTATTTGCTGAAAAAGTTATAAAAATGTGCCATTAGCAATCGAATTAAGATTTTTATTCAGACTGAAAAACAATTTATCTGGCTTTTTCCTACATCGTTTCATTACACTTCTTCATACTATTTTATATTCTAAATTTTATATTCGCCGATATTCTTTACTTAAAAATTTTTAAATGAGCAAGTAACTTAAATTCAAAATCAAAGAAAAAGCATTATAAAAACACCTTTAAAATCTCAATCACATTATCGAAAACTATTTCAATTGTCGATAAACTTATACTTTTCCAAATCGGATACTTCAACTTTTGTAAACATTGTAAAATTAATATTGAACTTATGTATATATTTACCTTATGTAAGAATAGTCGAAGCATATTACCGTAAAATCCTGTTAATCCGCCCCCCTAAACATGACGGAAAATCGTAAAATAAGCAGGGGGGGGGCGCTTACACGGTATTAACACAGTAGTATGTTATGTGATATTTATCGGTGGTGGGGGGAGTAGCTAAGGGCTGACCATCACAAAGCATGCATTATTTTAATAAAGTAACAAAAGAAAAACGTTTTGAAAAAAAATGATAGACAAAATAGAAAAACAGTACAACTTCACGATTAATGGTGATTTCAGATTATAGAAAATTCTGGATTTCAGAAGCTTTAAAACTGGAATGCATTTAGATAAATAATAACATTAATATGGTAATAGAAAAATAAAAGGAACTTAATAATTTAAAATAATTAAAAAATACTGAGAAATTGCAGTTGAAAATGTCCTGAAGTAATTTCGAGAACTAGTAACATTTTATGTGGTGTCGCCATCTGTTGTAAGTTAGGGAGATTAAATAACCGTTTATTTAAATCATGATTTCGTATCTATAAATGCTAAATAAATTATACAAGTAACAAAAATTGAGAACATATAGAACGAATTGGTAGTGTTGCAGATTATTAAAACAAAAAACATTACTACCACAAAGATAGCACAAATTACGATACGAATTCGACTTAGTATCGACAATTCGATTGATCTGATCAATCAATCGATATTTTTTTTGTGATTGGTTTTTATAATAATGATAAATACGACTATAAATTCTATAATAAAATAAATAGATTCTCTTTTAATCAAAATATTTTCTAAACAGCATCAAATACACATTTTTTTAACTTATTTCATGAGAAACTTTCACTATCGATATTTTTATTACCTTCATATCGCCATGGAGATAAATTTACAGCAAAACTAATGTTTGGTTATATTTCTTTTTCAGATCGACAATGTGTTTGTACATGTTTGCGATATATCAAAGAATCGTCACGCCTTTCTGATCCGTCAGAAAAAAAAACACCCGGGAGATAAAATTCTTGGTGTTGATCTTGACGTGCACGGCGAAATTTCTTTTGGGGGAGGGCGCTTTCTCGGGATTTTTTGAATTTTCCAATTTGTTTACAAAGTGGGAGGGGGGCGCTTAATCGGGAAGGGCGGATTAACGGTATTTTACGGTAAGTGAGTAAAATGGTCATATTGTCAAGAAATAATGGATTAATAGAAGTGACTTTGTCAGGGGCGTAGCTACCATGGAGCAATTGGAACAAATTGCTCCAAGCACACAAATCTTAAGGTCATGAAATTGGAAAGAGCAAAATAAAGATTAAAAAAAATATTTGCATATTTCTTTCATTAGTAATCAGATATTATGGATAAATCAGAACTCTTACAATCCGCATATTCCTATAATATTTTACCTAGTTTTCAGTCTCAATTACTTCAACTTACAACATATGTTTATACTCAATTAAAAGAAATTACTTTTCTTCACGAAATTTTAATTTTAATTCATACTGTACCACAGTCTCAAGTAACTTCTCCAACACTGTTTCAGCATGCCTGATTTTTTTGCTTTGCCGTTGACAATAGTTGAAGTTTTTCAAATCTTAAAGTAATCAAAATTTATTTACGGGATTCTCAGTTTGGCTACTACTATTTCCAAACAATAATCTTCCTTGCACATTTCTATTACAAATGTTGCAGAAATTTATCATGCTTACAGATACAGAAATAGTGGTAGCGAAAAACTCACCACTGAGAAACCTGTATTTAAGAAGCTACATGTAACAGCATTGCCTTAGCTATTTTATGGATTAAAAAAAACAGTAGTTTGAAGAATTAGAAGAAAATATATATATTGATTAGTTTACAAAAAAAATTGAAATTCTTTTTCTTTTGGAGAAACTAAACATGAATATACTTATCAATACAGTTTACAAAACACATAATCAAGGCCGGATTTAAATATATGCCATAATGGCAAAGGGCGACCAAAAATTAGTGTAGTAGGCAAATTTCTACATTGCCCTGTCTTAATACCAGCAAAGTGTTTTGAAAGTTTATATTACATAGCTCTATATATAATATAGATTTTAAAGATTATATGTAGGGGTAGGAAAGAGTGCTGAATTCAGGTAGTGGCCACGGGGGAACATTCCCCCCAGAGCATTGAAATGTCCCCACGGAAGATTTGAGATCTTATGCTTTTAATGATAAAAGAGTGCAACCCCCTCGCTTTGAAATCTATAATGTCCCCCCCTCTCCAAGTCACAGAAATCCCTCCTGCAGAAAAGTGTCTGAATTCAACAGTGATCAGAAAAACTACTTTTTTTTACTGTAGTGAACTACAACTACTTCATCAAAAATGTAGTTAAATACAACTACACCTATTTGTTATAAAAAGTAGCAACTACAAATTACTTTTCAAAAGTAGTCACTACTGTGCTAGTTTCCAATTTTGTCAAAGCATTCAATTTACACTCAAAACTGAATATACAGATTAAATAATATACTGATCCTTCACTATACTGCATTTGTCAGGACAGAGTTAAATAACTGTGATATAACTGAGGCCTTTCAAAAATTAAGAAATATAATATCGAACAAAATATTTTGTGTTTGCCTTCCAAATATTAGTTCATACTCACATTACAAATTTCTTAGCAAAATTTAAATAGATACACAATACAATCAATAGTTAAATACAGTTACTTAAAAAAATCTGAGTGACTTTACTCGACTTTCCGAACACTTTACAGAATACTGTGTGTTCAAATAAATCGTAATATATCAATAAATAAACACTTTGATCAGAATTATACAACAATGAGCTCTGTGGACCTGAAAACGAGAGGTAATACTAATATACATGCATGCATTCCCACATCTATATGGAATCATTGTAAAAATAGCTAAAACAGATTCAAAGCACCTCAATATTTCCATAATATTTTTCGGTACTTTTCGGTTAGCCGGGCGCCACTGATATGTATATATCTATATATACATATATATGTATACATACACACATATATGTATGTGTATATATATGTATATATATATATACATGCATATATAAATGTGTGTATGTATAGATATATGTATATATATGTATACATAGATATATAAATTTCACTGGCGCCCAGCTAACCGAAAAGTACCTATTTTTCTTTTATTATGATTATATTTACTTTCCTTACACTGTACGTGTAAAAAAAAGTAAAAATACAATTAAACTACGCAGCTTATACAATTAAACTACAGCTTATTTTTTTGGGAGGCACAAAAACATATCTATATATATATGAACAAGTGATATAATGGGTTACTCTTGTATATAAAATATTTATGCACGGCACAGTCATAGGTACTGCATAGATATTAATTATTACTCATACAACAATGTCTGTATTGATATAAAATTTTCATTGACATACCGACAAATTTGCTAACTTAACTCTCCAATACACTATTAATATGTTAATTATATTGTTATTAAGTGTTAATTATATTAAGTTGTCTAATTTTTAAAACTAGTAAAATAAACAGAACCACTCTAAATCCAAACATGAAAAAATTCTGTAAATAAAGCAATTTCAAATGATAGGAAACCTGACATTAAAATACGAAGACCTAATAAAGAGTAAATAGACAACTGTTGCCAGCAAAAAAATTAATTCCTTTGATGGAACATAACTTGATTTTAGCAGAAAAAGTAAAAGGGAAAATCTATGACTTCACATGATGTATTGCGATACACTGCAGCTAAGATTCACAAACTGTTTAGCAGTACAAATTTTGTGAAAAAAAGTTATGTTACAACCATATGATTTGTATAATGGTACTTTTGTCCCCTGAACTAGCGTTAAAATTAGAGTCATTTCTTGCTACAAATTACAAAATTTTTATATCATGCTACTCGCTACATTACATTGTTCAAAATATAGCATGCTACACTACAAACGAACAACAAAAAGCTGATCCCTGATTATATGTAATTATACAGTGACAAACCACACATTAAAAGGGAAAAAAATCTATTTCCCTTCAAAAAGAAAAACATTTTTTTTATATACTTCTTTTTATTTTTTACACTGATTAAAGCAGAACAATTTATATGTATTATTTAAATGAGTGTATCTGACAAGACTTGAGACAATATTTGAAGAAACTTTGGTAAATCTAAATTTAGAACAACATAAAAAAGAAATGTTAAAAATTGTTCTGAAAATAAAATTTTGAAAAGCTTATTGCTACCTGAACAAAGATAGTCATTCTATATTATTCTTAATGCTGTTTTCAACACTGTTAAATAATTTTTTCCTTAAATTGTTTTATGCATGATTTTCAAAAATTCATGAAAATAAAAAAAGGTATTACTTTTCAATAAAGTCCTTAATATTATCTAAGTAATAAAATATATCAATAAGCATGTACTGCCCTAAAATAAAATATTTAACAATAGCAATAGCATTAAAAAAGTGTTAAAATACCCAGTATAAACCAAGTAAAGTGCTTCCCCCCCCCCAACCATGACTACAAATTACTTTTAGGTTATATGTTATTACGGTACTTCTCTATTATCCCGCCGACCACTTTTCATAACAAAAAACTATCGTCAAACTGTAACGCCAAGTAAACGGGAGAATGTTGCCATCGGAAGATCAAAATAAATAAGAATTTAAGGTCACAATTGCTATTTTAATGAATTATATAGCTAATAAATCAGTAAAACATAATGAAAAATACACGCAAATGTCGAATTAAAAACCACTTGATGGCATAACAAACACGTATAATGCTTCTGGCATCAAGTCAATGGGACAGTATTTTTGGCATTTAATCTTACAGTTTGGCGATAGTTTTTTGTTAGGAAAAGTGGTCGACGGGATAATAGAGAAGTACCGTTATTACAATATTAGTGTTTTGCTAATTGAAGAATAATTTTTTTAACTTCTAACTCGATAAAATACCTTTAAAATTAGTTTTTAAAACATTTACAAGTTTATAATTTAAACTTAAAATACTCCAGTGTATAAAAGTAAAGCAAAAGTTCTACTTCATTTTTACAGATATCAGAATTATTTATTATTATTATTTGATAAATTGAAAGAAAACTATTAAAATTTAAATACTATTTGTAGTTACAAGAATTATTATAGTAAATAAAATAAAAATAAAATGTAATTTATGTATCGAAAATATCTCCTATTCATATATAAACCAATATTTAAAAATATATATATATATATATATCTTATGCACATAGAGTTGAAAATTTAAAATTACAGCAAAAATGTTATAAAAATAGATGACGATTGCATTAAAAACAGTAATAAGAAAATCTTACCTTTAAATGAGATACCTTACAACGAAATGTAGCTTAAATTGTGATAAATAGGCTTAACCCAACTATATTATAACTCCCAACTTTCTCTTAATTTTTAACATTTCTCTTTTTTTGGGAATCAAAAGAGAAATAAAGTATATCAGATAAAGAAATATTCTTTTAAGAGTCAAAATAATAAAAATACCATGTGAAAATTGCGATATAATACGCAGATAGAAAATTATATAACAAGAAAGGCAACAATATTTTTCGATTAAATTAACCATAGACATTTGGACTTGGAACATAACATAAGAATAGACAGGATGATATAAAAACTTTTCGATTAATGATCGTACTTCGATTAATAGTGTGCTAATCTGCTATCTATCAACCTAATAAAATTGTTTTAATGCATTGCAAATTATATCAAGGTATAAGATTAGTTTGAAAAGAAGCTAGCTGTAAAAGACCAGTTTATAAAACTCTTCTCAGACAACTAATGGCAGCATGAATTGCTATTAATCGAACAAGGATTTTTAATCGAAGTATTTGCTGGCGTCATTTCGCCATTTTGCTGATCATAAAGTGTTGTAAGTTCTGTTCATCAATCTTAATAATAAGTTAGATGGAGACGAATAGATAAGATTTTGATTATTTATTAATTATTATTATTATCAATATGTGTTATTTTTTGGCTCAACTATAAAAATGTGTCTGTCTTTAAATTTTTTGCATCTTAGATTAGCATTTAGTATTTCAAGCCTATACATTTCGGTATTTCAGACTAAATTAACAAAATACACATTTTTGGAGTTGAATATGAGAAATCTATTTTAATCCTTCTTACATGTCAACACCTAATGAATATTACATTCAAATGATGACCAAATATCTTTTTGTTTTTTGGAAAGTAAGCTTAGTTTCGAATTTTACTTACATTTAAGGATATTTCGATTTTAAAAAAAGATTTAAATGCTTTCTCTTCCATATACCTGATGAATACATTCTATTTGCTAAATTAAGAAAAACATTATTTCAGTAAAATATTATTTCATTTTATTTAATTGATTTGTTTGTGTCTTCTCAGTTTTACGGAATGGTTGGTAATTTTCGGTTATACTAACACCATCATCACCAAGCATAATAGTTGGCACCAAAGGACCATTAAATTTTTTCATTTGATCGAGAACACAAAAAAGTGGCACAAACTTATCCCATATATATCTACTGCCACGTTGTGGTTCATTTGAAGCAGAAGCTCACAAAACTTAATCAAAGTCAGCTCTTGGCACCAGAAATATATAAATCTCCAAGTAATAAGAAAAGGCAATTTTGGCAAACCATTCTTTATTGGCATGTTCGTAAGCTACATTCCTATTGCGGATAAAATTTCAAACTCATTTATAATTTCATTTTATACTTTTTTAAAATTAAACTTTCTTTATGTATAATTGCATAGTGCTGAAACAATTTTATTGCAGCTTCCTCATGAACAGATAACTGCAGAATTATAAAATCCATCTCAGCGCAGCTAAAAATGTATGTTAGGATGAAACCCCCAGTTACTGACGCCTTAAAAATTCTTTCTTGTTCAATCCACTACTACAAAATTTTAAACGTCTTTTATACTTTTTGCTTTTAAATGAGCAGTAGAGATATGTTAAGAAAATATTGTTGACAAAATTTAAAAAAATTATGTATTTTATTATTAAAATAATTTTTTCCATAAATATGTTCAATAACCGCAGTAACTGACACCATCTCTATTTTGAAACACTAATAACTGACACAAAGTGAACCAGTGTCTGACACTTTATTTAAACATTTATAATTTTCAAGTGGTTTATTTTAAATTTAAAGAAAAATATAATAAACATTTGACATCATTTAATATAGTTTTTATTTTAACAACTGTAACCTTGAAAATTAATCTTTTTCTTTTATGCAAACACATTGTGTATATTAAAATGTTATATAAATCATTATTTTTAATTTGGCGATAGTCTGTCTTTATCTTCCTAATTATAGCAATCTCAACTGAAAAAGTTTCATTACCTAGGCAAGTCGGCTCATAAAAAATGTAACAGTTTTTTATAACAGCATTGTTTGTTTCTAATGGCCATGAATAAGAATTTTCCAATATTTCTTGTAGAAATTTTACTGTACAACTTTCTTTATTAACTTCAAGAATACATCCAATGTGGTGTAGTCCTGTGGTGTAGTCCTGGGAAAAAAAGTGGAGGGATGCTCATAGTTTCTAACATTAGGGTCTGTATCACCCATAGGGCAAACTTGATGTTGAATCTGCTTTTCATTTTGAATCGCACAGAATAATATTTGAAAATATAATTAAAAAATTAAATTAAAATTAAGAATTAAAAAAATTAATTTAAATGAAATCAAAATTAAAATATTTAAATTAAAATGTTTCGAAATATTTTTTAATATTAAATGTAAACGAACGGTAAATGCTATTTTCAATAAAGAACATATTGTAATGAATTTCAATACCATATCTCATTTGCATTATATTTAAAGTAATATAACTTCATTAATGTGTATTTCAAACTATTTCTGCCCACAAACCATATGAAAGAACTATTTTGTTCTCTTGTAAGTGAAATTCTGATGCTATATACAAAATTTACAATAGTGATATTACAAGATTGTACCTCAAACATAAATATTTGTCGCAATTCAAGCAAACTTACTGAAGTTAGATTGCGAACAGAGAGGCAATCTGACACCGTAAACAGTTTTCAACTTTGTTGAAAAGTATTTAAAATAACGCCTTATTTCTTAAAATTGTTTGATTTATTGATGAGCTCATCCTTTTAAAAAATTAATAAGTTTGGAAAATTGCGTCCTCCCACGTCTCTAGCGTCCCCCTTAAAAATAAAAAGTAAGGGGACACTCGTGATAAAATAAAAAATTAGGGGATGCCATCCCCTCGCATACCACTGTATAAAACTACTCATCATACTACACAGCATAATAACATTCTGTCTTCAGCTGAAACATTGCATTTTATTTTAATGCAAGACTTTTCTGAGTCTTCATCCAGATCATGATTTGGATCAAGGTCTGAAATATGTTATGCCATTTTCCAAATTGTTTACTTAGATATCATCTTTTACCTTGTTAAACAGTAAATATTTGTAAAATTTTTTTGAAAGTGTTGGAAAGTGTTACATAATTTATGCTTGACACAAAATTTTTCGTTCTTGTTATTTTATTTTGTGTGTCATATCTATTGGTTCCACATAATGCAGGAGAATTTTTTTTGTACAAGATCAGCATTACTGTTTATGAAAGTAGTTAGTGAACTATTCCCCTTTAGTAATGACCAGCAGGTTGAAGTTTTAAGCAAAATCTGAACAGTTTAATTAGTTTTTATGCAAACAAATATTATGACAGAAATTTGTCTATGAGACTTGTGAAGATGGATTTATTAAGAAAATATTGTAAATGAATACATAAAATAAAATTTGAAATCAACAATTAATCTAAAATAATTAAAATATTATTTTCAAAATTATAATAGTTTATTTTCAAAATTTGCAAGAATATTTTGTTTATTGTTATATATTTTGAGAATGGTGCCATATGAGCATTGAAACATATGTCGATCATTAAAAGGTTTTTATAAGCCTTTTGTTGTTCCTATTTGTATCACTTAAGAATTTTATTTATATTTAAATTATAATTAGTGATCCTATTCTGTGATTATGTAACAATTAATCTGTTATTTTTTGCAGTAGCTTCATCAGCTTCTGTAAAGCAAATGTTTTATAAATTTTCAACTTGTTCTTTTTCTAATCATATTATCATAGGAAAAGTCCTGGAGGACTTTCTGTGTTTGAATTATGTTTAACGTAATTTCGTGTATATGCGCCGCACCCATTGTAAGCGCCGCATCATTGAAAAATCGGTAAAAAAAAACAAATATACACGTAAGCGCCGCACCCATTAGAAGCGCTGCATCATTGAAAAATCCGTAAAAATTTAAAATAGTCACGATAAAAAAGTTCGGCAAAATTGGATTAAAAGTAACAAGAATAGTGATAAAATCTTACAAGATATATGAATTAACAATAAAACACAGGTTATCTTAAAATACAATACTTGGACTTGGACGAGATTCTTTATAGAGTACCAGGAAGATATCCTTCCACACCTCTGATCATAACCTGTGGGATATAGCACTTTATGTCATAGCCAATGTCCAGAAAACATAGCTCTGGAAACACAAGAAAAAGGAAAAAAAACCCAAACCAAAAAAGATTAGAAAGCCCCAAACAGGCAGCAAGGAGTTAAATAATAAAAAAGGTAATAATACTAAAACTATAAAAATGCAGTTTAGGGAAAAGATTGAAAGAGAAATAAATGACAAAAGTATATTCAATATGTACAAAATTGGGAGAGAGTGAGCAACCAGGAAGTTATGCCCTATCAAATCATGAGGGGAGAAAATAAAAACTAACCCGGGTCAATGTTTTCAGGAAGATGAAGGGTCGCCCTGGGTCTTCGCCAGCGAACTCTTTCATCATAGTTTGAAATAAGCTGCAGTGTAGGATTTGGAATATCCTGAATTTTGTTAAAAAATTTAGTGGCCTGATTTTTAATCATAGTTCTGATAGGTTCAATTCTGAGATCATTATGAATTGTTGTGTTCCTACTGTACCATGGTGAATGAACAATTCCTCTAAGGGTTTTGTTCTGTACAACCTGAATTTTCTGTAGATTGGTTTTGGCCGCAGAGCCCCAGATCTGTGCACAGTAGAGAAGTATGGGACGGAGCACTGCCTTAAACAGCAGTAATTTGTTTCCCATACTCATCTCATTTGAATACAGGAGATGGGCAAGGTCGTGTTTTGCCTTGTAGAATTTTTGGACACTATGATCGATTTGCTTTCGCCAAGTAAGAGTACTGTCCAGGAAAACACCCAGATATTTAACCTCCTGTCCAAAGCTGACAAAAGAGCCATCAAGATATAATGGTGGTGGGGTAGAGCGCTTACGTGTGAAAATGACTGCCTGGGATTTGGTGGGGTTAATTTTGATACGCCATTTAGTGAAAAAGGATTCCAGTTTGTGAATGTGTTGCTGCAGATGCTCGTGCATAGTAGGACAGTCCTTGTTACGAGCCATCACAGTGGTGTCATCCGCATAAATAGCCAATAACGTATGTGGAGATGTAGGGATGTCAGAGATATAAGCTTTGTACAGCCAAGGGCCCAACTTAGAACCCTGTGGCACGCCCGCCATAATCAGGCGAGGTGTTGAAATGTTATTGGCATAGCGAACACAAAATGTTCTGTTACGAAGGTAATTAAAAACGAAGCGCACATGAGCAGTAGGGACTTTACATTTACGTAGTTTGTAGATAAGTCCTGAAATCCAGACTGTGTCAAAGGCCTTCGCAACATCAATGAAGAGTGAGCCAAGAGTGAGTGTAAAATACAATAGGAAAAAAAAAACGTACTATGCCAATATGCATACTACGCCAATCGATTATTCGATTATCGTTTTAATCAAATATCGCCGTATGCGGTGTGCTTATGAAATAAATATAATTTATCAACTATTGTAAAGTATACAATAAATACTCTTAAAGATTGAGCTATTAATATTGAAACACAGGTTATCTTAAAATACAATAAGAAAAAAAATACGTACTACGCCAATCGATTATTCGATTATCGTTTTAATCGAATATCGCCCTATGCGGTGTGCTTATGAAATAAATATAATTTATCAATTATTGTAAAGTATAGAATAAATACTTTTAAAGATTGAGCTATTAATAGTGAACAGAAAATAGAGAAATATGGGTAAGTTAAATATATTTTGACTATAGTAATTACGTTTTTATAATAAAGATATATTGTGATACTATGTACTGTTTATGAACTTCATACTGAGATTAAATGAATGTAAATAAAGGTGAAATATGAATAAATGTTAATGAATCCATGTGTTTAAAAGTGTATTTGAGGCAGTAAGACTAAAAAAAACATGAAATGAAGGCTTGTTTTTCACAATATCTAGATTTTGCTATGTTGAGGGAAAAAAAATCATCGTACACGCCGCCCTGGCGTATGCGCCGCATCGCCGATATTTTGAACTTTCAAACACGTATACGCTGCGGCGCTTACTACCGAAATTACGGTACTTAATTTATGGCAAGCTTTGTCAGAAAAATAGTTATTCCATTTTTTGGAATAAAGAAATTTTTTTAAGGCGGTATTCAAAAAAAATATTTTTCCACGCTCAACAACTCAAAATTTTGAGACACATTCTCAGACTCATTTTTAAAAGTAACAACATGAAACTGGGCGGTGTGATTTATAAAGACATTTATAAGAGCCCCATGTTTTTATTTTTCATTCAATTAATTAGAAATTGATTTACAGACAATTATTTTCACAGTACGATCATGTTTTTTTTGTTTCCAGCGCAATTTTGTTTCCAGGGAAATTTGGTTCAAAATGTCCACTTTGACAGCATTTTTTTAAATATATCCTGCCTTTATTAAAAAGTCGAGACAATACGGACATTATAAAGTTTTTGAATATGAGAACCTGCCAATTGGATGCATTTTAGAGAAAAAATGAATTTAAACATGTGTCTCAAAATAAGCAGTTTGGATTTGAATACACCCTTAAAATAGGTGGATTGAACTTTGTGCTGTTATATTAAAATAAATGATCAATGTAAAAGCAGCACAAGTAATATGTATATAAAATAGCAAACAGCTGTTTTGGAGCCTCTAAAGCTCCATCGTTAGTGCCGAATTTAAAAATATTAAAAACTGATTTAAAAGTGTAGGCGATGTATGCTTGCATCTCCACTCACAACCAAGATGGAATGGTGGTGAGTGTTTTAAAAACAACAGCAGAGTCAGGAGTTCCATGTGACATAAAAGACCAATAAGAAGCGCTCTGCCAGTCCAGACGAGTTTAAGTACGGAGGAGAAAAACGGGAGGAGGGGGAAGTGAAGAGAATGAATTAAATGAAAAGTAGCCAGACATTTGAAAATTTGGTGTACTGGACATATCATTAACTAAGTTGCATGAATAGATGATAAGCTTCTATATATGATAAACTTCCCAAAAATCAAGGTCGTAAATTGATGAGCACTTCTGAACTATTGAACCTTCTGAAAAATTAAAACTGTGATTGTTAAACCAGCAATAGTTAGCAATTGCAGAGCATTTAATGTCACAATTTTTAATATAGTTTTTTGTCATAGGTCAGACTAAGCGACCTCTTAAGGTCTGCTTGGGGGATAATAGAGAGATAACAATTAATTGAAATCCTTTATTACAAAATCTAACCTGGCTTATCCACAAAATAAATAAAAATGGATACATACAATTGGCCAAAAAAAGTCACAAAAAAGCCACTCAACTGGAAATTATGTTTTCATTCAAGTTATGTTTAAAAATAGCTTAGTGGTCACCTTTATAGAGATATTATTTCATACTCTGCAATTTTCAATAAATACACCTAATTTTGTCTTCATATTTGGATTTTGTGGTAAATTTTATCTTAGATTTTAGATAGAAAAAGGGAGTTATTTGATCAAGAAGTTTAGGAATCATAGTGATTTAAATTTTTAAACTTCTAATGTTACACTCATATGCATTCGTTGCAAAATAAATTTAAAAGTAATTAGTATTTTACGCATAACTCAAAAACTACTTGGCAGAATGACCTGCTATTCTTGATTTGCATATTTAAAACTTTTAGAATTGATTTCTGTTAAATAATTTATAAGTTACAATTCATGCTATTTCGAAAATTAACTTCGAAGTATATAGAAAATCAAAATGAATTTTTATAACATAATCAGTTTCTAAAAGCTTCAAATATGCAAATGAATTATTTCAGCTCATTCCACAAGTAGTTTTGATTTATGCTTAAAACAATTACTGTATTGCAATCTGTTTTTCAATGATAAAGACTGAATTTCAGATTAAGAATTTTAAATTTTATACCAGCATAATTCTAAACTACTTGATTGAATCAGTTCCTGTTCCAAGGCAAAATTTACCAAGATAAAAACAGATATGATGTCAGAATTAAGAGTTCAAATTAAAAATTTCAGAATTTGGTGCAATTTCAGTAGGAAGATGACCCATTAAGCCTTTGTAACACAATTTGGAAAAGACATAATAATGTCCAGTTGAATGGTTATTTTCGTTTATTTCAATACTCTTTTTGGATTAAAATGTGTATATAGGATGTTCTCTTTTCTTTTTTTTTATGGGTGACTATATACTTCATATTATGTGCAGCGTCACAGTTAGACACTAGTGAATACCATTGTTCTTATTTATTGTTGATATTAATCACATTGTCTGGCAGCAGATTTATTGATGGTAAATGGTAGATGAGAAAGTAAACAAGTTCCGAAAATTTTCACGTTTGTTACAATTTCAATATGGAGATCTCCTAAGATATTTATTAACATATATTGTAAGAAAATATAATTCCCGTCTGGAATAGTTTGGATATTTAAATTGTATATTTTAGTTATTGTTATTACGTTGGCTGTACAAACAGTTAGATGTATTTTTTTATTATTTTAATTTTTTTTAAATTTTTCTACAAAATTAATCAAATATGGAATTAAAGTAAACTAATAATTACATTACAACTAAAAAGACTTATTAAAAAATATTTTTTAAATTTCAGATATAAAAGGAAAAGGAGGACTCACTCATCTTTGAAGGTTACAAAAGATTTTTTAGAAGCAAGATGCAGAAATATTTCATTGTACACATGCTAGTGTAAAAGTAAATATACCCGTGAAAGTAACTTTAAAGTAAATCATTTTACTTAAGGTAAATTTCTCTGACTTATCTTCAAGCCGAAACTGGTGAATTTTTTTCTGTTCAAGTATGTTCCAAGATTTTCTCACACTATAAATGCAACACTAAAAAAACTAATACTTTATTCTTATACAAATATATATATATTTATATATTAGAAATATTTCTGTAGCATGTCTGTAAAAAGTTCAAAAACAGAGTGCCTGACAAAAGAAATTGTCTCTTCTGACAGTGAAGAGAAGCCTATTATTAGTGATATTGGCTCTTTAAAACATTTCCAAGATGGTGATCTGCCAAATCATACACAAGGAAAAACATTCATCTGTGAAACATGCTCCAAAGTGTTTTCTAATAGCAGCCTTCTAAAGAGACATCTTAAAATCCATACAGGAGAAAAACCATTTTTTTGTGAAGTGTGTTTTAAAGGGTTTTCTGAAAAAGGACATCTAATACGACACCTTAGTACACATACCAGAGAAAAATCATTCTTTTGTGAAGTGTGTTTTAAAGGATTTTCACAAAAGGTAATACTAGAGAGACATCTTTGCATCCATACAGGTGAAAAAACATTTATTTGTGATTTATGCTCTAAAGGATTTACCGATAGTTATGATTTAAATAGACACTTACGCACCCATACTGGGGAGAAACCATTTATTTGTGAAGTATGTTCTAGAACATTCTCTGATAACTCACACCTAAATAGACACCTACGCACCCATACTGGGGAGAAACCATTTAATTGTGAAGTGTGTTCTAGAGGATTCTCTCATAATTCACATCTAAATGAACATTATCGCATTCATACTAAAGAAAAGCCATTTAGTTGTGAAATGTGTTTTAGAGGATTTTCTCGAAAATCACATCTAAATGTACATCTCCGTACACATACCGATGAAAAACCATATATTTGTGAAATGTGTTTTAAAGGATTTTCTCGTAAATCTGGTCTAAGTATACACCTCCGTACACATACAGGTGAAAAACCATTCATTTGTGAAGTATGCTCGAAAGGATTTTCTCATAATGGTGCACTAAAGAGACATTTAAAAACTCATGCATAAGAAAAGAAATTTATTTGTGAATAAAGGTTAATTTATATCTATGTACACTAACAAGTGAAAAACATTCCTTTGTGAAGTATGCTTGAAGTGATTTTGTGATAATAGTGCACTATGGAGACAAACAATACAAATGTAATTTATTTCTCATTAAGTAGCTTCGTAAACACCATTCTACTATCAAATAGAGAGGAATACAACTTTTTGTTTGAGAAGTATACTGTAAATTACTTACAAAATAAATTTTAGGTACTTTTTCCTTTCCCAGTGAATTTCTCAGTTCTCACTGAACAAATCAAAAAGTGTAAAATAGTCTTTCAACAAGCAAATTTAAAAACTATTTGTGATGTTTTTAAAATTAATTTGATAAATAAAATTGTATATGTCAATAACAAAGAAAAAAAATATTTCTGTAGGTCCAACTGAATCTGAAGTTTTATGAAAATTAGTGCATTAGTTCTTGGGATACAGCTATTGTGAAAATCATGAAAAAAGTAGCATAGAAGCGTCACCCGTTGAGATATCTACGAAACGTAATCAGCATTTATTTATGTCAAGATCTAACTGAATCTGAAATTCAATGAAAATCTGTGCTTTAGTTCTTGAGGTAGAGCTATCGTCAAAATTATGAAAAATGCAGCATAGCAGCATCACCTGTCGGCGATTTACACTAAAAAAGAATCATCATCAATGTATATCAAGGTCTACCTGAATCTAAACTTGTATTAATTTCGCTGCATTAGTTCTTATGATAGAGCGCCCACAAAATTTTTGTCACATACAGACACACTCATAAACATTCTGTACATTTTCTAAAAACAGTCAAATTGAGTTCAGGAGGTATAAATCCATCTAAATTCTTCATGAATCTAATACTTTCTTGTAAAGATAGAAAATAGTAAAAAAAAAACCTTAGGTGACTATATGTGTCGATTATGAAAAATGCATTGTTAGTTTTCGTAAAACTACTATAATATAAATTAACGTTTTGAAGACTAATAAAAAAATTCTTCTGTTCACCAGCATGAGTGATAGGGTAGGTGCTACTGTATTTCTACATATAGAGTCATTTAATGGCATCTACTTTCAGACCATAGAGATAACACAACTTTTGAAACATTAAGGTTCCATAAAAGAAACTTTTCATGACAAGGCTGCTTTTTTTCTTCCTTATTTTTTTTACATATTTCAGGGATCCCAAATGACCACCCCCTTTTATGAGCTTTGGTCCTCTTAGTCCCCTTTTAGTGACTGTAAAATTTTTTTTAAAAATTTGCTGATGTGGAAAAAATGTCGGAAAATGTGACAATGTTTTAAAATCAGAGGACAAAATGTATTATAATGGTCTAAAGCATTGTAACTAGAATTCGTTCTTGAATATCAAAAAATCGTAACAGAATGTGCATTAAAAAACACATTGAAAATTTTATTAAAAGTCACTAAAAATTCAAAACTCTCACAGGGCAAGACAAAATTTACTGTCAAAAGAGCGCCATTAAAATAAAAAAAACCTCAAATTGCATGAAAATTAACCAAAAATTCAAAAATTGCTGTACAAATTCCCGTTCATTTTATTGAAAAGAGGACAAAATTTATTAAACTAGACTAAAATATTGAAATTGGATTCCTTTTCAAAATGTAAAAAAATTGCAGTAAAACGTGAAAAAACTCTAAAAATCACATAAACAAATACCCAAAATTAAAGAATTGCTGCACGAATTGTAAATAAACTTTATGAAAAAAGGGCAACATTTACTAAATTGGGCTAAAAAAATTTAAACCGGATTCTTTTGCAAAAACTAAGTGCAAAATATAAAAATCCAAAATGTCACAGAAGAAAAAATTACTATAGTTAACATTGTAACTGGAATTCTTTCACAAATGTAAAAAAATCGTCGTGGCACATGGAAAAAATATGCTAAAAATTGGTAAAAATTTTAATGAAATGATGCCATTGCAGAAGGAAAAAATATATTATTACATTTTAAGGATAAAAATTCGGGACTGAATTTTTTTCGCAAATGTAAAAAATTACAGCAAATCATGAAAAAAATGGAAATTTGCATAAAAAATTCATGAAAAATTAAAAAATCACATATACACATTCCAGATAAAACTTATTGAAAAAAGGAAAAAATTTATTACTGGCCTAAAAATTGAAAATGAGTGAAAAAAATTGCATGAAACAAGAAAAAAATATAAAAATCACAAAAAAGTAAATTTAAAAATCAGAAAACTAACTTTAAACATACAGGTACTTTTCCGTAAAAATCTTGTAGCTCTATGCGAAACAGTCTCTTCAGCATACAGACAACCGTCTATATTATTGTAGATGTAGTTTTGCTTTCGGTTTTGGTGGACAAGTATATCCTAGCTATAAAAGAAATTTTTATTACAACTTCTTCCTTTATTTTTATTTTTTAATACTTTCTTTAATGTATATTTATCAAAAAAAAATATTGGAATAATGAAAATAATTTCAAATTTTTGATGGATTTACACATTTTAGGTTGACCTGAATACGATTTGATAATTAAAAAAAATCTCTGTCTGAATGTGATATAAAGTCTGTAGCCGTTGTATATCAAGCACTGAAGCATGGAATTTCATCAAATGCCCTATTTAATTAGACTTTAGCATGTAGAGATGCTATTTATGTTTTGGAGTATATGGCTCAACAGGTGGCACTGCTATGCTGCTTTTTTTACATTTTACATGAGGTATTTCAATAAGGCAATCTCAGCATCTCTGGTGTGAAATTTCATCAAACTTCACATTCAATCAACCCTTAAACTTATTGATTCTGATTAGTAATTTCGGGTATATGCGCCGCACCCATTGTAAGCGCCGCATCATTGAAAAATCCGTAATAAAAAACAAATTTACACGTAAGCGCCGCACCCATTAGAAGCGCCCCATCATTGAAAAATCGGTAAAAATTAAAAATAGTCACGATAAAAAACGTTCGGCAAAATTGGATTAAAAGTAACAAGAATAGTGATAAAATCTTACAAGATATATGAATTAACAATAAAACACAGGTTATCTTAAAATACAATAGGAAAAAAAAAACGTACTATGCCAATATGCATACTACGCCAATCGATTATTCGATTATCCTTTTAATCGAATATCGCCGTATGCGGTGTGCTTATGAAATAAATATAATTTATCAACTATTGTAAAGTATACAATAAATACTCTTAAAGAGTGAGCTATTAATATTGAAACACAGGTTATCTTAAAATACAATAGGAAAAAAAATACGTACTAAGCCAAGCGATTATTCGATTATCGTTTTAATCGAATATCGCCGTATGCGGTGTGCTTATGAAATAAATATAATTTATCAATTATTGTAAAGTATACAATAAATACAGTGAACTCTCGTTAAGACGGATAGTCAAGGGGAAGCGTTTTTTGTCCGTATTAACGAGAGTCCATTATAACAGGAGCTCACAAATTTGACGTTTTACATTACAGTAAAAAGTACTTATTATGTACATAAATATTAAAATATAACTAAAAATTTGATTTCTCAGACCATTTTATGCTACTTTACTAAAAATACTAAAAAAAAGAAAAAAGAATGTACCAGAACAATTTCAAAATGAAAAAACAAATGTATATTTGAAACTCGAGATTACATTTAAGCATACTTACATTGTTACAGGTGCAAAATGTTAGTACATGAAAGAAAACGGTAGAGAGTACTTAAAAGGCTATCCAAAATAAGAAGTAATCTTCATTTGTGTTTTCTTGGTAAGAGACCTTCTTTCGATATCATTCTCAAGTTTAGCCAAATGTTCAAATGTGCTCTCAGAAACATTTTCAGTTGATTGATAAAATTTCCTAATTGTCATCAGCATATCACGGACATCTTGCACCCGAATATCTTGCACTTTTGGAGGACAGATTTCTTCTTCCTTTTCACTATCGCTAGATGTTCCTGGATTTTCTTTTACTTCATCGATTATTTCCTGATCGGTCAATTTTTCAACAATTCTGACACCGTTATCAAAATTTGCAAAACCGTCAGCGTCTATTTCTGTCGGAATATCACATCCCAAAGATGCTGCATCATTAAGCAATGTCTGAAGTTCGTGGATATCATGAATAATCTCATCTGACGATTCTGAAGTTTCAGTTTCGTTCACAAAGCCTGCATGTCTGAAGCAATTTGAAATTGTAGTCGATGAAACAAGAGTCCAGGCTCGTTGAACCCACTCCATGCATTTTAGCACATTGACATCAGAATTTGTCGATGTTTCAATTGAACTCATCAAATGTGTCAGGAGCATTCGACGATAGTGCACTTTTAAGGATTTTATGACGCCCTGGTCCATTGGTTGCAAAACGCTGGTACAATTGGCAGGGAAAAAAAGAATTTTTATGGATTTCAGTTCAGGTATTTCTGTAGGATGAGCTGGGCAGTTATCTATAAATATCAGAACTTGTCTTTTTTCTTTAGAGAAACGCCTATCTAACTCCCTTATATACTTTTCAAAGAATTGCATGGTCATCCATGACTTAGAATTGGCTTCATATTTTGTAGGATAACTTTTAACCCCCTTGAAACAGCGGGGATTTTTAGAATTTCCAATAACAAGGAGAGACAGTTTCTCAGACCCATCCATGATACCATCCATGATGACCTAGAACAGTAACGCGTAATCTTGAATGTTTTCCACCTGTGCACTTTTCTCGTCTGAAGTGCAAACTTTGAGAAGTCTGAGCTTTATAAAAAAGTCCAGTTTCATCAATGTTGAATACATTTTTAGCATCGTAGCCCTTGAGAAGGCATGGCAAATTCGCTTTCCACTCTTTTATTTTTTCTTCTGGTACATTTCCAGCTTCACCGCTCACTGTTTTAAAAACTAGACCATGTCGATTCTTGAATCGCGTCAGCCATCCCTCACTTGCACTGAAGGAATCAATATTCAGCAATTTGGCCATTTTCAATGCCTTTGCTTTAAGAAGTGGACCATTAATTTCAATGTTCTCAGAACGCATTTGTTTAAACCATTTCAACAATGCAGCTTCCAGTTCTGGGTGGCCTGATCCTCGAATTTTCTTTCGAGAACCCATGACATCTCCCGATTCAAAAGTATCCATTATTGCTTTACGTTTCAACCATACTGAGTTCACAGTTGAACGTTTAAGTCCAAGCTCTTTCACCACATCGATTTGTTTAGATCCCTTTTCAAGTTTTTGGATGATTTTTACTTTATCCAATAAAGTTAATGCAGTTTTTTTACTCGAAGCTGCAGCCATTACAGAAGCGCAAAAAGAAAATGTCGTATTGTTTAAAGCGAAGAATAAAGTGTGAAACTAGAAATTTTTTCTTCCCACATTAGGCACTGAATGAAACCGAACGTGAACTGAAACCCTTTCATTTCCCCCCCCCTTTTTAGCCAATCAGCGCGCGCTATCAGAGAGCAAGTGGCGCCCGCACGGCTGTTCCGTGACGCCAGAGGCGAGGTTTGTACTACTTTCATCTTAAAAATGGAATAGAAAAAAATTTGGGATTTCGTTGTCCTGACGAATATTTGTCCATCTTAACGAATGAACTCTTAAACTGTACGTATTAAACGATGTCTGTTACATGCACTTCCTATAGACCTTAACCGGGGATTTTGTTTTTGTACGTAATAACGAGAAATCCATCTTAAACGGGGCCGTCTTAACGGAAGTTCACTGTACTTTTAAAGTTTGGGCTATTAATAGTGAACAGAAAATAGAGAAATATGGGTAAGTTAAATATATTTTGACTATAGTAATTACGTTTTTATAATAAAGATATATTGTGATACTATGTACTGTTTATGAACTTTATACTGAGATTAAATGAATGTAAATAAAGGTGAAATATGAATGAATGTTAATGAATCCATGTGTTTAAAAGTGTATTTGAGGCAGTAAGACTAAAAAAACCTGAAATGAAGGCTTGTTTTTCACAATATCTAGATTTTGCTATGTTGAGGGAAAAAAAATCATCGTACCCGCAGCCCTGGCGTATGCGCCGCATCGCCGATATTTTGAACTTTCGAACACGTATGCGCCGCGGCGCTTACTCCCGAAATTACGGTAGATTTTGGTGAATTTCACCCAACAGATGGATCTACTGGATTGCCTTTTTAATGATTTCTGTGATAACCAGATCTCAGCATGTTTGGGATAGAATTTCACCAAATTTAATAAGTAAGACTATCTGGCTTCGCCTGCTAGCGGGCCCCTAATTTACATCGGTGCCTCGAATTGTAGAAAATCTCGAATCTTGTAAAACCTTGCATATGATAAAGCTCGAAGTGAACGAAAGTCCGGATTGGGACCCTGTTGCCTTTGGCACCGGATAAATGCCCAATTTGCACATTGAATAGTATCAACCTCTAACCGAACAAACCTTCTATCCGGGTCCCCGCTGCCTTCGGCACAGTATACTGGTCATGTTACGCACGCACCGGATAATCCCTTAATTTGCACATCGAATAGCATAAACCTCTAACTGAACGAACCTCCGACTCGAAATCCCCACTGCCTGAGGCACCATATAATGGTCGTGTTACGCTTGCACAGGATAATCTCTTAATTTGCGGATTGAATATGGAATAGAATTTCACCAAATTTAATGTGTAAGATGATTACAAATAATTATTCATTGAATATTGGCTTGATCACTCACCAGGGGATGTTGCCATTCTATGCTTTTTTGGATAAAAATTATAGCTTATATCAGCTTTTGTTGTATAGAAAGAACTTAATTATATGTTTGAGGTTAATAATTAACATCATCTATATGTTAATTTAATTTTTAATTTTATTACTCAACAAAAGGCACTGTTATGCTGGATTTTTTTATTCACTGATTACTGGTACTTCATGTTAAATTCTAAGAAATGCACTATACTTTTATAATTGTGAATGTGTAACTCTGCAAAGAATTGATTGATTTAATATTTTCTTAGACACATTTATTTTTACTGTTTATATTTTATTTTAAATAATGTTTTGCTATTCTAATTATTACCAATTGTGCAGTAGGATATTCAAGTGTGTTGAATTGTGTACATTGTTTAATGACAATTTTGTAAAGGTAACCAATTATCATATTTTCTTAGGTATTTAAAAAATAAATGCCTGTGTAGGAAAACTTGGTGCAGTAGTTTTAGACATGTGGTCCCTTTTTACTCCCTCTTTTTAATATAAATGGTCCCCAAAGTCCTCTTTTAGATAAAAATGGTCCCTTTTTCCCCATTTTGAAGGACTAATGTGTTGGGAACCCTGGTATTTCTATTTACTATTGTGTAGATTTTTTTCCATACAATTGTTTTTTAATGAATTTTGTAAAGGAAAGCAAATTAAAGAAGATTTTTACAGACCACATTAAAATGTATCATTTTTCAAAAAATAAAGTGTATTAAATAAATAACATGGTGTACTTGTTATAGAAATTGCAAACATCAACATCTAACTTTTCTTCAAGTATAATAAGAGTCATTTGAAAATAGTTAATTGCATATTTATAGTACTATATGTTCTGACATACAATCTGAATCTAAAATTTGAGCCTTCATTTTCCAATTTTTAAGTACATATTCACCGTAGAACTCTTCCTTTACAAAGAAACTTTCATAAGATACATAGCCAAAAATAGCAGAAAATTTTTTGGAAAGTAGAGTAACTATTATATTTCTTTTAATCTGATAATGGTGATATTTCTTTTTTTTTTGTAAAAAAATAGCATCTTCATTAAATTAGAAATCTTAAGACATATGAAAAGCTTTATTCCTAATTTTTACACTTTTTTATTTAACTTAACCAGGTTTATAATGTAAAGATGGAATTGCATAACCAGTTTTTCATACATTTCCTGATAGGCTAGAATTATACAAAATATGTTCACATGTATGTTTCTGATGACAATAAAACATTTTACTATTTTTAAAATTAATTATAAATTAATACATTCGACCATCACAAGTGATTCATCGCTCAATATTCTCTATAATTCGTAATATTGTATACGACTTGAAACAACAATGTATTTAATGATGCACCCATTTACGCTTCCCAAAATAGGGCAAAGGGCTCTGAAACTGCAACAATGAAACCTTTTAAACACTAAAAAATATAAAATAATTTATAAATGAGAAATAAAGAATATAATAATAAAAAATTACGCTTTTATCAATCAATACTTTCCTATTAATTAACTTAAGATTACACATCAAGAAATCAATTTAGAAATCCTAAAAATATTGTTTAAATAATATTTCATTTTTTCTGTCCAGTTGCCCTACATTAAAAAAGAAACAGAGCAAAAATTACATATTTTTAGAAATTCACTTGCTTGTGTTTTCTGCCAGGTGTAAAATAAAGCAATGGACAATCAAGTTTGGTGCCAACGTCAAAGTAATGTATTGAATGGAAATTTTTCCATAAATAACATGAATTGCATTCAGGAAATGACGCATGATTTTCAAGATAAACACTGAATGCTTATAAAAGTGTTTTTTTTTAATTATTTTTAGTGTTATACTTTTTAATATTTTATTATGAGTATAAAAATAATGATATGAAAATAGTTTGTTGCATATATACCATATATTCCGGAGTATAACACATACCAAAAATTTCAGACTTTGTTTTTCAATTTTTACATATAGTTAACGTATAACCCTTTCTTTGCAAAAAAAAAAAAAAAAAACTTCATCAGATAAAAAAATAAGTGAAACTTTACTTTTTGTTTAATCTAATAATGAAAATGATAAAATGATTTTTTTTGTATAGAAATAACATCTTTAGTAAATTCGAAATCTTAGCATTTATGTTAATCTTTATTTTTCCTAAATTTTAATATTTCATTATGATAACCCACATATAGTGCGCATATGTAATTGTTGATCAATATTTTTTTTATCAAAAGTGTACGACACATACACCGGAAAATACAGTATGAGAATGTGAAAAAAGAAATTCATTTTAGGATTTATGTAAAAGAACCAAATATTGCATAAGATAAATTATATTTCAATAATTACAAATATGGCACGTTTCAGCTGTCCAAACTCTGTTCTGATGACATTGATAAGGAGTTAACTCAAGGATTAATATTAAGTTAACACATTCTAACTCCAACTATCTGAATTGAGTTCTTAAGGCAATCCAGATCAGAAGGAATCTGGATAATTAGAGTAATCATAAAAAAATATTTAACGTTGTGAAAACAAATTCTCAAAAATAACTTTTGTTTGATAAAAAATGAAGCTTAATGTATGTTGCAAATAAAATTGATTTTACTACAAACTATATATAAAAAAGTACAGTACTTAAATACTATGTTGGTGATAGTTGAACATCCAACAAAGTGAATGAACGACACAATGAGGGGCTACTGTATTGTGGTATATTTTTGTCAGAGGGGCAATCAAAATGCTATCGATTTGTGAAATTATAGTAGTTTGTTATTGCGCATGTACATCAGGTTACATGATATTAAACATGGAACATCCCAAGACCATTCTAGATGTTTATGTACAGTATAAGTACTTGAATGAGATGTGATGTGTATCCACAGGTACTTGAAATAAAACATTAAATATAGTTCTGGTGATTGATTTATTCCATGCTGCGCTACATGACGAAAACCTATTTTTTTTTATGTTAAATATTCAGATTGAAAATGTGTGTTCTTTTAAGTTATCAAAGAGTCACATTAATAGACACTATAAACATTTCTTACCCTGTAAACAGGAACAAAGAATTTTATAAATCACTGTACAGAATTTAATGTAATTCTCCAAGCAATGACTATGCCTAAATGAGGTGGTAACAAAGAGACACATTTGGTGTTAGTTGAACATCCAACAAAGTGAATGAACGACATTATAAAAGACATCATTTTTTCTATCTCTGTAAGCATTTTTCACACAAACCGAGCATGGGGGGTCATACCTATTCTCCTTACAAGCAAAAGAAAGCCCATCAAATCTTGTCAGCATGGCTATGTACCCAGACTGTCGAATTTGATGATGAATACATTGTAGATTAATGAAACGCTTTGACAAATACCTAAACGTAAATGGACTACATTGCAAAATATTGAAAAGCTGTAGATTAAAGACATATATAATAAAATATATTTTTCTATGAATTTTTTTATTTATAGCCAAATGGGTGTTTCTTTTTGAACCGCACCTGTACATAATTTTGTTGAATTCTTCGCGTAGTAGTGATTGATTTCAAAACTCGTTGTAAATTTCAATCTTTAATGTTGATTTTCCCCCACTTTAACTATCTTGTAAAGTTGTTACACAAAAGTAAGCTACCGAACATAACTGAAATACACCCACTTGCACATGATACTTCGAGAAATCTGTCGATTAATTATAGCACTGTTTAATAAATACAGAAATTTTAAACCTTGTATCTTTAAATTATTCTTTCAATATGGAATCATACTTAAATTCAGATAGTGCCAGTCATAAATTCTAATATATTTCAACATAAGTTACAAAAAATTAAATAAGCGGATAAAATCGATTTTCATACTCCTCAAAATTGAAAATATCTTCTTTTGAATTAATTAATTATTTTTCAATTTGATGGGTATAATTTGTAAATTTTAATTTTGATTATATTTGTTATAATGCCACGCAACATTCATAATGAACTATTTAAAAAATATATTTTATCAGAATAATGCATTTTATTTGAAAACGTTGATACTAACAAATAACATGGCAACATTATGAAATTTCCTTTGAAGTTTAAGTTTACTTGCGTGATTTGTTTTGTCACCTGAAAACTCAAAAATGTTTGCACTGGTGAACTTTTATTAATCCACATTTATAATTTGTTGGGTTAAAAAGAGATTTTTTTAATTGTTACATTTATGTTCTGTTGAATGTCAGTAGAAGACGACACATTCAGTTTGGAAATTTCTAAAATAGTATAGAAACAGTGTATAATCTCTAACTTACATCCTCTTTTTTTTACGACTACGAAATTGCTCAGTAATTCCCAAAACATCTAAATTCCAGAGACGACTTACACACCAAATTGTTACAAGTGAAAGAAAAATAAAAGGACCTGAATTCACAGAATTTAGCCCAGTTTCAGGATAAGAATTCAATTTTCCCATAACGGTCAATCCTAATTTCTTATCTATCGCCTAAATTCCCCATTTCAGACTTACAGTTTCTAGTTTCTCCTGTTAGAAATTTATCTGTAACGTTTGCACAATTAACAATTTTATTTTGTTATCATACTAAAATTAATTGTTTGTTAAATCATTTATTTTAACTTCGTGTAACTAGAGTTCATGTAACCAAGGGCCGGATGCAATTTGTTTAATTTTAGAACGTTTTCGACTAAGTTCTTCTATTTTACACTTTTATTTACCACCCGTATAACTGAATTCAATTAAGTACTTTTTATACACATTTTCAGAAGTTTCAATACCACCAAACAAAGATTGCTTAGATTATTTTCATCAATACACTTACATCTCATATTTTGTCCAACATATTCACAAAAATAATAATTGATAGCCCCATTATCATAAACAACACGAGTAAACATTTGTTTAGAACAAGTCTAAATGTTTGCAATTAAAGTTTGTAAAGATACATTTGAAATATTAATATAATTATTCAGAATACTTGTTTTGTTTTCACTTTCATCTCCATTCGAGATGTTATCAACTTTTTGAGGAGTTAAATCAGGACATAATATAAAAAATTATTGAATTTTTATAGTTGGATACCTATGCTTAGATCCACATTGGTTAGACCTGTGATTTCTTTTTAAGTAGATAAAAGAAGGTACCCTTTATTTAACAATATTTTTTTTACAACTGAAGCTCTCTGGAAAAACATCATTATAGTTTTATGATAGATGTGTTTTTTAACAAAAAATATAATAAGATTTTCTAAAACTTTTGTATATTCTAGAATAACTAATTGGTACTGCTTTCGGCCTCTACAGGTCATCGCAAGGGTTTTCCTCCTGACGAACCAGCTGAGACGACAGGTCGTGCCTCTCAGCGCGACACACCAGTGTGGTGCACTGAGGTGCCTCTGGCAGGTTCGATCCCAGAGATCTGAACCGTGACATCCTCGTTATGGGCTATCTCTAGAGCCCACAAGAGCAACCAAAGACCCATAACTAGTCAGGGCATTCTCCCATGGAATTGCTATTCCCCTGGGTGCGCAAAGGAACACCTACAAAGGTGACCTTCCTGAAAAGGGAGAGTGTTAGTTCCCAAAAGAACACAGTAGAAAAGGAGATTATTTCATGCGGAAATATACCAGTAATGTGTTCAGTAACAATATAAGAAGTATATAAATTTTTGAATGTGACTTTAAGTTTTAATGATTTTATGAATTACAAATTGAAATATACATTTATTGAATATGATTTAATAATCTTTATTTTTTTTTTCTAAAAAAATTAAGTTCAATTTCTTTTACAAGGTCTTCAGCATACTGATTTAGAAATACTATGGTATGCGGAAGTTATTTACAAGAAAATCTATGGGTAAGACTAAAGACGAATTTCATTATTTTTTTTTAAAGCAGTTTACATTTTGACAATTTAAAAAAAGGCAGGGTGCTGCACCCTTAAAAATGGTTTAGAGGAAACAGTAAGTAATTACAGAGTTTATAAAAGTGAAAATAAGTAATTTCTTTAAATAATAGCACTAATAAGAAAACAAACACATATCATTTTTAACTCATTTTTTATTTGTAGAAAAAAATCTGTTTATCACCTCAATCTAAAAGTACACTGTATGGTAACCAACAAAATTATGAAAATGAGTTACACCCATTCATATGCACATACAGAGTAAATATAAGAACAGACAGTTATATCTGAAATGCTCAGAGAATTAAATAGCAACGTTATTATCACTCAGTGGGGATTATTAGCATTCATTTTTTTTCAATCTTTTTTTAAAAAAGACAGTTTTACTGGTATAGGTACATAGGTTCAAAAGTAAAAGAAAAAAATCCAACTTCCACTGAAGAAGCTTTTGCTGTATTTAACATTTTAAAACCAATTAGTTCTTTTTCTGCTATACATTCTTTCACAATAGCTGTTGAGCAGTTGTCAATTTTTTATTCTTACCTTAGCTCTAAATTGCTATAAATTTATTATTGCAAATGTAGAATGAGAAAAAAGGTACTAGGTATTTATTATTTTTCTAGCAGAAATTTATTATACTTGGTATGCTTTTTTTATATAAAAAAATCAATTATTTGATTACTTAAAGGAAATTATGATATTGCAAATTATATTAGATTGAAATATCATTTTTAAATAAAATTCTATTTATACCAGTTAAAACTTGCATTTTTCAAACTTCCTGTACTTAATTTTTTTTAAAGCCTAAGGAATTAAAGATAGAAACCATTATTTAATTTTGTCGTTGTTAATTATTAACAAGAAAAAATTCTATACATTATTTCTGTTGTCAACATCCTTTTTCTAAGCAAATAAAAAATGCAGACCAATAAATGGGATACTCTATGAAAGGATTTTGAACAAACTTCTGACATACTACACTCATATTTCGTTAAAACCTGTTTTCGATTAATAAGTGCAGTTCATTAAAAATTAAATCAGCATTGCTTTCATAAATGAAATGAAAGGTATTTCTCCAATAAGTGTTGTAACAAAAATGAAATATCTCAACAATGATTATATAAAAAAAAGTTCAATAAAGGTAAAGTGGGATACAGTTGCTGCACGGGTTTACTTTATATTTATGATTAAAACTCAAACTAAAATTCAAAATAATTTCTTCCAGGCATGCACTGCGTACAGCTCTTTCTTGCCCATTTTCTTGTCTGGTGATGTGGACAGAACCTGTTTCAGAAAGCTGATGGTGTAAGCGCTGAAACATTCTATGATCAGGCATTCTTCTGTGAGGAAACTGCTCCTGATACATTCGTAGGGCAGCCCTGGCGTTGCCATTTGCACGGCCATAAATTAAATGCATGTCGACTTTTTCGGCATATGTAAAGCCTTCCATGACGAACGATAGCATAATTAAAAATGGCAATTTCTTCTACTTGAATGCATGGTATTGAATGGCGACCAGTCATTTACTGTCCTCTACCGCCAGTGGAATCAACCAAAAACTCTATTTCTATTTTCAATTCAAAAAATTTCGATTTTATACCAAACATTTTCAAAGAATTTTATTATTAAGTAATTATGAAATGCCAAGAAAAGGATAGCATAAAAATTTTCTGGTATGAATGAAAAATTTTGAAAATTAAAAAAGGGGCCTAATTGCCTCCCTGGTGTTTTTACCTTAATGCGTCACTTGGTCGCATACATTCCTATACAATAGATGATTGTTACTTTGTGCTCTACCTACCCTTAAAGTTTGTACCATGAGTTTAGAAACTCCCTGTATAATGGGTTAAAAAAACAGTTGATTAAAATCATGATTTAATCACTGAGTGGAATCACCAATTTAAAATCATTGGCACCCTAGTAGTGACATTATAACTAATTTTAAGGGTAATTCATTTTTATAAAAGCCTGTCGAGGAAAACACTTTGTAGCTACATTTATGTACATTTCAAAACAATATCAGACTTTTATTACTTTATGAAATAACAACCAATGCACCAAAAATGCAAACAATGTGTTTAATAGTTAAATATTACACTTTTGATACATAATTTATATTTAATATATACAAAAATGAAACATAAGAAATGTTTCATTTTTGAAATCAAAAGATCATTGTTATATAAATGAGTAGTATAAAATTATAATTTTTTTTATTAACCACAGCTAGTTTTTGGTGACTGTTTATGTTTGGCAAGATATCACAGTCATTCAAGGCAAGCTTATGTCAAGGCACCTATAAAAAAATTACCTAAGTTAGTTGACAGCAAGCTACAACTTATGAGAGCGGACGTGAGCACTTAGATTACCCTTGAGAGAGAATGTCTTGTTGCATATCTCACAAACAAAAGGTTTTTCACCAGTATGAATCAGCAGATGTGTGCTTAGATGGCCCTTTTGAGTGAATTTTTTGTTGCATATGTCGCACACAAAAGGTTTCTCACCAGTATGAATCAGCAAGTGTTTGTTTAAAACACACTTCCGAGAGAATTTCTTGTTGCATATCTCGCATGTAAAATGTTTCTCACCAGTATGAATCAACAAATGTCTGTTTAAATCAGATTTTTGAGAGAATTTCTTGTTGCATATCTCACACATAAAAGGTTTCTCACCAGTATGAATCAGCAAGTGTTTGCTTAAAACATACTTATGAGAGAATTTCTTGTTGCATATCTCACACATAAAAGGTTTTTCACCTGTATGGATCAACAGATGTTTTTTATAATTAGTCTTGTCAGAAATTGTTTTGCTGCATATCTCACAAGCAAAAGGTTTTTTACCAGTATGAATTAATAGATGGCGGTTTAAAGAACACTTAAGAGAGAATTTCTTGTTGCATATATCACAAACAAAATGTTTCTCACCAGTATGAATCAGCAGGTGATTTCTTAAATCACGCTTATCAGAGAATAGCTTCTTGCATACCTCACACTCAAAAGGTTTCTCACCAGTATTTATCAACAAATGCCTATTTAAAGCACCCTTTTGAGAGAATTTCTTGTTGCATACCTCACAAACAAAGGATTTTCCTTGGTGCAAGTTAGAAGATCCTTTTCCAAGATGCTCGTGTAAAGAAAAGCTTTGTTCCATATCTCACACTTTAAATACTTCTGTCTGCTTCCAATGATATCAAGGATATCAAAGTGACCTTTTCTCTTCAACTAACTTTATGGCTTTATGTATCTGCAATAGATAACAGTATATCATTAGTTATTCTATCATATTTTATAATTAAACAATAACATATATAACTGCAAATGACTGTTTCATCATAAATTAAAATCAATGTAGAAAACGGAATTCAAATAACTTTTATAATATAGTATTAAAGAACATAATCACTTCCAAAAGTCACGGAATAAGAAAAAATCATAAATAACAACTTCTGATTCAAAAACAAATAAATCAATCGGCAGAAACAGCATAAAAATGACTGAAAAGTAGAACAGTAGAACTCTCTGAAAACACAAATTTATTATACTGACTGTGAGACACTTCAAAATAATTCTGATGGAGAATCTTTGCAACATCAGACAGAGGCAAGCTCTGACTGGCCAGCCGCCCCATTGGCCTGAAGAACAGTGTGCCCTCAGTCAGAAAAATTTCCTGCCCTTAAGCCGCTCTAATATTTTCTACTGGCCATATGCATACATACTGATCAGAGTACTAAATTTCTTGAATTTGCTTAGGGACAATCATCAATTTATAGACATATAGCAAAAGAGAGGGATTTTTATTATCATAACGAAATTGAAGGTACATCGAAAGAATTTGCACAATTGAACACCAAAGCAGACGTGTTTGCATATGATTGAGGGACAAAACGTGCACCTAGAGAAATTTTTGGTAGCCCTGACTACTAAAGCTCTACTACACCCATGTACTACTCCTGCGTCCAGAGAGATTTTTTTCTTTCGTTCATAGAATGATATCTTTTATCTCGTAGATAAAATATTTTGCATATTTTCCAACCCCTAGCTGTTAGTACCCAGGGCGGTCGTCCGACTTTGCACCCCTTTAAAGCCGGCCCTGAATATGCTTGTAATTGAAACAATACTCTTTGAAAAATTACTTGAAAATAGACAGAGATAAATATTACAAGGCAAAAACGTTTTGTGTAGATTTTGTTGTTGACTGGAACACACACAAACTTTCTTTTGGCCCCATTGGCCGGGGGCCAGTGTGCCCTCAGTCAGAAAAATTATCTGCCGTTAAGCTGCTCCAATATTTTCTACTGGCCATATGCATACATATTGAACAGAGTACTAAATTTCTTGAATTTGCTTAGGGACAATCATCAATTTATAGACATATAGCAAAAGAGAGGGATTTTTATTATCATAACGAAATTGAAGGTACATCGAAAGAATTTGCAGAATTGAACACCAAAGCAGACGTGTTTGCATATGACTGAGGGACAAAACATGCACCTAGAGAAATTTTTGGTAGCCCTGACTACTAAAGCTCTACTACACCCATGTACTACTCCTGCGTCCAGAGAGATTTTTTTTCTTTCGTTCATAGAATGATATCTTTTATCTCGTAGATAAAATATTTTGCATATTTTCCAACCCCTAGCTGTTAGTACCCAGGGCGGTCGTCCGACTTTGCACCCCTTTAAAGCCGGCCCTGAATATGCTTGTAATTGAAACAATACTCTTTGAAAAACTACTTGAAAATAGACAGAGATAAATATTACAAGGCAAAAACGTTTTGTGTAGATTTTGTTGTTGACTGGAACACACACAAACTTTCTTTTGCTCCCATTGGCCGGGGGCCAGTGTGCCCTCAGTCAGAAAAATTATCTGCCGTTAAGCTGCTCCAATATTTTCTACTGGCCATATGCATACATATTGAACAGAGTACTAAATTTCTTGAATTTGCTTAGGGACAATCATCAATTTATAGACATATAGCAAAAGAGAGGGATTTTTATTATCATAACGAAATTGAAGGTACATCGAAAGAATTTGCAGAATTGAACACCAAAGCAGACGTGTTTGCATATGACTGAGGGACAAAACATGCACCTAGAGAAATTTTTGGTAGCCCTGACTACTAAAGCTCTACTACACCCATGTACTACTCCTGCGTCCAGAGAGATTTTTTTTCTTTCGTTCATAGAATGATATCTTTTATCTCGTAGATAAAATATTTTGCATATTTTCCAACCCCTAGCTGTTAGTACCCAGGGCGGTCGTCCGACTTTGCACCCCTTTAAAGCCGGCCCTGAATATGCTTGTAATTGAAATAATACTCTTTGAAAAACTACTTGAAAATAGACAGAGATAAATATTACAAGGCAAAAACGTTTTGTGTAGATTTTGTTGTTGACTGGAACACACACAAACTTTTTTTCGAGGAATACAACCTTGATGACACTTCTAGATTGCAATTCTGTAAGCCATAGGAAACCACAGCCTGCATTTTTTCAATCTGAACAAATGTTTCTGCCTCATGCAAGTTTCACATACACCAAAAACAAATCAGCCACAATTTATGTCAAGGTCTATCTGAATCTAAGCTTTTATTAAATTCCATACATTAGTTCAGGAGATATGACCATTGATAAAATAGTATAACTTTTGAAAAATGCAGAATAGCAGCGCCATCTGTAGGGAAATTTACACCAAATCCTAATCAACAACAACTTATGTCAACATCTAACTGAATCTGAAGTTTGATGAAATTATGTACATTAGTTCTTGAGATACAGCTATCGTGAAAATCATGAAAAAGTAGTACAGCAGTGTCACCTGTTGGGTAATTTACACCAAAACGTAATCCCCGTCTATTTATGTCAAGTTCCAACAGAATCAGAAGTTTGATGAATTTCTGTGCATTCTTGATATACAGCTATCCTGAAAATCGTAAAAAATGTAGCATAGCAGCGACACCTAGCGGGCGATTTATACCAATAACTAATCAGCACCAATTTATATCAGGGAATAACTGAATCTAAAGGTTGATTAAATTCCGTTTATTAGTTCTTGAGATAGAGCACCCCCAATGTTTTTGTCACATACAGACAGACAGACATTTTCAAAAAACAGTCAAATCGTGTTCAGGACCATCTAAAACGAATAAATCTACCTAAAACCAGAATTAAATTTTTTTCACAAATTCAGTACTTTCTTCTTGTAAAGATAGAAGAAAGTAAAATTCAAGTATGAGTTTTAGTTTCAAAATTTCAATTTCCATATGAAAAGATAATTTTTTTTTCAATATAAATATATCTGAACAAAGTTTGCATAGTGAATCTTTTTTGGTGTGTGGCAGACCCTACAGAGAGACCCCATTTAAAGATGCTACTTAGCTAAAGAAACTGTAAAGAAGCTGTAGTAAACAAACAGCATTTGCTGTCAGATAATATCAGAAATTGAATCTATAAAACATTAATAACTGACTTGATATCTAATTTATATTATGTCAAAGAAATATATTTTTAAAAAGAAGATAGAGCTCTTAGCACTGATATTCTTGCATTTTAATAGTCATAAAGTAAAATTTATTTGCATAAGACTTTTAGCAACATTTATTAAAATACAAATGGTAAATGGTGAAATATTTTTTAACCCTTTCAGTACAGAATTTTTTTGAGGGGTTAATGCCCTGTGCGATATTTTGACCAAAAAAGCGACATTATTTATCTGATTACCGGATAGAATTTTCTCATACGAATTGTTTTTTCCAAACGGACACGACTTGCCGAACGACACAATACAAAACTAAAAGTCATATCTTATGGTTATACGAAAAGGACGCTACTAGTTTTGGTTATAGCCAAATTACTGCACTACACAGGTGCAACACGTCATCACTGCTAAGCCCATGATGCACTACAGTGAGCACAATACAAGCCGTGAAAGCCTAGGCGACTTTTGTGGACGCTTAATATAGCCTACTTACTGTACCCAACTCCTAGATGTCGAAATTAGTCGACTACCGCAATAAAAGGGTTAAACTAAGGAAACCAAATTATAATCAATTTTAATCAGTTATAAAATTATCAAATTAGTTGAATATTTTAATTAAAATTGGATAATTCTTTAGTATATTATATCCTTATTATTACTGCAGTTTTGTCAGTAAACATAATTATTGGTCAAATGGCAACTCATATCTTTATACCAATGAACAGCAAATTGTTGGCTTAGACGCAGTATTAGATGTTAGTCCAATTAAAAGAAAAACGTTTGGTCAATATAGGCAAGAGAGCCAAACTCAATCGTTTGCCAATGAAGCTAGAAAACAGTGGACTAATGATATTCCAACAATTCTGTGTTACTTGAACGAAAAAGGAATTATATAAAAAGGGTATATTCAGTCAAGTCATATCTCACAGTACAATTACGATTAGTAATTGTACTGTGAGATACTACACAGTACAATTACTAAATATACAATAGTACAATTGTACAATAATTGTACAATATTATTGTACAAGTGTACAATAATTGTACAATTAATTGTACAATAATTAATTAATTAATTAATACTATACAGTACAATTACTAAATATACAATAGTACAATAGTACAATTGTACAATAGTACAATTGTACAATAGTACAATTACTACATATGAAAAGTTTGCTTTTATTGAATAAAATTTTGTAAAGATCATTAGCAAGTTCGTAAAATAACACGTACGTAAAATAAAACAAGTTCATAATATAACATATTTTATTATTTAAACAAACAAAATATAAAGTGGAAAGTGGATATGATTCTACATATAGATGGATATGGTTCTAGGATTCTAGAATCTAGATTTTAATTAGTCAAGATTCTAGGAACAAAAATAATAGTCCAACACCATATACGGGAAGGAAAATGGAGAATTGCAACGAAATTAGCTTTCTATTTTACCACTTAATATTGTGATTCTGTCATATGTATATACATAATTATATTAATTGTAATTATTTAATAAAAAGTTACAAAAATAAAATTTTTCTTTGTTGACCTAAGTAGGAATTGACTTACAATTTTTTTATATTACTTGTTTTAATTACAAAACATAATTTTCGCAAAAAAGTATAGTTTATATACTTTATCTTAAATCTTCATAGAGTTAGAAGAGTTTAAAGTTTGGGGATGCTAATTTTAAATCTATTTTACAAACCATTAAAAATCATCCAGTTGAATATTTATTAATTTTTTCATGAAATTCAGTTAATAGACGCAAACATGTTTCAGGATTTTTTTGTAGTCAAAGACATTTTTTGAATTCCTACTATTAGTTCACACGCTCCCTATATATATTTATATATCTTGTTCAAATTTTCAGAATAAAATACTTTTTATTCATATCTTCAAGTTCAAATACATTTTTTAAACTTGTAGTGGAAGACACTTGATGTTAATACAGTTTTTTTTTCAAATATTAATTCATTAATAAAATAAAATAAATTCATTTTAGTTTTATATTAAAGAAAAAAAATTCTCTTATATAAGATATTTATTCAATTGGTACTATTAAACACTCTCCCTACATATATTTATATATCTTATTCAAATTTTCAATCGTTAATAAAATACTTTTTATTCATCTACTCAAGTTCAAATACATTTTTTTAACTTGTAGTGGATGACACTTGATGTTAATACAGTTTTTCAAATATTAATTCATTAATTAAATTTAATTAATTAATTTGAGTTTTATGTGAGAGAAAAAATTTCTCTTATATAAGAGTGAGAAATGTTTAGTTGGGATATGGTTTCTTTATAGCACAGTGTTAGAGCCTCTGAACGCTGTTCTGAGGACCCGGTTTGATTCCTGGCTTGGGGCATTTTTCACTTGAAGTTTACGCTTGAAAAAAAGCAGGATAAAAATGCACTTGTTATTATTCAAGGATTAGATTCGTCATTCACAGCTGAAAAAGAATTAAAAAATAGTTAAAATTACATTGGTTCATTTAACCAGATTTTGTAGTGTAAACAAAACAAGTTCGTAATATAACATATTTTATTATTTAAACAAACAAAATATAAAGTGGAAAGTGGATATGATTCTACATATAGATGGATATGGTTCTAGGATTCTAGAATCTAGATTTTAATTAGTCAAGATTCTAGGAACAAAAATAATAGTCCAACACCATATACGGGAAGGAAAATGGAGAATTGCAACGGAATTAGCTTTCTATTTTACCACTTAATATTGTGATTCTGTCATATGTATATACATATTTATATTAATTGTAATTATTTAATAAAAAGTTACAAAAATAAAATTTTTCTTTGTTGACCTAAGTAGGAATTGACTTACAATTTTTTTATATTACTTGTTTTAATTACAAAAATTATTAACAAATCCTATTAAAAATTTATGAATTATGACCTACATCAGTTTTTGTATATAAAAAACCCCACAATCATAGAAAACATTGGTGTGTAGGTTTACAGCTCATTGAATATTTAGTTTTTGAGATATAGAGATCCTTCCAACAGTCTAAATCTAAAAAGACCCTCTTCTGTTTTCAAAGGATCCACAGAAAATAAATTGTAAAAATTACCAGAAACATTTTTCAGTTACATTCTGTAGTCCATAAAGAAAATTAGTAATAAATTTAAAATTCCTGTATAATTTTAGTGGTGCCTAAGTGTTTTCAGTACTTTTTCTTGTAAGATTTAAATTTTATTTCCCGAAATTTTTAGATAAACCCCTTACACTTTTTCTTTTATAACTCTATGAAAATTTAAGAGAAGTATATATTCCCAGGTAGCCTTGATCCGAAGAGTGTCAAAAGTAGGTGCTACCATTTGAAAAATCAACGTTTGTGCATTTTTTATATGTAAACAATCCCCATAACAAAATTTATGAATAGAATTTGATAGTAGATATTATTCCCAATTAATGTTATCTATGTATATTTTATACCCTATCTGCATGATAATTAGTACGGGTTTTCCACTTTTTTCCATGACTTTTCTAATGTAGATCCTATTGACAAAAGAACAAAATAGGATAGTCCTAGCCTACAGTCAATCTACTATAAGGTAATCTGTGTTAAAATTTTTGGAATTTTTAATATTACATGACATGTTTTGGAAAATTGTGTAGTGTTGTGTAGATTTGATTTAAATTCCAACATGCATGGGGAATATAGCAAAGCCTCAAACATAAATTATTAAGCCATTATCTTACTTGGTGCTATGCAAATGCGTTAAACCTTGTCAAATTAGATACAACACAAGTAAGTAAAATTGACTTTAGTTCGCTAAAATTTTTGTGCCCTCTGAAAATTTAAGGTCTGCACACCGTTTCCCTTGTCCCAATCTAAACCTGGACAGAGGTGGCCAGCCAATTAAAAATGAATCAACATGTGCTTCATAGACTCTGATAACAATTTAAAATCATAAATTTCACTTGAAGAAGGTTGAATCAATATATTCTAGATGTAACACTGAGTTTCAAGAGTGAAACTGATCAATATATTCAGCTGTGTACATGAAGAAGTTTGATCCAAAGCCCTCACGTAACTAAGGTCCTTCTTTGCCGCATTAACTGGAAGAATGGTATCAAGTACACTACACACAGAATGGCAGATCAGCCATTGATGTGTCACTCATCTTCAGGCTTCATACACATTTCTTTAAATAAAATTCAAGGACCAAAATGAAAAAAAAACTTAAGGACCTAAAATTGAATAAACAATTGAATTTTAATATGCATTATTAAATACAGAGTTTAATTTGTGTCACAACTTTTAAACTTTCAAATGGCAAATTGGAGGAAGGATGTAGCACTAATACTGACCAACATATGCAGTTCTGCACATGGCTATTAATTCTTACAGTACCGCTGACATGAATTGGAACACTCATCGAAAAACAGCAAATTTCTCTTAATACACAATTTATAATAAAGAGTACAGACTTAGTTTATTTTAATAGTTGATACGCCCACCCTTGTTCCCCAGCCTCCAACAGGATTTTTCAACAAGATGTTGCACCTTGGTATGCATCTCAAAAATGTAAAAACTTCTTTGCTCAAAGTGGTATAAATGTTCTTCAATAGCTCCAGACTTAAACCCGATTGAAAATTTCTGGTCAATTTGTAAGCCAAAATTTTCCAAAGAACATATACAATAATACAACAAAAACGTCTATCATTTCTTCACTACTCAAGACATGACAATGAGGTGAAAACAACATGTGAAAAAGTAATTGAATCAATGTCTAATCGTTGTCAAGAGATAATACAGAACGACCGAGAACATGTCAACTGTTAAAATAAACTAAGTATGTACTCTTTATAATAAATTATGTGTTAAGAGGAATTTGCTAGTTTTCATTGAGTGTTCCAATTAATTTAAGTGGTACTGTAGGTATTTCAAAATAACAAATATGGCAGGAGAAAAAAAAAAGAAATTTAAAGATTGTAAACATAGTGTGCAAGAGGAAAAGGCAAGGAGGGGGAAGTATCCTAAATTCTGGAAAGGGGAATTAAGATGATTACACTAGTTTACATGACTTTTGTTCATGAAATGAAACATATACGGTTACATTACTTTGGGTATCTACATCTAGGAAAATATATTAAAAAAATTCCAGCATGTCAGTTTTTTGAAATATTTATTAAGAGATTTTTTTCAGAAAACCACATCTAAATAAACAATACAGTTAAAAATGGGTCATTTTTGCTCTTTTTTTATAAATATTTTCATCTGTATCTCTCACAACAGACCAACAATAGTCACCTAGCATATTTTGGTCCCAAAAACCTTGATAATTTTGCTCAAATTATTTTAAATCTTGGTGAAATCGCTCACTATGTTCATCAAGAAATTACTCATACCACCAAGATTTTCGGGGAATAAATCTAAATGGGAATGCAAAAAATGAATTTTTAGTGATATATTTACACCCATACGCTAGTAATTTAGCAATAAATTTTCAACAATCTTTTTATAAATACTAACTTTTATACTAGGAGCAAGCAATTTCTACTGTTGCAGCCTGGAGCCAAGTAATTCCGCTTTTGACTTAGACAACTGCAAATCTCTTAAAAGATCGTTGAGTTCCGACTGAGTTATTAAATGTCAACTGTCCTCATCATCGACAAAGTTATCTGAGCTTGATTGTTCACTGTCACTATGCTCGTGCATTGCAATACTACTTGATGTATCTGTGTGAGTTTGGTCACTTCTGCCAGGTGATGTGGGAACTGGTAAATAAATCCTCTGAAGGAAGGACCGGCTTAGTCACTGATAGAACGTCTGCATATTTCATGCTATCTTTATTTTTTGAGTTAAAACCAAAAGTTTTTGTTAAACAAAAGTAACAATTGGTTACGTGGTTAGTTGGCTCTCTCTATATCATTGGTTTACCAAATTTCAGTGATTTATGTTTACCTAAATACCAGGAGCTGAGGACCAATCTACAATTAGTGCAAATCACATGAGGAAGCCAATTTTTATCTTGATCTGACACCGAAAATCCAAAATAATGTAAATAGGCTTCTTGCAATAATTTTGTTACAGAAAAACTACGATTTAACGGAAAAATTTTGCCACGAACATAACAAAATCGGTTTGGATGTAGTTTACACAGTCTAGATGACATATTTATATAAAAATAAGACTTTTGAATCACACAGTTGTTTACAAAATAAAACGATAAACGCATTTAAACAATTGCGGGTAGATAAAAAACAAAGACCTTCATATCTCAGAATTGTGACGTGCTACAAAAAATTTAAAAATATTTTTTTAACTACCGTCCATAGCCTACATAAATAATATGTTTCATTTCATGAACAACAAAAAAATTTTTTTTTTGTAAACTAGTGTTATTTACCTATACTGTCATTGCAAAATATTGGGAAGAGAGGGTAGAATTCCATTAGATGACTGTTTATCATTACTATAGAGTTTCAAATAGAGCTAGAAAATAATTAAATATTAAAGAGCTTCAACATTTTTTACTTTGTGTACTTTGTACAGGGAAGGGATTAAACATTTACAATTGCAGCTGAAAAAAAGGTGAGAAATGACAGAATTTTAAAGTAAGTTTTACACACTAGGAAAGAGCAGACAGTTCAGGTGAGGGGATTTTATATGATTTTTTATTATTATGGTTAGAATAGAGTAACAAATAGAACTAAATTTTTTAAATAATGAAGATGTGACTTTTAACTTTGTGAACTGGTGGAGGCATAAATGGGGAAAAGTAGAAATTCTATGAGGGGTAGGAAGTTTATTGGCTGATTAACCCTTTCAGTGCGGAATTTTTTGGGTTTTTTTTCTGCTAAGTCCATGACGCATTACAGTGAGCACAATACACGGCGTGAACGCCTAGGCGACTTTTGTCGACGCTTAATGTAGTTTACAGGACCCAACTCCTAGATGTCGAGATTAGTCGACTCCCACTCTCGGACCCTTATGTTGACTTTTGTCGACTCCTGCGCTAAAAGGGTTAATTATTTATCATTAATAAAAATTTAGAAAAAGGACTAAAAAAATAATAATGAAACCATTTTTTTAAAGATTTTAAATTTTGTGAGCTAGGAAAAAGGGAGTGGGCTAACAAAGACGAGGCAGTTTCGAATGGGGAGGATTTTAGATGGTTAATTATTTAATGCTACAACAAAGTAACACAGAGCAGAAAAATTAGAAAATCGTGAAGACTTTTAAATATTTTGAAAATTGTAAGCTTGGAGGGAAGGGGAAAAGCAAATTTTTTTGGGCAGGGGGAGTTTATTAGATAACTTATTACTTATTTATCTTAATAAATATTTGGAAATAGGACAAAAAATAAATAAATAACTGAATATCTAAATTAGACAGTTTATCTTCCAATGGCTTTTCTAAGTTAATATTGTCACACATGATTATTGCTTCTCCATTTAAAAATATTAGATTACATGCAAAACCTGGAATTTTTTTTTGGGGGGGGGGGGCAGGTGGGGGAAACATTCATTGCTAAAGGCTAAACTATTTGATGTACAGAATGATGCAGTCAATAGCAATTAAAAAATTCATTTACAAGACCTGTTTTGACTGAAAATATCATACACAATAAATATCAAACACATAAAAATATAAAACATTGTATTTTGAAAATAAATATTCAAAACTTGACAGCAAACAATTGTGTAGAAGGGGACAACTTTGAATCTTAATTGAAGGGGACAACTTTTTAATCTTAAATGATAACCCTCCTTTTTATTGCAGATTCGGATTCTATGGGAAAAAATACATAACTTTTGTATTTAACATTTTCTTCAGATAATCCTAGATGACACTATAATCGAGTAAAATGCAATGAGAATAATTTCTATTGAAAAGTCTGGAAATGATTCAATTACTCGAGAAATATACACCAGATTAAAAAACAAACAAATACATATTCAATATTTTGGAAAAAAAAGCAACTTTGATATCCCTAAATAGATTTTTCTAAAATATTGAACTCGTATTTTCCCATTTTTCAAGTCGATGTATATTTCTCGAGTTATTTGACCATTTCCGGACTTTTCAATGGAAAAGATTCTCACCGAATTTTACTCAATTACAGTGCCATCTATGATTTTCTGAAGAAAATGTTAAATACAAAAGTAACATATTTTTTACCATAGAATCCAAATCTGCAATAAAAAAAGGAGGTTAATTAAGATTTCAAAGTTGCCCTCTTTACCCAGGGAGCAGAGTTGGGGGTTACTTTAATATTCCTAAATAGATTTTTCTAAAATATTGTACTCGTATTTTTCCATTTTTCAACCGATTTATATTTCACGAGATATACGACTGTTTCCAGACTTTTCAATGGAAAGGATTGTCACTGCATTTTACTCGACTACAGCATCATCTACGATTTTCAGAAGAAAATGTTAAATACAAAAGTTATGTACTTTTTCCTGTAGAATCTGAATCTGCAATAAAAAAGGGGGGGTATTCATTTAAGAATTCACAGTTGACCCCCCCATCCCATCCAGGGGCAGAGTTGGGGACAACTTTGATATCCTTAAATATACTTTTCAAAAATATTGAACATATATTTTCTGTTTTTCAGTCCGAAGTATATTTCTCGAGTTATTTAACCATTTCCAAACTTTTCGGACACCCTGTATATACATGTAATTAAAATTTTATCTTTCTGTATACTAGATTAAAAGTTTTGTTAAGATTTGGCCATATTTGATTCTTTAGAGTGCTTTTTTATTAACTGACAGGACATGAATTTATTGTACATGATTGTCATAATACGTCATCGATTTCATACAAAATTCATTGGAATACACTATGTGCTTTTACGTCTACTGATTTTATGATGATCATGTTGTCATAATATATATGAATGCACTTTGCATGCAATCAGTGTTTGATAATGGCAACTGTGTTCTATTTATTGGTGTTGTGACAGTAAATGTAAAAAGCATCAGATGAAAGAAATTTTGCAAGTGCATGTGCAAGTAACTCTACCAATTGCTGGTCTCCAGACTGGAATTAAAACTGGTGTTTTTTATTTGTTTGTAAAAATTTTTAACATTTTAAAGGAATTGGGAACTTTTTTTATAAGATGTTTGTCATCAAGTTTTGTCAAATCCCATCTATAAAATTGATAACACCAGAATATAGATATTTATTATAATATAGATGTTATTATAAAAATTTGAGAAATAAAATTTAAACTTTTCTAAGTAGAAATTAACCACTGGGCAGAAACCCCACCCCCACCCCCAAACAGTGAATTCGAGCATTCTCATATCTGAGGATTCGTTAATACGGCTGATTCTGTGTCGCACATTAATGCTGTTTTGGAAGTTTGGATTACAATAAATATTAGTTATTTTGTCATTTTATAGTTATTTATTCTGGTTTGTTGAATTCTTTAGATTCACCGTTTAATGTTTGCTACATTGTATTGGATGATGTTGTGTTGGAAACTGTTTATAGTACGATCAATTTTCTGGAAATAACTTTATTGTCTGGCTCATTTAGCAACTATTTGATATTTAGATTTATAAAAAACGTTTCCATTGTTATAAATTAATAAAAACACCAGAATATAGCTATTATAGAAATTTTTTTAATGAATTTAAAATTTTTCTAAGTGGAAATGAATCCCTGCACAGAAAAAAACCCCAAACAATTAATTTGAGCATTACCATGTCTGAGTGAGGGACGGGGACTTGCAACTCATCAGTTAAGCAAAGATCAATATTGTCTAGCCATAAACAACAATTACAAAAAGTGGCAACTAAATTTCAAATATTTTTAGTTATGGAGATTTTGTAAATCATGAAAATAATTTAAAAGGAATTATATGTATAATCAAAACTTTTCAATGTTTTAAGCCAGCCGAATGTAGCTATTTAAAAAAAATTTTAATCTAATATTAAAAAAACGAAATTTAAACTTTTCAAAGTAAAAATAAACTACTTTAACCTATACTTCACCTAAATTTTATCAGTATTCTTATTACTCGAAGAATACTAAAAAATTAGTAGTGTCAATTATAGCCCATAGTCAATTCGATTTTTACATCCCCGCCCCCAAACAATTAACTTGAGCATTCCCATGTCTGTACGAATGACAGGAATTTACAGCTCATCAGTTAAGCAAAAACCAATATTGTCTATCAATAAACAAAAAAAAAAGAAACTCATATTGAAAAATATTTTTAGTTATGGAGATTTAGTAAATCATGCAAACCGTTTTAAAGAACTTTTATATATAATCAAAACTTTTCAATGTTTTAAGAAAGCCAAATATAGCTATTAAAAAATTTTGAAATAAAATATTCAAAAAATGAAATTTGATCTTTTCTAAGTGAAAATAAACCTTTAAAAAACCCTAATAAAAACTTGAGCTGTGCAGAAAACAAAACAAAACAAACAATTAATTTGAAGATTCCCATATCTGTGTATGAGGCTGATTCACAGTGTATCATTTAATCAAAAATCAATATCATCTAGCAATAGACAAAAAAAACATAACTCATTTTGAAATACTTTTAGTTCTGGCGATACATCATACAAATCATTTTCAAGAACTTTTACATATAAATTCATATTTAATACTTGGAAATTTTTTAAGAGAAATATATAAAATATGAATTTAGTCAATTATCAATGCAGGATTCTCTTTTATTTCGTGTTTGTCCCAGGGTTGGTGGCTCACGAAAAAATATTCCATCTTGTGCTGCGTTTGTAGCTTTGCCAACAGGTTATGGTGAAAAAGTTCCAGGCTGAGTATCGTTCCCAAATGGTTCAGTTGGTAGAACGTCAGTGCGCTAACCTGATGACCCGGGTTTGAGTCTCGGCTTGGCTACTTTTTCACTATGTTGGCTATACGCCTATTAAGCAATTAAAATTTGAATATTAATTTGAATACTTTTACATATAATCAAAATTTTTCAATGTTTTATTCCAGCCGAATGCAGATATTAAAAAAAAAATTGAAATATAATATTCAAAAAATGAAATTTCAACTTTTCCAAGTAAAAATAAACCCCTTAAAAAAAAATCTTAATAAAAACCTGAGAATTACTTTTAGGTTTAGGAAATTTAAAGTAGCAAAATACATATGACAAAAAAAAAAAAAAAAAAAAAAAAACCTACCAGAATATATTCGTTATAAAAATTTAAATATATGAACTTCAATTCTGTGTTTCAATTGTATTATGCAAAAAAGAAGTCATGCTACAAGCATAAGCGGTATTTCAGGATAAAAAAGCAGATCGTACCCGAAAACAGTTTTTCCATCTGGTAAAATTTTGCGAACATTATAAAAAGTGGTAGCAATTTCATTTCACTTTTAAACAATATAAAGTGAGGTAAATAAAAAAAAATACAAAATGAACACCCAATAACCAAGAATAAATAAAGATATAATGAAAATATATCTAATAATGTAATCTAAAACTTACCGAAACAGCATGTCTACATCAACATGAAGCACAGTAACAGAAATATGAATGAATCCCAAGGAGCATTACTTCGTATCTAGACCGGAAACACCCTATAAATGGCTCCTGCGGATGTGCTAGCTACGGAATTCAAACCATTCTTTCTACGGTGAAACGTTCATGGGTGAATAACTCACTGGAATAGAAGTGGGCAACCTGGAAAGCTTGACACATGTGCAGAAACGTCAAATTTGCAGTGAAAATTACGACTTTTTGCGTGCCGTTTTAATACATAAGATATTCTTATATTTTTATATCCTGTGTATAACATACATCTGTAAATTGCTGGTAGTTAAATATGCATTACCTGTTGCAATATACATAGATATAGTTAAATTTAAAAAGTGTATAAAAGCATTCTTAAAAGCATTTCATTTATCAATTAAACGGGTTAGTACAGGCAGTATGTGAAATTTCAGGAAACACTTTTTTTTTATTTTAGGAGAAAATTACTTGGTCTAAGAGCCTAAACAAAAGACAAGGTCTGCATTAAAAAATAAAATAAAATATTCCAAACGTGTATGTTAAGAATAAGGCATGAGAATAACTAAAATGTAAAAACTAAAAAGAATAAAAATTTCATAAAAGGTTGAATCCATATCAATTCAGGCAGGGGGGTTACCTTCATAAGTCTCAAAAGTTTTTGAATTGAACATATGTTAAAATTCAGGAAAAAGTAAAATACCTGTATATTTTTGTTTTGCCCAAAAAAATTCCTGGTGCGAGATACAGGCTGCCAAAGATGGCGTCCTGCGAACCATTTCTCACTTACGATTTTTGACAAAAACTTTAAAGTGCTCTATCTCTGGAACGGTTAAAGATAATTTCCTGCATTTTTTTATTTTAAAGGTAATATTATTCTGTTTAAAACTATATACTCTATTTTGAAATATGTGTTCAACTTTTCTTGCTGCAGCCTTCCAATTATTATTTTTTTTAAACAAAAAATTTTTTTTCAAAAATGCCAATCCCAAAAATTTTGATTTTTTTACTGTTCATCAATACCATTGAGTACTACATTTCCTATAAAGGAGAACTTCCACTTTTCAGTTTAACAAGTTTTAGAAACATTTAAAAAATTCTATACAGTTCCTGTAAAACTCTCTGAATTTTATCTAAATAAACGGTGATGTACCCAGTTCTTTCCATGGAACTGTATATTATTTTATTTATATTCAACAAACATCTCTAAGTTACTAAACATATTTTATATTCAAAATGCATAATCGATTACAAAACCCCCTTTAAGCAATTTACACCGATACAGAGTAATGCTTACCAATTATTTTGTGTGCCCCTGTTTATGATCTATACCATTTATACATACCACATAGTATGGAAAAATTCAGTTAAATGCATACCATACCTAACTGAAAGCGCACTTTCAGCAATTATCACTTATAGACAATACTTCAGATACAGTAATGTATCCGAAATCTTGTGTGTGTCCCTGTAAATGGACAATAAATGCTATGCATATCATATTATACAACAGGTATGTTGTTTTAAACCACATTAATGTGTATCAATTTCATTATATTTGAAATAGTGTAACATAATTAAAATATGCTGTAAACAGCTTTTTTTCGTAGACCATTGTTTATCTAACCGAATACTTTTATGTGACCCTGTAAATGAATGATAAATGCTTTACACTCCATATTCTGCAGAAAGCATGTTTTAGTGCACCCCAGAAATTCCTAAATTTCATTATGTTTCTTATAGTGTAACATAATTAAAATGCATCGCAAACTTTAGTTGTCTGTGATGTAGAGCGAGAGACCTGTTTGTTTCAAGAATGTGGTGACTGTCCTTTAAAGGGAAGACTCTTGTTACAGGCACTTGGTCTGGAAAACACAAAAGATTACACTTCTGAAGTTATATATGCAATATGGTAGGAAAATAAACTCATTAAGAAAATTGTTGCCATTGATACCTTCATTGATGAACTTGGGAAATGGACAGTGAAAGCAACAACACAACATCTGAAGAAATTACAACAACAACACATTGCAGAAATGAAGGTACGCGTAGGAGTTGAACGACTATGTTTTGTGCTTCACTGTGATTTTGCTGAGAACTGGTCCGTGATTCTGCCACAAGAAGTACAGGGATATCACTGGAGTAATGACCAAATTTCAATTTTTACAGGAGTCGTTCCATATTTTCAAAACCAGACCACAAGTGTTGCAGTTATAAGTGATGACAGAGGACATGACTCAGCATATGCACTGCTGGCAATACGCAAAATTTAACAACAGCTGCAATCACAGCCAGAAAAGATCATCATTATTTCTGATGTTGCCCCTAGTCACTTCAAAAATCGTTAGCAACTGCTTGAAGTGAATAAGTCAATTGTGTCAATGGAGTGGGTATACAGCGCTACTAGACATGGGAAGGTATCTTGTGATGGTTTAGGCAGCCTGCTGTGTGTGTGTGTGAAACACCATGCTATAAAACATAATCTTTCCAGGTCCAGTACAGCGAGAATTCCGAATGCTGGGGATTTTACGAGAGTGGTGAAGTCAAACACATCAACAACCCTCATCCTGTTATCCAAAGAGGAAGTTGAAGTATTCTGCCAGCAGAAAATAGAAGAAAGGTCTTACAAAAGTACCCCTATGAAAGAGGAATTCAGAAGACACATGTGTGGACTCACAATGATGGCCGAACCTATATTGCACGAACTTCAAACAGCAAGAAAGAATTTCATTTGCCCAATCAAGATCGTTGAAACGACAGGAGAATACTCAGATCCACAATTTACAAAAAGGGATGTTTGTGGTCTGTATATATGACTGTGACTGGTGATAGATATCAGTTGTGAGTTAAATGAAATCGCTGTTAACTTTATGTTCCCACACAGACCGGCTGCTGCATAGAGATTTCCAGTTGCAAAACAGCAACACCACCACCAGTGCTCACTTCCAATTCACAATGTTTTATAGATTGCGGATGCCCCAGTTCCTATTGGTTTAACAGGAAGGCATCACTCAATATCAAAGGAAGATACTGATGCAGTCCAACAAATTTTTAGTTCACTGAATTTCTAATTTCAGTTCTAAGCAAAGTACACAGGATGTAGTATGTTTTGGAACTTGCACATATATTTTGTAAGCTTTTATATGTTTTTGTAAGCTTTTTTTTTAAGTCGTCTGTTTCTTATATTTATTAAGAATTAAAAAGTCATGTCAAAGAAGACTAGATTTTGATTTCATGGGACCAATATGTGATTATGTCGTAACGGAAAGTAGTAAAATATATGGCAAAATTTTACATTGTTTCTAAAACCTGTCAAACTTAAAAGTGGAAGTTCTCCTTTACAGGGAATGTAGTACTCAATAGTATTGATAAACAGTAAAAAAATCAAAATTTTTGGAATTGGCATTTTTGAAAAAATAAAAAAAATTGTGTAAAAAAAATAATAATCGAAAGGCTGCAGCAAGAAAAGTTGAAAACATATTTCAAAATGAAGTATATAGTTTTAAACAGAATAATATTACCTTTAAAATAAAAAAGAATGCAGCAAATTATCTTTCACCGTTCCAGAGATAGAGCACTTTAAAATTTTTATCGAAAATTGCAAGTGGAAAATGGCACCTGGGACGCCATCTTTGGAGGCCTGTATCTCGGGCCAGGAATTTTTTGGGGCAAAACAAAAATATACAAGTATCTTGCTTTTCCCTAAATTTTAACATATATTCAATTCAAAAACTTTTGAGACTATGAAGGTAAGATTTTTTCTTTGCCTGCCTGAATTGACATGGACTATACCAAAAGTAAATAAAGTTTAAGTGTAATCAAATAAGTACAACAATAAAATAAGCATAGATATTTAAATACACAAATGCAAATTCATCCCTGATTAATTTGAATTTTCTGAAACATTGGTGTATACGTAGTTTGTGTCAATTGGCTTAATTTTGGAAAACTTTTCTTGCAAGTTAAACAAAAATGAACTTATGGTTCAAAAGTGAAAGACTAATAAAATGTTAATATGATCTTTTTAAATTATTGTTTAAATTATGTTTATGAGAAAAGCAACGATTATAAACTGAAAATTCAATTAATACAATGCTAAAAAGAAGAAACACGTGCATTTCTGTGGGAAAAAAAACTGCTCTTGAATTTCTTTGAAATTTTAACTCTCAATTTCATCGTTTACATCCAAATGCATATGGCACATTCAAGGTTTTTTTTTTTCAGATTTATTTAGTTGACTATATTTACAAAAACTTTAAAGATAAATAACTTCATCGAGCTTCTTCAAATTAAAATGATATTCAGAAAAGTTGAAGGTTACAAAATGAGTATAATGACTAAACAATGTTTGGAAATTTCACATGGAACAAGAATGGGAAAAGCTTACCTGGAAACAAGTCAGACTTGGCTATTTATTAGTGTTTTAAAGATCTTGATTACCTTTTGAAGAGCATCTAAAAAGAAGATGGAAAACCTGTAATGATAAATAATCATACTATGAATATATGATTTAAATAAGAAAAATTCAATTTCAAATACTCAAAAACATTGCTTACCAAAAACAAAAGGTACTTCTCCATTATCCTGTCAATCACTTTTCATAACAAAAAATTATTGCCAAAATATAGGATTTAACACCAAAAAAGCAGTCCCATTCACTTGACGTCAGAAGCATACGCATGCTGTTATATCATCGAGTGGTTTTTAATTAGATATTTACCTGGTTTACTGATTTAATAGTTATTTAATTAATTAAAATAACAATTGTGTGCTTAATCAGCGGTGCCATGATATTAAAAGAGAAAAAGCATAAAAAAATGCTGTGATGCATAGTTAAGTGCAATCTATCAGTTTCAACTGACATCACAAATATCACCAACCAAGAGTATAATTAAGACTAACAAAGTAAATAAATAAATATCCAAGATATTTTTTTCAGTTTTCTTTAATATATTGTAATATTTTTCTTATTTAAACTAACTGATAGTTAACACTTTGGTGAATGGGCCTTTTCCGAAATTCTTGCCTTTTATTTAGATATTTCAATGGCAACATTCTTAAATTTGTGTATTTGGCATTACAGTTTTCGATAGTTTCTTTTTATGAAAAGTGGTCGACAGGATAATGGAGAAGTACCAAACTACATAAAATTCTGAAATATCTCAAAATGAATACTATAAAAGACAAGGAATCTAACACTTCACCCTGTTTGAAAGAAAATGCTAGATTAATGTCTACACCAGTTGACGATAGTTTCCCAACAGACAAGAAATCGGGAAAACAAAGATTAAATTAAAGAAATACAAAGTTACAGAATGAAGTTTTTTTACACAATCCTTTGTAAAACAATATAAAAAAATAGAATACAAAGACAAATTTGATTAAGATCTTGAAGAAATATGCAATTTTTGAACAGTGTTGCTATCAAATAGACCAAATGAGACAATGTAACAAAAGTGACTAAGATTTTTTATTGTTGTTGTTGGATTTAACACCAGAATGGCAGTAGGGGTTATTTTGAACCCTGAGCACATTTGTCCGTTGATTACTTTGGTTTGGTGGAAGAGATTTTTTGACTTTTCCTAAATAGATAACAGGTATTTAAAAAAAAATCAGCATTCTAGTTATTGAAATATTGGACAATATTGAATATATAGATAAGAAATATTGATGACAAAAATATTAATCAGGAGTCTGTCCAGACTTTTTCCCACGGTCCTGTTTTTGTGAAATTGTGAACAGCTTTTTATATTTGTGAAAAATATAATCATAATTTTGTGAATTTGAAATGATTGTTATAATCAGGTTCTTGATCATATATTTTTAAGAAGATATACTGACGTAAAATACATATATTTTCTTCATATATGTAAAAGTGACAGGTCAGATTTTACTTTTAAATGATTAATTTGTGAAATGTTCGGTTAAAAGATGGAAAAAAATTGTGAAAAACATATTTTTAAGACAAATAATTTTGTCAAGGGAAAAGGTTTTAGGGAAAATAATTTTGTGAAGGGTCCTGTTTTGAAATGAAAAATTATGTGAAGAGTCCTTTAAAGGACCCAATTTTTTCCTAAACAGATCCCTGTTAATTTATAAATTGTGTTTTATTTTAGTTAGCATTAGTTTTAATTTGTGAAACTAATCATTTTGTATATCAAATTAATGAGTTATTTGAGTAGTTGTAGTATGATCCAATGGATCGCCCTGTAGACGTTACATTTACAGTACTTTAAAAAACCAATAAATTATCAAGTAATATTAAATATAAATTATGAAATACACGTAAATTACATATTTTTCCTGATGTGTGGTATTTAAAATTGTTTTATCATTGTTATTTCAGTAGTTTCATTAACGGGTAAAAAGGACCCCTTACAACCGTTCCAGGAGGTAAGATTTTTACGTTGTTCTAGCATTAAAGACATGAAATACAGAGATCCTAGAGATAATGAAGTTCATGCATTTTGTGATTCCTATACAACAGAGTAGCTGAATTTACAGATCTTTCTTTCTTTCACAGGTGTAAAGCATATATACATGCGATACAATAATCCTGTTTCTAACAAATTTCATGCATTCTGAGATTGAAAAATGGCAAGTTAACGACATAGTCCGAATAATCTTTAATAAAAACAATGGACTCCCTCCCCCTTTCCTGACATTATTTAATCTAATGTAATGTAAAATTTCAGGAATAAAAATAGTACTTATTTCTTAAATTTTTGATAAAATGCTGCAAAACTGCCATTCTCTCAAGTAATATAAAATATTGTAATGCAATCGTATTATCATTATTTACTATGGTAAAATTAGTTCAATCAATACTTTCAAACGAATCATGTTTCAAAACTAAAGCATCACTCTACTCACTAGATAAAAAGACAATTTTAAAGTACTACTTGATAATGGATGTAATTATCATGTGCAATTTAACACTGAGTTCAATTTATCATCTTTACATAAACTTATTCTGAAACAATGAAACACTTTCACTAATGTTTTAAAACTAGGTCCGTTTAATCAATAAATAGGTATTAAATATCAGTATATATATATATATATATATGTAAATTCTATTAAAAGTTTAAAACTTTTGAATGAGCACAAATACTTCATGTCTTAAGGAGGGAGTTAAACAAAACTAAAGAATTAACAAAACACAATGTAATTTATTCCTCAAACATGCCTATTCATATGGACATCGATTAAAAAAAAAAAAAAAAAAAAAAAAATCAATAGCCAAAGTACATGCACATGGAATTGATATTTTTAAATTACTACAAAAATCAGATTTAAAAAAAGATGAATATTACATTAAAACAGTAATAAGAAAAAACAACAAATAGATACACAATCAAATCATACCTATAAATAAGTTACCTTAAACCAAAATGCTGTTTAAATGAAGATTAATAATGCAAATACATTATAACTCACAACTTTCTCTTAATTATTAATATTTCTTTAATTTGTTGAGGATCAAAAGAGAAATAAAGTAAATGAGATAAAGAAATATTCTTTTAACAGGGAAAATGATAAAAATACCACGTAAAAGTTGCGATATAACATTAAGACTTAAAAATTATGTACCAGGCTTAGTAACACCATTTTACGATTAAATTACCGATAGACGCCATAATATCAGAAAACCTTTCGATTAAAGAACCAAGTTCGATTATTAATGTGCTGTGCTACCAACTATCCTATCAAAACATCAGATATGTTTGGTTCCAAAAAAAAAAAAAAATCAGAAATTTGTTTTTCATGTGATGCACATTGAGTTTTACTATCAATGTAGAAAGATTTACATACATGTCCGAAATATAGAATAGCACACTTTACGTATCCTTACTACTACAAAAAATAAAAATGGCGAAGTGAATGTTAATGTCGATTACCGATTCGATTCAGTATAAAATAACTTTTGTATACAGCTTTATTGAAATGTTCCAGTAACTTATATGTTTTGAAATCATATCAAAATACTAGATTAATTTGAAAAGAGGCTAATAGTACAAAAACAGGTAGATAAAACTCTGTTAGGAATACAGCTGGCACCATGAAACAACGCCAATCGAAAAAGAATTTTTAATCGAAATATTTCTAGATTCATCTCCTCATTTTGCCAAGTATAAAGAAGTAGTGAATGGTAAGTTCTGTTCATCAATCTAAATATTACGATATTAGTACTTAGGTATTGGTTGATATGGATACGAATAGATGAGATTTTCATTAATTATGAAGTATTATTATTAATACTTGATAATGCTTCGACCCAAAATTATGGTAATTTAAATAAAAATTAAAAATTGTTGCAAACAAGTTCAGATGATTTTCTTAAAACAATATTATTCTACTAATAAATTTAAAATGTTTACCTGTGTGCATGTTGTGTGTATAAATTTTTAGTTAATTTAAAGGTCCTTAATTTTTAATTAATTTATTACTCTAATAATATAACATACTATACTATAATTACATATTAAATCCAGCAAAGAATGATAAATGTCCTCCTTATTTTTAACTCAACATGAGTTGCATATTGCTTTCAGACCTTTTCCAAAAAGAGTAGTTTTTCCTCTAAAATAAAGTCATACTGGATCTTTCTTTCTGGCTGCCATATTTTATGTGTCAGCGTTTTTATGTTTGTGTTTTTTGTTTATACACAAAAGCTCTCTGTACTGTACCTAGTATTAGTAAAATGATATACCTGCCCCAACTTGTTATTCACATTGTACTATATACTGAAGGTTTTCTTTGTGCCCTTTTCAAAGTTACCAGTTACACTATAAATTTTTTAAAATAAAATTTCACTTTAAAGGATGATTTATTTAAAATCCTTTATATATGTCTTAGAGAACTTTTCTCTGAAAGTGTATTTCACGTGGCAGTAGGAAATAAAGTGACAGAAAAAACAAGAGGGAAAACAAAGTGTCAAGGAATTGATAAACATTGAATTTATTGATATATATGTGTTAAAAACTAACGCGGTAACAAATGTCTGATTTATATCATTTCCATAGGTGAATGTTTGCTTTATATATTTGTGAATGCTATTAGCAATTGTGTAAAAAAGTGAGAATATTTGCATATGAGAATGCTCGTATTCATCACTAATTGATTTTTGACATTCGTGAATGTAAATATTGAAAAGTGATGTGAATATTCGCATACAAGAAAACTCATGTTAATCAGCACTTGATGGTACATCTCTATTATCCTGTCGACAACTTCTCATAACGAAAAACTATCACCAAACTGTAACGCCAAATAAACAGGAGAACGTTGTCATTGGAATCTCAAAATAATTAAATTATAAGAATTTAAGGACACAATTGTTATTTTAATTAATGAAATAACTAATAAATCAGTAAAACATAATGAAAAATACATGCAAATGTCGAATTAAAAACCACTTGATGACATAACAAACATGCATAATGCTTCTGATATCAAGTAAATGGGACTGCATTTTTGGCATTTAATCTTACAAATTGGCAATAATTTTTTGTTATGAAAAGTGGTCGACGAGATATCGGACAAGTACCCACTTGATTTTTGACATTCATGAATGAAAATATGAATATTTTTCATTAATGTTAACTAGTATTCCCATAAGCAAATATTCACAGTGCTTTTCACTATTTGCATTTGTAGACATCGATGAGAAATATTCTTATTCATGTTTGCAAATGTCAAAAATCTAATAGTGATTAATACGAGCATTCTCGTACATGTATATTCTCACTTATTTACACTGAATGAGTAAAAAAGTCACACAGAGTGTGTGCAGAATGTATGCAAAAGTTTACATACACATCACATGATGTGACATGTTACATCACATGTACAAATATATGAACTAAAAATTTTTTTTTTATAGAATTCACTATTCACAATAAATTTTAAATAGGATGTTAAGGCACACAGTATTTTTTACAATTTTAAAATTGTCCTTGTATTGTGTATGGATTTTTTTACATTGACATGAAAAAAATTCTAATAAATCATCATCATTTTCATGTCAAAATGACCTGTGTGGATGACAATGAAAGTGAGTCAGATGAATGCAGTGTATGTGGATTAGAATCCATCGGGTATGGTGATATCCCATTTTAATCAAAACATGACACAACAGTTGATAATTGTAGTCTATTTTTTCTAAATGGTACTAAAATATGGATTAACTTTCTTTCATTTTGGATCAGTTTTGAGTTAAAGTGTGTCATAATTAGGTTGGCAAACATTGTTTTGTATAGTTTGGGTCAAGTTGACTTCAAATAGAATTTTCATTTTCAAGTCAGATTATACCCTGACACATGCAAGCCTCTAATGTGGATAAGAATAAAGGGATTCCACAATAACACAATGTTCAGAATAAATCCTGTAAAATAATTTTGTTTTTTTTTCTTTAAATTACTTTAATATGTAATATCATGAGAAGGGGTAACCAACTATACTCCCAAACACAGCTGAAACAGACATGCTATATTTCAGAATGTAGTTCACCTTACATAGGGTACCAGTGAGCAAAACCTTTGATTACAGAAAATTTCATAACATTATTGAGTTTCTAACAAAGTAATGCTTGTTGAACATTTTGTTACAATATCTTCATTATTGTTAGTATTATAAAAATAAATCTAGGTGAGGAATCTATTTTTCATTCATCTTAGAAATTGCAACCATATTTTCCTATACAAAATTGTTTGTTGTAGTGTTCTCTACTTCCCCTGAAAGTTTGTGCGTAGGCTTCCAGAACACCCTGTATAGCAGGTGAAGTATTCAAGTTTTTATTATACATATATAGAGCAAGATCTCTTTTCTCCCTATATACCTTTTTTTTCTCATTGTCAAAATAGCTACTCACATTTACTAATTATCTAATGAAAAGAGCTAAAAAACTGCTTTTGAAACTACAGTTGTTTTCTCTACTCATTGCATGATTAAGAACAAGAACAAAAAAATTTTGTGTCAAGCATAGATTATGAAATACTTTACAACACTTGTAGAATACTTTAACAAACCATCACTATTAAACCATGTGAAATCCAGATTTCAGCAATTACAGGTCATAGCCAGAAAAGTACTAGAATTCTTTTGTGCAGTCCTGTATATAATCTATATATTTATATAACTCTATGATACAATTTAGTTTAGTAAGAAAATACATAACACAGCTGAAAATTCAGCTTCAGCAGGTTCTACCAATAGACAGAAACATATTTGAATGCTTTTGTACAGTCCTGTATAGTACCTTACGATATTTATACATGCCACATTTTAAACAAAAGTTTAATTCATACAGAAACACACTGAAAACTACTAAAATCCCACTTCCAGAAATTATCATACATGGGCAGCCATCTATCCAATTCTTTGCGTTATATGATTTTTTTTTGTATTCAAGAAACATCTCTTAGCATACTAAGTATATTCCATGTTCTAACTTCAGAACTCTATTTAAAAAACCCTTTAAGCAATTTACGACAATACAGAGTAACATTGATGAATTCTTTTGTATTGCCCTGTGTATGATACATAATATTTATACATACCCCATTGTATAAAAACTTTAGTTAAGCATATACCTAACTGAAAGCGCACTTTCAGCATTTATCGCCTAAACACAATACTTCGATTACAGTAGTGTATTTGAAATCTTTTGCATGACCCTGTAAATGAATGACCAATGCTATGTACATCATATTATACAACATATATCTTGTCTTAAACCTCAGTAATGTTTATCAATTTCAAGATATTTGAAATACTGTAACATAATTAAAATATGCTGCAAACAGTTTTTCCGCATAGACTGTTATGTAAGCAAATACATTTATGTGGCCCTGTAAATGAGTGATAAATGCATTTTACACTCCATATTCTACAGAAAGCATGTTTCAGTGCACCTCAAAAATTGATATCAATGTCATTATGTTTGTAATAGAATAACATGTTTAAAATGCACCACAAATGATTTTTCTCCCATAGACCGTAATATAGCAGGATTCTTTTGAGTTTCCTTGTATACTAATTATAAGTGCTACCCATACAATATTCGATATTAAGCACCACGTAGTGCACTTCAGTGATGTATGTCAATTTCAATGTATTTGAAATAGTGTAACATCATTAAAAAGCACTGTAACCAATTTTTTCCTATAGACCATAATGTAACTGAATTCTTTTGCGTGTCTGTAAATGAACTAAAAATACTACACATCTCATTTTCAATACTGAGCATGTCATTGAAAACCTCAATAACATATATCAATTGCAAGGCAATCCAAATATATTTACGTGAGTTAGAGCACAGCCAAACAGATAGCCAAATTCATAAACACTTTTCAACTATGTTGGAAAATTTTAACAAAGATCTTGTTCTAAAAGTTTTGTAAATAATATCATTTTTTATTCTAAAATGTAATTTTTTTATTTATTAATAGTAATTTTTATCTAAATAGCTTTTTTATATTAAATTTTATCTTTGAAAATTAGTTTAGTGAAATACCTAGGGCTCAACAAATACGGTCGCCAGGTAGCGACTGACAACCAAAAATTTTTAACTCACAACTATAATCATTAGCACTGATTGATCTAATGATGATTCACCTGTACGGTTTGCTTAATACTGGTTTTAAGGTCAGTGTGTTTAGTTTTTCTTTGTTACTTCAGATACTGTAATTTCAGTTTTAAAGATTTGGATATTTATCTGATATTTGAATATGTATCCAATATTTGGTTACACATCCAATATTTTATAGATATATTGTGTCATCCGGACAGTTCTGTAGTTTTTTAAAGTGAAGCACAGTTTCATCTACTTAAGTTTTACTACTGCTGATAAGGAGTGATCTTGAATGATCCTGATTTGTAAATTCATTTTTTTATGATTATGCTGCATAATTCTTGCTTGTGGTTGTGGCATAATGTTTGTTTCAATGCAGTGCTAAGCATGGTGAATCAAAAAATTCATTTTTGTCATATTATGCTCTTTTATTTCAAGAAAGGTAAAAGACTACTCGTAAAATTTGTGCTTTATATGAACAAAGTGCTGTTTCAGATGACACAGTTCGAATGTGGTTTGAGAAGTTTAAATACGAAAAATTGCAGCTTCAAAAATGATGCTCTCTCTGGATGACAGTAAATTTTTGAAGGAGGACTTTTTAAAAGAAGCTATCAAATGTTCATACACTGTACTTTTTGGAATATTTATTCTGTATGAAAGCTCCTGAACTGTGTAACATGGACTTTCATCGAGAGATTTTTAAAGGGGTCCTCCTTTACCAATGATGGTTGTCCAAAGCTAGCAGAATCATCTTCAATGCTGAAACTTGTGCTTAAACTTCTCAAACCACTTTTGAACTGTCATATGAAACAGCACTTTGACCATATATAGCGCAAATTTTATCAGCATCAAATACACATTTTTTAACTTATTTCATGAGAAATTTTCACTATCGATATTTTTATTACCTTCATATCGCCATGGAGATAAATTTACAGCAAAACTAATGCTTGGTTATATTGCTTTTCCAGATTGACAATAGTTGAAGTTGTGTATGTTACTTTTGTATTTGTACACGTTTGCGATACATCAAAGAATCGTCACATCACGCCTTTCTGATCCGTCGGAAAAAAAATCACTCATGAGATAAAATTTTTGATGTTGATCTTCACGTACACGTCGAAATTTTTTTTGGGGGAGGGCACTTTCTCAGGATTTTTTGAATTTTCGAATTTGTTTACAAAGTGGGAGGGGGCGCTTAATTGGGAGGGACGGATTAAAGGTATTTTACGGTAGTCTGACTAGCATATTTTTGCCTTTCGTGAAATAAAAGAGCATAATATGACAAAAATGAACTTTTTGGTTCACCATTCTTAGCACTGCACTGAAACAAACATTATGCAACAAATCAACTGAGAATTAGGCAGCGTAAGCAGAAAAGACCAAATTTACATATCTGGGACATTCAAGGTTTCTCCTATTACCCTTAGCATGAAAACTTAAAAAACAACATTCTAAATGTCTTTTCCTTTACAAAACAAAAATGAATATGAACTAATTGAAAACAGACACAATTTGCTTTTAACACTCACAAAACACAAACTCTAGGATTTAATATCAAATATTTAAAAAAAAATTATGTTTCACACAACAAAATTCTTAATACAAAATACTTTGCTTTTATAAAAAACTTTTAACACAAATGTAAGTTTGTCTGCTTTTTCATTCCCTAATCTGTTGTGCAATTATAACTGAACTAAACCAAAACCAGAAAAGATTCTTTCTATTGAAACTGCAAATAACTATTTATCTAAATTAGACAATTTATCAATTGGTTCTTTCACTAAATATTGTCCCACATAATTATTGGTTCTACATTTAATAATTCACCTTCAATCTTGGAATTTATTTTGTTTTTATTTTACGTTGCTTTTTTTTTTTGGCAAAAAACATTTCTCAGAGTAAAGCATTTTTATCAACAGAATGACACAGTGAATAACAGCTAAAAAATTAATTTACACTTGTTTTGACAGAAAATATCAAAAATATGATAGTTTAGAAATATCAAATCTCATGATATTTTGAAAATAAATTTTGGTATACAGTATAACATCTTTAATCTAGAAAATTCTGCCAGACATTTTGGTATGTTTATTCTTTTTTTGTTTATATTTTCGATGAAAGATCATAGATGGTGCCATCACACGTACACGAATGAGTTTAAAAAAATGATTAATAAAAAAAAGATTAATTATTTAATTAACTACATTATTTTTCTAAATTAGAATTGTAAGAACTTTCTCAGTTAGACATGTAATTAATATAGATGTCTTTCTTTTTAATATTAAGTTGTGTAAATTCAGAATTCCTTTAAACTAAAATTTGATTTACTGACTTTGTAACATAATCTTAAGTTACAACAAATTATGCCAGAACAATGTGAAATCAGGTTTCACTTTTCTCAAACATTTTCAATTTATGTCAGAATTGAATATTTTAAAGTATTATTTATTTGATTTTTTCAAAATAAAAGTCTTGTTAAAACAGTCTGCTATGGTAACACTTAAATATACAATATGTAACGATGCAGCATCATTTAATTTACCAAAATTGTGCCTCGAGTTACTCCATGGTTACAAATATGGAAATAAACATCCAAGTAAATAATAAAAATAACATGCATAATTTTTTTAAAGTACATGAAAAATTAAATAATTGTGTTTTAAATAACTTCATGGACCGTGCATTTATAGAATATTTTTGTTTGTTTTGATAGAGCTGAAACATATGTCAGCAGTCTAATAAAACCTATTTTACTGTTTATAATCTTTTTATTTTACACCTTTTAGCAATTAAAAGAAATATACCGTAAAATCCCGTTAATCCGCCCCCCTAAACACGACGGAAAATCGTAAAATAAGCAGGGGGGGCGCTTACACGGTATTAAAACTGTAGTATATGATATTTATGGGTGGGGGGGGGGGGGAGAGCTGATCATCGCTAAGCATGCATTATTTTAATAAAGTAACAAAAGAAAAACATTTTGAAAAAAAAAATGATAGACAAAATAGAAAAACAGTATAACTTCACGATTAATGGTGATTTCAGATTATAGAAAATTCTGGATTTCAGAAGCTTTGAAACTGGAATGCATTTAGACAAATACCCTAATTTCCTGAAAATTTCACAAGATCTACAGGACTAATGTTCAGCCATAAGAGAAAAAATATTGAATCTATTGTAAAATATTTCAATTTTTAACTTTTGTATTTAATATAACACTTGATAAATAATTAAATCTGAAATAAAAAATTCATAATTCAGTACAAAACATTTGCAACATAAGTAAGAATAAATTCAGAAGATTTACATTACTTAATATAAAATTATAATTAAGTAAGTTAATTACTTAAATATTTGTTTAAATTAAATATAAAATCCTTGTACTAGTTTTTTTTTTTTTTTGTCTTATTTATAATTTAATATTACAAGATCAGCGAATCAGACAAAGATATGTGTGGCGCTATCTGTCGAAGTAAAAGCTTACTACGCAATTGGTTATCGGTTGAATCGAATATCGCTGTATGCGGAGAATGAATAGCTATAATGGATGAAGCATAGAGTGCGATGTTTGTAAACTAAATATGAGTTAAAAACTATTGTAAAGCATGAAATAAATGGATTTAAGGAATCAGTTGTTAATATAAAACAGAAATCAAAAGAATATTGGTAAGTTAAAAGTACTTTAACATTAATAATTACGTTTTTATAATAAGTTACGTTGATATGTACTGTTTATGAACTTTATACTCAAATTAAATAACTGTAAATAAAGATGACATATGAGTAAATGGTAATGAATGCTTGTGTTTAAAGAGTGTATTTGAGGCAGTAAGACCTAGATATGAAATAATGGTATGACTTTTCTTAACAAGATTTAATAAGTTACGCGGTCACACCATCTGTTGATTTTTAAGAAATATATTTGCAAATTTGCTCAAAAAAATTATGTTTATTGACATTTGCAAAGAATGTGAGTAGGAAAAAAATCTCAGATAATCCGCAGCCGCGTATAATCGGCATTACAAGAAAAATAAAGATTTTTAACGTATAATCCGCGGATTATAGGCAGGAAATTAGGGTAATAACACTAATATCTGTCATTAATATGGTAACAGAAAATAAAAGTAACTTAATAATTTAAAATAATTAAAAAACACTGAGAAATTGCAGTTGAAAATGTCCTGAAGTAATTTCGAGAACTAGTAACATTTTATGTGGTGTCGCCATCTGTTGTAAGTTAGGAAGATTAAAAAGCCGTTTTTTTTTTATCATAGTTTCGTATCTATAAATGCTAAATAAATAATACAAATCACAAAAATTGAGAACATATAGAACGAATTGGTAGTGTTGCCAGATTATAAAAACAAAAAACATTACTACCACAAATATAGCACAAAATATGCTACAAATTCGACTGTGTATCAACAGATCGATTTATCTGATCAACTCAATCGATATATTCTTTTTTGTGATTTGTTTTCATAATAATGTTAAATACAACAATAAATTCTTTAATAAAATAAATAGATACTCTTTTAATCAAAATATTTTCCACACAGCATCAAATACAGATTTTTTTAACTTATTTCATGAGAAATTTTCAATATCGATATTTTTATAACCTATCACCATGGAGCTAAATTTACAGCAAACTAATGTTTACTAGTCTACTATTGTTAAAGTAATAAAAATGTAATAATGATTGATTGAATAATATATTTAATTTTTTCAATTTAAAAGTAATTGAAATATTTTTCTACTTTATATGTAATTTATATCAGGGCAAAAACCTTTAACAGGTTGAAAGTTTGTGACGCAGCGCTTTACCTTGTGGCTGTAAGAATTTTAAATAGGGTTTTAAAAGTAATGATATCAAATTTTGAGTGATGATATGCTATGAATTAATATATATATATATTGTTTTTTCCTTCTGCTATATTGATATTCAGTGGTACGAATACAACTTTCTACATAAAAGTATATATAAACATTTTTTGCTGATGCTTTTTTCATTCACATATCTGATAAATTCAAAATATGGGTTTTAAAAGAAATGATATCAAATTTCAAGTGACGCCTTCATGTGACTTTAATGGGTCTGTTTTAAAAGTCAATTTAAATTATTTTTGTTTTGTCTCCTAATGTACATTTACACATGCTAACAATACTTTTAATTTTCCAATACACCATTAAATATATTGTTATGTATTATCACAGACTCTAACTGTAACGTTAACCATAACATCTTTATGTTTCCAGAATGGCAACAGGCTAGCGGCAGGCAGATGTAAACATTCACGCCGTGTCGCTACAAGATAGCAATGCACATGCTTTTATCTTTAATAAACCCTGTTAAGTTATATCATGAGTAATTATATGTATGTCTACTAATACGTAACAAATTGGCGACGAGGATGGATTTAAAGGGTTTAGCAAGCTACCTGCAAAATATTGATACTCACGCGTTAGGCTTAACAGTGACAACGTGGATTGGTTACAGAACTGAGTGAAATCTACATTCTGCAAACTTCTGATTTTTTTTTTCTCCAAAACATCGTTGTGAAAAATGGCTACTTTCGGCAGCTTAGAGCCTTTCGATGTATCGGAACCATCAACGTGGGACTCTTATCACGAAAGATTGGAATGCTTTTTAGAAGCGAACGATGTCAGCGACTCGACGAAGAAACGGGCCATATTTCTGAGTGTGTGCGGCGCGAAGATGTACGCGACAATCCGTTCTCTCGTATCCCCAGCAAGCCCTTCTTCTAAAACATACGACGAACTAATACAACTTGTCAAAACTCATTTCTCGCCAAAACCTTCAGAAATCTTCCAGCGATTTCTATTTTATAGAAGGAACCAATAATCGGGGGAAAGTATAAATGCATTCATCGCGGAATTACGAAAACTATCCGAACACTGCAATTTTGGCTCATCGTTGGATGTCATGCTCAGAGATAGGTTGGTGTGCGGGCTGCTAGACGAAGCTCTCCAACGACGCTTACTTGCCGAAGCATCGCTGACTTTTAATCAAGCACTAGATAAGGCCTTGGCAGCAGAGACTGCTAATTTTCATGTAAAGGAGATTCGGAGCTCCGGATCTGTCTCAGTGATGCCTCTCGACAAGAGACAAAATCGAAATCAAAAGCAATCTAAAACTCAATCACAGAGAGAAAATTCTGCTGGTTGTGGAGGCAACCATTCAAGATCACAGTGCAAATTTAAAGATGCTGAATGCCATGCCTGCAAAACGAAAGGCCATATACAAAGGGTCTGCCGGAACAAATCAAATTTTACTAGGAAAACAGTACATGAACAGAATTTAGAAAATAGCGATACTGATTCCTCTGAAACAGAAAGTTTAAACACCTTCCATTTGAAATATGTGTGTCTCAATAATATGGAAACACCAAACATGAGAACAACTGTCCTGATCAATGGTACACCATGTGTTATGGAAGTAGATTCGGGAGCCAAAATATCCATCATTGACAAAAGTACTTTTGACCAGTTATATCCTCACGAGGTTCCACTGTTGGAAAAGTCTCCTTTTATTGTTAAAGACTATAATAAACAACCAGTAGAAATTTTGGGTCGGTGCCAAGTAGATGTTAAATATGCTTCATTTGACCGGAAGCTTCCACTTCTGATTGCTAAGAAGAAACGTCAAGGACTTTTAGGTCTGAATTGGTTTGAACCATTAGGAATAAAGGTAACAGGCATCCATAGCATACAACAGTCTATCATTGATGATGTCTTAAGTGAATTCCCTGATGTTTTCAAGGAAGAATTGGGAAGCTTTACAGGTACTCCTATCAAGTTGCATTTAGATCCCACAGTCCGTCCAATCCAGCTGAAAGCTAGAAATGTACCATTTGCTCTAAGACCCAAGATTGAGAAGGAGTTGCAACGATTACAAGACCAGGGAGTTCTTGAACCAGTTAGTTACTCTGATTGGGCAACTCCTGTAGTTCCTGTCCTTAAATCTAATGGGGAAATTAGGCTCTGTGGTGACTATAAATGTACAGTCAACAAGGCTTTAGGCACTCATCCATATCCAGTGCCAGCAGTAAACCAAATACTCGCAGAATTAACAGGAGGCCAACATTTCGTAAAGCTTGACCTGTCCCAAACATACCTGCAATTAGTCGTGGATGAAGCTTCTGCCATGGTACAAACAATTGTGACACATCGTGGAGCATTCAAGTGCAATCGACTCCAATTCGGAATTTCCATAGCTCCTGGAATATTCCAACGGTTCATTGAGTCATTGGTCATAAACATACCAGGAGTGTTGCCATACTATGACGATGTCTTAATCAAGGGTTCAACACTAGACGAACTAGCCAAGCGACTTCGAGAAGTTCTTGACCGATTCTCCAAGGCTGGGTTACGCTTAAACAGAGAGAAATGTATCTTTGGAACCTCCAGCATTGAATTCTTAGGGTATGAAATCAATGAGAAAGGTATTAAACCCACAAAGGAGAAAGTGACAGCTATCCAAGAAGCCCCTATACCAACCAAGAGAGAAGAACTCCAAGCATTCTTGGGCCTACTGAACTTTTATCATGTGTTTCTACAAGATAAAGCAACAGTGGCAGAACCTCTTCATCGCTTGCTTGACAAGGGAGCAGTGTGGAAATGGAAGAAAAGTCACGAAGAAGCTTTTAATAAGGTAAAAAAACTCTTGTCAAGTGATTCCCTCCTTGTACATTTCGATGAAAAGAAACCAATCATCCTCACATGTGATGCTTCCCAGTATGGTGTTGGAGCTGTCCTGAGCCACGAATTGTCAGAGGGCGTAGAAGCTCCAGTGGCATACTCTTCAAGAACAATGAACCCAACTGAGCGCCGGTATGCCCAGATTGACAAAGAAGCCTTGGCCATTATACAGGGTGTTAGGAAGTTTCACAACTACCTCTATGGACAAAAATTCGAAATAAGAACTGATCACAAACCTTTACTAGGCCTTTTGGCCAGTGACAAACCCACAGCAACTATGCTGTCTCCTAGAATGCAACGATGGTCCCTAACCTTAAGCTCATATGACTACCATCTTGTATACCGACCTGGCAAATTAATTTCCAATGCAGATGGACTTAGTCGTCTATTCACCCGCAGATGACCCATCATGAAACATCTCCCAATGAAGTGTTACTCCTGGAGGCTTTGGACAAGCCCCCTATCTCAGCCAAAGATATTGCACAAATGACACTCCAAGACCCAATCTTAGCTCGAGTGCTCAACTGGGTTTTGAAGGGGTGGCCGGCTGAAAAGCCAGATGAAGAATACGCCCCTTATTTTCAACGACGATTGGAAATCTCAGCCCACAGAGGATGCCTCCTTTGGGGATGCAGAGTCATAATACCAAGGAAGGCACAAGAACGTCTACTGGCTACTCTCCACAATTCACATCAAGGCATTGTGCGAACGAAAGCTCTTGCAAGAAGTTACATGTGGTGGCCGAGGATGGACAGCCAAATCGAAGACACAGTAAATAGCTGCAATATTTGCCAACAGACACGACATGCTCCTCCTAAGACAGTGGGAACATGGGAGTGCATTAAAAAACCTTGGTCAAGACTCCACATCGATCATGCTGGTCCTTTTCAAGGATCGCTTTTCCTCATTGTTGTCGATGCATACTCAAAATGGCTAGAAGTTGTTAAAGTCTTGTCAACAGATTCAGTGTGTGCTATTGAAGCTCTGAGGAAGCTCTTCGGTACACATGGCATCCCTGACACTGTAGTGTCAGATAACGGACCTGGCTTCAAATCCTCAGAATTTGACGAGTTCCTTAAGAGAAATGGAATCTACCATTCTTTTACAGCTCCGAGACATCCTTCATCGAATGGGCAAGCAGAGCGGATGGTGCAGACAACAAAAGATGCACTTCGAAGAATTATTACTGGGAATTGGAATTCTAGACTTGCATCATTCATGCTACACCCAATGCTACTACAAATGTGTCTCCACCAGAGCTGCTTATGAACCGCCGTTTGAAAACCTGCCTGGACAGACTTCATCCTGATTTTACGGAGCCTAATCCCAAGAATCTGTCTAATCCAAGGTTCCGAATGTTTGCACCTCTAGACTCGGTGTATGCTCGAGGATTCCATCCTCACGACAAATGGGTACCAGCTACAGTCACAGAAGTAACTGACGCCACAATGTATGAGGTCTTAACGAATGAAGGTCTTGTGTGGAACAGACACATTAACCAATTAAGACGACGTCAAGGTAATCTTCAGCATGTGACAGACACTGGTAATTCCTCAGCATACCCATCCTGTGGTCCAACACCTTCACCGCTAATGTCAGGATCAGTAGAAGACAGCGAGGACACCGAGCCAGCAGGAGGCACCAAAGATCCGGGATTGACAACAAATGACACGGTTCCAAAGCCTGTGGATACAGATAGTTTAATTGGGATTGCACCTGCAGGAGATAGACAGATCCCTGATGTTACAAGTCCAACATTCCTCCCATCGAGACCAGTTAGAGCTAAACATCCACCAACCTGGCTAAAGGACTACGTTACATAGGGGGGAGGGATGTTATGTATTATCACAGACTCTAACTGTAATGTTAACCATAACATCTTTATGTTTCCAGAATGGCAACAGGCTAGCGGCAGGCAGATGTAAACATTCACGCCGTGTCTCTACAAGATAGCAATGCACATGCTTTTATCTTTAATAAACCCTGTTAAGTTATATCATGAGTAATTATATGTATGTCTACTAATACGTAACATATATCACTCTCACTGAGCATGTATATTATGCATTGAAATGTATTTATTTCAACAAATTGATTTATCTTTTGCGCCACACTGTCGAAAATCAAAAGAAAAATTTATGTAATGGCTTACTTTGCATCATACTATCCATTTGCATACATTTCACTTAGTTTGGCTACTACGATTGTGATTAATAACTGCGTATTTATTCATTCCTCTATGAAATTAACATTTGAGTTAAATATCATAAAATTCTGAGGATGTCAAGATTTTAGCTGTGCTGCTTTGACATGAAATTGATTTGACTATACCTATTGCTGGTTGATTTGACTATGTCCAGTACATGTAGACAAGTAATTTTTACGCCTGGATCTTCTAAGCCCCTTTGGGAAAATGAACTATAAAATGAAAGGAAGGACCCAGACATGACATTTACTATCGTACAGTTGGAACTAAAACAAGGATAAAATCATGGTCAGAAACAAGGACTTATTGTAAGAAAAATAATACACCTTTTAAAAGACTTATTTTCAAATTTCTAATACTTATTGAGGCCCAATTAAAATACCTAGTGATGAGGAGTCTGACAATGAAATCCCTAAAGCTAATTTAGTGGATATTAAAATACCTTCAAATTATAATGAAACTTATAATTCCCTTCAAAAAATGAATGGCTTAAAGCTATGGATGACGAGATACAAGCAGTGAGAGAAAAAAAAGGTCTGGACTTTAGTCCCTAAACCTACTAAAACTACCATCGTTAATAACTGATGGGTTTGTACTGTGAAACGTAACGAGAATAACAAAATCGCCAGATACAAAGCACGATTAGTTGCTCAAAGTTTTCATCAAAAAAAAAAGGAATAAATTACGACAAAGAGTTTAATTTAGTCGTAATTTTTTCAATCATTAGACTTCTCTTAACTGTTTTAGTTTACTTATGCAGCTGGTTACATTGTCAGCTTTATATTACAGCTGCATATTTATATGCTGAACTAAATAATGATAATTACATATATCAACCCCAAGGATTTACTATCCTGATGATGTATGTAAACTAAGTAAAGCCTATCTATGGTTTAAAGCAATCTGAAAGAAAATGGTTCTTTGAAATAAATTCAATTTTGAAAGAGTTAAATTTAAATGCTTAACCTGGTGTGATTGTGTATATGTTTTTTATGAAAATTTGGTTATCCTGCTTTACGTAGATAAGAGATTTTCTTGAAACTCTGTTTCTGTAGTTGGGGAATACGTTTTAGATAACAAAATTCCTTTTGGTATTGGTAGTGATGTTATTGGAATCTTTTCATATACTTCTGAAATGTAGTCAGATTCGTGTATACATAAGGTTTTATTTTCTTCCTCAAAGGTTACTCCTAAAAGTCTTTTAGTTTTTCCAAGGATTTCAAGATCAAATTTACTTTATAGCTTGATCTACGATGTAGATCAAGCTACGACGTAGATCAACCCATCAAAGATGTTGATCTTTGTATAAAGCTATAAATTTACTTTATAGCTTTATACGCATTGTCCTGTTTGGGAAAACCACTTAAGATATAAAACAGGCAATGGTATATAAAGTAAATTTGATCTTGTGGTGGTGTCTCACTTTGAGTGGCTATAAAGTAAATTTGATCTTGAAATCCTTGGAAAAACTAAAAGACTTTTAGGAGTAACCTTTGAGGGAGAAAATAAAACCTTATGTATACACGAATCTGACTACATTTCAGGAAGTATATGAAAAGATTCCAATAACATCACTACCAATACCAAAAGGAATTTTGTTATCTAAAACGGATTCCCCAACTACAGAAACAGAGTTTCAAGAAAATAATATAATACTGTACCATAGTTTAATCTAGCATACATTTCAAGCCACTCACATCTTGATATTAGCTTTGCAGTTAATATATTTACTCAGTTTCAGAAAAACCCTGCTATGGTTCACTGGAATTATTTATTTAAGTTACTGGGTTATGTTGAATCTATGCAACACTATAAACTCAACCTTTCAAACATAAAACCTTTCCTGTTACAGTCAGGGCCGTAGCTAGGGGGGTGCCAGGGGAGGCTTTGCACCCCCTGAAAAATTTTGAGCCCTCCTCCCCCCCCCCCTGGGAAAGTTGCCAAGGCCACCAAATGAAATTCTGTTTGAAAAATCCAAATGAAACTCTGTTCAAAAATTGAACTTAGTTTTGGGGGCTCTTTACAGTTTTGCATAAATACTAAATTGTAGTATATTTGTTTAAAAACTGCAAATAAGTGCTTCAATCCTACCTACACATACTCAGAATTAGCAACCTTTTGCTGATGCAAACATTGACTTTTGCATTAGTTATACACTGAAATTTTTCATTTTGGAGGGTTTTCCATTATTAGCATAAAACAAAGTTATTCTAATGAGCTATAGCCAATTTAAATACAAGTGGTTTTAGCTTTTGACTGGACACAAAAATAATTTTAAAATGCAAAATACACCCTTGATTTTTTAAATGTTTTTTATCATATAAAAACATAACTTTAGAATCCTTAAGGGCAGGAAATATTCAGAAAAAAATTAAAGGTTTGAACTCTTTTGAAACAGGTGAACTGTCAACTTTTTATTTACTTATTGACATTATCACTTATTATTTCACTAATATAATTATACACTGAAAATTTTCATTCTGCAGCCAGTGATGTAGTAGTAAAAAAACCAGAAGACATACGCTTTAGGCATAGGGTATACCCTTAAAAGTATATGCTATAGTGTTTTTGAGAAGAGGGTATACGTCTTAAAATAGTCCCGTAGGTAAATGTGTATCCACCGTATATCCTCCATTACATCCCTGTCTGCAGCCTTTACTTTTCTTAGCATCAAATAAAGTTATTATAAACAATTTAATAAGACTAGGGGGCTCTGCCCCCTACGAGCTACGCTCGCCAACCCCCGTTCTGACACCACAAACTGTAAAAACACTTTGATTTGATCAACCTTAAAACGATTGCGGAAGATTGAATTATAATTAAACGACCTGCTGTAATCGACTGCTCGCTGTAATATCTGCTATAATTGGGTTTCCATTCATTTTCCTTTGACCAAGGGATTTTAAAGCCGAATCAACTGCTGTCGAGACAGCTAACAACTGTTGATAAAATAAGGTTAATTAAACATTTGAAAATCAACTCGTGCAAAATGGTTAAGTAAGTAATGTCATTGCATCGAGAAATTTTATAACGATGCTATAGAAAATTGGGTATTACTCCATTATCCTGACTACTACTTTCCATAAAAAAAAAAGAACTGTTGCCAAAATATAGGATATAAAGCCAAAAGTGCATATCTGTGGCGTCGCATTCAATTGATACCAGATGTGTTACGCGTGGTAGTTATGTCATCGAGTGATCTTTAATTCATCGTTTATCTGTATTTTTAATTATATTTTACCAATTTATTAGTTATTTATTTGATTTAAACGTAATTATTAAACATAAAAATATAGCTTTTAATTGAAGGGAAATATTATTAATTACGCTGTTTTAAAATTTGCAATAATAGATAAAATATTTTGTCGAAATAAATTAATCTTACTCTACTTAATGCTTTGAAAACGCGGAATAATTTAATTATTTATCTTTTTAATATTCACGATCAAGTATATTTTTTATTCCGGTATTTTCTACATTTATTGCTTTTAACACATAATCATTTAATTATTATTTTAAAGTTTTAAATCTGTTTTTAATAGTCACGTGTTAATACATTTCTTAATTGAAAGGGAATATTATTACGTGCGCTATTTTACAAATTGGCAACGATTCAAATAATGGAATTTATGAAATATGAAATAAATCTTCATCAAAATAATGACAATTTTGAATAAAAAATTGAAATATAACCTCAAAAATTGAGTCAAATTGAAAAAATAATTGCAGTCTGCACACCCCAACCTTGTCAACTATATCCTTACAAATTATGGTTAAATTTCTGTGCATAGTTTTCGTTTCTATAAAACTTTTATAAGAAAATTATTTTGACCAACTTTAATATTAAATATCTCTTAAAATAATTCTTCGATTTAAAAACTGTCTCCTTCATCGTGTTTATTGAACATTTCTTTATAAAACTACCAATTTTTAAATTTTTATATGCAATAGTTTTCTGGATATTAGTCCAGAAAGACTTCAAGGCACAAAATCTTAATTGACAGCGGCGGCTGCGGCGGTGCCTACCATACGAATATGCACTAATTTACCTTTCAATATAATACTTTGATCATATATATCTGTGTTTGTGCGTGCATGTGTCGGAGAAAGAGAAATAGTATGAGCCCCCCCCCCCCTATTGTTTACTTCTAGCTACAACCCTGGTTACAGTGATCCAGATTTCTCATCTAATCGAGATGACCATATTTTGATGGAGGGGGGGGGTAGGAGGATTATTCTATTTTTAGATGCGGCTCCAATTATCTGGCGCACATTTAAATAAAAATGTGTAGCACTTTCTTCAATGGAATCTGAATATATAAATTTAACTGAAGGGGTTAAACACTTAGAGTGGGTAATCCATATTGTACAGGAATGCATAAATTCAAACATATTTCTAAATAAAGTACATTTTTCAGGTCATCTTCGGTGTAATAACCAAGCGGCAAGAGATTTTTCAAATTTGCCTATCGAAAACAACAGGACCAAACATATTATTGTTAGATATCATTTTCTAAGAAATTTAATTTATGAAAATGTATCCATACTCAAACATGTTAGGTCAAAAGAAAACTTTGCTGACATCTTAACTAAATCTCTCCCTAAAAGAAGTTTTACTTACTTTTGTAAAGAAGTGTTTTCAGATGGAATAGGTACAAAGACATTATAAATTCTTGCATTTATATATTAAAATTCACAATAAATATGTATAACTGGAATTTTTCAAAATGAACTGTGTTTTGTTTCAATATTCAGTGTTAACCTAGTGTTTAAACTTGCATATTGTATAAAGGTAGTTAATGTACTTGATATAATGTATTGTATAAGGGTATTTTTACTGTGATCTCAATCTTTGATATATTTTTTTTTCTTCTTTTGATAAGTGCACTTATCAACCCCTCCTTTTCTCCCTTTTTTTGGTTAATCAGTATTTTACATGTTATATTGTTTATAATGCATCCCAAGGTTGATGCTTGGTTAAAATAATTACTTGGTGTTTATTTAAGGTATTTCAAATGTATTAATGCACATATATTTTTATTTAAATGTTTCGGAAAAATAAGTGTATATATTAAAGTTGAGGTTAGATGCTTTTATTGTTGCAATTGTAATCATTTAATCCTTTGTAGTTTAAAAGTTTATTTAAAGTGATTGTAAACTATGTATGATCGTATCTACAGAAAGAGGGGGGGCAATGACAGGCAGGTATAACAGTTTTTCACAAGTTAAAATCTCTTCACTTAGTTTTAACTATCCTGACAATACTTTTCCCGAGTTGCGAGCAAAATCATTTGCATCCACATGTTGCCAGTTTTCTTTCCCTCATTTAGTCAGGCACTTTGTATTTTATGCAAGCAGCTGCATGCTGAGAGTTTTTCTTCTGACATTTTATTTTTGACATCTTGCTTTATTTAAAATTTTCAGCAAATGTGTGGCGCAACATAATAAACGAACTGATCATAATATATATTGTGGTGTTTAAAATGGCATGTATCTCGGCGGTGGTGATGACATTTTGCAAGCAGTTCTGTTTTATATTTTAGAAATCATATAGTTTTTCACCGTCTAATGTAGCATGTAACTATTAATCAAAATTATAAATATGTTTCTTATATTGTTTCAATATTCAATATTTTTTGTGTTTCAACAACAAAGACCTGGTGTGATTTTAAATAAAATTAAGAAACGCTAACGCTGTTTTGAACTGTTTAATTGACTGGTACAATGACTCATTCCACTGCGTATTACTCTACTCTGATCGTAGTTTAAAAGCTACCTCGTCGTCGTTTATCTTCCACGACTGACATAATTTAAAATATTTAAATTTTTCTGTGATGTTAAACAAATGTGTAGATAAAGTAAATTAATAATTACAATTAAGAAGACTCATTAAAAAACTTTTTTTTTATTTCAGATATAAAAGGAAAAGGAGGACTCTTTCATATTTGAAGATTACAAAATATTTTCATAGAAACAATGTATAGAAATATTTCATTGTAGATATGTCAGTAAAAAAGGTGAATGTGCCTGTGAAAAAGTAACTTTGAAGGAAATCATTTTACTTGAGGTAAATTTCTCTGACTTATCTTCACACCAAAACAGGTGAATATTTTTTTTTCTGTTCAAGTATATTCCAAGATTTTTTCAAACTGTAAATGCAACACTAAAAAACTAATACTTCATCCTGATACAAACAAAAAAACTGTTAGAAATATCTTATATTTCTGTAGCATGTCTCAAAAAAGTTCGAAAGCTGAGTGCCTTACAAAAGAACGTCTCTCTTCTGACAGTGGAGAAAAGCCTATTATTAGTGATGTTAGCTCTTTAAAATATTTTCAACATGATGATCTGCCAAATAATACAAAAGGAAAGGCATTCACGTGTGAAACATGTTCTAAAGTGTTTCCTAGGTATCATAAACTCAAGAATCATCTTCGAATTCATACAGGAGAAAAACCATTTACTTGTGAAGTGTGTTCCAAAGGATTTTCTTTAAAGGAACATCTAAAAACACATCATAAGACACATACAAGGGAGAAAACATTTATTTGTGATTTATGTTCAAAAGGATGTAGAGATAATTCTGATCTAAAGAGACACCTACGCACTCATACTGGGGAAAAACCATTTATTTGTGAAATATGTAATAGAGGATTCTCTCATAACTCAAATCTAAATGAACATTATCGCATTCATACTAAGGAAAAGCCATTTAGTTGTGAAGTGTGTTCCAGAGGATTTTCTCAAAAATCTCATCTAACTGATCATTTTCGCATTCATACTACGGAAAAGCCATTTAGTTGTGAAGTGTGTTCTAGAGTATATTCTCATAAACGAAATCTAAATGTACATCTCCGTACACATACAGGTGAAAAACCATTCTTTTGTCAGGTATGCTCGAAAAGATTTTCTGATAATTGTGTATTAAAGAGACATTTAAAAACTCATGCATGAGAAAAGAAATTTATTTGTGAATCAAGTTTAAATTTACATCTACCTACATACACAGGTGAAAAAACATTCCTTGTGAAGTATACTCGAAGGGATTTTGTGATAATAGTGCACTATGGAGACATTTAAAAACAAAACAAAAGTAATTTATTTCTCATTAAGTGGTTTTAAAAACGCCATTCTACTTTCATGTAGAGAGAATTACAACTTTTTGTTTGTAAAGCATGCTGTAAGATGCTTGATAGAAAAATCCTAAATGTATCTTTCTTTTCACAGACTATTTCTCAGTTCACACTGAAAAATCCGAAATTGAAAAGCAACTGTAAAAACTAATTGCAATGTTTTAAAAACTAATTTGATAAATAAAATTGTGCATGTTAATAATATAGAAATTTTTTTCTCTAAAGAGCAACATACAGCGTCTCGTAAAGACTTTTATTTTTTTCAAATGTTAGTTAAGGAGACCAAAAATGTTTGAAATGATGAAAGATTGTACTTTTTGTATTATATTAAGAATATTTGTATATTTATATTTAGAATATTTATTTTTATATTAAGAATATACAGCTGCTCCAGTTGAAAAAGTCCTAAGATTATGGTCATACATTTTGTAAATGCTTAGCCACAAACCAGCGATACCTGATTGGAATTCCTGTTTTCCGTATTTTCTGCAATTCTGAAAGATCTGCCATCGTTTTTCAAATCCAAATGCATAAGAACACAAAATCAAAACCCTAATATGCATACTTTATTTTTCTAACGACATCTATGGTTATAAATAAATATTTATATTTACAGTTTCAAAAATGTATTTTACGAATGTCGATTGCGTGCTTTTACGTTGTTGGTAGAGATCTGCAAATTCGCCAGACTTTTTTCTTCTCTGGGTACTTTACCAGATATCGTGTTGTGCAAGAAACAAATCTTGCAACTTTATCGTGTTTGTGTTTTAAAAGAGGGAGGTGGGTAGTGTTTAAAACTATTTAAAAATTTCGTAGGAACTTTTGGGCAGAATATAAAGTTAAATATAGCTAAATATCAGAAATAGTACCTTAGTTTGTTTGGATAGATTTCTGATTAAAAAATAAAATCGTACAAATTCGAGAGTGTATGCTGCCAAAGAAAGTGGAGACTCCATTTCTAGGTTCATTTGGATAGATTTTCATTTAAAAAGAGATAAATTTGAGGATGTGAGTTGCCGAATACAGTGGAATCTCCAACATTGCATTCGTTCAGAAAGAATTTCGTTTAAAAATATAAAATCAAAGCAGAGTGGAGCGTGCGTAGCACGCACGGTTTAACGCTGCCGAAGGCAGTGGGTACACCGAATGTAGGTTTGTTTGGATATTTTTTATTTAAGAATATAAATACTGCTTCAGCCAGTTCGAAATTGCTATTTATTTTTGTCGTTTTAGCACTGCATGGCACAATGATTTATTCATCATATTTGATGAACATAGAGTGGATGTTTTTTGAGGTTGATGGGCAGTGCAACTTTGCTTGAAAGTAAATTTGAAAAGATTGGGGGGAAAAAAGTGGCTGCTAAAAAGTAAGTTGCACCGAGAGAGGAGAAATTTGGGTCGAAATGTGAGGCAGGCTGTGACGTTGCAACGGAAGACCAGGAAAAAAGGGAGGGGATGACCTGATTCTTGCACAGCACTCGCAAAAACCGACACGTCAGCCTGCCCGCACTGACAATCGTGAGGGGGAGCCTGTAAAAGGGAGGATTAAGATATGGTGTAAGTAAATGGGTTAGTACACGTTGCTAATTAATATGCTTAAATGAAGATTAGTTAACTAACCCCTTGAAAACCTGCATAGTAATATGGAATTATCGTTAGTAATGACAAATGAGAAAGGGATCCTACCACTCAGAGTACCGGCACTAGATGAAATTGCCGACAAAAAAGGTGATAAAGATGTTCTTTGACAGACCCTGCCGTCTTTCTGGGTAAGGAAAATAAATTAATTTATGGGATCACAGACGCTGTATTGCTTTGTTGCATTCTTTACGACACTAGTTACTGGATCATCTCCCAGAAAAGCGTTTTGGATACTCCAAAATCGTCCACAGTAAATGGAAAGATGAAAAAGAAAAGTGACAGAAGAAAAAGTAAGAAAATACTAGCAAAAGTGGTAGAAATTGGATAAACAAAAAGATAAAAAGGAAGATATTTGATAGAAGAAAATGATGCAATTTGTGTCTTCTGCAAAGTTGTTTTCTGTGCGGGTAAAAACGAGGAACTTTGGGTTCGATGTTTAGAATGTGATATGTAACCCATAGCAACTGCGCTGATGCAGAGAGTGATTACTATATCTGTGATTTTTGCATATAAAATAATCTGCGGCTTAAGCAGGAATCTTTTTTTTTGTTTAACACATTAAAAACAAAACTAGGAACATAAAAAAAAAGACTGTGAGAGATAGTCGTTACGATTTCTCTAAATTTGACAAAAATATTTGTTTATTAAATATTTCATGCTCCTTCTGTATGTATTAAATGTCATCTACTATATATATAAAACACAAACGGAAAATTCGTTCCGTTCCTTGATAACTCGAGTTCCGCTGAATGGATTTTGATGGATTTTGCACTGTTCGATAGATAATTTTTCAGGGAAGGTTTTAGTATATAACACAACGTTTTATGTATATTAGTTATAGAATTATGATAGAAAGTTCTGTTATTTTGGCCGAAAAGGTTACCATTGCTAAGTTTTTGGCGATCATTACTGTTGCAGAAAGAAATGAAAAGGCTATACATGTCGAAAAATAAAAGAAAAACTGTTACTAATTTTATTTAAAAAAAAAGAAAGAGAAGGAAAAAAAAGAGTTTTAATGAGAGAATATTATAAAACGATAATATTTAATTTAAACATGATTGGGAATGTTCGTAATGCTTAAAAAATTATTCAAGGGGCAAGATTTCTATATTGAAACAATATTTGGCGATGTATCTTTAGTTTTTGGCGATTTTGATTTTACTTTTGACCCCAAACAATTTTATTTTAAGCCAAAAGGTGTCTTTTTTTGCTGCAGAAAGAATTGAAATGGCTATACATCTGGAAAAATAAAAGAAAAACTGTTACTAATTTTATTTTTTAAAAAAAGAAAGAAAAGAAAAAAAAAGAAAAACAGTTTTGATGAGAGAATTTAAGCCAAAAGGTGTTTTTTTTAAGTGTACGACTGCATTTTTGTAGTATTTTTTTTGCGGGGAGGGGGGGTACTTTTCGGTTAGTCGGGCGCCAGTGATATATATATATACATGCATATATATACACATATATCTACACAAATACATGTATATACGTACATATATCTACACAAATACATGTATATACATACATATATATACACTTATATGTATGAATATATACATATATCACTGGCGCCCGGATAACCGAAAAGTACCTTTTTTTTAATTCAAATGCAAACTATATGAAATTTCGTTCCGGCTGCTAATAACTCGAGTTCTGCTGAATGAATTTTCGTAGAACTTAAACTGTAAGATAATTTTTCAGGGAAGGTTTTATTGTATAACATATCGTTCTACGTAGCTTAGTTATAGAATTATTCTGTTAAGTTCGATAATCAGATTCGGAGTAAAAGTCAGTAATCGGATTAATCCGATTATGAAATATTAGCCTTTTTAAAAGATTTTGCCGAATGGATTTCGATGGAACCTACACTGTTAGATAATTTTCTAGGGAAAGTTTTATTACATAACATATCATTCTACGTTGCTTAGTTCTAGAATTATAGGGGGAAATTCGAAAATCGGGTGACCATTTTTTTAATAAAATATTAGCCTTTTCAATATTTGATTCCGATTATGAAAGAATAGCCTTCTGTACAAGTTCTACTGGACGGATTTTGATGATAATTGTATTGTTAGTTAGATGCTATTTCAGGAATGGTTTTAATGTACTACATATTGTTCTACGTTGCTTAGTCAAACAGTTATGTGTGAAGGTTATATAGTCAGGTGAACCCGATTCCGAAAGAGTACCTTTTTTGAAAGTTTTTACTGGGCGTATTTTTTGCGACTTGCATTGTTAAGTAGATAATTTATAAGGATGGTTTTAGTATATTTTATATCGTTCTATTAGTTTTAGAATTATGTGGAAAAGTTCTATAATCAGATGAACCCGATTATCAAAGATTAGCCTTTATAAAAAACTTCTACTGAATGGATTTTCTTAGTTAATTTGTTTGCATTATTAGTTCAATAATTTTTAGTGATGGTTTTAGTATATTGCATATAGTTTTATCATTCTTTAGCAAACCCTAACTGTAAATGACCAAATAAAAGAATTGGTCCTTACCAGCTAAAATTTTGACTGCACATTAGACAATATAATAGCAGAATGACGTCATTTTTCAGTAATGTGGAAGGATATTCCAGGTAAATATACAGATTGCTTTCAAATACAAGGTAAAATTAAACGATATATTTCGTTTGATTCAAGGTTCATTTGTAGAAACTGACCAGCGCAGCGGGCGTAGCTTGCTAGTTAATCAATAAAATTTATTAAAGAAAAGTTTTTCTCAGTTTTTGTTAGGGAAATTAGCTATTTTCTGTGTGATTCTTTTGGAAAAGTCCTAGGTAGCTGGTATTTAGACCACAATTTTAAAACTCAAATTTTACAATTTTTCTTTTTATAAACAGAAAACACTTTTTTTATTTACTTTTTTTCTAAGTGGATGTGAAACATATCAAGGTACTCAACAATGACTTTTCCCTCCAATAATTTTCAAAATTTTAGAATCTAGATTGAAATAAAAAGTGGTAGCCGGTATTTATACCATCTCCTTTATATTTTTCTCCTTTTCGTAGAAATGGGTTACATTTCTAATTATAATCAAATGTTAACTGATGATTACATTTTCTTGACTATAAAGCTGAGAAAACTCTGCTTAAAACATCAATTTGGAGTGCAGGAAAAAATTATACTTTTATTGAAAATCTTCTATTATTCGGAGTCTTAAATAAGAATATCTTGATGTAGCGGCGAATTGTGGGGGAAGAGTTCAAAAATTGCCCTAAGTGCTAAATTTTTTATGAGCTTCAAAACGTCGTTGTTTTAAATACTACAGTACTCTCTAAGGAAGGAGTGCAAAATTTTAAATTGCGCTGCGTTTACACTATATGGTCTTTCAGGTCTGTTGGGTCTTTCTGCTCCAAGAGTAGAAAAAATTGCGTTTACACTATGGCATAAGAATTTGGCGTAAGGAGAAGAAACTTATTTTTGCGCATGCGTGAGTTTTGCAGCTTGGATGGAGGGGGAGGGGTAGTGTTTGTTTGTTTACATTCGCAATGAAATGAACATGCAAATATTTTGTGGGTTAATGCCTGTGCTAATTTCTTTTTTACTTAAAAAACGGAAGGCAGATAATATAAAAGTGATTTTTTTTTTTAACGTGCTTCTTTCGTTATTATTATTAAAGGTTTGGGAAATACACAGGGGATATAGATACAAGAGATATTGTTGTATTGGGCTAAGAAAGGCTCAGTGAGCAGCCAATTTCATATTAAATATAGCCATATACAGTGCATGCAGAAGCCCTATTCCGTATCTGTACTGGCTCCCACAATTTCTGTGCACATTTTATTTTCCCTGGTAAAAATAAAAATATATGGAGATCAGTTTGTTGCAAAATAATACTGACAAAAGTAATTAAATAAGGTTTAATTTATTATACAAAATAAGAAAATTCCCATCAAGATTTAAATAAAAAATATGAACTAAAAGAAAAAATCATTCTAATCAGTATTAGCACTACCTTAGCATAGACATACATTTACAGAAATGTATGTCTACATGTAAATAAAATGTCTATTACATTACATGTAAATTTATAGAAATAAGGCATTTTATATGCACATGTGCCCACAATGGGAGCAAGGCAATTGCTGTTATCTGAATTTTCAAATTTTATAAACTAAAGTTTGTTTTTCTCTGATAATTTTCAAAAAAAGAAATAATAATAATGTCAAATAATTAATCACTAAGACAAAAATAAACTTTTCTTTCTTTTTTTTTGGCTGAAGGGCTCTGATCACCCTTTTCCTCAAAACAAAATTTAGTTTTGTTTTTCTTTCTAAATTTAAGTGTTCAAAAAGGATCTTAAATGGTGGGTTCAGCTCCCCCCCCCCCGATAAAAAATTAATTGAACATAAAGACAGTTCTTCATTTATAAAATGTCAATAGCAGCTTATTTTTGGTTTCTTAATTATAATATGTTTGAACTGCTTTTTAGTTTTATAAGTGATAATGCAGATTTTCTTTGATGCTAACAGAAAAATATACCATTTTCCTAACAATATTGAAAAAAAGAAAATGAAACCAAATGACATGACATTTAGTGGAATTCCATTTCTCATGGCTTGAAAATAAAGTTTCTACTTTATAGATAATGCACATTAATTTCAGAAGGGGAAGTTTCCTCTTCTGATGATAAAACATTATTTTTAAATGGAAACTTGCATTTTCATTCAGGAAAATTAAATCCTCAATGATTACATAAAAATGCCATTTTCTAGATGCTTTTAGTCATGACATCAATCCAGTGCCTGATGTACAGCAGGTCATTCGAGGCACAGGTCCAGGGCCCCCCAAATGCTACTGAAGATTTTTCAATGATTGGTCAAAATCTGGAAGTTTTCACGATAAAAACACAAAATTAATATGGAAAAACCTGTTTATTTTTTTCATTTAAAAATAACTACTTCACTTGCGCAACAACACTCGCTCGCTAATATTAATTCTATGGCAAATTTTTTTTATATATATCTTGCTTGCATTTCATTATTTAAAAAAAAAAAAATTCCATTGGATAGTTGAGGTCAATGAATGCAAAGGCCATTTTTTACTTTTTCGGTTTTGTTAACAGGTTTTTTTATTAAGATACTTTCACTTTCAGAACCGATTTTGAAAAATCGTTAGCAAGATAGAACACTAAAGATTGATTATGAAGCTGTTATAAAAACTTTTATTGCTAAAAAATCAAGAAGAAAATGTATAAAAAAAAGGTACTTCTCTATTATCCCGTCGACCACTTTTCATAACAAAAAACTATCGCCAACTCTAAGATTAAATGCCAAAAATGCAGTCCCATTTACTTGATGTCAGAAGCATTGTACGTGTTTGTTGTCATCAAGTGGTTTTTAATTTGACATTTGCATGTATTATTCATTATGTTTTACTGACTTATTAGTTATTTCATCAATTAAAATAACAATTGTGTCCGTAAATTCTTATATTTTATTTATTTTGATATTCCAATGACAACGTTCTTCCGTTTCTTTGGCGATAGTTTTTTATTATGAAAAGTGGTCGACGGTATAATAGAGAAGTACCCAAAAAAATTATTAAATATCACTAAATCATTTAAGTCAGTAGTGGTTATCTTAATAATTACCGCTATTAGTGATACATATTTTTTTTACTCAAAACCACTGTAAGCACTGGTGCAAGCCCTCCCCCCCCCCCTCCCTTTCCCAAAGCATCTGTGCCCAGGTACTCCCAAACTTGTAAATCGGTCCCTGTATCAGTCAGAAAGTTTTGTGTGAAAAGAGGGGAATTTCAGTGTTAAAATCAACTTCCAGAGCATTTGAAAAACTGACAAAATGCATAGAAAACCCCTTGTGTTAAAAAAAATTAATGTGATGTGTAAAAGCCAAAGTAAAGGAAAGCATGAGCAGCATAAAATGTTTACCATTCAAGACTTTATAATAGGATTCTACACAAAATTAATTAAATAAAAAGTTAAGAGCAATAGCAGTAAAGTAGTACATATTTCATTGCTATTGCTTTTTTTTTTCCCTCTGAAAATGCTGTGTTTTAAAACACATACATGCTAAATATATTATGATTGATTGTGATTTTCGTTACGGCAGTTTTTACGTGTCATGTATTGTTATCAACAAAATTGTTTATTTTATCAGTAACAATGGTTCAGAACCCCTCCCAGATGAGAATCCTGGTTGCGCCATTGGTATAAGGATCATACAAATAAACACTTTCCAACACTAACAGAATATTATTAATAAATTTTGTTTTTATGAAATACGATATCTAAATGAACAATTTAAAAGCACATAACTCAGTAAAAATCTATTTTCAACAATTGTTGTCTGTCCATATAGTCTGTAATGTATGCAAATTCTTTCATGCAGCACTGTATATAGAATTTATACACACCCAGGGCCAGTGCAACCCTGTGTGGGGCCCTGAAAAAGCAGTTAATGGGGCCCAACGTATACTGCAATACTGTATTAATGAAATTTATTTTTAAATTGTATATTTCATAGTATAATATAGGAAATGTAAAAAAAATAGTATAATTATTTATTAAATGTTAATTTGATTTAAGAATGAAATTAATTTAAAAAATACTAATCAAAATTAGTTAATTAAAATCATTGAACACATAAATTAAATAACAATTAATTTAAAAATAATATATTTAATAATTATGTTCTAAAATTTTCCTCTTTCATCCGAATACATATGTAGGGGCACTAGGAAACTTTATTCCTGGGCCCCAAGTTTATTCTCTGCACCTTAGCATATGTGTTTCAAAATATTGTCGCCCCCCCCTTTTTTTTTTCCTTCAGAGAACGTCCGTGTTTACAAGCTCAAAATATTCATCTTATGAATTAATTGTCATTACATTTTGTTATTACTGTTAAAGGAAATTATTATTTTTTACGATAAAATAAAACAATGTAAATCTAACAAATCACTAATTTATTAGTTTAATTCCTGAGGCTTTTAAGCATTTTAATTATTTAAGTAATTCTGCTTCCAGTGAAAAATACCGCTGACAAACATCCTTATTTCTTTTTGTTTAATTCATGGAACAAAAATATTAAATCTGGCTATTAATCTCATGAAGGTGTTTATTTAAGCAAATAGTAATCCGCTGAATTTTAAATTAATGTAGTCATTATTCTAGATATGGTTAACATATCACTTCATCATACATTTTTTAGGTGTGCTGTGCTGTTACAATCTTCTTTTTCATCCAGTTTTCTTGATAACGATTTTAAGCATATTGGTATTAGTTTTAATGCTAATAATGGCAGAAAAGTTTTAGGAAAACATGGCAATTCTTTATTGATTTAACAAACTAGCAATTGTACCCAAACATGCTTCAGCATATTATGGTGAAACTCCAATTGTATGCTGAAAATAATATCACTTTCACTACAAATAATAAAATACAGTGCTTGCATTAAAAGAGGTATTTATTGAATAATCTAATAAATAGACCGAAAAGGCCAATTTAGAATTATTCAAACATAATCTCTTACGTATCGCATTTCAACATTATGCACTCTTTTGTTTCCTGAACACTCCCAACCCTAATTAAGACACATACATTTGCAGTCATTCTGCCCATGATCAACTATTTGTTTCTAATTTGTGGCTCATTGTCAACTATTTGTTTTCAAGCTATCTTTCTTTTTAAGTATTTGATTTATAATTATATATATATATATATATATATATGTAAATGAGATAATAAACCGACTCTGGAATGAAGAAAACCCTTCATGTTTGAAGAATTAAAAAAAAATCTTTTTTTTTTTTTTAAAGACTAATTTAAAAATAATGGCTTTATAAAACAAACTTCTACTGATAATTCAAATTTATTTTTGACTTGAATGGATTCATAATGATATTAAATAAGTAACATATCATGAAACATTAAAAAGTGAAAATTTTTGATTTTTTAAAATTATGATATAGACTTTCTTTTAAAGAAATACTTTTAAAAATTGCATTTATTTTAATTCCAAATGTTTATTTAATTTTTTAAGAGAATTTTTAAAATATTGTTTTAATATTTTCCTTGTTTATTAAAAAGGTATTGTTATGAAGCATTATATACATATTAAAATAAAATAAAGACTTCAATAGTAAAATTTAAATAAACTCTCTTTGTAACTCTTTTTTTTTAATTAAAAAATGGTTTGAGGATTTTCTTATTTAATATACATTCTGTTATTTAAACAACACAAGTAGATACATGAAAAGATCATTTATAATAAAATTATAGTCAAATGATAACAGAAATTTTTTATTAAATTTCCTTTATTTGAAAATACAAGTTACAGAAATAAAACAAAATATTGCTCTATATAATAAATATTATCACATAACAAATTTATTACTGAATATAATGATATACTACATATCAGAAGTAAAATACATAGATAACAGTCTGGACGTTAATGATGATGGCACGATACAGGTATGTATTTTAATCTAATGGGAGAAACAAGTTATTAATAATTTTCAGTTATTATAATTTAAAAATGATAAATAATAACATCAAAGCCAAGCACTGGCATGCTTTTTTTTTTCTAAAAAGAAAGAAAAAAAATGGAAATTTCAATTTATTATTAAAATAAATACATAAATTAATCAGCGAGATGAAAATAAATGTTTCATTCAAACTGCTAAGAATATCCTTGGATTTGAAGATATCAGAAATACAAGTGGTTTTAACTCCAGTTCCAATAAAAAGAAAAAAAATATTACTATATTTTATTTATAGTGCAGTATAGCCCTGTATGTTATATGAAGATTTTTGTACACACCACATATTAAGCTAAAAGGCAACTTAAAACTCACTCGCAGCAATTACCAACCGTAAACGACAATGAATATTTTTCTTCGCGTAGCCCTGTATATGAACTTATTTATATTCCACAAACTTCTATTAGTCTACTAAATATAGTTCAACAGGAAAATGCGTAACAAAATTAAAAACTACCCTTAAGCAATTCACTCCCATAGTCTGTAATACTGACGGATTCCCTTGTGTAGCTCTGTATATGAACAAACGAGTTTATAAACACACAAGTACTATGAAAAAATTTAGTTAAACTTAAAAACGCACACCAAAGTTGAAAATGCACCTATCACACAGACTGTAAATATCACATATGTACTGTAACCGATATCTTTTGTGTGTCCCTATAAGTAAACGTAATGCACACCACAATTTCAAGAGAGCAACTTATAGTGCACCTCAGTAATGAATATAATTTTTATTATGTCTGAAATAGTAACTTAAAAAAAAAAAAAACACATTTCTTGTTATCAAATAAAGTTATTAAGAAGTGGGGTTACTGCACAATCTTTATTTTTTCCCCAGGCTGGGGGCATAAAACATAGGGCTGTATCTGAACAAGCAATTTTATAGGAAGCTACTACAGTATTATCTTTATTTTTTACAGAAAAAATGTGAAAATGCTACTTTCAAGGTTCCATATGTCTATAAAATGACATGTTTAAAGGAAATCCAATGTTAAATATCTTCTTTAAAAAAGAAAACTATTATTATTATTCTAGTATACATGAAAGATAACAAAACATTTAAAGCAATCTTTTGAGGAATAGGTATGGCTAATATGACACACAATGCAATAAATAAATAAAAAATCAGAATATTTATCCTCAGTGTTGAATTTAGACATTTTTCTCCGGGAGGGATTTCTGTGGCTCCGAGGGGACATTATAGAGTTCTGGAGGTGAAATTGTACTTTTTGACCATTAAAAGCATAAAATCTCAAATCTTTCAGGGGGGGGGGGGAGAAAGATTTGAGGGGCCATCCCTTGATTTCAACACTGCTTGCTCTCCCCTTCCCTGAATATTCAATTTAAAAAAATGTTAAACTTATATCGGAAAACATACAAAAACACATTTGCATTTATTATCTCAAAACATTCACTGCTGTAGTTTTGGGATGGTCAATAGCAACGCACACCTGACAATGTTTAAATTTCAGTTTTCAAAAATTGCATTTTTGTTAATCACTTGGAGTAAATAAAATAATTTGAGTAAAATAAATTATGAAGAAGAATAATCAAATTTCAGTTTTAAGAATTAATTTTGAGCTGCCTGTATTAAAGCAAAACAAATTAAATGTTTAATTGCTTTACATAATTTGTAAACTTATTTTTTCATGGATTTAGGGAGAAAGTAAATTAACAATTTAATTAATAAAGAGAATTATGAAAACAAACTAGTACATAACAATATAGTTAGTTGTTTTTTGAATTCTAGAATAAGAAAAAATAATTATTAATGCAAAGTGCATAAAATTTTCAATTATTAAATTCTTCATCTACAAAACACATGTACTTCGCTAGATTTTCTATAACAAAATTTGATTTAAAAACTAGATACTAATGAATATTTCATAATATTTATTTTTTTAAATATAACCTAATGATGTTCCATCAAATCTGTCAAAATATATTATCTTCAATATTTAGTTAAACTAACATAAATAATTACTCTCACTTCAAAGAACTGTAAGTAAACAAACCAAATTATAACCTTGATAATATTGTTAAAATACATTTTGGATCATTTCAACATTAATAAATTATTATATATGCAGCTTAATAATTATTAAGCATAGCAAATTATAACCTTCATAATATTGTTAAAATATATTTTGGATCATTTCAACATTAATAAATTATTATATATGCAGCTTAATAATTATTAAGCACAGCAAATTATAACATTGATAGCATCATAGATAATACATTTTAGATTATTTCAATATTAATAATATTAATTCAAATAAATTATATAAACAACTTATCTGATAAGTTACTTTAGTTTTTGTTGAATTTGATTTTTTTTTTTTTTAGTCTGAATGATACTTTCTGAAATATCAGATTCCTTGAAGGGAGGGGCGAGGGGTAACTGCTATCCTCTAGCATAACACTTATACATTTAGTGTTTACATAAAACACAAGTGCTTACGCAAGTTTATATAAAACATAACTTACACACTTGCATAAAACTACACAAATTAATTAACTACAAGTTGTGTTTTTAGATTGATCATTTAACAGCATTTTATAAATTAAAAAGCTAATAGCAAGTAAACCTTCAGTTAAAAAATTAAAGGAATTAAATTATGAAAATCAATTTTTGTATTGAGAATGGACATAGCTTTAACTCATTCTCTCTGATACAGATTGATTTTGTTGGAAAAATAACTTTATATGAAACAACATTAATAAATACACAACAATGTAATTTTGAGAAAATGACTTACTTACAAGCATCATACTTACAAATATTACTGAAGATTCATGCCTTCAAAAATAATCATGCAAAATGCCTGTTGAAAAGATTACCATTTATAAATGCGTAAGTGAGATCAACATGTAGTAATTGACAGGTATTCGCATAGATATTGAGAAAAGTAGTGTTCGATTAAAAGCAATCTGTAATTTAAAGAAAAGATTATAATAATCATAATAAACTGATAAAAACAACAAGTATTTTTACTTTTATGTTAGCCAGATACTAGTGATATATATATATATATATATATATATGTGTGTTAAAAGGGCACCAGTGATATATATACATGCATATCTATCACTGGTGCCCAGCTAACATAAAAGTACCAAACAACATAAACAATGTAAAATATATTTAAAAATCCTTCTTTATTATGTAACAAATTCAATATACATTGAAAAACTACATATAAGTCAATTACAGTCAATCATACAAGTTAATATACTTTATTGATGGACATTATATTTACCACAGTTCCTGCTTGACAAATTTGGAAGCAAAAATAGCACAAGTCCAAGGCCCGAATTCAAATTTCTTGCAGAAGATCACAAATGATAGTGACTTACTAAACTGTAAAACTACACATAAGTGATCTCCTGAGAGCAATAAAATATACATTTCCTGGCACCAGTAGATTCACCAGACAATCTCCCTTGCACCGTTCATAGATTTTGAAAGTTTTAAAACTTTTTCTGAAAAAAAATTATGAAGTTTTCCAACTCAAACCATTCTTTGTTGTGAAAGGGGGGGGGGGGGGTTACAAAAATTCATGTAATGTACTACAGATTAATTATTAAAGAAAATTTCAAAAAATAAACATGTAATAAAACTTTTAAAATAATAAGGAATGGTTTAATAATTAGCAATAATAAGTAAATGTAAAAACTGTTTACTTAAAAACATGTTTGTTACTTTTAACAAAAGTTAAATTTTATATTTGTGTATTTGTGTAGTTACCACATTAGATTGAGTTGTGTTTTTCTTTTTTTTTTTTTTTTTTTTTTTTTTTTTTTTTTTGTGGGCGAGAGGGCTAAGAAACTAAATACAATCTAAAATCTCTGCAATATTTTAGATATATATTAGGATGGATTCATTGAAAAAATTAACACACTTAAAACTGATGAATAACAATGCAAATCAATGATCAGTCAATTATATGACAGTAACAGAGAAAACTGAGAAGTTAATTAAAAATGAATTATATGGCTAAAAATTTATTGGTACCAGTTTTAAGATAAAGTTAAAAATTGCCAGTAACAATATTAAATAAATACCTGAAATAAATCAAAGTATTTCCTCACAAAAAAATACATTACTGTACATTATGCATTACGATCGTACTATTCTAATTTTTATTCATATACTGTCAATTTTTTTTTTTAAATTCATGCCTATGAAACAAGGTGAGTTTTGAAATAAGTAACGTAACTAACAATTAACAAATGGACTGGTAGCATAGTATATAAATACCGGAAGATAGTACTTAAAGAATTTATGAATACATAGCTTTATAAAGAGTTTGGTAATATAAAAAGTAACATAGCGAACAAATGAATTTTAGTAGCGTAGTACGTAAATACATGAAGATAGTAATTTACGAATACATAAAAGAAACTTCTACAGTTATGAAGCAATGTAGAGAAACATTAAAAATATCTGAAAAATATTACATACCTTTGGTTTGTAAATCCCTTTTTTATTTTAAATCTTCATCAAAATATTCATCTGTCGTCTGCTTCATCAAACTTCGTCCATTTTTTAAAATGGCGGAATAAACAATTATGAAGCACGCTGATTGGTTAGGTCTTATATTTTCACGCCTGAAACGCCAACGCTTAGACCACGCCACGCAGACCACAGAGACCTTCTTAAACCCTCTTATACCTGGACCTGACAGACCACGCAGACCTGATAGGCCTGATAAGCCATAGTGTAAACGCAGCATTAAAACATAGCGTATGCCACAGAACTTATATTCATACGTGAATAAGAATAACAGTGATTTTATAAATGTGACAAAAAAAAGCGAGTTTGTGTTTGAGAACATTAATAAAAACAATAAACAAACTGTTGCAAATGCCTTTCCCTTTTCTTTTCATCACATTTTTTAAGGTATTATTTTATAATGGAAGCTGCACAATCTGCTTCGAAATTCCGTTTCGTGGTCTGGATCTCTTGAATATAAAATTATTCCTGTTTTTTTCTTTCATTTTTTCCTTGAATTACATAGGATTGAACGTCAAATTTTCTCTCTTTCTCAACGAACAGCTCAAGTTTTAACTGCTATCACTTTGCACAGTGTCACCTGAATTTCTCTACACCCATTGCAATTAAACTACGGAGGGTGAGCTAAGATGATCGTAAGTGATGCGAAATTGAAAACTGTCGCTAACCAGATTGAGGTACGGGTTAGTAGGATGAGAGACAGGGTGAGCTCTGTTCACTGTAACATCGCCTATGACTCAATGAATGAACTGGGCATTGTAATAACACGCCCAAAGGAACAATGAGTCCTTCAGAATTAGAGCTATAGTGAAGAACGTTATCACACTGCAATACTAGTTAAAAGGCTGCTCAGATTTTTTTAGGATTGTCTTATATAGAAGCAGGATAACAAATATGCAGAGCATTCATGTAAAATATTTTTTAGTGGAAATGCAACTACTTCCTATTCAATATACTCATAGAGACAATTTTAAGCTTTGATGGCCCATCAGATTTCGGAATTATGTAACAAAGACTAACTAGATATAAGACTGTTTGTTTCTTTATATCAAAGATCAGGTGTAATGCATTAAAGAATGTTTTTAAGCTTATTAAAGAAACATATATTCAGTAGTTATGGGACGTTAGATGAAAGAGCCATTTAAAAAAAAGGTTTGAAATGGCAGAGATATGTCAGTTAGAGATCTACATGAACTTAAATGTCCAGGACAGTACAAAAATGTATTGCCTCTAAATAAAAGCTAAAAGATCGGAACGGTCAGTACAAAAACATTTATTGACCCAGCCCGGTATAAAAATTAAACTAGTTACAGCAAGATCCTGTATGTACAAAAATTTAATTGCCTGACAGATTTTTACAAGACACATGGATATTTCTGAAGCCACTTTATCGTACAAGAAAATCATTCATAAAACACACTTATGCACAGATTTTATTTTCAGATTATATTCAAAATTCATGGAATATCCAGGTAGCACAGAGATATCGGCCAATATCCACGGCAATATTGGCCAATATTTTGAATGTCTCTGAATGTCGAACGTCAAATTTACAACATCTGCCGATATTCACAGACATAACTTAAAATTAGTTTTAAAAAGAAAGCATTCAAAAGAGCTTTTTGCAATACTTATGACTTCACAGTACAGAAATAGTATTCTAAACAATAAAATTTAATAATTTTACAATTTTTAAAAAACTTGACTTTTTAATGCCTTATTTTTAATATTTGGTTACATTGGCCGATGTTGTAAAAATGATATTACTATTACAACATTCAGGGATATCTATCGACATTCGTAAAAAACAATATAATTTTTCGGACATTTCAAGATATTTGTCGACATTCAGCATATCTGACGAAATTTGTAATCTTGACGGAAGTGAACGGAAAGTTCTAAAGGACCACCCATTTGTGTAATTTTCGTCAATGTGCATTTGATGGAGGCGTCGGGCGTGAAATTTGCACAGAAAGAAAAAGCCAATATAATAATTTTCTGTAGGAATCTATAGTTATTTTTATATATAAGAAAAGCATGTGAAAATTTGTGCTTTATAAAAAAACTAAAGATGTTTTTATACTATTTTTATACTATGTATTTTATACTATTTTTAAAAATGTCTTTACAAGAAAAAAAAATCAATTTATGTAATTTTTAAATGGATGCTTTTTTATCTTTTTTAAAATGTTTCGAATTTCTGACTTTTATAAGAATTTTATTTTTTATTATTGTAAGAAAATTCGTTTTCGTTTCAAAAGTAGGTCACTGATTTTTTAATTAGACACAATAAATAATAAATATTTTATATAATGCATCTAATTAATTATTAATATTATTATTATATAAGAAGCTTTTAGGGCTAATTTATGTGGTGTTAACTTTTCTGTAGTGTATTTTTGAAAAAATGTACACATATTTCTGACTTAAAATTAATAAAATATATATATTTAATTTCTCACAAAGCAAAAGTCAAAGTAATGGGGTTGTTAAAACTTTCTTTATAGTTTTGTGCAAGAGGAACACATGATTTTTAACACAGCAAGCTTTAAAATTTCGTATTTCGTTTAAATTTCTAAGTTTTAATTTCTTACATGTTTTAAAATATTTTTTTTACAAAATTTCCAACAAACTCAGTAACAAAAAGTAATATTTAAATAAATCTTTGATAAAAGAACGTAAAAAAAATATGTCGATTGTGATTGAAAAATACGAGATAATACAATGATAGTTTTGTCATTTGTTAGACATTTCTTATTCCAGTAACAGAAAAATCTACTCCCACCAGCTTTTGTTAACAGCTCTTTATGACAAGTTTTTCCTGCGTTTATACCGATCATACTTATTAGTACTTTGGTTTGCTTTTGTCTTGTTACATTAACGAGACTAAACTTTCCTAAGCAGAGATCTCTCGTTTTAGAATGAGAGATTTCTGTCCACCACATCTGCGGTGCAAAAAACAGATTGTTATTTCGTAATGAAAAAATAAGTCATTTAATATCCAAAAATGTTATTCAGGAATGTTAGAAAAATATATCGCTCAATATCAAATGAGGATATTCAGCAATGACAGAAAAAAATATCACTTAATGTCAAAAAATGATATTCAGAGATGTTGGAAAATATTGGCCAACATTCACAGATGTCAAAAACAAATATTCACAAATATTATTTTAGGGGGGGGTCATTTAACGTTGGCCAATATCAAATTTTGATATTGGCCAATATCTTTGTGCTACCTGGGTACTGAATGAGGGAAGGAAGAATATAGTAGTACACACAGGTCAGGTTAATATTAGTTTTTATATGGGCTGAGTCGGATCCGGGCATAGCAATTTCGGTCTGTGACCTCTAGGAAGAATGAAGTCTAGGCTAGGCTAGACTCCTTCCTGGAAAAAGAAATCTGAACAGGCCTGACGCTGCAAAAAATGTAAGGTCCGGGTCCGACACAGCCCTGAATGAATGAAAAGCAGGCCTGGCACACGTCTCGTGAATAAAAATTGGCCAGTGCCCGTCCAGCAAACCAAGCCAGGTCCTTTTCTGTGGAGTTCTCTAATGTGTGTTTGCAGACCCTTTATTAGCCCGATCGCCCCCCTCCCCCTTTTTAGATTTTCCATTAGTATGCAGAGAAGTGCTCTTAAAGTAAAATCTTAATATTGAATTCGTTATTTCATACTTATTATATAAAAGTTAATAAAATAAATATTTTCTTTTAACTACAATATTTTTTTCTTCATAAGCTGTAACATATTTTTTGAAATCTTTTTTGCGTCGAACGACTCCGTCTTTTCAACGTGTGCACCTTATTATTATCTAGTGACATTACCTCAAAATATTAGATGGACATTATATTAATGTCTCTAAATAGATGACAGAGTAAACAGGGAGAATTGTAAAATCGTCTTTAACAAAACTAGCAAGTATTTACTTTTTTAAATACACGACTAACTTCTATTACCTTTTCTTCTCTTTTTTGTAAAAAAATATAAATTTTTATTTTATATTTAAATTTAGAACTTTGAACTTTGACTACCATGCCATTATCAATAATAAGATTTAACATTTTTTCTTGTACTTGGATTATTTTAATGTGATTGCATGCAATTATAGAATAACACCACTTTAATGCACAAAAATTTAACGCTTTTTAGGATTTTTTTAAAAGAAATAATGTGAAATATTTCGAAGCATTCATTTATACTAATTTATTATACACATGTTAAAGTAGGAAAATGTTTTTTAAGTTGATATATTAAAAAATAGGATCAAGTGGTGTGGTCATGATAACTCATTGTACTTTTGATCTAGAGCAAGTATTGTTGTTGCTTTTATTATGACTGACTACCCGCACAAGGGGTATAGTCCAAGAAGCAGGGTTGTACTTGTTTTAACCGGTAGTGGTTCTAACCATGGAAAAAACAAACTATGGTTTTAACCATCCTGGTCAAAATAGGTTTTGACCACACAGCCAAAACTAACTTTCACTGGGCAGAGAAATCTAAACTTGTTTTGTTAAAAGATAAATTTGACACAATATTTGGAAGAATTTGTCCTGCAAAAGTTTTATTTAATATTATACATTAATTTTCATTGCTAAATAATTTAATAGCAAAAAAAATTTAAATGATAAACAACATTTTCTTATAAGTACTGAAATATTTTAAATAATTGGATTAAATATATGATTTTATATGAAAAATAAAATAATATAAGTCCACACACACTATTCACAGTAAACAGAAAAAAATTTGTAAAATTTTATTTAAAATTCAAAAAATGATTACCTGCAAGAAGTTTTATGGTATTTTCTAAGTTTAAATGATTTTGTAGTTTATTCTGGATCAAACCAAATTTGGAAAACAATTTTTCCACTGATGAAGAGCTTGCACAGCAATTCATGAAAGCATAATAAAATTCATGAAATTCAAATCAATATTTTCGATGTTTGCCATTGCTGTTCACCAAATTTCAGGTTGTAATGTATTAGTTACACTTTTACAAAAATAAGATTTATGATTTACAAAATGAGAATGTTTTTTTTATGAAAGCCAACACACGAAGCAAAAATGTTTCATATATAATTCATGCAAACACTGTCTAATTAATTCACGTTTTCCATTATCAATTCATACACTTTTATGTTTAAGATTCGTCATATATAGGCTAATAAATGAGCTGGAGTGATTTTTCATCAAATCTGTGTAGTATTAAAGAATAATAAGCTACTTTATTTATAGCAGCTTTAACTACTCATCACAAACATCGGATGTTGTTGCATCTTCCTTCCGAAGTTTATTGAAAGCCGATGAAATGTGTTTCAATTGTCACGTACAAAACTTCTAACTTTACACCCATATTTTTTTTACCTCTTCCTTAGGCTCTATCGTCAAGTTTAAGCAGTATTTTGATGTTTTTTTAGATGCACCTTCACCAATACCTGACATAAAAAATTATTTTTGGCCAGTTGACACACAGTTAACAATAATGGGACAATAATGTATGCTATTTCAGCCGTCTAGCATGAGAGTTAATTTTTCCATTAAGCTCTTTTCACATTGAAGAGAGAGCTTCAGAAAAAACTTTTATTTAAAAGCTCATCTGTAATTGTGGCACAACTGGGTGGTTTTGAACCAGGCTGTAATTACTTTTCAACTTTTATTTAAAAGCTCATCTGTAATTGTAGCACAACTGGGTGGTTTAGAACCAGGCTGTAATTTAGTAATCATGCTTTGAAATCTTTCAGTTTCAGCAACATACATTGTATGGTGCAAGAGTAATAGAAATTTTCAATTCATAATTCTAATGAGTATTTTTGTTCTGTTGTTTTTACCAAAAGTTTTTCTATCATTGACTGCTTAACTTGGGCAGTTGCAGTTTCAGCAAAATTTGAACAATTTGTTCTTAAATATCAGAACCATTTTGTTCTTGATTTTTTAAACAAGCATGCTAGAATATGCGTATTCATAATACGCTCTTTAGTTAACTGGACACTTACATTTTTCTAGATTTTTTTCATCTTTATTACTTTTGTACTTACAAGAGGACTACATTGTTTACATTTCTGACATGGAATTTTGAATGAATTATCAAACACTTTTTTTTAACTTAGACTTATACATTTCTCCTTTGTTGATATTTATAACTTAAAATAAAAAAGTTATTAACAAAACATTTGAGAAATGTAAAAACCAACTACTTCCTTACTGCAATTTAAGGACAATTAGGTGAAATCAAAACAAAATTTCAGTTCAAGTTGTAGTAAACATTCCTTTTCTGGGTTTGCAATTACAGTTATAGTTATAGCAAAATAACTGAACACTGCAGTTAATTATACAATATTAATTAATTTTTAATTTAATAATAATTATTTATTGTTAATGTTTTATCATGTATTTATTTTATATAAGATTAATGTCCAAACAAACAAGCAGTTTCTATGCTTTATGTAAGCTAAGATTACTTTTTTATAGAGTTTCGACCACTTTTGAGTAGTTAAAACCAATTTTATTTTGACAGAGTTTTAGATGGTTAAAACCAGCTTTGATCACCATCCTGGTCAAAATCAGTTTTGACCTTCAACCCTGTCAAGAAGGGATTTGTCCTCCATAGCTGTCTTTCTAAGGGGACCTAACTCATACTTACACAAGGTTCGAAAAATACACTGCCTTAGAACAATGAAATACAAAGTGGTTTATCCAATTCAAAAGCTAGTCAAATATGCCGCAATTTTTAAAAATGTTATTTTTTTTGTGAAAATAGCATGGTTTCAAAATAAAATGTAAATATTCAAACAAAAAACTTTAATTTATTGTTTATTTATGGTTACACAGTAAAACAAGATATCATTATTTAAAAAAAATTTACGTATTTCACTAGAAAAATGAGTGGCAAGTTTTAAAAAGAATCAAGCTGATTGATTTGAAAAGTGGTGAAGCCACTGATTTTGAAAACGTTGTTTCAAGAAGAAAAATAATATTTAGCAAATGGTAACCAAGTTTTCGTTACTGTAATATGCTCACTTCTATAGCTCAAAAATTACTCTTTTGTTTATAATATTGATTTTTAACTAATAAAATATAATTTTCATGTGTATAAAGAGCTTTTTAGGCTGAAAAAAATTTAATTGTGAATCAGTCAAAGTGTTATTACGCCTTAAGCAGAAAAAAAAAGATATTGCAGATGTTAGTTTTCCACACAATTTTTTTTAATCACGCTAATTAAACATATGTTACCTAATATTCAATGTCTCATTGTGGTATATTTTACAATAAAAAGTTAAATAAAAATTTGATTTTTAGCTAGTTTTAACAAGGTTTTCAACAATGTTGGCATAGACATAATCATTGTTGTTTTTTGTTTTGATTTTTACAATCTAAGCAACAATGTTCTCAAAATAGCAAATATTTGGTGCTGTTTTAAGGATTTTGGCAAATTAAATTTGAAAAGGAAAATAAAATTATAAATATTTCCTTTACTATTTTTTTGTCTAAGTTTTCATAAAAGAAACAACACTTATTTTTTTCAATTAAGAAACGTTTAAATTGATTATATTTTATATTTAATTATAATAAACAGTTTGGCTATTTTTTGAATAACCATGCACCCTTTGAAGTCTCCTGTCAAGCCAGCTTATAAATTTTAATTTTCCCACTAATTGGGAAAAATAATGTTAACTAATTATTGTTATTAATTGTTATTAATGTTAACTTCAGGTATTAAAAGTAACTTTATATTAAAAGTTTCAAAATAAAAAAATAATTTTAAAAAGTTCCATTTTTTTTAAATATCTAATAACAATAAACAAACATAAAATGTTAAAAAAGGATAAATGAGTTAATATGAAAATTTTTTTGTCTCACAGTAAATTGAAAACAAACTGAGTAATAAGACAGCATACAGTGAAACATTATGTACAGCACTATACAGGCTCAAACAATTGATATTCGCTGTATATGGACAGATTGCTATTCTTTAGGCACTAGGATCTACATGATTTCATAAAAATTATGGAGTCCATCATATTTTCCTTCTAAAATGATATAAATAAATGTTTCTATTTAAATACTACGACCTTCTTTTAGTGTAGTCACTTTTTGAACTCTATAACAAAAATAAACAAGAAAATTAAATACAATTTACTGCTTTAATCGAATTTTAATTGTTCAAATTAAAATTAGAAGTTATAATACAAAAATAAATCTTAAATAAAAGGAATAAGAAATTTTAACTTTAAAATTGTTTTTGCTCTGCTATCTTGTCTTCTAAATTACTTGTAGCTAGATATTTAAAGGAGGTAAATGTTGTACATCAGACATCAGAAAAAAAGTAAGACAAAGTACTAGCACTAGATATGAACTGCTTCAAGTTCAGAACTTTCTTTTTCAGCTACACTTCTACCTCTTAAAAAGGAACACCCAGGGGAGAAAAAGCTTAAATAAATAAAAATAAATGTATTTGTTTTGTCTATATAAATATGGAGCAAAGTTTTTGAAACAACTCTCAGAGAATCACCTGGGAAGAGAAAGATTACATAAATAAAAATAAAAGTATTCATTTTGTCTATATAAATATGGAGCAAAGTTTTTGAAACAACGCTCAGAGAATCCCAAATTTTACTAACACAAGGATTTTCTTTTAAATGAGTTTTAACATGTATTTTACAGCCTTGAGCATATTTAGAGAAAAAACTAGAAAGAGTGCAGAGATTAATATTAAGGCTTATCTTATTAGAAAATGCTTTACAGCATATATTTTGGCACATTAATTTTATTTTTCATTTTTATGTGTACGAAGATGCAAATTTAGATTTCCTCTTTGAGAAAATCTTTTAGCACATACTTTACATGAAAATGGCTTTTCTCCAGTATGAGTGCGTATATGTACATTTAAGCTTATCTGATCCAGAAATGCCTTAGAGCATACTTCACAAATAAATGGCCTTTCTTTTGCATGAATTTTTAAATGTCTCTTTAGCTTATAATTATTAGCAAATCCTTTAGAGCATGCATCACAATGGAAAAGATTTTCATGTGTATGAATAACGACATGTTGATTTAGAGTTGACTGACGAGAAAATGCTTTAGAACATCCCAGGTAGCACAGCAATATCGGCCTATATCGGGAACAACGATTTCGCAATATCGACCAATATCGGTAAACACCGGACCGGCCGATATTGCATGGCTAGCTTTTTTTCCAATATCGGCCTATATCGGGACCCAATATTGACCGATATCGGTGAACGTCGGACCGGCCAATATCGATGAACGTCGGACCGGCCGATATCGGTGAACGTCAGACCGGCCAATATCGGTGAACCCTGGACCGACCGATATCGGTGAACGTCGGACCGACCGATATTGGCCAAAACTGGATTCAGCACTATAAAATGGCAAATCTTTCTTTTCTCATATAGGGAGATATTGATTACCTGTTTTAGCAAAATATTAGAAATCAATAACTCTTTACATTAGGAAAAAAAAGGTTTACCATTTTATATTGGTGAGTCCAGCTTTAAATTAGCTAATCCATGTATATATAAGCATCTGAAATGCCACATGGATTAACTGTTTTGTTAAAGGCCCCAGTTTTTATTATTATATCCATTAGATATAATTGTAATATTAAAGATTATGAATGAAAGAATACTAAAAAAGCATTTTATTAAATTTAATATTAATAAAATAATTTATTCAAAATTTTATAATAGCTACATTTTGATGTTTTTTCTTTTTTTTTCAGTTTCAGTGTTCTATGTGAAAACATTAAAATGTAAAAAAGATAATTAAATGTTACTTTTTTCATTAAAAATAAAAAATCATTATATCCATAATAATAATTTGAATTTGTGGAAGTGGTAAGATTAAAAATTGTAATATACAGCATTTTTTTTTTTTTTGCCATATTACCAATTTTTTATGTTTTTTTTCACATAATCGAAATATTTAACCATTATTAAATATTTAAGAAAAATAACATGTAGCTGTAGGTATTTATTCTTTTCTGCTCTTACCATAAATATAGATTTTCAGATTTATTTAATTGTATATATACAAACTTTGAAAAAAAAAAAATAATCTTCTGGCAAAATTTAGTTGAAAACAATTCGTTAAATTACTTATGCAAAAATCCACCTGTTGTATAACTTTTAAAATTGAATTACTTTATATTAAAAATTATCAAAAATCAATACAAAATTTATTAGTTTAAAATTTTTTCTTTGAAAAAAACAATTATATCTTATCTTTAGGACTCCCTTCATTCTGAATCAGAGACTCACGTATACAACTCGGGGATAAACACTCGGTTGGAATTCTATATTATTCATTGAATATCATTATATATTTTTAAAAAATTACTTCTTAATAGCAATTTTAAATAGAAAGTGCAATTGAAATGACCATTTAAACAATCAATAATATTTTACAAAGGCATTAAACAAAGTCAGGAAAGCTATTCTTTTCTCGAAGAGCTTAGCTTTCAAATATCACAATAATTTATGTATGTTTTACTAAAATTCCAATTTTAATTGAATTTTATGAATTGTTTCACAAAGCCTTTAAAATTAATTTTTAATGATTTTAAAGATTTGTAAATTTATTTCATAAATAGTATTCTATTAAAATATCTCAAACATGGAACACTAGTTTTAAAAGAAATAAATAAAACTTCCTAAAAATTGAGTCATTTGAGCCAGATGGTAAAGCAAGACACTTTGCCCTTACCTTATATGGCAACTTTCCCTCTGCAGTTCTTTTCTGGAGAATGAGTGGCGTTAGGTTTAAGGGAACACTTCACTGACACTAAAACATCCTGCTCGCTAATGTTAAACCCATGGGCAGGTTTTTTTTCTAATTTCTCGTTTAAATTTGTATATTTTTAAACATTTTTTTTTTTTTTGCATAAGATAGCTGAGGTCAATCTCAACTATCCAATGCAAAAATCAAATTTAAGCAGGAAATTAGAAAAGAACCTGCCCATAGCTTTAACAAGCTAGCAGGTGTTTTCGAATAATTGAACAGTCCCCATTAATGTCTTCTGATCCCTAAATGACCTGCTGTCCTGAATAAGATAAATAAAACGTGGAAAAAAAATATAGCCCATTGCGGCCGCTGCATTTATTTGAAATCACAACATATCAAATTAAACTTTTTTTTATTCACAAACTATCGCTATTTATATTATCATATTACAAGCAAATTTTCTCCAAGTCATCTATTTCTTGTTCCTATGTTCTCCTTCTTTTTCTTTGAAAACAGTTTCTATCCCAATTGGCATATCTCACAGGACTTTCTCAACGTGGCTGGAGATAACAGTTGTTTTTGCTTTATCAAACTTCATTTTCACACTCACTAGAAAAGTAGAATGAGCAAAAATCAAAATTTGTCCAAGTGAATTTTCTTCATGAAAATTAATAACTTATTACTACTTATACTATGCTTACTTATTCTCCTTTTTATTTACAAACTATGTAATGTAAATGATAATTTGAATTTAATAGTAAAAAAATATAACTTGAAAAAAAAAATTTTTCACCTGAAATATTTAACCAAACTTGTGTTAATATATTTTATCTTTTTGACTGTCTTCACTCTGAATCAGTCTGAACTTACTGATTCTAGATTTTTTTGCATAATATGAAGCCAATCTTCTGAACATACAATAATTATTTATAGAGATATAAAGAAATTATAGTGAATAAAAACAACAAAGTACCTAAAATTACTTAATTTGCAGCAAGACTTTTATAAAAATGAAATGGTTACCAATGAAACACAGGATAGTTCAAAATGCAATTATCAAAATTTGGTTTTCACCATGAAAACCAGAGTTAGGAGCATAATTTTTTTAAATTTTAATGTATGAATGATAATCAAAAGAGTTTTGTTTAGCTTTAGTGTGTTTATAGTATAAATGACACTTATTGTTATTAAGTGTGTGGGATAGGGGCACTACAACAACAAAGTACCTAAAATTAATTAATTTGCAGAAGTATTTTAAAAAATGAAATGTTTACCGATGAGCTACAGGATAATTCAGAATGTAACTATCAAAATTTGATTTTCACTATCTTAAAACCGCAGGCTAATCAAAACTAACATGCTATTTTTAGGAAAACGTAATTTAGCTAAGTAATGATTAGCTAAATAATTTAGTATATGTAAAAAAAAAGTTTGTTTCCACATCGATATTATTTTTGACGTAACTTCAATAAACTTACTTCATTTTCTTCTTTTTCGTCACAGAAGCGATACTCCTATTCTATCGATAGATTGTAGATCTGGTAAACGAAATTTTACGTGCTTGCAGAAGATCACTCATGGTAGTCGTTTATTACACAATAAAACTACACACTCGTGATCTTCAGAGAGCAATCAAACACAGGGATATCCACCAGACATTGATTTCTTCATCTGTTTCATTTTTCAGATTGAGATATTAGTTCTTGTCAGAAGTGACGTCAAAAATAATATTAATGTTCCCTAGAAAGTAGTTTTTACCAAAAGCAGAATATGGTTAAAAGTTAAAAGTGTGATGTATGTCACAGAACAATGGGCTTCTTTACAGAACATTTCAAATTCTCAATTTCAATGAAATTTATCATCCAGTCTTAGTAAAACAGTACAAAATTCATCAGTTGATCATCACAAAAGTGCAAAGTTTGTCAGCCTAACATCATAAAAAAAAAAAAAAAAAAAAAAAACCCTGCAAAATTCTTCAATCATTCATATAAAAAATAGCAAAATTCATCAATCAGCAGACTTATATAAAACCGAAAACTTTCTGTGCACATAAATATTGGGTCAAAAACTTTCTGCAAATCAATTTAATGTTTAATAAAATTAACAATTTATTAATTTTATCTTTTTGACTGTCTTCAGTCTGAATCTAAGTCTGAACTTACTGATTCAAGACTAATAAGTGATGAACAGTCTGTTGGGGAAAATATTATGTTCTAAAAAAAATAAAAATAAAATAAAATCAATAATTTTGAAATATCTTAAGTGATAAAAACTAAAAGTGTCTTCAAAGAAAAACAAAATCAACCAAAATCAGAAAAGTACAAAGAAGCTCTGATAGACATCAACCTCAGATATTTTATGTAAAAAAAAATTCCTTTCAAAATATTAAAATGCAAACAACAACTTTCTGAACAAAACTCCCTTGGTTTAACATTAGCTTGCAAGCATCATTCCATTATTAAATAATGCAAAGTTTAAATTTTAGGTAGGATTAAGATGCCTTTTTATGCTATAAATGTGGCATATTTATTTCATACAGAAATTAAATAGGATTTGAAAAGTTAAAATTTCTAAGTTATGCAGATTCATGATCACCATAAGTTTTCATACTTACCATATATGTACAGGCATGAAAGTAAATTATTGCAATATAACATGCAGAAATAAATATCTGTGAAAATTACACAATGTAATTGGGATATACGTAAAATAAATATGCAATAAAAGTTAAAATACATTAAAATTGAAACCACTACTGAAATTTCTGCACTATATTAGCATAGCTACTCAAACTGAAGTAAACTTTGCAGGAAAAAAACTCTAAAGCAAAATCAGAGATAATATCGCAAAATTTGCATGATGAGCATGCATTATAAGCACAAAATAGTTAAAAAATTATATATATTAGTTCAGCGCTTTTTTAAAAAAATGCTTTTTTTTTAAAACTATCTCTATTTCTTATTTTAGTACCCCCCAACCTTCATTTTGCATTTGAAAGAATATTCGCTGAAACTGGGAACAATAGAAAAAAATTGAGCACACATATTAATTATTTTGTTATGCATTTTAAAATCAGTTTTTAAACTTATATTATTAGTTTTATATTTTAAATGTTGCATATGTTACAAGGAAAATCTAAAAGCACAGAATTTGTACACCATTACAATTTTATCTATCCCCCCCCCCCCCTTCTCTAAATTTTCAGGGCATTATTATTTTTGTTTTTTTTTATCCTTTTAATCAGTCTCCGAAACAGCCAAAGTGACATTAAAAAAAACAAAAAAAAAAACGATTTCAGTAAAAAAAACTAAGAACTTTCATGCTTGTATATTACATAGGACGACATTAGGATCAACAAAAATCTTTAAAAAGGTATCTCTAAACAAATTGTACCATAAAAAAAATCTAATATTTACAATGTTTCAATTTGACCATTCTAAAAAGTGAAGATTTCTCGAATCTCTCACTACAAATATAGTTTTTTTCTTTTAACACTTTTCCAGTATCAGAAGGATAGTTATCGTAATATATACTATTCTAAACAATTCTACAATATTATACCTGCCAAATTTCTGTTTTTTTTTTTTTTTTTTTTTTTTTCAGTCAAATAAACATACTTTGGACTTGGACCAGTCATTTTCATTTTTAAGACAATCAGAATAAAAAAATCACAAGACATGCATACTTATGATAGAGTATCTTAAGTAGATGGAATCAAAATTAGATGACATGAAGACCACAGTAGGATTAGATTCTGAAGACTCAACGACACTTTTTGTCTACAAGAGGTTGGCAGATGACAAAGACCATGGTACAATTAAGATTCTGAAAAAAAAAAAAAAAAAAAAAAAAAAAGGGTAAATGGTTAAATATCAACAGAAAAATTTTAAACGTATGTTTAGGATGAAATATTATGAATACTACATGTTAAAGAATTATTTATATTGCAAAAACTAGATTTTATTTTCCACAATTTCCCCCCCCCCCCCCCTTAAAAGACGAATAAACACAAAACATTTATGAAGTATTTTATAATGTAAGACAAAATTATAAAATGGGTTGTTTTGTTTTTATTTGATTTAATTTATTAAGTAATAATTATTACTACTTTACAAAAACTTTATTAAACTATAATCCTTATTTAAAATGTTTGACTTGTAAGTAATGGGAAGGTGTTGGCAGCTGTGTTTGTAGCTTTTGTAAAAAAAACCTCATATGAAGTAAAGAATTTGGATATCATATATATTACTTTAACATATGTATGCGATGAAGGAATGTTACATTTTACAAGAATAAAAGAGAAAGTTGGAAGATTGAATGTTGATTTTTAAAATAAAAAGAAAATTAATCCGCATGTATATTTCAGAAATAATTTTTTAAATGTAGAAAGTATGTTTTATTATTTAAAAAGGCATCTGAAGAACAGCAATTTATTTATCTTAAACTTTAAAATGCAATTTTAAAACATAAATGATAATATGAAAGATCAGACACAGAAAATCGTGAATCAAACAAAATCTGTAAATATTATTAAACCGAGAAATGTAAAATATTTTTGAAAATACATTTCACTGTGATTGCCTTGAAAAATGGTTTTAGAAAGAAATTTAAAAGTAAATATATAAGCTGCATCCTACACAAAGACACAAAATATTTGCGATAGAAAATACCCATTTCAATAGCATACCTATACGCATTCTAGATATATGGTAAAATTTAAAAAATCGTTCATTAGAATCAAGACAATCAATAAAAAAATAATAATAACAAAAACATTAAACGATGTATACCAATTAGGGTTACGCTTAAACAGATTTAAAAAAAATATGTTTAAAATAAAACTATTTCATAAAATGCATAAAATTATGTCTTCAAATGTTCAAAAAACAGTACAGATTATAAGTAATGGGAATACATACCGATTAGAGAGTAAAAACAGAAGATGTTTATAATTTTCACACAGAACGAACGCGCATTCGCGGCCATGTTTTAATCACAAGACTGAAGGAAAAGGAAAAAGGATGCTTGTCTCTGATTGGTTGAATATCATGCACTTCCCAGTCGTCGATCTTGGTCGATCTTGATCAATGTCGGCCGATATTCGCCAGTATGAGTTTTTCCCCATAGGTTTACAGAACTTAAAGTGTTGTTAAAATTGTTTTCTGTCTTCTACCTTGCTAAAAAAGAACTATATATAAGTTAAAAATTTAAATGTCGAACATTAGAGAAATGATAATATTACAGATTCAACATCGGCCAACATTGATCAATATCGGCCAATATCGGTAAAACTTGACCGGTCTTCCCCGATGCACGCCAAGATTGCCCAATATTGGGCAATATCGGGCCGATACTGCTGTGCTACCTGGGATACTTCACAAATGAATTTTCTTTCACCTGTGTGAGCGCGTAGATGCTCATTTAGACTTGACTTATCAGTAAATGCTTTAAAGCACAGTTCACAAATAAATGCTTTTTCTCCTGTGTGAGTGCGAAAATGTTTATCCAGATAGTACTTTCGAGAAAAATTTTTAGAACACATTTCACAACTAAATGGCTTTTCTCCTGTATGAGTTCGAAGATGCTCTTTCAGTCTTCCTTCTTGAGTAAATGTTTTCGAACATACTCCACATGCAAATGGCTTTTCCCCAGTATGGATGAGGAGATGTCTTTCTAGACTGTCCTTCCGAGAAAATCTTTTAGAGCATTCTTGACAAATAAATGCCTTTTCTTGAATCTGATTTGGCATATCATTCATCACGTGGAAAATAATTTAATAAACAAACAATTGTAAAAAGATTATTTTGATTACGAGAGGAAAATTTTAAGGAAAATGTATACTATAGAGAATTTGTATACTTCTTTAAAAAAAATCTTTTGAATTCTTCACTGATGAAAAAGGCACTTGTCTTGTTTGGCTTTTATATCTGAAATTTAAAAAATGCTCTATTAATCAATTTTAAAGTATGAACTGTCAGTTTTTATTTACATAATCCATAAACTCGTAATCAGATGGCAGAAAGATAAATTGAACTCCCTCCTGGTCAAACTTTCTTTGCATAAAAAGCACTTTGAATTGGTATGTTGAATGTCTTACATGCATACAAATATAAAAAAGTACTAATAAGAACCCTCTCATACTATCTGGCCCTGTGACCACAAATATTTTTTAAGTGCACATTTAACACAACTGAAAATCCCCACAGATTACTTACTGCATCATTTGATATGTAGTAAATAATCTTTTAGGTTCAATTGGCGACATGTCAAAAATACGAAGCTTTAAAAGTTGAAAAGAAACAGTACACCTTTGGTTCTGTACTTGTTTCTATATCTATTGCTAATTGTATAGAGTTCACTAATCATGGACGTATTAATATGAATCACAGAAAATACTTTTAAAAACTATATGGTAATACTTATGGTATCCGTAGATTTAATAAAGAGTTAATTATTGTTTGTATTCGAGACTACTTAAACATATAAAAGAAATTAAGAGAAATGCTTGTTGATTCTATGAAAGTGTAAAAAATACCCATTGTGTAAATGTCATTTAGATATCCCAAGCTGATAACATTAACGGCTTATGTACTTCATGTATTGCATTACATGATAAGTCACATAACACAATTAAAATTTTTATTCACTTTTCTCCTTTTGCAGTTCAGATTTCATTTTGTTGTATAAACTAAGAATTTCATACATGCATGCAAAAAACTATAGGACGGTGGGACAGAACAGTACACGTTTGAGGTCTTCAGTTTAAAAACGTAAAAAGTATGGTAAAGAAAAATCTATGCATTTTGCCGAACAAAGACAAACATTTAAAATAATCCATCAAACTGGAGGTTTTCTAATTTATTATTTAACCATCTTTGCATCTTTATGGAATTTTAATATGTCATGTGACAAAATTTGTTTGATGAAAATATTGCTTTCATTTTTAATAAATAGCATTTTTGTATTGTGTAAATATTCAACATAAATTATTCTTTACATCAGGCCTGTCCAACCTTTCAGTAAGACAGGGTGCACCTTAGCTTGTAGCACACAATCAAGGGCGCCATTATTCATATGATTTGAAAAATGCTAGAATATTATTTCCCTTTAGCAGTGATAGTGATTCCTACATGTATACAGGATACACAGACAAAATGGTATGCATTATTAAAATGGTATGTACAGTGGTTAATCATTGGCATTCTAAGTGGGAGTTGGCTCATCTAAAAAATTGAACAAAAAACATATCATAGTAAATTTAAAGTTAAATTTTTCTGAGGTTTGGGGATGAAAAGGGGGGGGAATTTTAAGGACTTTTGCATGTAAAGGAGGCAAAAACCTTAATAACACCTGTAATAAAAAAAAGTATGCAAATATGCAAATATTAACTATTTTAATGCAAATTAACTTTGGAGACGGAATTTTGTTTAAAGAAATCTAGAAAAATTAAACATTTGAAGGGGCGCCAAGAAAATCTTCAAAGAGCGACATGGCGTCCACGTGTAATAAAAAAAGTATGCAAATATTAATTATTTTAATGCAAATTAACTTTGGAGACGGAATTTTGTTTAAAGAAATCTAGAAAAATTAAACATTTGAAGGGGCGCCAAGAAAATCTTCAAAGAGCGACATGGCGTCCACGTGTAATAAAAAAAGTATGCAAATATTAATTATTTTAATGCAAATTAACTTTGGAGACAGAATTTTATTTAAAGAAATCTAGAAAAATTAAACATTTGAAGGGGCGCCAAGAAAATCTTCAAAGAGCGACATGGCGCCCATGGGCACTGCATTGCACAGCCCTGTTTTACATTATAAAATTTACTTCATTTTATCTGATCATCATTCGTCTTACCATTTAACTTACAGAAGAAAAGAGAAAGAAAGAGAAAATTTAATGCTACAAAAAGAAAAATAATAATTTTTTTACTACTTCCAAATATGTTTGTTGTACGAAGTAATAGTAGCCATCAGTTAAGATTAACACATTCTCAAAATCTAATAAATAATTTATATTGCACGGTACAGAAATAAAAAATGTTTTTGTTGATAACTTTCAAGCAATTGTGATTGAGAAAATGTGCAGTAATGAAGCATATTTGTGAGGCTATTTATGATGTAAAAGTTTTGTAAGCATTAGTTCATTTTCAGCTTGTTTAATTTAAATAAAACAAAGATGAGTCTATTTTCATAAGTATCTTTTATTTCTAAGAGCTAAAGGAAAAAGGTATTAAAATTCATTTGCCTGTAAATGCCAGTTATATTTTTGTTTTTATAATTCAATCTGCAGTATTTTATAAGTAATTTATTAAGTTGTTACATTTTAAAATATTCCTTTTTTTACGGGGAGAAACATGCATATAGATATACAGCTTATCTGACAGAATTGTAAATTTTAAGTACGCTTATTCAAATTGTTATATAACTGACATATTCATACAGAGAGAACATTAGAAAAGATGCAATTGGAAGGTTGCCTGGTGCACTAGAAATTGTCAAGTGGAAATACACAAAAATGCAGTTATGCATATAGGCTCATTAGAAGTTATCATTCACGATGCTACATAAAGTTTCCTCAGAGAATAACTAGTAAGTTTGCTTCTGAATATTTTGATACATATTTCAAAAAGAAAATTGAATACAAAATCATTCATTCTATGAACACTAGATAATACAAAATGTCATGCTTGTCCTATACATTTTATCATCGCATAAATACGTGTTGTAAACAATACAGTAGAATATTGCTAATCTGTGATGAAGTAATTTGAAATTGTCTATAGTTTATATTATCTGTGAACGTAAAGAATGAAATTTCATTCTTAAAATGGTCTCCCTCCATTTTTCCATGTATTAATTAAATTATTCAAGTAATAATTAAATATCTCACTCTTTGATCTGTCCTTAGGCCGAATGAAATTTAGTAAAGCAAGCTTCAAATTCATAATGATTTCTTACATTTTATCTATTCTTGAGAATTGAAATTTTCTTTTTAATCTTGAAATCACTGAATTTTTATTAATTTTATATACTCATAGAATTTGTAATCATCTTATATAATTACAGAATTTCTAATATTTTTCTTTGATTAAAATAGTCAAAAATTCTATTCAAAAAGCATGATAGAACTGCACATGTCTGTCTTAATTTCAAACAGAAAATTGTAATGTGAGTTTTGAAAACAAACATAAAACATTTTCTTATATGTCATTTTTTTAAATATCTCTGGTTATATTGCACTTATTTGATTATATATTCCCAGATGACATGTTATAATGAGGGCCACTGTATTGTTTAAGGAATGTCCCGAATTTCAAGTGTAAATTGAATCTTTTGAAAAAATCTCAAAGTAGCAAAGCGGTGACTACTTTTTAAAAGTAATTTTTAATTGCTACTTTTTAAAACAAATAGGCTTCTTTATGCTACTAACACTGACAATGCTGAGGCTTAAAATTAACATAGAATATTTTTCCTTATATCTCATCAATAACAATTCAATTCCCTTTCTGTTTGATTTTTAACTGTTTGTAAAACACTAGACTACATTCTTCTCAAATATCAAGTTGCTTTTATTTTTTCATTTGTGAAAAGAAAAAAAAATTGAGCCAGAATCTGAAGAGTATTATAAAAATCAAGCTAGATTTTTGTACAGACGTCTATAATATACAATAAATGAATAAGACAATTTATGTAAAAATTCATATAGCCATTCTTCTTGTTTTACTAAAACTTTTGATGCTGCTTAGAATTTATATGTAGTTGTAAAGTTTAATGTAGCGATTAAGTAATTTCTTTCATTTGTCTTTCAATATTATTTAATACTATTAATTAAATTGATAACTGCATTATTATCTTCTTTAATCGTATATCTTAAATAACAACTTAATATGTAGAATATTGCACCTCTCTCTGGGACAGATGACAGCACTACTATTTGTTCTTATTTTTCCATGTGATGTATCAGAAAATCTCTTTGCAGAGTGTGGGATAATGCATTCTGTTTTTGTTATTTTAAATCTGGTTGAATTGTTCTTACACCTTTTTATGCTGTTGAGTCGTATGTACTATTTTCTGACTTTTTAACTATGGCTGATGGATAATTACTTATTTTTTTGGATTTCTTTTTGTTTGAATATTTCTTGTGTTTCATTTTGATATGTTATAAGGAACATAGTTTTGTCATTTTCAGGCTTAACGCTGACAATATTTGAGGAAATAACATATCTTTACTGTGAATTATACTTATGATGCTCTTCTGAAGTATCCACAAGTTATTCATAGTATTTCATATTTGATTTTCATTTTTGGGGGGGTTCAATCTTGTAGTTTAATTTTATTTGAATTTTATACTACAGTAAAACCTCTGAATAACGGACACCTCGGAAGCACGGAATTTGTCCGCTATTCGGAGGTGTCCGCTTTTCAGAGGTGAAAACATACAAATTTGTAGGTATTGGGGATCAAAAATCTGTCCGTTAAATAGAAGTGTCCGCTATTCGGGAGTGTCCGTTATAGAGGTTTTACTGTATATCTTTCTTAGTTTTTTACAGATGTCATATCATTTTAACTATATATATGTATACAGGTTAATACGAGAAGTAAGGGAATGATAAAAGTCCTTGTATTAACCGTTACTCATAATATCTGTGAAGATAATAAAAAGCTTAAAAACACACACAGAGATAAGCTAATTATCAGTGTTGAATTCATTGACTTTTCTCTGAGAGGGATTTCTGAGGTGCCGGGAGGGGGGGGAAATTGTAGAGTTTCGGGGGGAATCACACTTTTTAACCATTAAAAGCACAAATCTTCCGTGGGGATATTTCATTGCTCTGGGGGGGGGGATCCCCCTCCCCGGCCACCACCTGAATTTCACACTGCTAATTATAACTATTAACTGCCTTAATTATCTCAATGCTAAAATTAACATAATATCATAATTTGTCCCAGAAAAACTTTGTTAATATTGCAATAGTCACTGCAATTTTCAAGACATTGATTTCACAGATGCTTTTCATTTTAACAGTGCAATATGAAACATTTTAATGTTAGTTAACATAGACCGTATTTTAAAAAAAGGAACAAATGGAGGTTTACTTCTGTTCCATCTCCTTTCCGTTGCTCAGTTATAAATCTTTCAAAGGGGTGGTATCTTAAACGTCCTTATCTCTTTTTTCCTTTTTTCAAGACCTCAAGAATTTTCTTTGGTTGGAGGGAGAGGGGTGAAGGCTCCTTGAAGGTTGAAATTCTGTTTGATAAAACTCATACATGACTACATTTCAAGAGACAGGTGTGATACATAAATATTATTGCTGTGTGAGAACAATATTCGATAAGAAAGGATTTATTTCCTCATTCTACTTTACTTTTAGCCAAAAATCACATTGAAATGAATAAATGTTTTGATCGCATTAGCTGTGATCCTGCTTTTCTAGCTCGGAGAAACTATGAAAATCTTACTGTAATTCAAATATTGAATTGTTCTTAATGTTCAAATTGCTCAATTTAACAACCATGTCCTCATTTTAGCAGCTCTCATATTAAATGAGTTTGAGTGTATATGCATATATAAAATTAGCTGATGGTGTAAGATGGTTTTCTGTTTACACTTGTACATGTGATAGATTATTTTTGTATTTATATCATGGATACATTTTTTTATGTGTAATATTTGTTTTTAGGTAAACTGAAAGAGTGTTGATGACAATAGAAATCGGATTAAGATTGTTAGGGGAAGAAAAATGCTTACTGGAAAAAAAAATATTCAAAATATTAAAATGGATTTTAATATTAATAATTCATTTTTATGAAACCACAAGCTCACAGCAAGTGCACACTAATGGGTAAAAGAAATGGAAAGAGAAGTGGATAATTATGTAATATATTTTAAGGAACAGGGAGAGTAGTTCTCTGTTAAAAGATGAAGATTTTGTTACAGTCATAATGACAATTTCCAAAATTGTAATGTTGATAAAACATAGTGGAGGCAAAATTTGGATGAAACCCATGGATTAAATAATTATGACTTTAACTTATATTCCATATTGATTATATTATATGAGTTTAAAATGGTTTCCTTGTAACATTTTGTTTTTTAAATGGAAGCTGTGAGCAACTACCATTTACCCTTTACTATTGCCCTTTAGTGCTATAAAGAAAATGTAGTAAGAGTGATTAGTCGTATCCCTTTTATGAGCAATGATGCTCCAGCATTTTATAATTCTTGTTGTGAGTGATATCTAATATTTTATTGTGTGCTTGGTATGTTACTAGAAAATGGAAACAAAATCTTTATAAAGTACAAAGAGACTGAAAAGAAAAAAAATAGTATTTGATACAGCTAAAATAGTAAGAAATGAAATGCATAAAGAAACATTTTCAAAGTTACTTGAAGAGTTCATCAGTACTACTAAGACTCCTATAATAGGAGCTGACGCATATCCATTTTGTTTCGGATTATTGGTGCTCAGTTCAGCATCAATCTACCGCAGCCAGAGTTGGGGTTGCCTAAGACTTGGTTCTGATTGGCTAAACCGGTTCTGATTAGCTTGGTTTTTGACTGAACTTCAATTTGAGCACCAAATCTGCGAGTCGTTGTTGTTGTTGTTGGTTTGACCCAAAGGGTCCAGTTTTGCAGCTTTCAATTTCTATATAGCTGTCATAATCCACAATGAATGATCCATAAGCCTGACTCCTAAATTTCCTAATTTTGAACCAATTCCAGATGAGAGATTTACATCCGGATTGGCACCCCCAGAGGAAACGCTTATATAAAACTTGGAGGAATTTGGAGCCACAAACAGATAAATCTGCGAGGATGCGTCAGCCTCTATTATAGGAGCTCTAATCAGTACTAGTCCTTTGAATGATGAAGATAGCATTGATTTCGGAAAAATGGGCTTGTTGCTTTAGGAAAGGTTTAGGATATTTACAAATATGTGCTTAAAATCAATTCATAAAAAAATAAATATCAGGACTTAGACTATAATCAAGTTAAAATATTAGATATGAATGGACAATGTTTCGAAATTAGTATGAGACTTAGTTTTTCATTGCTTTATTAAACATTTTTAAAAAAGTATTTCAGATCATAGATGGGTCAAATTATGAACAGTCACAATGTCAGCATTGAAATTCAGACAGTAATGACTCGTTCTGCCACACCAAATCAGTGAAAGATTGAAACTGCATCCAAGAAATTTATTTCTACAAAGTAACAAAGCTAGAAAAGAAAATTAAAAGAACTTGCTCAGGGAAATGTTCCCTGTGCAAAACATGTATTTATTCTTTTGAAGGCACATATATAAACAACAGAATTAGAGATAACATATGTAAGCATATAATTGCCAAGATATATTTAAAAATGACAGAAGATAGTTGTGCTGATACTGAATTTGTTGTAGCTGAGCCAGTGGATAATGATGACTTATACTTGAAGAAAAAAAAAAAAAAAAAAAACACCAGAATTTTCTTCCCAAAGATTTTGAATCTAATAAACATGCAAATTTTTCAGTTAAAACAAATTTTGAAAGCATCATGTCCTATCTTGATGAATGTAAATTTTCATCACAAAAGAATGAAATCATTCATAAAAATTTAAATAAAGTTCATAGGAGTAATATCGACATTCATAGGAGTAATATTGAAATGGAGAAGTGTGAAATTCAGTTAAAAGAAAATTTTGTGAAAGATTCAATAAGGAAGAAAATTTAGAAGAAACATCGATGATTTTTGACAGAAAAGAAGCCAAACAGAAAACATTAACAGAAAAGAAAACTAATTTTTTTAACAGAAAAGAATACTAGATTTGCCAATCCTACTATTATGGAATCACAAAATATTAAAGAAAGTTTACTATCAAACAATGAAGTGATTTTTGTTAGCGCATTGTTTGACCATTCTTATAGCAAAAAATTAAAATTGCATTATATTTTAAATGCAAGTGCATATTTATTCAATAAATCAATTTCAAACCTTTCTTTGATCGCTGTAATAATTCTTTCCATGTAAATCAGTCTAATTATACATATTACAGTTGTGCTGTTTATTATGGAATTTATATAAGATTCACTTTTGTTCATTATAAATTACATTTCTCGTTATACCATAAACCAATTGCATCGTTTAATTGCTTTAGTATGACCAAAAATTACTCTTTCAAATTTTAGGTTAAAATTCTTTCAGAACAAATTTAAGTTCAAGTATGTTAAAAATCAAAATTTTATCTGTATTAATATATGAGAAAATAGTATTATATATTCCTTATAGGGAAGGTGCAATCAGCTGATATATCAACCATTGAACTTCAGCTGGAGGCTAGGGTAGTTCTACCAATAAGAACTGCATATTTGTAGTGTCACCTCCCAGCATGACATCAATTGCAACTGCCCTCTATTTCAATTACATTGTAAAAAAATACTAATTTTATTTATAATGCAAAAAAAGAAAAAATATCATAAAATTGCATCTCTTAAAAATTAATAAAACTAAACTGTCACAATTTGAATTTTTCATACTTCATAAATATAGTTTTTAAAAGCTTATCTTGAATTCAATCCCGAATTTTTTTCATTTTAAAAATATCCCTAAAGAAAACAATAATAATTTTTGGTGATTAAAAATCACCCTTTCTTTTAATTCATAAGAAAATTACAACTATTCATTGCATTAGAATCACTGAAAATTATATTTTCTTTTTCCCTTATTAAATTACAATTTTGTGCCACGACGAAGTTACCATGTTAAAATTAAAAAAGCTTTTTGCATTGTATAATTAATATATGTGGCACACGTCATTATACATTCCTTATATTTCAATTACATATGATTAAAAAATATTTAGCTTACTTTCATTGCATGAAAAATTTCGAAATTGATAAAATGCGGAAGTACAATTTTAACAGAAAGTTTCATTGTTCATATTATTCCCAATAGATGGCGACAAAACAAATAAAATAAAACTTTATACACAATCCTAGACCAACATATATGTTGGTCTTGACACAATCCATGCATGGACGATCAATTAATCGACTATTAAATCGACTTCTGCTTAGGCGTCTGGCTAATACATTTAATTTTCCATTTTTATTTGAATAGGACTAGTAAAGGTAAGTTTTGACTTCAAATTCACATGGCTTTTTTTCTGAAAATGTAATGTATGTAAATATTTCTGTCTCTAATTTACTATAAAAATCTAAAATGTTGTGTAAGCCTCATGGGTGTGTTTAGGCCTAACTTTTGAAAGCATTACAAAACAGTAAACTCTTTTAAATCTCTTGTAAAACTTTTTTTAATCAAACTTAATTTTACTAGAAAAAGATAAGATCATGGAGCATCATGCTGTATTGCATTAACTTCTGATTAATGCGAAATATTAAGTAGATAAAATAGCATCATTTGAGATTTTGCTTGCTTATCCAACACTTCATTTACAAAGTGTTTATTTGTAGTCATGTATCTTCTGTTTCGCTTCAAAGGTCACATGTCTTCATAAACAACTTATATGTACTAACTAGCTGCATGGCAACCCGTTGTATTTGATTTAAATTGTACTGTAAAACTATTTAAATTGTAAAATATTTTTTGATTATTTTGTGGAAACGAAATTTGATTTTATTAAATACTAAATTTGAAATATAAAATAATTTTACTATCTAAGTTACAAATAAATAAAATTGACGTCTGGACAAATGACTTCAATGCCGGACGCCATTTCTTAAAATCATTTTGTTTTGTTTTCAAGATTTTGCCTTCTAATTTAGTCGTAACTAGAATAAAAACTATGTAATTTTGATGATCTTATTAAAAAATATTTGTTTTAAGAATTAAAAATAAATGTTTTTAAAAAAATCTTTCTAATTTTAGTGCCTGTGCAAAGAATTTAACAACTATCTTTCAGAAGTTATTAGTTTTTTCTACAAATTCTTTGCTTGTTTTTAGAGGGTAATAATTGTCCCTTAAATTTGTTGAATGCCAAACTTATAAAATCTGTGAAGTTATGATTTTTAGATGACAATTTATTGACAGGTGATTTTTCATTCTTTACAGTAAACTATTTCATCAAGTGTAAATACGTGAACTTCTTGAATTTTTTTTTTATGTAATTTAATTAACATATTTTTTAAACAATATTTTAAAATTGAAAATAATTTTTATTTTAAAATTGAAAATAATTTTTATTTTTAAATTAAAAATAACTTTTATTTTCAAATTTATGATAAATTGGAAGCAATAAAAGTATAATAATCTATTTTTTTCTTTTATCCACAACAATAGATATTTAATTGCCAAGATAAATGTAATTAAAAATTGAAAAAAAAATTAAATCTTAGAAATTATTTTAAATTTGAGGAATTACTGCACCTTTTGATCCTTTTGAATAACTGGTATTCTTTTCAACATCTAATTCATACTATTCTCAGATGAGTAGCCAGAAAATACAAATATATAGTCGATTTTAATATAATTTCTGAAACATTGATTCAGTTGAGACATGAGAAGGTTTTGTTTTGCCTGTTCTGCGATACATTTCTCAAAAAGTATATGATTAGCTTGAAATTAGGAAGGTATGTTGGTAAAGTATTTAAGTAGAGCTGTATAGGTTTTGATTTAATTTAGTTCACTTGTTGGGAAAATATAGAAAATTTCCTTTCATGTCATATAGCTTTTGTGTGGGAAATCAGATAATTTTAAAATTTCACCAATGACTGAAAAGAAAATGGTACATTTCAATAATTTATTAAAAATCCAATTGTATTTTTGACATCCATAAATTTTAAATTATGGATGCAAAATATTTCATTTAGATGTCTTAAATTAATCATATCAGTTTCAAATTTTGCCAACACATGTGTTCAACAGTCTAAATAAATAATATTTTTTTATGGAATTTTGTGCAACTGTTCTAAAAATATAAAACATTTTACCTTTTCAATTTGATATTTTTGCCTTCATAAGTAATTATTTTTTCCCTAGTAAGTGTATTTCATAACTTGTCAAAAAAAAATTATTAAAATCATTCATTCATTGTGATTGTGACTTTTCCATTTTTAAAAGAAAAGGTTAAATGTGTTGTTTAATCACCAATAGACAAATTTTGCGATATTTTCTCGCAACTGATAGATGAATTTTGCGATATTTTCTTGCAACCGGTAGATGAATTTTGTGATATTTTCTTGCAACTGATAGATGAATTTTGTGAAAAAAACAGGCAGGGCACTGCAACCTCTCAAAAATGCCTAGGGGAAACGCTAAGTATAATTAGTTTAAATTAAATTATAATTTATTTTAAAGAACATAGTAATTAATGTCTTGCATATCCTGATATGAGGGTCACACTAAAATTTTGAGAATTAAATGCCTCAAGTCATCCCTTTCTTAAATAATAGTTGAAAAATTTGGTTTTATAGCCTCACCAATCATCTTCAAAATGAATAGGATGCCGACATACTTTTTAAGACTAAGCAGTAGCTAAAAGTCATACATAGCAAGATCAGGAAAATAGGGTTTATGTTCTATCATTTTGGTGTTATTTTATTCCGGAAATTCGACTGCAAACCTTGGTGAATGAAGTTCAAGAAAATACACCTCTTGCAGAATGTCAAGAAGACACTTAATGGTGTACCAGTTAGCTGTAACTGTCTTCTGCCCCTCTAGCTTTATTGCTTTGATTAACCGAAGAACACATGACTTTTTTTAGCTTGTTGTATTTTCACCATTGCTGATTTGGGGTCATCTTCAAAGAGCCATACTTTACTTTCCTGGTATGTTGGAATATCAAGAAAAGGTATTTATGTTATGATTCTTTAAATAATGCAGTTTTCACCACCATTAAGTATATTTGAGGTTTCTTTACTGATTCTGACTCACTCTGCTTTTTAGTTGAACTAAGGGGTATCAAGTGACAAAATAATTTTTTTCATTTGCACATCTTCATAAATAATTTATCCATAATGTGGATTCAATTATTAATTATTTCTGTATCATTTGGTAGGTACTGCGACTATCATCACTTAATCATCATTTATCATGCAGCAAATGCATTTTCTGGCACTACAGTTGACAATGGTCTTCCTGTGTGTTTTTCATCCAGGAGAGAATTTTGACATTTTCTAAAATCTGCAAACCACCTGAATATATAGTGGCATGAGATGGAGCTTCATTCCCTATAGGCTAATATTTGGCGCTGAAGGCATTTTTCTTGATTTAGTGTCACTTTAAAAAAATAGGTAATCATTGTTCAATAATCATAGTTGCCAACCTCCCAATTTTTTGAGTACCAGTAAAATCATACAAAAATTTTCGCTTTATTAAATTGTACAATTTGTACGATTAAATAAAACAAATATTTTTACATAAAAATATTGGTATGAAAAAAATCAGGAGGTTGGCAACTATGAATAATACTTTCACATCGGCACCATTTAACACCCGGTAATACTAATTTTATTGCTAAAAGTTGTAAAGTAAAAACCATAGAAAAGGGGGGGGAAAGGTTTTGATAAACTGTTTATACATGTTTCAGCACCATCGAGGTCACTATCAAAACAAATAAGAATATTCTGCAGAAAATACCACTGTTCTGGGATGGTGTTGGAGGAAGGGGGCCCTAGAACTTGTGTGCACACCCACCTTTGCTGCAAATTAGCATTGGTCTGTCCCACCGCATCCCTTCGACCATTTCCAAGAGTTATGATGAACTTAAAGCTGCTTGGATTATCTGATATATTAAACACCCCAGCCCTCCCAATCCAGCTGGTTGATGTCTTAATCTTATTGAATGAACTTTTAAGTTTTTCTAGTGATATCTTCCAGGATCAGGTCTACCACCATTCCTGGACAGTGCTGGATGAAGGGACACTAGAGCTTGCATGTGCATGCCTGTTTTTTCTGCGAAGTAGCGGTAGTTCCATTTTAGCTTCTTTCTAATTTTATTCAACAATACCTAAATTACAATTGTTGCACCAAATTATCATCTGCAGGTAAAAAAAAATGTTCAAATTTAAAAATCTGACCAATAATTTTATTTTGGCACTTATTGTCTGCTCCTGTCTTGAAAATTTCAGTATGATTCTCATATACCAGGGCTAGAAAAACAGAAGGGCTGGTTCATCCGTGCTCCGAGAATGAAACAGGAAGTCAGGAGTGATGACGTAGTTATTAACACGCGGACTGAGTGAAACCATCACAGATAAACGGGATTTAAACGTATTGAGTTTGTTTTGCTTAAAAAAATATTAAAATAACATTTAAATAAAATCTTTATATTTATCGCTATTTCGGACATTTGATTATTATGATGCTATTGACTTTCATGTTTAATATTAATGTTGATTTAAAGGAAAAATTTATTTAAATAAGGAATAATTCTATTTTTAAATAGTAATAACGCTTTTATATTTCATACATTTTAAAATTACAAATATATTCAAATGCTTGCATTTCATACATTTTACTTATCTATTAAATCAATGATTAGCTCAATAAAAAGGGGCATTTTTGAATTTATATAACATTATCAAGAAATTTCAGATTAGAAAAATATGCAAATATTTTATAACGAAATTTCCAAACTTGTTGTATTTTACAAAATATACTTAAATTGTCTTTTTACTTACATTAAAAAAATTATAAATTATAATAAAATGTAAAATGAATATTAGTAAGTTAAGGCTGTTAAGGAGCTGATACATTTCTGAATTCATTTTTGCTCGGAAATGCATGAAATTGGCACGTGTTTTTATTCCGAAACCATGCAATCAAATGGCGTTTTCCATTTTTTGGTAAAGGCAGACGATCTTTTAGAAAATACTGCGAAAGTGGGCGTTTTGAACCGAATTCCCGACTCGGCAGCGCGAGAAAGGGGGGAAAACTTGTCGTTACGTGACAAAAATCGCTTACAACTCGATAAGTAATTTATTTATGAAGAAATGGAAAATGTTTTTCAATTTGAAATCCCTTCAATAGTCAGGTCTGCCAATTTTATGCTTTGAAAAATGAGTCAGAACCTTAATAAATAATAATAATAATAATAATAATAATAAGTTGAAAATAATAATAAGTTTTACCTTGAAATTGCACCAATTTGATTATTTTTTCCATTTAATTGATTTTTGTTCGGCTTTTCTTATGCTCACAAGCGATGTGGCTCTGTTCAGGTGCCTAATTCTTATAAATGTTCTTACTCTTGAAAATAGAAGAATAGCTTGTGATTGGATATTGGGAAAACGTGTTTGAAGCTCTGTGGTCATGTTTTTAACGATATTCCTGCCTTTCCGAAAATTATCTCCGTGAATTTCGCGAAATATTAAGTCCATCTCTCTAACAGTTTGCATCCATGATGAAGATGGAACTGTTAAACCTCCAGCCGAGAGTAAATAAATCCAATTCCCATATTCTGGAATATCAGTAAGATTTTTTGTTATAGTTCCAAGAGTCGCATCATTATATTTTATTTTCATTTTGTATGCTATGAAGCCTGCAATAAAAGCCAGAGCCTCCTCTTTACTTTTAGAGAGAGTTATTTCAGAATTTGATTCCCATTTGAAAAACATATCATTCTCAGGCATATCATTAAAATTTAGAAAACCCTCTTCTGTTCCACTTTCGTCGAACGAAATTTCGTCGGCCCCAGCTTCCTCATCTGAATGGAATGCATTCTGCAATACTTCACTTGTTAAATATGCATTTTCAACAGTTTGTCCGTGATTTATTTTTGTTGATAAATTTGGAAGTTTATTTGCTAAGAGAAGTCTTTTCACACGTATTATTACTTCGGAGGGTGAGGGGTGATCATTAAATCAGCCAAGACCTCTAATTTGACTGAATAAGCTTTCCAATGCGTCTTGAGTCAGTCTTGACGTTAAAATATATTTAATGCCATCAAGTTTAAGAGAATTGTATAAACCAAAGAGAGAGTTTATTGATACTATTATTCCTTTTTGGAAAGGTAGCATATTTTTTTTGCCATATACACGAAGTTCGGAAATTTCTTTTTTGACAGAATTTAATAGAGTTGTCTGAGAATTTAAGTATTTTTCGTGGCCAAAAGCAGCTTTCAACGGTTTACTACTGGGAGGTTCTGGACATTTGCTATTCATAATGTCAAAAAAACTATCTATCAGCATAAAGAATTCGGATGCTTTAATGTTTCCAGTGCAGTGGCGGATTGCTTTTGACGTTGTAGCAGAAAATAATGTTTTAGCCGGTGCAACTTTTTGACGCTCATTATTTTTCACACAAAGCATTTGAGGTTTCAATTTGTGGCAAAGTTTAAGTTCACCATCTTCTTTTTTGAAAGTTTGATGAATAATAGCAGAGTCAAGGAATGTGCCATCACTTAAAACTAATCCTTTATCCAAAAAATGATTTCTCAATAATTTCAAATAATGGGGTAAGTCGGCAAAAACCCATATTTTAGAGGACAAATCGGATGGACTATCAAAACATGAATTTGATTCAGAAATTCCTAATTCTTTCCATAATGTTTGACTTCCACCCAAATCAGAAACAATTGCTACTACTTTAATGCCTATATTCTCAATGCTTTTAATAATCGACAACAAAAGATCCTTGTTCATTTGTTTATCAAAGTCGAAATAAATGGGCTGTTTCCACTGTGAAATTAACCCTCATATCAAAACAAATTGGATTCTTTTAAAAGGCCCCAATATTTCGTCTAATGTTGAGTTGTAACATAATTTTGAGTCAATGTGCATTTCATCGAAACTCAAAACACACAATTTATCTCTGGAATTAGAGCTTTCACAGTTCTTTTTCATCAAAAGTAAAACATCATGCAAGATGCCAGGACGACATGCAAATTTCGCACTCCATCTTTTTAATGTACTATCACTCGGAAGGGGAAATCCAATCTTATCCTTCCAAAAAGCATACGACTTTGTTGACAAAGCTCTCAAAACAATAGCTTGTGATATTTCTTCTGGAGACCATTTAATCCTTTTCTTCTTTATTAAAGAATTTAATTGATTCTGAGTAAAAATACCACTTACAGTTTCTTTGATTTTTCTCAACTTTGCATTCTCCTTAGATAAAGAATCTAGCATTTTCTTTTGTTGATTCAGCTTTGTTATTAAGGTTGTTTTATAGAGTCGATTTCATTTCAGTTTTTGCGTAAATATTCTCTCTCTTTGATTTTTACTCTTTGCTATGGCTAATGTATTTCTTGTTTTAACCAATTCTTGCTTCAATCCTTCTATTTCCTTTTGCAAATTATCGCAGTTCTTGCCGTTTCCATTGTGCGCTTCGATATCATTCGCATTATCAATATTGCAAGGCGCAATATTATCATTATTATTTTCTTCGGAAATCATTTTTATTGGGCTTAAAGATTTTAGTCGATCATGAGCATTTTGCAAAATATTTTTTTTTCTAAGTCTCTCAGATCGAGACGTGTCATCAACTACATTCTTAATGAAGGGCATGCTCTTGCTAGGAACAGAAGACTCTTTTATTTTTTTCTTTTCGGGTAATCCCAATAAACTATGTTTCAAACTTTCTATGTAATCACTTAACAAAAAATGATCACTACAGATCTTTGCATTTTTTGGTTAATTACATCTTTCCTTTTGCATCTTCGTATCCATTCTTTACATAACTCTTCATTCTTTTGTGGAAACTGGTGAAAAAATACATCTCTTCCTTTTATATTACAGTGCATATTTCGGCATGTAGCGACTGCACAAGACGGCATATTTGAATAATGATGAATTTAAATTAGTATAGAAAATCAAAATACAAAAATCACAAGCAAAATAAAACTAATAACCAATATGCGTTCCCGACAACAGACAAAGAACAAAATGACCAATACTTCTCTTTAGGGGCAGCCTGAGAGTGTGGTAGCCATGACGTCACAGCGTTTCCGGTAGGGAGAGGAGTCAGTCACAAGGCGGCATAGATCATCTCAAAGGGATGACCCAGCCCTTATCTCATATACAGCAAATGATCAGCTAATTATGTGAAAATCTTGTTTCAATTTGGCTACATTTTAGAAGTATGAACAATAAAAATTATGAATGTTTATGTCAATATCTATTTTAAAATAACTTTTGAAAGCAAATTAATCATGTTAGTGCTGTTTTTTTCTTTTGCAAATAATAATGTAAGAAATAAAGTAGTTACAACATTACTTCTGAACATAGGAATCAGCACACAAAGACCTTGTTGATTTAATAACAAAGTGTAAAATACTATGCCTACTCATGGTGTTGCAAAAATACATTGGGCCCCATGTATTGGACTTGAAATTAGGAACATGCAGCTAATGCACCCGTAGCAAACATCAAAGATATCAATGCTTTGAATTTTTGTAAGAAGACATTACACAAGTTGTTTGAAGTTTAAGCTGAGCCTCAACATCAATATCATATTTTATAATTGATATTTTTTTCATTTATCTCTAAAGTCTTAGTTCCCATGTACTAAATGTTTTGTTTTTCCAAACAGCACATTTAGCATAACATGTCAGTCCAGAGTTTTATTGCAGAGTATTTTGTAGTGCTCATTTTGTAGGGATATTTATACTTTCCACCGAGTTCCATCACTTTTGATTTCTTCATTATTGTACATAAAAACTATAATATGATGTCATATAATTTATCATAATCTATATATTGACATCTGATTGTATGAAACAAAATCATTTATTCATCTGTATTAGAGGATCTTATACTAACTTTCGAATTTCTGAAAGCTTTTCCTTTTTATGAATTACTATTTTAAATATTTAAATCTTCCTGAAAAAAATTAAAATTTTGGCAATCGGTTATTCCATTATTTAAAAAAAATGAAGCAATAATGAAATAATGGAGATTATATATATATATATATAAATGCCATTTTACTTTTCAAATAGTAAAGGAAATATATTTAAAAATTTATAGTTTGCGTTTAAGACTGCTTCTCAAAAGTCTTAAAAAAGGGAGGAAATTTTGTAGGTGAATTTATAGATTTATAGCCTCTCATATATACATAAGAAAGTTAAAAAAAAATTTCAACTTCAGTTTTTTTCAAGTTTTTCATTTTTTGGGATGTCTTGTACAGGATTTGTTTACTTTTGGAAAACTGTCTGTGTACCTCTATATGTGAATTGCAAATTTTGTGGATCCTCTAACTCCAGAACTAATGCACACAATTTCATTAAACTTCATATTTTGTTAGAAATTGACATTAGTTGGTGCTGATAATGTTTGGATGTAGAGGTATAGCAGCTTGTTAGAAGAATGTTGTTCCTCACTTTAATTTTTGAGCCTCCACTGCATCTTGCTTTAACATTTTAGAAATGCCAGAACTGAAATATTATATGAGTTATTCCATTCTCATTTTTATGGAGTATTTTGCTGAACGGCCACAGGAACCTCTGACAGTATCTACCATCAGCATCTTTTTCTCCTATAGCATTATTATTGGTTTGTGGCACAGAATCAAAATGTGATAGGTCTTGTACCTATTTCATGAATTTGTCATACACTTGTTTACGCCTTCCAAAGCTGGCACAATCAACATGCAAGCAGGACCCCTGCAGTCTTCTTGGGGGGCCTGAGCCTTCGAACATATATTGCTTTTTCTGTCTAAAATAAAATTTTTGCACTAGATTTGTTTTTAAATGTTTCTTCGTTAGAAAAAAACAAAGAGTGTTAGCTTTATTTCTTTCAGACAAAGTTCATATAATTGTCAGGGATTCGATAGACATGATGATTCTGAAAGTAAACGTGAACACAAAAAAATAAATATTTAGAACATTGTAAAGGATAGAAGACTTTACGAAATTAAAATTAATTATGCCCATTAAATGTGAAAATAGTGATATAATCCATGCAAGTTATTATCTGTATTATATATTATTCTATGATGTATGCAATTAAAAAATTAATTTTATTAGTTCAGTATTGCAGTAAATGTGGGTCCCACTAACTGCTTTGACTTTTGCCAACCCTGACTTCTTCGATCCATTAAGATAATAAAATAAATTTTAAATGACAAATGGTACAAAACACTGTACCCAAAAATTAAATAGGGGAGAAACAAAAAACGTGGTAGAAGAGAAATGCATTTCCAAAGAGCAGAATCATTTCATGCAGTAAAAAATATCCAGGTCATTCTGAAATACATTATTAACGGGATATCGGCTTTCCTGAAAACACCTTTTTAATCCCTGTCCATTTCCTCATTGCTTTTTGTTTCAGGTGCAAATCATGAATAGTTTCAGAAGTAACAGTGAAACAACAAGGTTTGTATGGTCCATGAAAGTCCTCAACCCTTTCGAAAGTAAATTTTGGTCCTTAAAAGTCCTGAATTTTACTCTCCTATTATTTCTTAATTAGGAATAAAAATCTATTATGTTTTGACAGGTTGTTGTTTTAAGTAATTACATGAACCCTCCACAATACCCAAAGCCTAAATTATTTAAAACATGTTTTTAATGTTTGTGCTCTATTAGTTGTGTTATTTAATAATAAATAATTAATCATCTAAATTCTGTTACCAAGCACACAAAATTTAAAGCATGTTTAAAAAACTAATTATTTTTTCCCTGTTCTATTTGTAACAATAAATAATTTTTCTATTCAACTCTAATCTAGCCAAAAATTCTGTTTATCGCCTTTGAGCACCCCCCTCCTGCTCATAGCTCACAAAGTTTAAAATCTTTGATGATCTAATTTTTTTTTCTAAATTTTACAGCTTTTTTGTACTTTATTGTAACAATAAATAATCAATCATCTAAATTTTTTTCCATCTAATGTTGCAGCTTCCCTCCTCACCTCTTTTCTGGCATAAAAATTTAGTCGTTAAAATTCTTTCATTTATTTTTTTCCTATTCTTTTTGTACATCTTTAGTTATGATAAATAAATAATCAATAATTTAATCAACTCTTTCCACTTCAAAATAATATCTTCATCTCTTTCTCTTTGAGGTGGAGAAGCAGCCCCTCCTCTCAACTGACAGAAACATTTTAAGGTACTTCTCTATTATCTCGTCGACCACTTTTCATAACAAAAAACTATCGCTAAACGGTAAGATTAAATGCCAAAAATGAAGTCCCATTTACTTGATGTCAGATACATTATACGTGTTTGTTATGTCATCAAGTTATTTTTAATTCAACATTTGCATGTATTTTCCATTATGTTTTACTGATTTATTAATTATTTCATAAATTTAAATAACAATTGTGTCCTTAAATTCTGATATTTTATTTATTTATTTATTTTGATGTTCAAATGGCAACGTTCTCCCGTTTATTTAGCGTTACAGTTTGGCGATAGTTTTTTGTTAAGAAAAGTGGTTGACGGGATAATAGAGAAGTACCCATTTTAATATTTTAAGACATTTTCTGTTCTATTTGTTGCTTTACTCTTACAATAAATAATCATCTAAATTTCTTCTGCCATCCTGCCCCAGTACAAAGTTAAAAATCTTTGAAACGCTTTAATTTTTTTTCCTGTTCCATTTGTAGAGCCCTGATCAACCTCATGTCATGCATTCTCAAAATAATCTCAAATTACAAAATTATGTCCAGTTTAAATTTTATACCATTGTTTTATCTTAAAAAATATGCTATTTTATTTCCATAATACTTTTTTCAGTCTAAAACTGAAGCTATTTATTGAAGCTTCTTTGGCATAATATTTAAATTTCTATTAATTTCACAGTTTCTTATAAATTCATTTGATGAAATTCCATGCTAGTTCAGTGATGATAGATTCAAAAAATTCATTTTTCTATCAACAGTAAATGGAAATTCGTTTTAATGCAATTTGGGACCTCCTGTAACTTGAAGCCTAGGTATATGCTTCTATGGCAATCAGACCCTGCATATTTGTAGATTTGAAATAGAGTACTGGATTGAGTCAGGCAACCCAGATTTATCCAATTGTGACCTGACCTGTTGGTCGGGTTTAGTTGATGCTAATTTTTTCATTACAGATCGAGTTGACCTGAAATGTTTCAAGTTCGAGTTAATTTCAGGTAGCGTTTTAATTATTTTAGGTTAAGTTAAGGTTAATCTGATTTTTAAAAAAGAAAGTCATGAATATTCCCTCCCCCAAAGGCATAACTTCTTTTGGTATTCAAGGATTTTGCAGCCCCGGATCGTATACCCAAGCGATCTTTCTAAATTTATCATTTCTTCTCCTTTTGTTGTCTCCTTTTTGTTTCACTCTTTTTAATGTTTTCTGTTTTTTTTCCTATCATTCTGTGCTTGCTCTTGTTTTTTTTCATGCTTATTGAGTTAGTCTGCTTATTTACTCATACATTTTGTTCAAACCGTTCTTCGTTTTATTAAAACTTCTTTTCTGTCTTTTAATGTTTTTAAAAAAAACACAAAATAGAAAATAAAAAAGAATGAAAAAATTAAAATGGAAACAAGTTGCAAAATTAAAAGTGAGAAAAAATACAACATAACTTTCAATGCCTTTATCGATGTCTAGGTAATTTACTGCAATCATGATCTTCACACTATGGACTGCACTCAATAACGTAACACTGGTGGGTAGTTGCTTTTTTAAAAGCAGGCAGGCTTTTATTTATACTTTTAATATGTACTTTGGTTGAGCATGTCTCTAAAAGGAAGTTGTGCCATTAAACCTTATAGAACTAACCAACCTGACTATTTTTCAATTGGAAAAAACCATATACTATTTAAATATTAATAAATATATATATTTCTTTCAAAACAAAAAAACAGATAAAATTGACATTGAAGTTATAGTTGTCGGCTACAAGTACTGTTAAAAATTTCAGTAAAAACACAGAAAAAAGCAAACCGACACTCTATAAATTTACAATAGTTCTTGTTTAAATGCATTTGATTGAGTTTTTCTGTCATCATTTTACAGACATTTCCCTTTTCTTATATGGAATTCAAGCGCTCGAATACGCCATCTGGTGGAAAAAAGATATAACTTTTCGCTTCAGGAAAATCCCTTTCAAGCCCATTGCATTACATGCATTTTTAATTTGTTCTTAATGATTATTTTTTTGCATAATTTCAGATTTCATGTGATATTTTTCTTCTGTATTTATGTTACAAGGTAAAAATTATCCAAATTTGAATATCTAACACTTTCAAACGTGTTTACAATAAATAATGGTTTCAATGGTACTTTAACATTAATTAAAGGGACAATTTTCCTGTACGGATGGCTGCGATCAGCGCCTCTATAGACTGTTTTAAGTCCCAATATCAGATATCCGGTGGGGATTTCCATGTCTTTATCTAAAGATATTATTATCTTTTGAACAAACTGTAATTCAAAATACATACTTTTAAAATTCTTTTACAATTTTATTGAAATTATTGAAGAAGAAAATTAGGTTTAAAAATTGTTTTGTTAAAAAATAGAATATTTTAGAAAGGTAAAGTTCATCTCTGCAGAGTACGTAGAGATTTTTATCGATTATCACTTTGAAGTTTAGGATTTATAATTTAGGTAAGATATTTTTTAAATATTATTTTAGGCTATTTTATAATTTATGTTAATATTTATAAAAATTTGTAAAATATTATTAGTATTATTAGGAGTAGTAGAATTTTAATGATATATGAGTTAGAAAAAAATATGTTAACCTTCTAAATACATAAATCTTACACAAAATTTAAAAAAAAATGAAATTTAATCTGTTAAATTATATATATATATATGAAAGCTTTAAAAGTCTATTTTAAAAATACTTACATTTTTTAAAATTTATTTTTATTTATTTGTTACTAAAAATAAAAAATTCTTTTCAAAAAATTTTCATGCATTATGAAAAATATATATATTGTGTTACTATTTTCAAATAGTCTCGAAAACATTACTAATATTTTTGCACAAAAAATTAAATTACGAAATTATTTCATTAAAAAATGGACACAAAATTATTTCTTATGTGTTATAAGTTAAAAAGAAATACATGTAATGTTATGCACATTAACAATGCATGTTTTTCTAAGTTTTAAAAAGAATTCTAAATGATATAATACACTAGTTTAAAAAAAAAGAGAATATTTTTAAAGTACAATTTTTAAGAAGCGTAATTCGCTAAAGTATTTTGATTCATCATGAAAATGAAACATAATATAAAAATCCGAAAGATGGCAGCATCAAATATCATTTAAATCTATTTAAAGACTAGAAAAATAAAAGCTCTCTTAAGCCTCCATACTTGTGTCTAATCATCACATTAAAGACATTTTCTCCTAAGTTAAGAAATAAAATTTTATCAATTATTCATAAATAACAAAATAAATTTACAGAGTCTACATAGGGTATATAATACATTGTCGGTAAATAACAATATATTATAAATTTACAGAGTCTACGGTAAATTTACCTAATAATTTCTCTGTTATTTAACAGAATCTCTCTTTTTCTAATGTCTGTAACTTTACATAAGACTTAAGATAATGGATTATCAGTAGATTCCCTAATTTCAGAAAAAGTGTTTTAGCAGTGTACGTTTCCATAATTTTACTGAACTTTGGATTAATTTTCTTTCACTTGCCTCCGGATTTCAATATTTCAGGTGCACGTTGAACTGTGTCAGGTGATGGAATTTTTCTTTCTTGCATTTGTGTCAGGTACAAATGACATGTGCAGCACTCTACTCTGTAATAACAATGCCACCCCCCCCCCTACACCCCACAATAAATCTTTTGCCTCACTTTCAGCTCACAAATTTTACAATCTTCAAATCATTTTACATTTTATTAAATATTTTCTTTTGTATTTATTACTATTTTGTAATAATAAATAATCTTCTAAATTCCATTGGGGAGGCAAGGAAAGTTCAGCCTCCCTCATAAAACAGATTGAGAAAAAAAACTAAATTAAATATTTGTAATATAAGTGAAAATTAAAATGACGGTATGGAACACAGGGATCATTCATAAATTATATTACACTTCAACAGGGTGGGATTAACAGAGTGTGACAAGGAGAAGAGGGTTAACAAGTTGTGATGTCCATGTCACATTTAAAACATGAAAAGAAACTGGAAATTTTTTGCAAGCAGCATAATAATGTTTATTAAAAAATATCTATTTTTTGTCGTGTAGTATTTTTCTTTTTTAAATTGCAACACCTTCAAGAGAAAGTGCCCAAGATCTTAACAATTTTACAGTTTTTATGTCAGTAGATAATAAATTATATGACATTTTTTACATAAAACTAACTGTAAATTAAGTTTAAAAATTGTGACATTGCAACTGTTGAGGGCAGGATATTATTCTAGCATGACAATTTGTGACATAGGGAATATGAAGAACAATCCTACAAAATTTGTGTAATATAATTAAAAAATTATCCCAAAAGAGGAAAATATTTTTCTTACATCACATGCTGAAAATGAGCTTTTTCATGTGAAGGTGAGATAATCGAAAAGAAATTGACTCTGTTTTATTAATGTATTAAGAGATTTTTCAACAGTATGAATATTTACGGATTAAACTTCCTTGAAATGTATAATTTTAATTTAAAAAGAAATTGAAAAAAAATCCTAAAATTGATTTGAAAATTTTATTTCTCTTTTTATTTACATTTATGTCTGTTCTTCATATACATTTATAACTAACAACAAAAGAAGATAAAAGTAAACATGAAAATTCAAGTTATTTTTCGTATGTTACTTAAGAAATTTTTTGTGCATCCAGTACAGGTGCCTGAGTACATATGGAGCAATTTTTTTCCGAAAAAGCTATTGAATTATTTTTTTAACTTATTTTTATTAAGATTATTAGCAGAAACTGTGGAAAAAAGCAAAAAATATTTCATTCATTGATGAAAATTTGGTAAATAGGGGATTTTGTGGTAAAAATTAGTGAAATTTGGCCCCATGCTCAAAACACTCTACAGAAAAATATATTGTATGTATCTTAATTTCCTTTTTACACTTCATACTTATGACAATGGTCAAGGCAATGAACGAAAATCTAAGAGTTATTTTAAATGTTTCAAAACTTATACCATATCGCACATTTTTACAAGCTGATTTTCATAAAATTCGTCGATGTCTTTCCATGAAAACATTCATAAAACAAAAAATATTTATTCTAAAATTAAATCTTTAGTTCATTGCCTTCACAATAGTACAAACAACATGCAATTTAAATTTCATACTGATATTCTAATAACTTTTTGAGAAATCATGTTTTGCGTATGGAATTTTCACCAAAAATTACATTTTCCAAAAAATGCATTTAAAGTTTAGATTTATGTTGTACTACAAGAATTTACACAGTAATATGCATCTAAACTTCACTGTTTTTATGAGCCATACACATTTTTTGAAGTACTGAGCTTTTGTTTATTTCTAGAAGACCATAGTTTTGCTTCCCCCCTCCCAGTTAGTACCTTTAAATAGTACTTCCGGTCTTTTAAACAGTACTTTCGGTTTGATTGACAGATGTTGAGTAGTTTAAAACCGCTACAACTCCGGTTCTATTTATCGTACATTAAAAATAAATACAGTTTTGGAAAGGTAAAACAGTTGGACTTTAATAAAATATAATAAAATCGTTTTGACAATTTTGGTTGATAACTACTTTCAGGGCTCGGAAGTAGCGCGCTACAAGTAGCGAAACTACAGTAGCCGCTACTTTTTCTAGTAGTTTGTAGTGTAGCGCGCTACATTAAAAAAAGTGTAGTGTAGCGAGTAGCGTGATACAAAATATCAGTAGTTTGTAGCGAGCATCGACGCTACTTTTGACGCTATTTTAGGAGGGAGAAAAAAGTGCCAATCTTCAAATTACGTGATCATCATAACTCGTTTCTTTTGTGTGTAATATGTTCTCTGCAACAATTTGCGAACGTCAGCGACAAATCTCAGTTGCAGTAGTTGCAACGTAATGTTTCAGCATGCCAGTGATCTAATATTTGCTGGTTTTGCTGATAAAACCTCAAAGTACTCACTCATCAAGAAAAATAATTTTCTTGCTGGGAACCCTTTGTCTTCTTACTCATTATTAGATCTTGTGTTTTAATGAGGGGATGCTTCTTTTGAGATTAATGTAATAGAATGACAGACAAAAATAGTATAGAACTGCAACTGCTTGGCATATAATGAATATTTTGAAGTTATAGAACAACAAGAAAGTGGTAATTATTCTGTAACATGGAAACTTTGTACAATTAATCAGAATTTATCGGTATCAAAATCATCTGCTTACAACTTGAAGTGGAACATAGAGGTCAGTTAGTATTTTCTTTATTAATAATAATTACTGGATCGCATCTCGCACTGAATATCTAAATCGTTATTCACTAAAATTCATAAATCATTATAAAAAGTATTTTCGAATTAAAATCCCTGGTTCAGAAAATAATCTTATCGAACTGTTTATTATCGAAAAAAAAATATATTTTATTAATACGTCTTTTGATGGTTGTGAAATATTTGTGCAATATATGCATACAAATTAATTTATTGCATATTTCCTTTTGAAGATTCCAATAGATAAAACGAAGGTGGTTGGAAATAAAAATATATTATTTAAAAAAATGCCTAAGAATGCTTAATTTGATTTTTATGGCTATTTATTTTTACCTTAGCTGCACAGGTTTTTTATCGCTAAAATAATTTATTTATAATGTTTTATATTTGATTTGATATTGGATAGCTTGGTGTTTTAATGGAATGTCTTTATCTTTGTCTCCAGAATGAATCTAAAGCCCAGTATGTTGAAATTCAGGTTTTCAAAGGGAAACAAACAAAAAGATATAGAAAGAAAAACAAAAGCTAGGATTTAATTTATGTAAGTCTGTATGATCGTGTTCAATTTTTAAATTGCTTTCAGGAACTAAATCGTAAAGAAATAGGACTATTTAGCTCTATTTAAAAAAAATAATATCTATTCAAATTTACCAAGAGCTATCCGCTCTTAAGGTTCTCAAATTCAAACTGGCTACTTTATGACATATTCTTTAATTTTATTTTGTTCGGAAACGTATGAAAATGCAGGTGTCCTTATTCAGAAAATTTATAATCAAAAGACGTTTTCCCCTATTCTGTATTTTATTTAATTTTTTAGTAAGACAGAAGATTTTTCAGAAAACACTGTCAAAGTCGGCGTTTTCAACCGAATTTCCGATGCCGCAGCAGGGGAAAGGGTAAAAAACGTGACACTAATCGTTTATAACCTGATAAGTAATTTATTTATCAAAAAAAGAAAAACTCATTTCGATTCCAAATCACTTCATTAGTCAGACCTGCCAATTTTATGCCTTTGTGTTTAAAAATAAGTCAGATAATGTATCAGAAAGTTTCGCGTTATTGAGTAAGGAATTTGAGAACCACCTTAAGCGTTACTGGGCTATATCACTATCATAAATTTGTAAGATTATTACAATTTTGTTTTCAAATTTCCTCTTTTTAACACTTTTCAACATAATTAAAAAGTATCTATGAATTCTCTTTGTCTGTCTGTCCGTGCTCTAACTCTCGTAAATATACTCAGATTGCCATGAAAGTTTTATATGTTATTGAAGTTTACCATTGATGTTCAGTATTGAAAATGAAGTGTGTAGTATTTATTTCTCGCTTACAGGGACATTCAAAAGAAATCTGTTACAATATGATCTATAGGGAAAAATCGTTTCCTGTGTATTTAATTAGCGATGACAACTAAAGTAGCGAAGTAGTGACTACTTTTGAAAAGTAGTTTGTAGTCGCTACTTTTTAAATCAAGTAATTGTAGTTGTAGTTAACTACATTTTTCATAAAGTAGTTGTAGTTGTAGTTCGCTACAAACAAAAGTAGCTTTTCCGACCCCTGACTACTTTTTAAATGTACTCAGATACCTTAAAAATATATGTAAAATTACTGTTTGATGATTCTGTATCACAAGTAACATATGATTGTATATTAGGGATATTTCCTCTTAATAGTTAAGAAATGTTCACATATTTCTTGTTATAGATTTGTTTAAAATCTCTAATAAATATTGCTCTGTTGCAAAGTATAGTGTAGTTGATGTAGAATGTATCTTCAAAAAAGTATCAGTATTACAAAATTATCACAACTTAAAAATTTAACTAATAATAGTATAATTCAAGTAGGATATATTTACTTTAAATTACAAAATTTTAATAATATGAAAATTATCAAAAGAAAGAAAACTATTTTATGATAATCGTTCAATGTTTTTTTTAAGTGCTTGTTTTGAGTTAGATAATATTTGTTCTGAGTATTTCATAAAATTTGATATGCATATAGGAATATATGAAGCTCATATTTATGCAAATATCTTTTGTTTTTAACCTTATCCTACTTTAAAAGTCTAAAATATTGTGTATAATCATTACAAGGCCAAAAACTGATTAAAAGTTTGATCACTTAAATAAATTCAGAGTAAAATTTGGGTCCCAAAAATCAGACACCCCAGGACCATTCTGGTATGGTTAAATTGAGCCTAGATTAAAAAGGAAAATCATGTTTTAACTCATTTTTTCAAGTTAATAACAAATTTAAAATGGTGATAATAACAACTTATACTCCATTTGTGGAGATAAGAAAATGAAATTAATCAAGTGCACATAGAGATAGGTGATGATAAAACACCTGAGACTGTGCCAGAAGCACTAAACATACAGTCTTAGTTTTTGCTGTTTTTTTATATTTCGGCTGATTGTTTATTGTCTTTCAGTGCTAAAATTGACGATTTTGCGGGAATGCGACAACTATGTTCAGAACGACAACTATGACAGTATTTTCTAAAAGATATTCTATTTTTACTAAAAAATGAAAAACATCATTTGATTACAAAGTTTATGCATAAGAACATCTGCCATTTCATGCTTTTCTGATCAAAAATGAATTTAAAAAATGCATAATGCCAGTTTAGATTTGAGATCAGCCTGAACAAATCAAAAGAAAGAATAAAATTAGCTAGTTAGAGATTTGGGCGAAAAGTGTAGCTCCTCGGCGATGTCTCTGTAACCAGCATGTTTATTTTTGTTCTCTCGTTTTGGCGATATGAGTATAGAATGTTGCATTTCCATGTTACCTTTTTAGTTGTTATTTACCTCGCTGGTGCTTATAAAGACTCTTTATGACAATTATACTTATTTATTTCACATAAATTTCTTTTGAAGAAAAGATAAGTTATTCACAAAAAGTTGAAATCAAATGCATCTTTACCACTAAAACTCGTTCTGTTGGCAGATTTTCTACATTAGTTTATTTATTTTTACAAAATGGAATTAAGATGTGGCTGAATAACATGCAATAAAAGTTTCTTGTTTGCAGTTAAAAAAAACCCTTGTAAAACCGTAATGCTAAATTGCAAACATAGTATTCAATTTACTTTGGGAATTGCAAACTGCACTCTGATCATCTACGTCAGACGATAAATTAAAAAGCGTCTTAATTTTTTCAAAATATTTTGCGATTTTCAATAAAAGTACAAAAAGTGTTAAATTTGAATGGTAGCATAAATTGTAGAAAAAATGGATTTTTCTTGAAACATTTTTGGGGAATGAATATAGTTTTTAATGCTATGTTCGAAAATTATTTAAATTCAATTTTCTTCATTGATTTTTGTTTCTCGTCAGAAATTGTTTGCTCTGAAATATGTTTTGGATGAATTGTAAAATATAATAGATTAACAATTTCGTTTATTGCAGATGAATATATCTATAAAAGTAGTTAATGAGAAAAGATTAGAAATTCATTGTATCACTTAATAATTACCAAAGTATTTAAAGTGAAAAATATGGAACAAAACATTGCTTTACAAGAGCATTTTGGAGAAGCACCTTCTGACTCGCATCAAGGAAAACCATTTGTTTGTCAGGTATGCAACAAGAAATTCTCTCAAAAGGCTGATTTAAAAAAACATCTGTTAGTTCATGCTGATGAGAAAACTTTTGTGTGTGAGATATGTAACAAGAAATTCTATCGTAAGAATAAGTTATGTCAACATCTGTTAATTCATACTGGTGAGAAATCATTTGCATGTGAGATATGCTACAAGAAATTCTCTCGAAAGAGTCACTTAAGCACGCACCTTCTGTTTCATACTGGTGAGAAACCTTTCATGTGTGAAATATGCAACAAGAAATTCTCTCAAAAGGGTGATTTAAACAGGCATCTGTTAATTCATACTGGTGAGAAACCTTTTCTGTGTGAAATATGCAACAAGAAATTCTCTCAAAAGGGTGATTTAAACAAGCATTTGTTAACTCATACTGGTAAGAAACCATTTGTGTGTGAAATATGCAACAAGAAATGCTCTTGTAAGAATAATTTAAGCCAACATCTGTTAATTCATACTGGTGAAAAAACTTTTGTTTGTCAGATATGTAACAAGAAATTCTCTCGTAAGAATAACTTAAATCAACATCTGTTACTTCATACTGGTGAGAAACCATTTGCATGTGAGATATGCCACAAGAAATTTGCTCGCAAGGAAAAATTAAGCAAGCATCTGTTAGTTCATACTGGTGAGAAACCTTTTGTGTGTGAGATATGCAACGAGAAATTCTCTCAGAAGTATGTTTTAAACAGACATCTATTAGTTCATACAGGTGAGAAACCATTTGTATGTGACATATGCAACAAGAAATTCTCTCAGAAGAGTAATTTAAATAAACATTTCTTAGTTCACACTGGTGAGAAACCTTTTGTGTGTGAGATATGCAACAAGAAATTCTCTCAGAAAAGTCATTTAAATAAACATTTCTTAGTTCATACTGGGGAGAAACCTTTTGTGTGAGATATGGCACCAGAAATTTTCTGGCGTGAATCATTTCAAAAGTTATTTGTTAATTCATGCTGTTAATAAACCATTCGTTTGTGAAATATGCAAAATGAACTCTTCTCAAAAGTAATTTTAAACATCATCTCTTAATTGATACTGGTGAGAAAACTTTTGTTTGTGAGTCATGCAATCAGAAATTTTCATAAATAGTAGACCAAGTTCTAATGTACACTCTCATAATTTGAGGTTTGCTATCAACTAACTTCGGTACTTCTTTTTTAATTGTTTAATAAGGCCCTTGACATAAATTATGCACAAGAGAGTGGGATTTCTTGCCAAACATTACAAACAACAAAATGAAGTAGTTTTCAGTGAAAAAAATTCTAATTTTATGTGGATTTTGTTTGTAATGAAATGTTATATTTTGTATTATATTATTTAAAGTTTTATTTTTGTATTATATTAAATAGTCTCTGCATATATATAAAATTTGTAAATATTAAAGAAATTGCTTATGTGTTTGTTATATTGATTGTTATTTCATACAAAGTGATATGCGGTTTTAAAATGTAAATAAAAGTTGATATAAAATGTTTGAAAAGTTTTCTTTTTCTGTCAGGATAAATGTATTATGACGTCACTACCAATATGTAGGGTCAAGTTTAAAGTTTCTTACTTTTAAGTTGGGGCAACATTTATATTGAAGCAGTTATGATAATGTTTAAATATCTTAAAAATTACATGCCATGCTGAATTGTATTGAATTAGTGAAATTAGATATATATCTTTTTTAACCTTGCATCCCTTGGCCATGTATGGTTAAAAAGGTGAGATAAATATAAACAACAAGCTCATTTTATAAAAGTTAGTAACCTTGTACCAACCCAATATAACTCAGAAAGAAGTATAACTCCTTAGAAAAAGATCCTATATTTCATACTTTTGATATAATTTCATGAGCTTTGTATAGATCTACTGTCTGTCTCGGAACTTCTTTCATTCTTGAAGAATTTCTTGAGTCAGAAAAAGTAAATATAAATAACTTCAAAAGTAGGAATTGTATTACTTTTGTAAAATTTGTAATGGTAACTTAAATCTACTCTGTATGAAGGCTTTTTTTGTATCTATTCTTCTGCAATGTGCATCATCCATTGATGTTTGCTGAATGTATAAATTTAAGTGAACCCCCTGTATTTTAAGTAATATTTTAAATATCAATTAACTGCTATCTGTTTTTTCCTTCAACTTATAAATATCATTGTATAACTATGTGTGGTTAATATGCATTGTTTGTCTATACCCAATCACTTTCTAAAATCTTGAAAACTCACTATTCCTAATCTTTAAAAGTACCATTTTACAACTATGGCAGAAAGGCATGAGTTGTTGTTTTCCAATAATCCTGGATAAACACCTCAAACCGAGAGCGATGATAGAACAAGGGATATCCCACGGCTTCTTTATCTTACTAACACTGACCGTGAATCTGATAGAATATTTCTCCTTATATCCCATCCATAACAATTCAATTCCTTTTCAAACTGATTTTTAAAAGATTACAAAATACTTTAAGAAATTTAGACTAGAATCTTGTTTTGAAATAAAGAGTTTTTTCGTTTTCCAATTTGTGAGTAAATAAACTTTGTACTTCTATCCTGAGTTCACACAATCTGGAAGACTGGTACAAAAATCGAGCCCGAGCCCGTCTCATCTGCACTACTCACAAATATTTGTGACAAATATTCTCACACCACTGTTTGCAAGAATGCTGTAATATTTGTCTTATTTAATGACGTAAATTTCTGCTATGAAATAAAACAAAATTTTCTATTCTAGAAAAGTGGTCGCTCCGATGCCTACGTATTGCATACTCGTGATTATAAATTAAAAAATATAGATAATGTTACACTTTTTATAACAATTTTGAAAAAATAAATATATAAACAAAGTCATAAAAATTCTTTTCTGACATGTTCAGTCTGATAGCCTTTTTGTTGAACTATATTGTTAAATATTTATTTCCAAGATACAAGAGCTTTTGTTAAAATATCAAAGTTGATTTTGTTCCACTCTTCGACAACAGTCTGCCAGAGTCCATCCAATATTTTGGAATGCCGTTTATAAAGAGATTGTTTTAATAGTCCAAATACACAGTAATCTACACAAGACATGTGAGAGCTTGGGCAGAAGGCATTTTAAGGGAATACCCACCATTCTGCTTTCATTTCTATTTTTTTTCTAAAAACACATCAGTAGATTTACAGCTATGGCTGATAGCCTTACCAGATGGAATTTCATACATTGCTGTGTCTGTTTGTATAAAGTGATAAAATGTTTTCTTTGAAAACAGATGTTAAAACATATTTCTGATAGTAGTCAGAGTTGATTTTGACATTTATTTCTTGTTTCCTCATTTTCAGTTTTTCTTTATCAGAGAATCCAGCAACAACCATAAAACTTTTAGCAAAACCCTCCTTCTTTACTCTCAACCCATATTTGAAACTTTTTTGGTAGTAAATTGATCTTTTTATATTGCAATCAGATAAATATATCTAAGCCTCAACAGTTGTAATTGTAGGTCAACATCAAAGTCGAATAAATTTTCTCCAACAGCATGAAAAGATTCGAACCTGCGATCTTAGCTATAAGGACCAATGTTCTAATCACGGAGCTACCTGACGATATTCAGTCTGACACAATGCACTCCCATGTTTTGGTATCATCGGATCTGCCATCTGTTTCTCACTCTGTTGGAAAACATTTTTTCAACTTTGACCACCCCCACCTACAATGAATATAATATTTCAGGTTGAAATTGCATTATAATGTAACTGCATACATTAAATTTTCAATGACGAAAAAATAAGTTTAATTCAGCAATCTTCACATAATATTACACTGATAAAAAAAATTTTGTATTAAGCGGTGAACATCATGTTTTTTTATTCATTTTTATTAGCTTTAAATCAGATTTTATTATTCTGTTTACAGTTCCTATAGAGGTGATATGTTTCAAGATTTTTTCAATATTTTTCTTTTAAAATATGAGATGTGACTTTACATATAATAAGCGGTGAACATACCTTTGTTGGACATGTTTTTTTTTAACCTTTTTCCCAGTCAAATTAAACGGATGTTTCTTTCCTTTTTCATTAATTATGACGCATATTTTACTTTATTAATCAAATAAGAGTATTCATTTTCGTAAAGCGCAAATACATAGCATTCGATCCACTCTTTATTTCCTGCAACATTTTAAAACAAAAAAAAATTTTAATGATGCTATGATCACTAAAATTTATTCCGAATATATGCCATAAAGGTTTTATTTTTATTAATTAAATATAAATCAGAGAGAAATTTAAAATCATTACAAAAATGTGTGAACATAGCCTCTGTAATAGCTAATAAATAATTTTAGAAGAAAGATATATTGTGTATGGTTCTTGATTGTATTTTTTCACACATGATTTTAAATAGAGGTCTTCTTAAATAGAGGCATAGGCCATAACTGTATAGAATATATCGTTGTAAAAGCAGAGACTTGCTGTATATATGCATTGCAGCAGGGGCGAGAGAAATAAGATAACAGGAAGCAATGGTCCAAGACGCCGAGTTTAAAAGTATGAAATATTTGCATTTGTTAGTGTGGTGACAAAAATATTTCTGAAGAATTTAAATAAAATAAAAACAATAGAAATAACCACAGAAAATGTTTTACATATATTTTATTTACTTTGCTATCAAAGAGTTCTAATTTAGTTTAACTACAAACAATAAGAAAAAATACAAACAACTGAAGAGTAAAATGTGAAGTTATGCATTTTATTAAGAACATGCTAATGTACAAACGACTTACAAAACACAACATATGATAAAAAAAAATTTCTAAAAACAGCATGAAGAATAAGAAATGGAGATAGACAAAATTTAATAAAGCATCAATAAATGAATAAGTAGAACAATTTTTGTGTATGTTAAGAAATTTTTTTTATACTACATTTAAATTCATATTAAAGGTAACTTTTATAATATGCTGATAGATTATGTAACAAAGCTCAGATTTTTTTTGTTAATAGTTTTCTATATTTATGCATCCATTACAGGGATTAGAATGATCGAATTGCAAAACAGAGAAACCTTTTTATCCCCTTCACTAAATAATGTAAATTTTTCCAAACATATTTCAATCAAAAATTTTGGTTTGGAAAACTTCAAATATAAATCCATCATATACAGGTTTTATTAAACATTCAAGGAGTCGATTCTGATGTGGCTAGATAACTGAAACTGGGCTGCTAAAGCAACTACTTTTAGTAACAGTGCAGCAACAAACAATTTTTGACAGTCGGGGTGGGTGTCTTTTTATGGAAGATTTAGAAAGTGCTACAAGGCAATCAAGATCGCAGTTAAAAACTTTGGAAGGGTTTTTTTTTATTTTGAAGAATTGAAAGTGGGCACATTCTTTAAATTACAAAATGTTATTTCTTTACATATGACTCATTCACAGATCTTTTGAAAGATCTGTAACAAAGAAATCGATGTTTTTTAATGGTAAAAATGCAATTTATATATAATTTTAATCAATATAGATATATATATATACACGTATTAAGTAATAAACTTTCGATTTACATGGAGAGGAATTTTAATTTGAACAGTGGTAACATTTGTTGGGCTATATACATGAAAAGAGGATATATGCATCTATTTATTTCAAGGTCTAATATAATATGTCTTTTTATAAAAATTCCATGCACAAGTTTTTGAGATAGAGCAGGCATAAAAATTGTGTCACACACAGACTAATGGACAGACATTTTCTAAAACTAGTTTTTTATTTATGTTCAAGACATTCCAAAATAAGTAAATCCATCAAAAAACAAAGTTGGAATTTTTTGTTTTTTTAGTATTTTCATTGATACATATCGAAGAAAATACAAATGAAAGCAAGACTTCGGTTTATTTGGAGAAGAAGTTTCTTGACAAATCATAAAAAAAGTTGGAAAAATAAATTCAACTGGAATAATAAAGAATCCTGAATTTTGGAAAGTAATGAAAAGTAATGTTATTTGATGCATCAAAAAACTGCATCATATAGTATCTGCCCTTTAGTAGGGGATAAGTAAAGAAACACATTAATAAAATTAATGTAGCATTGCCAGATTTCAATTGATTCATCTTTTCAAAACAAGTTTTTATGGTAAAAAAAGATGTTATAAACTAATTATGCACACCTTATTACACATTAATACAATATTTTATTTTGTTATCTTTTCCCAACACAATTAAAGAAAATAATTCAACTGACCATTTTTTTCATCAAATATATCGTTTAATTCAAATTTTTAAATTAGGAATAAAAACAAAACACATGTGAAAAAAGCAGAAAATATTCTTACAGAGAATTATTATAATTATTCCAGGGAAATCACATAGATAAAAATGGAAAATTCTGAAATTTGCAGAAAAGTAGCAAAAGAGAGGTTCCAGTTGATATTTTACAGAAAATAAATTTTTGTTAGAGTTGTCATCCCATAGATGTCTAAGTGTGTGTTAAATTTTGAGAAAAAAATGTATTATTCTCTTACATCAAGATATAGCAACACATTTCAGTTTTCAGGAAAACATGTCAAATATTCAATAAGAAAACAAAATACTTTTCTGACTGTATGGATGTGGAGTTACAGTTTCCAAACAACATACATGGGAAATACTAGATTCACAAATAAATTATTTTTCTTTTGCATGAATATTAAAATGTTTCTTTAAATTATTACTAGCAGAAAAACTTTTGAAGCATACTTCACAACTATATGGCTTTTCTCTAGTATGAATGCGACGATGTATCTTTAGATTCTCCTTTACAGAAAAAGTCTTAGAACACACCTCACAACTAAATGGCTTTTCTCCTGTATGAGAGCGAAGGTGTATATTCAGATGTCCCTTTTGAGTATATCTTTTAAAACACACCTCACACACAAATGGTTTTTCCTTAGAATGAGTGTGAAGGTGTATTCGTAGGTATTGCTCCATAGAAAATGATTTAGAACACACCTCACAAACAAATGACTTTTCTTCTGTATGACAACGAAGGTGGTTATTCAGACCTACCCGGTGAGAAAATCTTTTAGAATACACTTGACAAACAAATGGCTTTTCCTGTGTATTAACACGGAGGTGTTCCCGTAGGTATGACTTTCTGGAAAATGTTGCAGAACACACCTCACAAATAAATGTTTTTTCCTCAGTATGAATGGCAAAATGTCTTTTTAAATGTCCCTTTTCACTAAATGCTTTAGAGCACACTTCACAAACAAATGGCTTTTCCGTATGAATGCGCCGATGGACCATTAGGTGATGCTTATAAGAAAATGTTTTAGAACACATCTCACAAGTAAATGGCCTTTCGTTGGTATGAATGCGGACATGTCTATTTAGACTCGCCTTATCACAAAAGCCTCTGGAACAAATTTCACAATCAAATGGCTTTTCGCCAGTGTGAGTGCGAAGATGTGTATTCATATTATCCTTTTCAGAAAATTTTTTAGAACACACCTCACAAGTAAAAGGTTTTTCCCCAGTATGAGAACGAATGTGTATCTTTAGATTATTATTTGCTGCAAATCCTTTGTAGCATATATCACAAATAAATGGCTTTTCCCCAGAATGGATGCGCAAGTGTTTCCTTAGATAATTCTTGTTGGGAAATCTTTTAGAGCATATATTACATATATGCTTTTCTTCAGTATGAGTGATCATATGCTGTTTTAGAGAACATCTTTTAGAAAACTCTACAGAGCATACTTCACAAATGAATGCTTTTCTTTCCATAAGATTAGACATATTTTTACATGGAAAATCATCAGTAACAAAAAACTTTTATTCACTATGAGTAAAGAGATCTTTTTTGTAAGGCATTCATGAATAAAACTATTTTCAGATATGCTACAGAAATGCAAGATTTTCAAATAAATATTTTTATGTGAATGAGATTGGAGTACTAGATATGCAATCTGTTTTCACTTCTTGGTTTCTAGTTTATGGAAATCTTAGAACATTCTTGAAGATATAGAACAAATTTTCGCTTATAATAGTGGGAAATTTACCTCAGTAAATTTTTTTTACTTCAAACAAGTTTCTTATTAGCATGTGTACAATCGGGTTTATCTGTACATTGCTTCCAAAAAAATCTTTTATATACTTTATTGATAAAGATGTTTCTCCTGTGTATATCTGAAATGGAAAAAAAATATTAATTGGTCTTTTCTATTATAGTTTTTAGTTTACATTCTCAGATGCCACTCAGAAAATAACAATCAAAAAGAAATTTACACATGAAGTAAAATTTACGACATTTTCCACAACATTTATGCATGAATTTTGCACACTATATTGTTTATAATTAACTAAATAAATTATAAACAATAAAATTTACAACTAAAACTAGTTTTTACCTGGCTTAAAAATGAAAGAACACAAAAACAAATTTTTTCGTTTTTGTAATCTGCACTTTTAATGCTGTTAATGCATCATGCACGAAAACTTAGACTATTTAATAAATAAACGTAATTTATCTTCAGTCTACTGTATTTCATACCAATTGAGGTGACCCAGCAACCGATTCAATGAAAAATTTTATATTTCTGTAAACGATTGACAAAATTTGCAACATTTTCCATGACTGATTGACAAAATTTGCGATTTTTCCCGTGACCGATTGAAGTAATTCGCTATTTTTTCCACGACTGAATAATAAAATTCACTGGGGGGTTTTATACATGACCGACAGATGAGATGCACGGTTTTATTCTGCTCATTACATTCACAATTTTTTACCTCGACCAATTGATGAAATTCGTGAGCGAAATTTGAAATGAGCGAAATTTGCAATTTTATTTTGTGAATGATTTGTTGTTTTAAAAGTGGTGCTAACTTGCATAATTTTGTATAAGAAGTCAGCCTCAAAGTAAGCAGAGCAAGTTACGCCTGGAAGCTGGTTAGTTTTGCTTGCATGATTCGTGAATCAAATATGAAGAAAGTATGTTTCATGTAAAAAGAACTTATATAATGTAGATATATATATTAATTAAAGTAAAACAAGAGTTTGTTCATTGAAGACAGGTTTTTATTAAAAGTTTGTGCTCACATTGCTTTTACAGTTCAGCTTGAAGATTCAATTATTTAGACACATTCGTTAAAACGGATGTAAAACAGTTCAATAACAACACCAGAGATATTCAGAATAACATAGCTCAAACATTTTATATTAAGCTGCATTGAATTAACTTAAATACTTATTGACCTCTTTCTGTAACACAAAATAACAAAAACCATCTATAAATGTAAAATTACTTTAACATAAAATACTGATTCCACGACGATACTGCAAACGAAATTTGCCGATAACTAGATTAATTCCCTAATTAAACCATTTAAGTATACTAACAGACTCTATTTATACTGAAATGATATCTGCATGAACTGGGCAACACCCCCTTTCGCGAACTTTCCAAGGAGACTGGCATACATGTGCCTTGTTTCATTTGATCTTATGATCGGCCAATCCGAATGATTGCATGTGCTGCCATCTAGTGCATGGACGATGCACTATGTCACTTAGATACTTCATCTCACATGTGAAGCACGATATGCGTCAGCGATAAAGTTATATGTGTTTCCATTTAATGTTTAATAAGAGAAAGATTAAAAAGGGTTTCATAGATGAATAGTTAAAACAAGTTTGAAAAGTAAAAGATTAAAGGTAAGTAAAAACGATGTATTTGGAAATAAAACTTGTATATTTAAATATTTTACAAACTTAATAATGATGAATTTATAATATCTATTGATGAATATGTTGAATGCTAGGTGTGTATATATGATCAGTACAAAAACACTTAACAGGTTAAAAGTTGTGACGCAGTAGTTTTTTTTGGCTCTAAGATTTTTTAATATCAGTCTTAAAAGCAGTGATATCAAATTTGAGTGACACCATGTTAATAATATTTTTAAAAATCATAATTTTCTTTTTCCTTTTATTTACATTCACAAATGCAATTCTTAGTTTTAACAGGAAAAGATACATAAAATTTAATTGCTGATGCATTTTTATTCACATCTCTCCTGAATTCAAAATATGGGTTTGAGAAGAAATGATATCGAAATTCGACTGACACCTTCACATGAATTTAATAAGATTGTTTTAAAATTCAATTTAAATTATTTTTGGTTTGTCTTCTAAAATATATTTACACATACAAACAATACTTTTAATTTTTCAATACACTGTTAAATATATTACATTCACTGAGCCTATATTATGTATTGAAATATATTTATTTCAATAAATTGATTTATCTTTTGTGCCACACTACCCAAAATCATAAGTAAAATTTATGTAAATGATTATTTTGCATCATATTATCCACTTGCATATATTTTCCTTTGTTTGGATACTATGATGCAAAATAATCATTTACATAAATTTTACTTATGATTTTGAATAGTGTGGCACAAAAAATAAATCAATTTATTGAAATAAATACATTTCAATACATAATATAGGCTCGGTGAAAGTAATATATTTAACAGTGTATTGAAAAATTAAAAGTATTGTTTGTATGTGTAAATATACTTTAGAAAACAAACCAAAAATAACTTAAATTGAATTTTAAAACAGTCCTATTAAATTCACGTCCAGGTGTCACTCAAATTTTGATATATTTCTTTTAAAACCCATATTTTGAATTCAGAAGAGATGTGAATAAAAAAGCATCAGCGAATAAATTTTATATATTTTTTCATGTAAAGATAATAATTGCACCTGTAAATATAAATAAAACTAAAAGGAAAATGATGATTAAAAAAAAAATTATTAACATAGCGTCACTCAAATTTTAAAACATTGCTTTTAAGACTCATATTTAAAATTCTTAGAGCCAAAGAAAGTGCTGCGTCACAACTTTTAAACCGTTAAGGGTTTTTTTAATATACATGCATTCACACGTACATATAGAATCAATGTAAAAATAGCTAAAACAGATTCAAATCAACTCAAAATGTAAAAACATACCAATATATTCTCAATATTTTTTTTTATCATGATTACATTTACTTTCCTAACACTGTAAGTATAAAAAAAGTACAAATGAAATTAAACTACAGCTTATTTTTTCAGGGGAGGCACAAAAACAGGTATATATACAGGTAGAACTTCTAAAATCCGGAATCGCTCGGGACTCTGCAATTCCATATTTTCGAAATTTCCAGATTTTAGAGACTGAGAAATAACAATTTAAATTCTAAATTAAAGGCAGACTTAAAAATAAGAAACACATACTGTAGAGTTTCTAATACTGTACACTTGAGCGATTCCAGATTTTAGAAGTACTACCTGTATATACATACACACACACACACACATATATATATATATATATATATATATATATATATATATGAACAAGTGACATAATGTGGGCTACTCTTGTACATAATATATTTATGCACAACACAATCATAGTACTGCATAAATTTTAATTATTATTCTTACAATAGTTACTGCATTGAGATATAAAATTATCATTGACATACCAAGAGATTTAAATATAACAAATCATAACACCTTGTAATTATATACTTACTTTTAATTGCTAAAAGGTGTAAAATAAATAGATTATAAACAGTAAAATAGGTTTCATTAGACTGTTGACATATGTTTCAGCTCATTCTGAGCCATTATCAAAACAAACAAAAGTATTCTAAAAATGCACAGTCTATGAAGTTATTTAAAACACAATCATTTAATTTTTTACATACTTTTTAAAAATTATACATGTTATTTTTATTATTTACTTGGATGTCTATTTCCATATTTGTAACCATGGAGTCACTCGAGTCACAATTTTGGTAAATTAAATTATGCTGATTTTTAGTTACAGGAAAAAGGAGCCTATAGCTGATATTAAGTATAATAGAAAAAACACAGCCCTGGCAAGATTATATCAAGAAGAAACCATCCAAATAAATTTCAATGAAAGTAAAATAATTTTTTCCTCCAGTCTATACTATCCATCCATTATGAGAAAAACCATAGAGCTTGTAACACGTAAAAATACAATATGTAATGATGCAGCATCTTTTAATTTATCAAAACTGTGGCTCGAGTTACTCCATGGTTAGAAATATGGAAATAAACATCCATGTAAAAATAAAAATTATTGTGTGCAATTTTGAAAAGTACATGAAAATTTGGTACTTCTCTATCATCCCGTCGACCACTTTTCATAACTAAAAACTATCGCCAAACTGTAAGATTAAACGCCAAAAATGCAGTCCCATTTACTTGATGTCAGAAGCATTATATATGTTTGTTATGTCATCAAGTGGTTTTAATTCAACATTTACGTGTATTTTTCAGTATATTTTATTGATTTATTAGTTATTTTGTTCATTAAAATAACAATTGTGTCCTTAAATTATTATATTTTATTTATTTTGATGTTCTAATGGCAACATTCTCCCGTTTATTTGTCGTTACAGTTTGGTGATAGTTTTTTGTTATAAAGTGGTCGACGGGATAATAGAGAAGTACTGAAAATTTGAATGATTATGTTTCAATAACTTCATAGACCGTGCACTTATAGGAAATATTTTTGATTGTTTTGATAATGGCTCAGATTGAGCTGAAACATATGTCAACAGTCTAATGAAACCTATTTTACTGTTTATAATATTTTTATTTTACAACTTTAAGCCATTAAAAAGAAGTATACCAAGAGATTTGTTTACTTAACTCTCCAATATACTATTAATAAGTTAATTATACTCTTATTAAGAGTTAATTATATTAAGTTGTCTAATTTTATAATCTAGAAAATTACATAAAATGACTCTAAATTCAAGCAGTAAATAATTCTGTAATTAAAACAATTAGAAATAATAGGAAACCTGATATTAAAATATGAAAACCTAATAATAAGTAAATAGACAAATGTTGCCAGCAAAAGAATGAATTCCTTTGATGGATCAATACTTGATTTTTAGCAAACAAGAATGAAAAATCATGCTTCAAGCATAGATTATGTAACACTTTCCAACGCTTGCAAAATAATTTCACAAATCACCATTTAATAAGCTGAAAGATAACATCTAAGTAAACAATTTGGAAAATGCATAACATATTTAAAAACTTAATTTCAGGAATTTCCAACATACACAATATTCGGGAAAATATCCGAATACTTTTTTTCAACCCTGTATATGATCTATAGATTTGTATATATATTACATAAGATGCTAAATTTTAGTTTAGTTAGGAAACGCATAGCACAATTTAAAATTCTCCTTCTGGAGTTTCTGTCAATAAACGGAAATGTGTTCACAAACTTTTGTGCTGCCCTGGATATGATCTACAGAATTTATACACACCAAGTAATAGACAAAAAGTGAGTTTAATTTAAAATCGCGTTCAGCCACTTAAAACGCACTTCCAGGAATTATTGTTAACAGACAGTAGAGAATTCTTTTGTGTGTCCCTGTAAATGAACGATGACTGCTATACACACAATATTCAGTAGTAAGTCTCTTGTAATGCACCTTAGTGATATATATAAATTTCAATGCATTTAAAATAGTAAACATTATTTAAATAAACCGCAGACGATTTTTCTCCATAGACCGTAATGTAACGGAATTCTTTTGAGTGTCCCTCTAAAAAACTATATGTGCTACACACTTCATGTGAAATAGGGAGCATACTATAGATGACGGCAATAACATATAAAATTTGCAGGGCAATCCGAGCATATTTACGGGATTTAGAGCACGGACAGACGGCAGACGACCATACGACAGACAAACCGAAGTCATAAACACTTTTCAACTAGGTTGGAAAGTGTTAAAAATGTAAATGGGAAAATCTATGTCTTCACGAGATGCATTGCGATACACTGCAGCTAAGATTCACAAACTGATTAGCAGAACAAATGTTGTGAAAAAGCAGTTATGTTATGACCATATGATTTGTACAATGACATTTTTTAACCTTTAACTGGCATAAAAAGTAGCAACATTCCTTGCTACAAAGTACAAAATTTTTATATCATGGTACTCGCTATATTACATTGTTCAAAATATAGCATGCTATACGACAAACTAACAACAAAAATCTGACCCCTGATTATATGTCATGAAACAGTGACAAACCACACATTAAAAGGGAAAAAATATATTTCATTTAAAAAAAACATCTTTTATTACATTCTTTTTATTTTTTACACAGATTAAAGATGAACAATTTATGTGTATTATTTAAATGAATATATCTGATAATACTTGAGATCATTCATATTTAGCAAAGTGATTTTTGATGATTGATAAAAAGGATATGAAGAGAAAATTCTCTTCATATGTTGAGAATGTTCAACATTGAAAAAAGAATAGGAAAGGTGATAACATTTGGGGAAATTTTGGTAAATCTAAGTTTAGAACAATATAAAAAAGAGAAGTTCTATAATTGTTCTCAAAATAAAATTTTGAAATTTTATTGCTACCTGAAAAAGACAGTCATGCTATGTTATTCTTAATGCTGTTATCAACACTGTTAAATATTTTTTTTCTTAAATTGTTTTAAGTGTGATTTTAAATATTCATGAAAATAAAAAGAGTATTACTTATCAATAAAGTCCTTAAAATTTAAGTAATAAAATATATCATTAAGAAATTACTGCCCTAAAATAAAATATTTAATAACAGCAATAACATTTAAAAAGGGTACTTACGTATTATCCGTGCCAGGAGATTGATTGCCAAAAATGGTTGCAAAGTACCAATCTTATTTATTGTTGCCAATCATGTTTTCAAATGCAGTAATTTAACATTATCACATAACATTGTTAAAAATGGTAATTAATATAAAATAAATAAAATGTAATGTAGGTTTATTAAATTTATAACATTGTTAAAAATAGTAAATAGCATTATTTTAGTAAAATTAATAAATGATAAATAGCATAGCAAATAAGAAAGAATAATATTATAGACCAGAGGGCCCGTGCGAAGATTTTGCACTGAAATCTAATATTTTTTAGGTACTTCTCTATTAACCCGTCGACCGCTTTTCATAACAAAAAACTACCGCCAAACTGTAATATTAAACGCCAAAAATGCAGTCCCATTTACTTGATGTCAGAATCATTATGCATGTTTGTTACGTCATCTAGTGGTTTTACATTCGACATTTGCATGTATTTTTCATTATATTTTACTGATTTAGTAGTTATTTTATTAATTAAAATAACAATTGTGTCCTTAAATTCTTATATTTTATTTATTTATTTATTTTTAAAAAATATTCTAATGGCAACGTTCTCCCGTTTATTTGGCGATAGTTTTTTGTTATGAAAAGTGGTCGATGGGATAATAGAGAAGTATCATTTTTTATCAATATGTAATATTTATTAGATGCAGGTTTAAACTTCTAAAGAAAAAGCAAGGCTAAAAATATCTGCAAACATTTAGTTGTTAGTCAAGCCAGAATATCATCTAATTTATTCCATCAAAGTTAGACTAAAAACTGATCCAAAATTGCTAAAGGTACGCGCGAGAAATAAAATTAACAATCGTATTTTGACTGCATTAGAGGATGACGTCATCCGCTTCGGGAAAACCATGGGACTTAGAAATATAAATCTAAACATTTAAATTTCAATTTCGCTTTTTAATCATAAGTATAAAATAAACCCGTGCGGTGTTTTTTATAATAATTGCTATGAGCATCATATAATGTGGTATTTTATTTTTTTGGCAACAATAATTTCAGGAAAACCTTTCATTTCTTTCATGAAAACAATGCCGATTTAATTTTTTAATTTCAACAAATTTTAATCAAAAACATGTTTTAACGAACTGTTAAGTGGGTTATGTCAGATGCCGGTTCTAAAACTTTTCATATGGTATCTCATTCGTTGTTCTGCATTTCATATTTTCTGAGTAAAAGGGATGTTGACAGGAGAAATAATATATAAGGATTATTCCCAGTCATGTACCATGCAGCAAGAAAACAAAATATAAGGGTTACTATAATTAGTAATATTGGCTCCATGCCTGGCGCAGCTGGCTTAAAACTGGCATGGATAATACGTAAGTACCTTAAAAAGTGTTAAAAGAATCAGTATAAACCAAGTAAAGTGCTTTTATTTTCCCAACCTTGACTACAAATTACTATTAGGTATATGTTATTACAATATTAGTGTTTTGCTAATTGAGGAATAATTTTTTTAACTTCTAACTCAATAAAATACTTTTAAAATTAGTTATTAAAACATTTACAAGTTTATAACTTAAACTTAAAATACTCCAGTGTATAAAAGTAAGCAAAAGTTCTACTTCATTTTCACAGATATCTGAATTATTTATTGTTATTATTTGATAAATTGAATTAAAACTATTGAAATTTAAATACTATTTGTAATTACTAGAATTATTATAGTAAATAAAATAAAAATAAAATGTAATTTATGTATCGAAAATATCTCCTATTCATATATAAACCAATATTTAAAGAAAAGTAAAAATACATCTTATGCACATAGAATTGAAAATTAAAAATTACAGCAAAAATGTTATTAAAATAGATGACAATTACATTAAAAACAGTAATAAGAAAATCTTACCTTTAAATGAGATAACTTACAACAAAATGTAGCTTAAATTGTGATAAATAGGCCTAACCCAACTATATTATAACTCCCAACTTTCTCTTAATTTTTAACATTTCTCTTTTTTGGGAATCTAAAGAGAAATAAAGTATATCAGATAAAGAAATATTCTTTTAAGAGTCAAAATAATAAAAATGCCATGTGAAAATTGCGATATAATACGCAGATAGAAAATTATATAACAAGATAGGCAACAATATTTTCCGATTAAATAGACAATAGACAAGATGATACCAGAAAACTTTTCGATTAAAGATCGTACTTCGATTAATAGTGTGCTATGCTGCTATCTATCATCCTAATAAAATTTCTCAATTTTTATTTTGTTTGTCTTGCACATTGAATTTTACCAACAGTTCTCTCAACATTCAGTACCGAATTATAAAATACCATTATATCTCCTATGTAAAAGAAAATTGCAAAGTGATCTTTTACTTCGATTAATGTGTATTTCAAACTATTTCTGCCCACAAACCATATGAAAGAACTATTTTGTTCTCTCGTAAGTGAAATTCTGATGCTATATACAAAATTTACAATAGTGATAATACAAGATTGTACCTCAAACATAAATATTTGTCGCAATTCAAGAAAACTTACTGAAGTTAGATTGCAAACAGAGAGGCGATCTGACACCGTAAACAGTTTTCAACTTTGTTGAAAAGTATTAAAAATCAACGCCTTATTTCTTAAAATTGTTTGATTTATTGATGAGCTCATCCTTTTAAAAAATTAATAAGTTCGGAAAAATTGCGTCCTCCCACGTCTCTAGCGTCCACCTTAAAAATAAAAAGTAAGGGGACACTCATGATAAAATAAAAAATTAGGAGACGCCGTCCCCTCGCATACCACTGTGTAAAACTACTCATCATACTACACAGCATAATAACATTCTGTCTTCAGATGAAACGTTGCATTTTATTTTAATGCAAGATTTTTCTGAGTCTTCATCCAGATCATGATTTGGATCAAGGTCTGAAATATATTATGCCATTTTCCAAATTGTTTACTTAGATATCATCTTTCACCTTATTAAAAAGTAAATATTTGTAAAATTATTTTGAAAGTGTTACATAATTTATGCTTGACACAAAATTTTTCGTTCTTGTTATTTTATTTTGTGTGTCATATCTATTGGTTCCACATAATGCAGGAGAATTTTTTTTGTACAAGATCAGCATTAATATTTATGAAAGTGAAATATTCCCCTTTAGTAATGACCACCAGGTTGAAGTTTCAAGCAAAATCTGAAAAGTTTAATTAGTTTTTATGCAAACAAATATTATGACAAAAATTTGTCTATGAGATTTATGGTGGCTTCATTAAGAAAATATTGTAAATGAATACATAAAATAAAATTTGAAATCAATAATTAATCTAAAATAATTAAAATATTATTTTCAAAATTATAATAGTTTATTTTCAAAATTTGCAAGAATAATTTGTTTATCGTTATATATCTTGAAAATTGTGCCATATGAGCATTGAAACGTATGTCGATCATTAAAAGGTTTTTATAAGCCTTTTGTTGTTTCTATTTGTATCACTTAAGAATTTTATCTATATTTAAATTATAATTAGTGATCTTATTCTGTGATTATGTAACAATTAGTCTGTTATTTTTTGCAGTAGCTTCATCAGCTTCTTTAAAGCAAATGTTTTATAAATTTTCAACTTGTTCTTTTTCTAATCATATTTTCATAGGAAAAGTGCTGGAGGACTTTTTGTGTTTGAGTTATGTTTACTTAATTTACAGCAAACTTTGTCAGAAAAATAGTTATTCCATTGTTTGGAATAAAGAAATTTATTTAAAATAGGTGGATTGAACTTCGTGCTGTTATATTAAAATAAATGATCAATGTAAAAATAGCACAAATATGTATATAAAATAGCAAACCGCTGTTTCGGAGCCTCTAAAGCTCCATCGTTAGTGCTGAAGTTAAAAAGATTTAAAACTGATTTAAAAGTTTAGGCCATGTATGCTTGCATCTCAATTCGCAACCAAGATGGAATGATGGTGAGTGTTTTAAAACAACAGAGGAGTCAGGAGTTCCATGTGACATAGGAGACCAATCAGAAGCGCTCTGCCAGTCCAGATGAGTTTAAGTACGGAGGAGAAAAATGGGAGGAGGAGGAAATGAAGGGAATGAATTAAATGAAAGGTAGCCAGACATTTGAAAATTTGGTGTACTGGACATATCATTAACTAAGTTGCATGAATAGATGATAAGCTTCTATATATGATAAACTTCCCAAAAATCAAGGTCGTAAATTGATGAGCACTTCTGAACTATTGAACCTTCTGAAAAATTAAAACTGTGATTGTTAAACCAGCAATAGTTAGCAATTGCAGAGCATTTAATGTCACAATTTTTAATATAGTTTTTTGTCATAGGTCAGACTAAGCAACCTCTTAAGGTCTGCTTGGGGGATAATAGAGAGATAACAATTAATTGAAATCCTTTATTACAAAATCTAACCTGGCTTATCCACAAAATAAATAAAAATTGATATATACAATTAACCTAAAAAAAGTCACAAAAAAAAAAATAGCCATTCAACTGGAAATTATCTTTTCATTCAAGTTGTGTTTAAAAAAGCTTAGGGGTCATCATCATACGGAAATTGTTTCAAACTCTGAAATTTTCAGTATGTACACCTAAATTTGTTATCATATTTAGATTTTGTGGTAAATTTTATCTAAGATTAGATATAGCAAGAACGAAAAATCATGCCTCAAGCACAGATTATGAAACACTTTCCAACACAGACCTTCACCATTAAATAAGGTGAAAGAAGATATGTAAGTAAACAGTTTAGAAACTATATAACATATTAAAAAATACAGTTTTTGAAATTACCTTTCAGTGTCCAATAAAATACTCGAATTGTTTTGTGCAGCCCTGTATATGATCTATAGATTTGGATATGTAGCATGATAAAATTTAGTTCAGTTAGAATATTCACATATAGCAATTTTCGCCAATCAATGGAAATGCACTCAAAATATTTTGTACATTATAAACACAGTCCGAATTTTGTCAGCCCTGCATATTATCTGAAGACTTTTGTACACAGCACATATTAAACTAAAAGGCAACTTAAAACTCACTCGCAGCAATTACAAACCTTAAATGACAATGTATCTTTTTCTTTGCATAACCTTGTACAGTAATCCCTTAACATTCGCGAGTTTTGATTATTCACGAACATGAAAATGCGGAAAACTTAACATTCGCGAGAATCTGACTTGATTATTCGCGATTTTTTTTTTATTATATCTTTGTTTTTTTTCTTCAGAATTTACAGTGGTTAAAGATTGTTTCCCCTGTGTTTTCTCAGTATGTATTTACAAATCAATTTTCAGTTGTCTACTGAAAAAGGAGCGAGTGCTGTAGGAAAACAAAATAATAACAGCAGCAAAATACTCATTGCAATGGGATATTAGAAGTGGTAAGGTAACGGCATCTTCAATCTATTAATTTAAAATGAGCTTGTGTGCAGGTTCTCGTAGAGATGTAGCTGAAGCTGCATACATTATCATCTCTTTGGCGAATAGAGAGAGAGTCAAAATCACTTTCCGAAACAAAAACCTATGCTTTTTGCTTAATTATTTGTCCAGTCAGTTAATTTGGATTATCTTCATTAAATAAATTTCAGAAATATGAATATTTGTGTACATTCATACATATATGTTATGCATAACGTACTGTTAATACATATATTCCTTCGTTCTTTGAAGTGCTGTGTCACTCTAATTAAAATTTTAAAGAACGTAAGTCCCTTTTCAGTGCAAAGAGATAGACTCAACATTCGCGGATTTGACATTCGCGAGGTTTTCCTGAAACGTAACCCTCGCGAATGTTAAGGGATTACTGTATATGATTTTATTTATATTCCACAAACTTCTATTAGTCTGCTAAATATAGTTCATCAGGAAAATGCATAACACAATTATAAACTACCCTTAAGCAATTGCCTCCTATAGTCTGTAATACTTATGGATTCATTTTTGTAGCCCTGTATAGGAACAACTGAATTTATAAACACACACGTACTATACAAAAATTTAGTTAAATTTAAAAACACAAACCGAAGTTCAAAATGCACTTATCACACATAGATTATAAATATTGCACATGTACTGTAACCGATATCTTTTGTATGTTCCTGTAAATAAATGCAATGAACACCACACTTTCAAGAGAGCAATTTATAGTGCACCTCAGTAATGCATAATAATTTTCAATATGTTTGAAATAGTGAATTGTCACAAAATTACACTGAAAACGATATTTCACTATAGAATAATGTGTAACAAAATTCTTTTGTTTGACATTACAATGCTTTGCACCTCATATTCCACAAAAAGTATGTTTTGATGCACTTCATAATTATATATCAATTTTATCATGTTTCAAATGCCATAGCATCATCAAAATACGCTTGCACACTTGAAACGATTATTTTCCATTGACTGTAATGTAAAAAAACTATAAATGTTACACACTTCAGTTGGAATAGGGAACATGGTATGGTACACGACAATAACTTACAAAAATTTCAGGATAACCCGAGTATATTTACAAGAGTTAGAACATGGACAGGTGGCAAACAGCCAGACAAACCGAAGTCATAGACACTTTTCAACTAGGTTGGAAAGTGTTAAAAAGGGAGCCATTTGATCGAGAAGTTTAAGAATTATAGAGGTTTAAAATTTGAAACTCTTAATGTTAAAATCATATCCAATTGTTGCAAAACAAATTTAAAAGTGATTAGTATTTTATGCATAACTCAAAATCCACCTGACAGACCTGTTATACTTAATTTGTATATTTGAAACTGTTAGAATTGATTTCTGTTAATTAATTTATAGGTTACAATTCATACTATTTCGAAAATTAACTTAAAAATATATATAAAATTGAAATGAATTTTTTAACATAAATCAATTTCTAACGGCTTCAATTATGCAAATCAAGAATAACAGCTCATTTCACAAGTAGTTTTGAGTTATGCTTAAAACAACTACTGTGTCGCAATTGGTTTTTCAATTATAAAGTGTGAATTTAAGATTAGGAATTTCAAACTTTATACCAGCATAATTCTAAACTACTTGGTTGAATCAGTTCCTGTTTGATAGTCTAAGGTAAAATTTACCAAGATAAAAACAGATATGCTGTCAGAATTAAGTGTCAAATTAAAAATTTCAGAATTTGGTGCAATTTCAATACGAAGATGACCCATTAAGCCTTTTTTAATGCAATTTGAAAAAAGACATAATGTTGAGGTGAATGGTTATTTTTGTTTTTCTTGATAATTTTTTTAAAATTAAAATATGTACATAGGATGAACTCTTTTCTTTTTTTTTTTTGGATGACTGTATACTTCATACTATGTGCAGCATCACAGTTAAATACCAGTGAATAACATTGTTGACTTTTAATTGTTGACTATTATTGACTTTTAATAATCACATTGTCTGTCAGCAGATTTTTTGATTGTAAATGGTAAATTAAAAAAGAACTGATAATTTTACCTTTGTTAAAAATTTATTAGGGTTTGTTACAATTTCAATTCCACTCCTAAGCCTATTTTATTAACATATATTGTAAGAAACATAATTCCCATCTTTGCAATAGTTTGGCTGTTGAATTGTATGTTTTCTTCATTGTTATTACACTGACTATAGAAACGGTTAGATGTATTTCTTTATTATTTAGATTTAAAACATTTTTTCTACAAAATTGATCAAATGCATATTTAAAGTACATTAATAATTACATTACAAATAAAAAAACTGGTAAAAAACGTTTTTTTTTTAAATTTCAGATATAAAAGGAAAAGCAGGATTCTTTCATCTTTGAAGGTTACAAAATATTTTCTTAAAAGCAAGGTACAGAAATATTTCACTGTACACATGCTAGTAAAAAAAGTAAATGTATCTGTGAATAAAGTAACTTTGAAGTAAATCATTTTACTTGAGGTAATTTTCTCTGACTTATCTTCATACTGGTGAACATTTTTTTTTCTTTTCAAGTATGTTCCAATATTTTCTTAAACTATAAATGCAACACTAAAATACTTCATTCTTATACAAATATATATAATATTAGAAATATTTCTGTAGCATGTCTGTAAAGAGTTCAAAAGCAGAGTGCCTGTCAAAAGAAAGTGTCTCTTCTGACAGTGAAGAAAAGCCTATTATTAGTGACATTGGCTCTTTACAATATTTTCAAGGTGGTGATCGGCAAAATCATACAAAAGGAAATACATTCATTTGTGAAACATGCTCTAAAGTGTTTTCTAACAGTAGAAATCTGATGAGACATCTTAGAATCCATACAGGAAGAAAACCATTTTTTTGTGAAGTGTGTTTCAAAGGGTTTTCTCTAAAGGGACATCTAATACGACACCTTAGTACCCATACAGGAGAAAAAACATTTTCTTGTGAAGTTTGTTTTAAAAAGTTTTCTCTAAAGGGACATCTAATACGACACCTTAGTATCCATACAGGAGAAAAACCATTTATTTGTGATTTATGCTTTAAAGGATTTACTGATAGTTGTGATCTAAAGAGACACCTACGCACCCATACTGGGGAAAAACCATTTCTTTGTGAAGTGTGTTCTAGAGGATTTCCTCAAAAATGTTATCTAAATGTACATCTCCGTACACATACCGGGGACAAGCCATTTATTTGTGAAGAGTGTTCTAAAGGATTTTCTTGTAGTTCAAATCTAAATGCACACCTCCGTACACATACAGGTGAAAAACCATTCAAATGTGACGTATGCTCAAAAGAATTTTCTCGTAATAGTGCACTAAAGAGACATTTCAAAACTCATGCATAAGAAAAGAAATTTATTTGTGAGTCAAGTTTAAATTTACATCTACGTACACATACAAGTGAAAAAACATTCCTTTTTGAAGTATGTTTGAAGTGATTTTGTGATAATAGTGCACTATGGAGACATTCCAAAACAATACAAATGTAATTTATTTCTCATGAAGTGGCTGTAAAAACACCATCCTACTATCATATAGAGAGAAGTACAACTTTTTATTTGTGGATTATACTGTAAATTACTTTCTAAATAAATTTTAGATATTTTTTTTTCTAAGTCTATTTCTCAGTTCAGACTGAACAATACCGAAAGTGTAAAGTACTCTTTGAACAAGCAACTGTAAAAACTAATTGTATTGTTTCAAAAACTAATTTGACAAATAAAATTGTATTTGTCAATAATAAAGAAAAAATTTCTTATGTCAAGATCGAGCTGAATCTGTAGTTTGATGAAAATTAGTACAATAGTTCCTGAGATATACCTATCGTGAAAATCATGAAAACAGTAGCATTACAGTGCCACCTGTTGAGATATCAGCACCAAAACGTAATAAGCGTTTATTTGTGTCATGACGTTCGATGAAAATTAATACATTAGTTCTTGAGATTGAGCTATTGTCAAATTTGTGAAAAATGCAGCAGAACATTTGTGCTGCCTGTTGTGGCATTGTGCGATTATACCAAAAACTCATCAGCATCAATTTATATCAAGGTTTAACTGATTCTAAAGTTTTATTAATTTTGCTGCATTAGTTCTTAAGATAGAGCACCCACAAAATTTTTGTCACATATAGACACACTCACGGACAGACATTTTCTAAAAACAGTCAAATCGTGTTTAGGATGTATAAATTTGTTGAAAACTGGAAGTCGAAATTTTTCATGAATATAATACTTTCTTGTAAATTTAGAAAAAGTAAAAAAGCCTTAGGTGACTATATAAATGTGTCAATTATAAAAAATGTAATGTTAGTTTTCTTAAAACTACTATAATATAAATTAATGTTTTGAAGACTAATATAAAATTTCTGTTCACCAGCAAGACTGATATGATAAGGTGCTACTGTATTTATACATATCGAGTCATTCCTACACAGTAAATACTACAGGCTTGTAAAAGACAACTACTTTCAAGCCATAGAGATAACACAACTTTTGAAACATGAATGTTCAATAAAAGAAAATTTTCATGATGAGGCTTATTTGTTATTTCTTTTTTTGAGTGTATTCAGGCCTCCCAATTGGTCCCTCTTTCCCCTGAAGTACGCTTTTATGTGTTTTGGTCCTCTTATGCTGCGTTTACACTATATGGTCTTTCAGGTCTGTTGGGTCTTTCTGCTCCAAGAGTAGAAAAAATTGCGTTTACACTATGGCATAAGAATTTGGCGTAAGGAGAAGAAACTTATTTTTGCGCATGCGTGAGTTTTGCAGCTTGGATGGAGGGGGAGGGGTAGTGTTTGTTTGTTTACATTCGCAATGAAATGAACATGCAAATATTTTGTGGGTTAATGCCTGTGCTAATTTCTTTTTTACTTAAAAAACGGAAGGCAGATAATATAAAAGTGATTTTTTTTAACGTGCTTCTTTCGTTATTATTATTAAAGGTTTGGGAAATACACAGGGGACATAGATACAAGAGATATTGTTGTATTGGGCTAAGAAAGGCTCAGTGAGCAGCCAATTTCGTATTAAATATAGCCATATACAGTGCATGCAGAAGCCCTATTCCGTATCTGTACTGGGTCTCACAATTTCTGTGCACATTTTATTTTCCCTGGTAAAAATAAAAATATATGGAGATCAGTTTGTTGCAAAATAATACTGACAAAAGTAATTAAATAAGGTTTAATTTATTATACAAAATAAGAAAATTCCCATCAAGATTTAAATAAAAATATGAACTAAAAGAAAAAATCATTCTAATCAGTATTAGCACTAACTTAGCATAGACATACATTTACAGAAATGTATGTCTACATGTAAATAAAGTGTCTATTACATTACATGTAAATTTATAGAAATGAAGCATTTTATATGCACATGTGCCCACAATGGGAGCAAGGCAATTGCTGTTATCTGAATTTTCAAATTTTATAAACTAAAGTTTATTTTTCTCTGATAATTTTCAAAAAAAGAAATAATAATAATGTCAAATAATTAATCACTAAGACAAAAAGAACCTTTTTTTTTTTTTTTTTTGGCTGAAGGGCTCTGATTACCCTTTTCCTCAAAACAAAATTTAGTTTTGTTTTTCTTTCTAAATTTAAGTGTTCAAAAAGGATCTTAAATGGTGGGTTCAGCTCCCCCCCCCCCCCCCCCCCGATAAAAAATTAATTGAACATAAAGACAGTTCTTCATTTATAAAATGTCAATAGCAGCTTATTTTTGGTTTCTTAATTATAATATGTTTGAACTGCTTTTTAGTTTTATAAGTGATAATGCAGATTTTCTTTGATGCTAACAGAAAAATATACCATTTTCCTAACAATATTGAAAAAAAGAAAATGAAACCAAATGACATGACATTTAGTGGAATTCCATTTCTCATGGCTTGAAAATAAAGTTTCTACTTTATAGATAATGCACGTTAATTTCAGAAGGGGAAGTTTCCTCTTCTGATGCTAAAACATTATTTTTAAATGGAAACTTGCATTTTCATTCAGGAAAATTAAATCCTCAATGATTACATAAAAATGCCATTTTCTAGATGCTTTTAGTCGTGACATCAATCCAGTGCTTGATTTACAGCAGGTCATTCGAGGCACAGGTCCAGGGCCCCCCAAATGCTACTGAAGATTTTTCAATGATTGGTCAAAATCTGGAAGTTTTCACGATAAAAACACAAAATTAATATGGAAAAACCTGTTTATTTTTTTCATTTAAAAATAACTACTTCACTTGCGGAACAACACTCGCTCGCTAATATTAATTCTATGGGAATTTTTTTTTATATATATCTTGCTTGCATTTCATTATTTAAAAAAAAAAAAAATTCCATTGGATAGTTGAGGTCAATCAATGCAAAGGCCATTTTTTACTTTTTCGGTTTTGTTAACAGGTTTTTTTATTAAGATACTTTCACTTTCAGAACCGATTTTAAAAAATCGTTAGCGAGATAGAACACTAAAGATTGATTATGAAGCTGTTATAAAAACTTTTATTGCTAAAAAATTAAGAAGAAAATGTATAAAAAAAAGTACTTCTCTATTATCCCGTCGACCACTTTTCATAACAAAAAACTATTGCCAACTCTAAGATTAAACGCCAAAAATGCAGTCCCATTTACTTGATGTCAGAAGCATTATACGTGTTTGTTATGTCATCAAGTGGTTTTTAATTTGACATTTGCATGTATTATTCATTATGTTTTAATGACTTATTAGTTATTTCATTAATTAAAATAACAATTGTGTCCGCAAATTCTTATATTTTATTTATTTTGATATTCCAATGACAACGTTCTTCCGTTTCTTTGGCGATAGTTTTTTATTAGGAAAAGTGGTCGACGGTATAATAGAGAAGTACGCAAAAAAATTATTAAATATCACAAAATCATTTAAGTCAGTAGTGGTTATCTTAATAGTTACCGCTATTAGTGATACATATTTTTTTACTCAAAACCACTGTAAGCACCGGTGCAAGCCCTCCCCCCCCCCCTTCCCAAAGCATCTGTGCCCAGATACTCCCAAACTTGTAAATCGGTCCCTGCATCAGTCAGAAAGTTTTGTGTGAAAAGAGGGGGATTTCAGTGTTAAAATCAACTTCCAGAGCATTTGAAAAACTGACAAAATGCATAGAAAACCCCTTGTGTTAAAAAAAATTAATATGATGTGTAAAAGCCAAAGTAAAGGAAAGCATGAGCAGCATAAAATGTTTACCATTCAAGACTTTATAATAGGATTCTACACAAAATTAATGAAATAAAAAGTTAAGAGCAATAGCAGTAAAGTAGTACATATTTCATTGCTATTGCTTTTTTTTCCCCTCTGAAAATGCTGTGTTTTAAAACACATACATGCTAAATATATTATGATTGATTGTGATTTTCGTTACGGCAGGTTTTACGTGTCATGTATTGTTATCAACAAAATTGTTTATTTTATCAGTAACAATGGTTCAGAACCCCTCCCAGATGAGAATCCTGGTTGCGCCATTGGTATAAGGATCATACAAATAAACACTTTCCAACACTAACAGAATATTATTAATAAATTTTGTTTTTATGAAATACGATATCTAAATGAACAATTTAAAAGCACATAACTCAGTAAAAATCTATTTTCAACAGTTGTTGTCTGTCCATATAGTCTGTAATGTATGCAAATTCTTACATGCAGCACTGTATATAGAATTTATACACACCCAGGGCCAGTGCAACGCTGTGTGGGGCCCTGACAAAGCAGTTAATGGGGCCCAACGTATACTGCAATACTGTATTAATGAAATTTATTTTTAAATTGTATATTTCATAGTATAATATAGGTAATGTATGAAAAATAGTATAATTATTTATTAAATGTTAATTTGATTTAAGAATGAAATTAATTTAAAAAATACTAATCAAAATTAGTTAATTAAAATCATTGAACACATAAATTAAATAACAATTAATTTAAAAATAATATATTTAATAATTATGTTCTAAAATTTTCCTCTTTCATCCGAATACATATGTAGGGGCACTAGGAAACTTTATTCCTGGGCCCCAAGTTTATTCTCTGCACCTTAGCATATGTGTTTCAAAATATTGTCCCCCCCCCCTTTTTTTTCCTTCTGAGAACGTCCGTGTTTACAAGCTCAAAATATTCATCTTATGAATTAATTGTCATTACATTTTGTTATTACTGTTAAAGGAAATTATTATTTTTTACGATAAAATAAAACAATGTAAATCTAACAAATCACTAATTTATTAGTTTAATTCCTGAGGCTTTTAAGCATTTTAATTATTTAAGTAATTCTGCTTCCAGTGAAAAATACCGCTGACAAACATCCTTATTTCTTTTTGTTTAATTCATGGAACAAAAATATTAAATCTGGCTATTAATCTCATGAAGGTGTTTATTTAAGCAAATAGTAATCCGCTGAAATGAATCTTTAAATTAATGTAGTCATTATTCTAGATATGGTTAACATATCACTTCATCATACATTTTTTAGGTGTTCTGTGCTGTTACAATCTTCTTTTTCATCCAGTTTTCTTGATAAAATAAAAATATATATCAACGTAACATATCTGACGATTTTAAGCATATTGGTATTAGTTTTAATGCTAATAATGGCAGAAAAGTTTTAGGAAAACATTTTATTGATTTAACAAACTAGCAATTGTACCCAAACATGCTTCAGCATATTATGGTGAAACTCCAATTGTATGCTGAAAATAATATCACTTTCACTACAAATAATAAAATACAGTGCTTGCATTAAAACAGGTATTTATTGAATAATCTAATAAATAGACCGAAAAGGCCAATTTAGAATTATTCAAACATAATCTCTTACATATCGCATTTCAACATTATGCACTCTTTCGTTTCCTGAACACTCCCAACCCTAATTAAGACACATACATTTGCAGTCATTCTGCCCATGATCAACTATTTGTTTTCAAGCTATCTTTCTTTTTAAGTATTTGATTTATAATTATATATATATATATATATATAAATGAGATAATAAACCGACTCTGGAATGAAGAAAACCCTTCATGTTTGAAGAATGAATAAAAATCTTTATTATTTTTTTTTTTAAAGACTAATTTAAAATAATGGCTTTATAAAACAAACTTCTACTGATAATTCAAGTTTATTTTTGACTTGAATGGATTCATAATGATATTAAATAAGTAACATATCATGAAACATTAAAAAGTGAAAATTTTTGATTTTTTAAAATTATGATATAGACTTTCTTTTAAAGAAATACTTTTAAAAATTGCATTTATTTTAATTCCAAATGTTTATTTAATTTTTTAAGAGAATTTTTAAAATATTGTTTTAATATTTTCCTTGTTTATTAAAAAGGTATTGTTATGAAGCATTATATACATATTAAAATAAAATAAAGACTTCAATAGTAAAATTTAAATAAACTCTCTTTGTAACTCTTTTTTTTAATTAAAAAATGGTTTGAGGATTTTCTTATTTAATATACATTCTGTTATTTAAACAACACAAGTAGATACATGAAAAGCTCATTTATAATAAAAATTATAGTCAAATGATAACAGAAATTTTTTATTAAATTTCCTTTATTTGAAAATACAAGTTACAGAAATAAAACAAAATATTGCTCTATATAATAAATATTATCACATAACAAATTTATTACTGAATATAATGATATACTACATATTAGAAGTAAAATACATAGATAACAGTCTGGACGTTAATGATGATGGCACGATACTTTACAGAAACAGGTATGTATTTTAATCTAATGGGAGAAACAAGTTATTAATAATTTTCAGTTATTATAATTTAAAAATGATAAATGATAACATCAAAGCCAAGCACTGGCATGCTTTTTTTTTCTAAAAAGAAAGAAAGAAAATGGAAATTTCAGTTTATTATTAAAATAAATACATAAATTAATCAGCGAGATGAAAATAAATGTTTCATTCAAACTGCTAAGAATATCCTTGGATTTGAAGATATCAGAAATACAAGTGGTTTTAACTCCAGTTCCAATAAAAAGAAAAAAAAAATATTACTATATTTTATTTATAGTGCAGTATATAGCCATGTATGTTATATGAAGATTTTTGTACACACCACGTATTAAGCTAAAAGGCAACTTAAAACTCACTCGCAGCAATTACCAACCGTAAACGACAATGAATATTTTTCTTTGCGTAGCCCTGTATATGAACTTATTTATATTCCACAAACTTCTATTAGTCTACTAAATATAGTTCAACAGGAAAATGCGTAACAAAATTCAAAACTACCCTTAAGCAATTCACTCCCATAGTCTGTAATACTGACGGATTCCCTTGTGTAGCTCTGTATATGAGCAACCGAGTTCATAAACACACAAGTACTATGAAAAAATTTAGTTAAACTTAAAAACGCACACCAAAGTTGAAAATGCACCTATCACACAGACTGTAAATATCACATATGTACTGTAACCGATATCTTTTGTGTGTCCCTATAAGTAAACGCAATGCACACCACAATTTCAAGAGAGCAATTTATAGTGCACCTCAGTAATGAATATAATTTTTATTATGTCTGAAATAGTAACTTTAAAAAAAAAAAACACATTTCTTGTTATCAAATAAAGTTATTAAGAAGTGGGGTTACTGCACAATCTTTATTTTTTCCCCAGATTGGGGGCATAAAACATAGGGCTATATCTGAACAAGCAATTTTATAGGAAGCTACTACAGTATTATCTTTATTTTTTACAGAAAAAATGTGAAAATGCTACTTTCAAGGTTCCATATGTCTATAAAATGACATGTTTGAAGGAAATCCAATGTTAAATATCTTCTTTAAAAAAGAAAACTATTATTATTATTCTAGTATACATGAAAGATAACAAAACATTTAAAGCAATCTTTTGAGGAATATGTATGGCTAATATGACACACAATGCAATAAATAAATAAAAAATCAGAATATTTATCCTCAGTGTTGAATTTAGACATTTTTCTCCGGGGGGGATTTCTGTGGCTCCGAGGGGACATTATAGAGTTCTGGAGGTGAAATTGTACTTTTTGACCATTAAAAGCATAAAATCTCAAATCTTTCAGGGGGGGGGGAGGAAGATTTGAAGGGCCATCCCTTGATTTCAACACTGCTTGCTCTCCCCTTCCCTGAATATTCAATTTAAAAAAAATGTTAAACTTATATCGGAAAACATACAAAAACACATTTGCATTTATTATCTCAAAACATTCACTGCTGTAGTTTTGGGATGGTCAATAGCAACGCACACCTGACAATGTTTAAATTTCAGTTTTCAAAAATTGCATTTTTGTTAATCACTTGGAGTAAATAAAGTAATTTGAGTAAAATAAATTATGAAGAATAATAATTAAATTTCAGTTTTAAGAATTAATTTTGAGCTGCCTGTATTAAAGCAAAACAAATTAAATGTTTAATTGCTTTACATAATTTGTAAACATTTTTTCATGGATTTAGGAAGAAAGTAAATTAACAATTTAATTAATAAAGAGAATTATGAAAACAAACTAGTACATAACAATATAGTTAGTTGTTTTTTTAATTCTAGAATAAGAAAAAATAATTATTAATGCAAAGTGCATAAAATTTTCAATTATTAAATTCTTCATCTACAAAACACATGTACTTTGCTAGATTTTCTATCATTGGTAACAAAATTTGATTTAAAAACTAGATACTAATGAATATTTCATAATATTTATTTTTTTTAAATATAACCTAATGATGTTCCATCAAATCTGTCAAAATATATTATCTTCAATATTTAGTTAAACTAACATAAATAATTACTCTCACTTCAAAGAACTGTAAGTAAACAAACCAAATTATACCTTGATAATATTGTTAAAGTACATTTTGGATCATTTCAACATTAATAAATTATTATATATGCAGCTTAATAATTATTAAGCATAGCAAATTATAACCTTCATAATATTGTTAAAATATATTTTAGATCATTTCAACATTAATAAACATTAAATAAATTATTATATATGCAGCTTAATAATTATTAAGCACAGCAAATTATAACATTGATAGCAGCATAGATAATACATTTTAGATTATTTCAATATTAATAATATTAATTCAAATAAATTATATATTCAACTTATCTGATAAGTTACTTTAGTTTTTGTTGAATTTGATTTCTTTTTTTTTAGTCTGAATGATACTTTCTGAAATATCAGATTCCTTGAAGGGAGGGGCGAGGGGTAACTGCTATCCTCTAGCATAACACTTATACATTTAGTGTTTACATAAAACACAAGTGCTTACGCAAGTTTATATAAAACATAACTTACACACTTGCATAAAACTACACAAATTAATTAACTACAAGTTGTGTTTTTAGATTGATCATTTAACAGCATTTTATAAATTAAAAAGCTAATAGCAAATAAACCTTCAGTTAAAAAATTAAAGGAATTAAATTATGAAAATCAATTTTTGTATTGAGAATGGACATAGCTTTAACTGATTCTCTCTGATAAAGATTGATTTTGTTGGAAAAATAACTTTATATGAAACAACATTAATAAATACTTTTGAATAATTTTGAAAATAATTTTGAGAAAATGACTTACTTACAAGCATCATACTTACAAATATTACTGAAGATTCATGCCTTCAAAATTAATCATGCAAAATGCCTGTTGAAAAGATCACCATTTATAAATGCGTAAGTGAGATCAACATGTAGTAATTGACAGGTATTCGCATAGATATTGAGAAAAGTAGTGTTCGATTAAAAGCAATCTGTAATTTAAAGAAAAGATTATAATAATCATAATAAACTGATAAAAACAACAAGTATTTTTACTTTTATGTTAGCCAGATACTAGTGATATATATATATATATATATATATATATATGTTAAAAGGGCACCAGTGATATATATACATGCATATCTATCACTGGTGCCGAGCTAACATAAAACTACCAAACAACATAAACAATGTAAAATATATTTAAAAATTCTTCTTTATTATGTAACAAACTCAATATACATTGAAAAACGACATATAAGTCAATTACAGTCAATCATACAAGTTAATATACTTTATTGATGGACATTATATTTACCGCAGTTCCTGCTTGACAAATTTGGAAGCAAAAATAGCACAAGTCCAAGGCCCGAATTCAAATTTCTTGCAGGAGATCACAAATGATAGTGACTTACTAAACTGTAAAACTACACATAAGTGATCTCCTGAGAGCAATAAAATATACATTTCCTGGCACCAGTAGATTCATCAGACAATCTCCCTTGCACCGTTCATAGATTTTGAAAGTTTTAAAACTTTTTCTGAAAAAAAATTATGAAGTTTTCCAACTGAAACCATTCTTTGTTGTAAAAGGAGGGGGGGGGGGGTGTTACAAAAATTCATGTAATGTACTACAGATTAATTATTAAAGAAAATTTCAAAAAATAAACATGTAATAAAACTTTTAAAATAATAAGAAATGGTTTAATAATTAGCAATAATAAGTAAATGTAAAAACTGTTTACTTAAAAACATGTTTGTTACTTTTAACAAAAGTTAAATTTGATATTTGTGTAGTTACCATATTAGATTTTTTTTTTTTTTTTGGGGGGGGGGAGAGGGCTAAGAAACTAAATACAATCTAAAATCTCTGCAATATTTTAGATATATATTAGGATGGATTCATTGAAAAAATTAACACATTTAAAACTGATGAATAACAATGCAAATCAATGATCAGTCAATTATATGACAGTAACAGAGAAAACTGAGAAGTTAATTAAAAATGAATTATATGGCTAAAAATTTATTGGTACCAGTTTTAAGATAAAGTTAAAAATTGCCAGTAACAATATTAAATAAATACCTGAAATAAATCAAAGTATTTCCTCACAAAAAAAGACATTACTGTACATTATGCATTACGATCGTACTATTCTAATTTTTATTCATATACTGTCAATTTTTTTTTTTTTTTAATTCATGCCTATGAAACAAGGTGAGTTTTGAAATAAGTAACGTAACTAACAATTAACAAATGAACTGGTAGCATAGTATATAAATACCGGAAGATAGTACTTAAAGAATTTATGAATACATAGCTTTATAAAGAGTTTGGTAATATAAAAAGTAACATAGCGAACAAATGAATTTTAGTAGCGTAGTACGTAAATACATGAAGATAGTAATTTACGAATACATAAAAGAAACTTCTACAGTTATGAAGCAATGTAGAGAAACATTAAAAATATCTGAAAAATGTTACATACCTTTGGTTTGTAAATCCCTTTTTTATTTTAAATCGTCATCAAAATATTCATCTGTCGTCTGCTTCATCAAACTTCGTCCATTTTTTAAAATGGCGGAATAAACAATTATGAAGCACGCTGATTGGTTAGGTCTTATATTTTCACGCCTGAAACGCCAACGCTTAGACCACACCACACAGACCACAGAGACCTTCTTAAACCCTCTTATACCTGGACCTGACAGACCACGCAGACCTGATAGGCCTGATAAGCCATAGTGTAAACGCAGCATTAGTCCAATTTTAGTGGCTGAAAAAAAAATTGTAAAAAAATTTGCTAATATGGAAAAAATGTGGCTAAATGTAACAAAGTTTCAAAATTGCTAAAACTTAAATCGTAGAGGGCAAAATTTAGTACAATGGTCTAAAACATTGTAACACGAATGTTAAAAAAAATGCAGCAAAATGTGGAAAAACATTAAAAAATGCATAAAAATTTTATTAACAGTCACTAAAAATTCAAAAATCTCAGAGGACAAGACCAAAATTTACTGTAAAAAATTGCAAAAAAAACTCAAATTGCATAAAAAATTATTCAAAAATCGCCATACAAATTCCAACTAAATTTTATTGAAAAGAAGACAAAATTTATTAAACTTGTTTAAAAGATTTTCTTTTCAGAATGTCAAAAAATCACTGCAAAATGCGAAAAATCTCTAAAAATTGCAAAAAACATTGCTGCACATATTCCGAGTAAACTTCGTTAAAAAGAAGACAACATTTACTATATTGGGCTAAAAAAATTGAAACCAGATTCCGTTGCAAAAAATAACTGTAAAACATAAAAATCCAAATAGTCACTGAAGAAAAAAATTATTATAGTTAACATTGTAACTGGAATTCTCTCATAAATGTAAAAAAATCGTCACTGAACGGGAGAGAAAAATGCTAAAAATTGGTAAAATTTTAAATGAAAAGATGCAATTGCAGAAGGATAAAATATATTTCATTTTAAGGCTAAAAATTCGGGACCGAATTCTTTTTACGAATGTCAAAAAATAATTTCAAGTCATGAAAATAGCCAAAATTTGCATAAAAAATTCATGACAATTTTAAAAATCACTATACAAATTCAAAATAAAACTTATTGTAAAAAAGAAAAAAATTACTACTGGCCTAAAAAATTTAAACTGAATTAATGTGAAAAAATTGCATGAAACAGAAAATGTAAAAATTGCATAAAAAAATAAATTAAAAAAATCCAAAAACTAACTTTAAACATACAGGTACCTTCCTGCAAAATCTTATAGTTTTACGCGCAACAGTCTCTTCAGCTCACAGACAAACTTCTGTATTATTATAGATGTAGTTTTGTTTTTGGTTTTAATGAAGAAGTATATCCCAGCCATTAAAGGAAATCTTAATTACAATTTAATCTTTCATTTTTATTTTTAATATTTTCTGTAATCTATATTAATAAGAAAATTTTAGAATAATGAAAATAATTTCAATTTTTTAATGGATTTACACATTTTAGGTTGACCTAAATAAGATTTAGTAATTGTGAAAAAGATCTCTAAATGTAATACAAATTTTGTAGCCATTCTATATCAAACACTGAAGCATGGAATTTCATTAAATGCCATATTTAATTAGACTTTTGCATGTAGAGGTGCTGATTATGTTTTGGTGTAATTTGGCCTAATAGGTGACACTGCTATGCTGCATTTTCTACATTTTACGTGAGGTATTTTAATAAGGCAGTCTCAGCATCTCTGGTGTGAAATTTTATTAAACTTCACATTCAGTCAACCCTTAATCTTATTGATTCTGATTAGATTTTGGTGTATTTCTTCCAACAGGTAGTGCTACTGGGTCACATTTTTAATGATTTCCGTGATAGCCAGATCTCGGCATGTTTGGGATAAAATTTTACCAAATTTAATATGTATGATGCCGACCCGGCAGCGTGGTTGGGAGCGGAAGCGACTGCCATGGTAAGGGCTCAAGTTCAAATCCTCGTAAGGCATGGATGTCATTGAAAATAAATGTATAACGTTGAAATAGCACAAGTTAAAAACATGTATACTGACAAACAGCTGTTTCAAAGCCCTTAAGCTCCATCATCAGTGCCAATTCAAGAGATTAAAATGAATTAAAAAACCCTAAGCCATGTCAGTTTGCCTGCCGTCATTCGTACGTGCCCTGATGAAATGGCAGTGAACTCTTCAAAACAACAGCTGAGAACTACTACCCCCTCGTTCTCCCCCTTTATTCGCCTTCACACTTAAACTTTCCCAGTCGGGCGGAGCATTCCTATTGGTCTCTCCGTCACATGTGTTTCCTCGTCTCCACTGTTGTTTTGAAGAGTTTGCTGCCATTTCATCTGGGTGCGTACGAACGACAGCAGGCAAACTGACATGGCTTAGAGGTTTTTAATTCATTTTAATCTCTTGAATTGGCACTGATGATGGAGCTTAAGGGCTTTGAAACAGCTATTTGCCAGTATACATGTTTTTAGTTTGTGCTATTTCAACGTTGTACATTTATTTTCAATATAACGGCACAAAGTTTAATCCACCTTTTTAGAAGGAGTCATTCTGTCTGTGTCTTCCGAGCTGTCTACTTCCTGTTGTCTATTCCATCCTTGTCAAGAAAATATTTATGTAATTTGTCAATGTCTTGTTATTTCTGTAAATAAAATAATATCGATCATTTGAGACAAACAGGCTAATAGCTAATAGGTCTCAAATCAATTCTGCTTCAAATGTATCAAATATGTAAGATGATTACGAAGAACTGTTTATTCAATATTGCTTTTGATCACTCACAAGGGAACATTGCCATACTATGCTTTTTTTGGATAAAAATTATAGTTTATCTCAGCTTCTGTTGTGTAGAAAGGAACTGAATTTTATGTCTGAGGTAAATAATTAACAATATTTATGTTAATCTAATTTTAAATTTTATTACTCCATGTTAAATTCTAAGAAATGAATTATACTTTTGTAATTGTTAATGTGTAACAACGTGAAGAATTGATTGATATATTTTCTTAGAATCATTAATTTTTACTGTTTATATTTTATTTCAGATAATTTTTAGCTATTCTAAATATTACCCATCTTGCAGTAGGATGTTTAAGTGTGTTAAATAAAGCTGTGTACATTATTTAATGACATCTTTGTAATGGTAACCAATTAACATATTTTCTGAGGTATTAAAAAAAAATGCCGTATTAGGAAAATTTGGTGCAGTATTTTTAGACATGTGGTCCCTGTTTAATCTGCTTTTTTAATATAAATTATCTCCCAAAGTCCCCTTTTAGATAAAAATGGTCCCCTTTCTCCCTTTTGGAGGACAAAAATGTGTTGGGAACCCTGGTATTTCTTTTTAATATCCCGTAAAAAATTTTTTACAAACAATTGTTTTTTAATGAATTTTGTCAAGGAAAGTGAATTAAAGAAGATTTTTTTAGAGACCACATTAAAATGTAATATATTTCAAAAAACAAAGTGTATTAAATAAATAGCATGGTGTATTTGTTACAGAAATTGTAACCATCAACTTTTTCCTCTTCCTTACGTATAAGAAGAGTAATTTGAAAATAGTTTATTTCATATTTACCGTATATTCTGACATACAATGTGAACCTAAAATTTGAGCCTTCATTTTCCAATTTTTAAGTATATTCACCATGGAACTCTTCCTTTGCAAATAAACTTTCATCAGATACATAGCTAAAAATAACAGAAAAAATGTTGTGAAGTATAGTAACTATTACGTTTCTGTTAATCTGATAAGAATAACTTTTTTTTGGTATAGAAATAGCATTTTTATTAAATTATAAATCTTAACACTTATGAAAATCTTTGTTTTTTACTAATTTTTACACTTTTTTATTTAACTTAACCTGGTTTTCAAATGTAAAGATAGAATTGCATAACCTATTTTTCATTCATTTCCTGATAGGCTACAATTATACAAAAGACATTCACATGCATTTTTCTGATGACATTAAAACATTTTAATATTTTTTTTATCAATTTCATATTAATACATTAATTTTAAGGAATTTTTTCATTAGACCATCACAAGTGATTCATCGCTCAATATTCTCTATAATTGGTAATATTGCATACGACTTGAAACAACAATGTATTTATTATTTAATGATGCACCCATTTACACTAGCCAAAATAGGTAAAATGGCTGTGAAACTGCTACAATGAAACCTTTTAAAAACTAAAAAATATAAAATAAAATAAGAAATAAGGTGCATAATAATAAAAAATACACTTTTATCAATTAATAGTTTCCTATTAATTATATTAAGATTACACATCAATAAATCAATTTAGAAATCCTAAAAATATAGTTTAAATAATGTTTCATTTTTTCTGTCCAGTTGAGCTATCTTAAAATAGAAGCAGAGCAAAAATTATATATTTTTAATGAATTCACTTGCTTGTGTTTTCTGCCAGGTGTAAAATACAGCAATGGACAATCGAGTTTGGTGTTGACGTCAAATTAACGTATTGTAACAGAAATTTTTCCACAAATAACAAGAATTGCATTCAGGAAATGAGGCATGAATTTGAAGATAAACATTGAATGCTTATAAAAGTGTTTTTAAAATATTATTTTTAGTGTTATGCTTTATAATATTTTTAATGAGTGTAAAAATAATTATATGAAAATAGTTTGTTGCATATTTAGCATATATTTGGCATATAATGCACACCAAAAATTTTCAGACTTTGTTTTTCAATTTTTAGATATATTCATCGTATAACCCTTTCTTTGCAAAACAGCCTTCATCAGACACATAATCAAAATAAATGAAATATTGTTGTACTGTATAATAACATTTACTTTTCATGTAATCTAATAATGAAAATGATAAAATGATTTTTTTAAAAAGAAATAGCCTCTTTATATTAAATTGGAAATATTACCACTTATGTTAATCTTTATTTTTCCTAATTTTTAATATTTCATTATGATAACCTGCGTATAACGTACATATGTAATTTTTGATCAATATTTTTTTTAATCAAAAGTGTGCAAAATACACTGGTATATGTTATACACCGGAATGCGAAAAAAAAAATTGAGGCTTTATGCAAAAGAAACAAATATTGCATAAGATAAATTGTATTTTAATAACTACAAATATTGTACGTTTGAGCTGTCCTAACTCGGTTCTGGTGACATTGATGAGTCGTTAACTCGAAGGCAAATACTAAGTTAATACACTCAAATGACAAACTATATGCATTGAGTTCTGGAAGCAATCTGGATAAGCAGGAATCTGAATAATTAGAGTAATCATCAAAATATTTTATGTCGTGAAAAAAAATTCCAAAAATTTGTTTTGTTTATAAAAATGAAGTGTAATGTATGTTGAAATAAAATTGATATTACTGCAAACTATATATAAAAAAAGTACAGTACTTAAACACTATGTTGGTATTAGTTGAACGTCGAACAGAGTGAATGAACAATAAGTAAAAATTAATGACACAGGGAGGGGCTACTGTATTGTGATACAGTATCTATATAAAGCAATTCTCTATATAATGCACAATGTCTCAGATGTAAACAATGAATTTTGCAGTTAAGAAGCACATACATTCCACATTGTAAACAGAATTTGCTAATATTTAGAGGATTAAATTGATACACTTGTTCATTGTTATCACCTTTATTCAGAGGTTTTTAATAAAAAAAATGATATTATTACAATAAAAATGTTTTTAAATAAGTGTTTTATGAATGATTTGGTCCAGACATATTTCAAACATGTTTATAAAGTAAATTTAACAATGTGCGAAATGATCTATTTTATGTAAAATATTATAATATGCACAGCTCTTGGTCCCAAGGACTGCAATATAATGATACTATACTATATTTTGATATGTTACAGACATGTTTGGTCAGGTTTACAAGGTATGTTTAATGATGTGTGAAATGTGATCTGTGTAACTCAAAATTCTATATAACTCGTGTTTTTAAGTTTGCGTTATAAAGATCTTCTACTGTATATTTTCTCAGATAAGCAATCAAGATGCTATCGATTTGTGAAATGATAATAGTTGGTTATTGCGCATGCACATCAGGTTACATGATTTTAAACACAGAGCATTTCAAGACAGTTCTATAGTGCAAGTAGTTGAATGAGATGTGTTGCGTATCCACAGGTATTTGAAATAAAACATCAAAATATAGTTGATTTACAGTAGAGTCTCGAAAATCCGCGCTTCTAAAATCCGCAAAACTCCAAAATCGGCGTGCGTTGCAAAATGTAAACAATGAAATTTGCAGTTAAGAAGTAAACTTTATAATTTTTGCTCAAAATATTATTAAACAAGAGCAAAAATAAAATTATTTTTAACATAAATTTACCATATTTTTGGGAATATGCGCCGCATCATAAAAAAATCGGTAAAAAAAAAAAAAATATATATATATATATACACACGTAAGCGCCGCACCCATTAGAAGCACTGCATCATTGAAAAATCGGTAAAAATGAAATAGTCACCATAAAAAACGATAGGCAAAATTGGATTAAAAGTAACAAGAATAGCGATAAAATCTTACAAGATATATGAATTAACAATAAAACACAGGTTATCTCAAAATACAATAGGAAAAAAAATACGTACTACGCCAATATGCATACTACGCCAATCGATTTTTCGATTATCGTTTTAATCGAATATCACCGTATGCGGTGTGCTTATGAAATAAATAGAATTTATCAACTATTGTAAAGTATACAATAAATACTTTTAAAGAGTGAGCTATTAATATTGAAACACAGGTTATCTTAAAATACAATAGGAAAAAAATACGTACTACGCCAATATGCATACTACGCCAATCGATTATTCAATTATCGTTTTAATCGAATATCGCCGTATGCGGTGTGCTTATGAATTAAATATAATTTGTCAACTATTGTAAAATATACAGTAAATACTTTTAAAGATTGAGCTTTTAATAGTGAACAGAAAATAGAGAAATATGGGTAAATTAAATATATTTACACTATAGTAATTACGTTTTTATAATAAAGATATATTGTGATACTATGTACTGTTTATGAACTTTATACTGAGATTAAATGAATGCAAATAAAACTTCATCAAGAAAAAGAGAAAATTCTGAAGCAAAAATCTATACAGGAAATGTTCAAAAGTTGTAATAAAAAATAATTTTGTATATTGAAATAATAATCTGCAGGCAAATTAAAGGTATTCAAGTTTTGATTTATTTAAATTGAATTATTAAATCTTCTTTTAAATGGACACAGGTAAGTTGAAAAAAAAATCATTTACTCCAGAATCTGCAAAACTCTAAAATTCGCAAAATTCTAAAATCCGCACAGCCTTTGGTCCCAAGCTGTGCGTATTTTGGAGACTCTAATGTATTCCATTCTGTGCTACATGAATAAAAAATATATTTATTTTATGTTAAACCTTCAAATTGAAAATGTGTGTTCTTTCAAGTTATCAGAGAGTCACATTAATAGACACTATAAACATTTCTTAGCCTGTAAACAGGAAAAAACTTTCATAAAGCATGAATCGAAATTTAATGTAATTCTCCAAGCAATGGTTATGCCTAAATGAGATGGTAACAGAAGGCATACATATAAAAATCCTGAACATACTTTTCTCAAAAGCTATAAGAGTCTAAGGACAATTGTGAACATGTCTGCTGAGCATGTACTTAATTATTTCATTCGATAAAATCAGTTAATTTCAACTGAAGACTTTGGTCGATGAAAAACTATACAGTGCTTGGTAACTTTAAAGGGTTTTACAGTTACCTCATTAAAATTAACGATATAAATCTACCACATACAAAAAGCTACCTAAAATTGCAGTCAGGACTGTTGGTCAATCAGAAGAAATTCTCTTTCAGTTATATCCAGGGAAAGAGACATCTTCTCCTAGAAAATTTCAGAGCTGTTTCGAAAAAAATCTGTAATTATCATAAAAAGGGAATTGTAGGATGATTAATTGCGTTAGAACGTGAAGAAAATTTAAAGTTCAGTATGGAAAAGTATGTTTTAGAACAGGAATATTTACTTTCAAAATGAATAAAAATAAACATTTATGTCAATTGCTTAATAAAAACGAGAAACACAAATTTTTCCTGTATTTTTAAAATCTCTCAAAAATGTCAAATAATATTACTAAAATTCTAGTTTACTGAGAGGAAATCTTATTTTTTATAAATAAGGTTTGTGTATTTTACAATAGTAAAATATTTAAATATTTAAAAAAGGGAAAATGACAACGCACATCCTCATTAGGCAATTTAATATTTTTAAAAATTAAAATACTCTATTATTTTATAACACATGAAAAGACATTCCTTAAAAAGTTGAGATCCTGTGATGCCATATAATTAACATGGAAATAGAAAGACGAAAATATATCTGATATTTAGACTTAACTCATTTATGCCGTCTTTTTGTTTCCTCAAATTATTTACTGCTAAAATCATTTTAAAATATTGCAGAATGAACGAGAAAAATATAAAAAACAATTACACCAATTTATTTTTGTATTTATTTGATAAAATATAGACATCCTTAGAATGGAAATATGAATAATTCTATGTTTTGCCTAGATTTATATAAAATATGCTTTTAAATTTTATATTGCATACTATAATTAGTATTTTTATGTACTGGTAAAAATATATTTATTTATAGATACCAATGAGTTTTTAATTAATATTATTATTAAATTAAGAATAATGGTATTTGAGGCAGAAAACAATTTCTTTCATAATCATCTTGAAAAGGATTTTAGATAAACTGTCACCTAAATGGCTAATAAAAACATGTACCTATTTGTTCATAGCATCCTATGTTTGGGACATTACAAACATGCAGGAAAAATAGGCGAGCACATAATTTGACAATTCTAAATAAATAAGTATTTCAAAGAAGTCTACAAGCTAATGTCACAAATTATTTATTTGGATTTTTGATAGAAAAATATGAATAAATTTACTTTTTGCATTTTACTATCTTGAACAACGAAAAAGCTATGAACATACAAAAATTGTCTTAATTTAAGCAAATAAATATTAATTTTGTGTTGTCATTTCTCGGTAACAGATAAAGGCATTTATAGATAATCATTTCATGCAGTTTTCATGTAACAGGTTAAAATTGGTGTTTTCTAAAATGCTTGACATAATTTGGTCTCCAGAAAGTGAGATTTGTTACTAAATGATATAAACACCTATTGAAAAAATAATGAGCTTTTATGGTTGTTTATATATGTATTGATACATATATAAACATTTCAATTAGATGCATACTATTATTATTTTTATATACAATTTACTTCTGTTTGCATAAGTTACTTCTGTTTACATAAGTTTGCAACAGATAAATGGCTTCTTTATACATGAAAAATTCATAAATATTGAACAAATAATGCTTTTGTATAAAAACAGTGAATAGACTGCCGAAAATATGTTGCCAAATTTCCTTCTCATGCCAAGGATACTAGAAAAATACCACACTTTTCCATATCATGTGAGACATGAAAAAACCGATATAAAGTAAATGTGCTAAAAAGTGTCCATAAAAATAATAATAATTATTATTATTATTGTCTATTAACATCCATTTTACAAATGCTATATCCAAGATACTTTCAATTTAAAATTACAGTAAAGTTAAAGTTTCCATAAATTACAGAAGATAGGACATTCGTCGAATAAATTTTTGGCTGCAAACGAGGACACATGCCAACAGTATGTTCTGCTCATGTCTCATCCCAACAAAAGATTTACATTCATGTTAAAGAACTGTTCAAATTGACAGGCAATTAAATAGAAAAGAACATAAAGTTTAGACATCTATATTAATTTAATATTATTTAAATAGAATGTTATTTTACATAGTTAGGAATAAACTTTCAAATCAAACAAAGCATTAATTTTATGAAAGAGAAAGTTGCTATGCAAACAGGTGAATGAAATTATCTGAATTTTCCAGGTGCATTTAAAAAAAGTTCTATTCAAGTTGTATAGTGTAAATTATGTGTGCTAAGGGCAAGAACAAAAATTATCGCTTGGAAATATTTTAGTTTTTTAATTAATTAATTAAAACTTCACTTTTAAATTCTCCCAAAAACTTTTCAGGAATATACCAGGAGTTTCTCTGTTTAATAACTTATGACAATGGAAGATTTAAATGAAACTTCCATTAAATGTGAAAAATCTTACAAAATGTTTGTCTATTCAGGGCTGACTTAAGAGAGGAACAAAGTCAGCCGACTGCACAAGGTGGAAAAAAGTATATAATATCTCATTGGTAGAATAGCAAAAACAATTCCCATTCTGTCACCATATATACTAAAGCCATCACTGTTTGTACTGAACTACCATTCTCTTCAGCAATTTTTTTCCAAAATCACTGAAGCCTAGATGAACATTGTAATCAATTACATACAAAAGAAAAAAAGTAGAAATATCAAGGGTGACTGTTAATTATACCAAAATACTTGAAACAAGTGTGGCTAGAAAAGTGGTGAAGAGAAAGAACATTTTCCCAATAAGAAAAACTACTTTATACATTTTAATTGCATTTCAAAAAATATGTTAATCTAATATTGAATTTTGTTCTGCAACATGCTAATATGATAGGATTTTTAATAATCGTTACAACAAAGTAACAAATAGAATAGAATGTTTAAAACTATGGTCAAGGTAGGATGGGGGAAAAACAGATATTTTGATTGAGGTAATTATGTATTTATTATTACTGCAAAATAACAAATACTAGCGAAAAGTTTAATAAAATACGGTTTAAAGATTTCAAAACAGAAATAGAAATTTGAGGAGGGGCAATATAGATGATTCATTTTTAATTAAACGGCCCAAAAAAGCAAAAATCGTAATAAATATTGCAAATTTTATGTGTACAGGTCAAAAGGAGGATAGACATTTGAAGGGTTAGAAGACTGATTAGTTATTTATTGAAGCTGCAGAGTAACAAGAAGAGCAAATTTTTGTATAAAATAAAGGTTCTATAGTTTTCAAAATTTGTGTGTCGGGAGAGGCAAATAGAGGAAGCAGAAATCAAAAAAGGGATGGGAAATTGATGATTCATTTATTTATTGTTAATACAAAGTAACAAAAAGGTCAGAGATATTTAAAATATTTGTTTAAAGATAGCACTTTGTAAACTAGGAAGGTAAAACAGAGCAGTAGAAACTTTGCACGTGGGGGGATCTAAATGATTTCTTAGAGTGGAAATCTGCTTAAATGTGGCATGTTTTCATCTATAGTTGATGCAAAGATCCCTTACATGATGAAAAACACAAAATAGTATTGAATTCCATGGCTTTTCTAGGTCTCCAGGTAGTATAACATTCTTTGTGATTTTAGAGCCTTTTAATAAATTAAATTATGATTTTCCAAAATCACAACAAAACTTCTCTTCTATTATATATATAAAACACAAACAAAAATTTCGTTCTGACTGCTTATAACCAGGGCTGCAGAGTCGGTGGGAAAAATAACCGATTCCGACTCCTGAAATTTTAAAGGAACCGACTCCGACTCCGGGACGTCTAAAGTACTAGTATTGCCTGTTGATTCCTATTATTCAGATTGCTTTATTGCTGCCATTTGTTTTGAAATAGTAATGGTCGCTTTATTATATTTGTCATTGTATAAAGGAAATATTACTATTTTAAAAAAATGGCAGCAATCAAGCAATCAGAATAAAAAAAACCTCAACTGGAAACACTGACACCTGCTGTTACATTCCTGTTTGACCTTGAAGTATATGGTGTGTATATTTTTGGATGAATTATGGGTATATAATCTGTGATAGATAGTAAGACTAGGACTCATTTACTGCAGTGGCAAACTCACCAAAATATGAGTGAAAGGATGTTTAATTTTGGTTTTATATCTATTCCTGCAGACCCAAAACATAGAAGGCAAAAATTTTACAATTTAAGTATCAATTGGGGTCTCCAGAACGCAAAATATTACAGGAGAATGCAAGAAAAATAAAAATAAAAATTTTACTATTTTAGAATTAATTCTGTTCTCACGGCTTCGTAAAAAAGGGGCAGAAATTTTATGTTTTCAGCATTATTAATTGTACAATTTGGGTCCTGCAGACCCGAAAAATCCAAATATTGAAATCTAAAGAAGTAAATAAAATGGAAATTTTACTATTTCAGTTTCAAATCCCGCTGACTTGGAAAAGAAAATGCAAAATGTTGTAATTTTGGAGTTATTGTGTCTTCCTGAGACCCAAAATATTCCGATGTAAGGGAAGAAAAATAAAGAGGAAAATTTTGTATTTCCTGCATTAACTTTATAATTTTGGCTTTATTTCGGATCTGCAAAACCTGAATATCGAAAGGAGAAAGATAACGGAAATTTCACTATTTCATCATTATTTTGAGTACTGCAGACTCAGGAAAAAAATTATAATTTCACTTTTTTTTTTTTTGGGGGGGGGGGGGGGACGAGGTTCTATGCACACGAAAAAAAGGGTAGAAAATTTACTACAATTTCATCATTACTCCTGGTTCTACAGACCTGAAGAATCTGAGGGAAACAATAAAATAAAAGGGAAAATTTTTCTATTACAATGATATTTCGGATTCTGTGGATTCCAAAAAAAAAGCAGAAACTTCCAATTTTCGCATTACCTCGGGTTCTGCAAACCCCAAAAACCTACATACTAATATAAAATATAAACTAGAGATTTCAATTAAAAGCAGTTTTCATATACGCTGTAAACTGGACAGTATATTTGACCTGTTTAACCTGGGTTTCCTTGTGTATATAGTCCAAATATAAAATAATAATTCAGTTTATAAATTTAAAATTACATAGATGTGGTTTAATTTCACTGAAAACTGTCTAAAAAATAAGCTGGAGTCGGAGTCGGAGTCGCCCTGTTTTTTAGTGACTCCGACTCTGAATCTTTTGTCCCAAAATAGGCCCGACTCCGACTCCGCAGCCTTGCTTATAACTCGAGGTCTGCTGAATGAATTTTGATGGAACTTGCGCTGTTCGATAGATAAGGTTTTAGTTTATAAGACAACGTTCTATGCAGATTAGTTATAGAATTACGATGAGAAGTTCTGTTATTTTGGACGAAAATGTAACCACTGGTTATTTTTCGGTGACCATTATCGTTGGTGAAAGAATAAAAATGGCTATATCATTTAGAAAATGATACAAACAACTCAAAAATAAAAGAAAAACTACTTAATTTTATTTAAAATAAAATAAGCAAAAGAGTTTTTATGAAAAATAATGTAATAAAACAAAAATATTTAATTTATACATGAAAGGGTGCACAGCGCCACATATTCCCCTAACAGTGACTTTTGGAACTAAATTTTTTTTTCGCGGAATACTTCGTCCCCAGTTTTGTTTAATCTTCCTACAAAATTTGGCGCTATTCTCACAATTAAATTGCACTACAGAACACTCTGAGTACCGACAGTTTAATTATGGCCACCTTGTATATCACTTATATTATGTGTAAGAACAAATAATTTTTGTCTAAATGAGTCTTCCAAGAACATAATGTGAATGACAGAAAATAATATAAAAGACAATTGAAGTACTGAGGAAGTATTCACTAAGAAATCATTATGAAACAATAATCTGAAGTGATATAAAAAAAATCATCAAATAAAGTTTCAAAATATATATAATTCTAATTATTTTTTCTCTGTAATACTTTAATCATTTCAATTCTTAAATTTTTTTTATATAAATAATATATTGCTATTAGGCCTACTGGCTTTATCTCATGCTGCCCACTGTGTACATTCTGAATTTAATTTTAAAATATGTGAGTCATGATCAGGGTGTGTACAGGGTCTACCACAAATTTTTAGTAGACGTTTTTGCCTTATTTGATTCAGAAAACAATTATAAATTCTATGAATATATGAGGTGATTGTGAATGCTATATGATTTAAAAAATAAATAGAAAAATTCTTCTATAGAATAGTGGTATCAGACTCCTTTGAAATTCCAAAGCACCTTGGTCACAATATAAATTTATGTTCTATATGTTTATATACCTCTTCCCCAGAACTAGAAGAAATTGGATAGTTCCCATTTCTTTCCGCTATCCCCATTGGAGGATTTATCAATTATCTAAATCTCGTAGTACCTAATTTAGGCATATCACGCATTTTTCCGGTTAAATGCATTTGAGATACTTTTAAGTACGTTTCAGGAGTATCAGTTTCTCATGTGAGGTATTCCAGAGTAAATAAAAATAGATAACTTTACCAACAAATAGCCAGAAAAATTGTATAAAACTCCAAAATACAATTTTAACCAAAAATTGCACATAACATTTAGTTATCTAAACTTTAATACAAAATACTTTTCAAACACTTTTCTGATGTATACAGTATTTTGAATTTATTAATGGAAATCTTTTGATCATGAATTCAATTTTCATTTCATTTTTTTTAAATATCTATGTAATTTTTACTTTTATGCTACATTTTTACAAAACAAAATTGGCAGGAAATAAGTTGATAACTATTTTGGAATTGCCTCTCTTAAGATCCAAATTTCCCCCCTGTGGGAAGCATTGCTTTAAACCATGGAAAAGCAAAATTTCTGTATATCTCGAAAACTAATAATTCAAATGAACTATAATCTTACACACCCGTGTGTTTTTGATGATTATGGTTTCTTTTATGCAAAATTAATACAAGTCATAATTTATAAATTTAAATATGAATGCAGTGATAATTTTCACAAAGTAAAAAATGTTTTTGAATTTAAAAAAGTATCTCATTTGGTATAAGGAGAGTCGGGGGGGAAGAGGTATTTTGTATCCTTAAAAATGACTTTATTCATCTTTAAATTTTCAAATTGATATTGCACTAAAAAAAAGGTTTCTACAGAAAAAGTACATAAAAAATAGTCGTCCTTTCATAGCCTAAAATCAGTAAAATAATTCAGTATATTTGCTTTTCTCAGCCCCCTCTTCACATTATTTACAAAATTCTTATCATAATTAGAGATCAAGGGAAATATTTAAATTTCCTTAATTGAGAGAAGTCCCCATGGTATTGTAATACTGGAAGTTGTAGGAGCCGGCGGCAAGAGGATATTTATTAAAAAACCTACCATAATGTCCGAGTAGTAATCATTTTATATAATGACAGAGTTTTCCCGGAAACAATTTTTTATTCAAAATATATACCAGAATTAACGAATAGTTATTTAATCATGGAAAGTCTGTCATTAAATAAAGTGAAGAATACTATTTGGAAATTATGTTAGGTTTTTCGAATGAAAAACATTGGCCGTGGGATACCGCAGCTTGCAGGATTGCAAAGCAGAAATGTCATGAAGGTTGTTTGTATTCCTGGAAAAAAAATCATGTTTTCCAATAAATAATAAAATCCACACAAAGCGCCTTTCCCTTCTAATATTTATCACTTTCATTTCTCAAGTTGTTTTTTAAAAAGTATTGTTTGAATTATAGCTGCATAAATACACAAAATATTTGGTTAAAACAAAGTACATCATTCAAAAAGGCAATAAAAAATTCTAGCCCAGAGCACCATGCCTACTAAAGCTCTCTCTGGGTGCATGTTTTCGCCCTCAATCATATGCAAACATATCCAATTTGGTTTCTGGTACTGCAAATTCCTTCGATGTATTTTCAGTTTATTTCTGATAATAAAATTATTTCTTGTGCTATATGTGTATTAATTGAGGATTATCTCTAAATAAATCCTCGAAATTTAGAATAATCAGATGTATGTATACAGCCAAATATTGGAATGGCTTAGGGGCGTGAAGATTTCCCTGAACGAGGGTGCACCGGCCCTAGGGCCGATGGGCCGGCAGGCTAGTCTGGGCCTGGTTTCATAGGAACATTTTTCTTGTCAACATGCATAATTTGAAACAATTATAGAACATTTAACTTTTAACAAAATAGAACATAATCATGCACATTAATTATTATTTATTTAAAAGTACAATAATACAAATAACACATTAAAAAATTATCAAATTAATTATCGAAATAATCTACATTATGGTTATGATAAGGACCAATGGCTTTTACAATTCCAGACATACGTCTATTGGCAAAAACAATAGGATGTTCTGCAAAAATATTAGCCATGTTGTCACTCACATAGACATTCTGTAATGACTAGCATGACTGGATGAGGGAAATAATAGGCTCACATCTCACATAACATTCTCTGAGGCAGATTGTCTCTAAGTGAGGAAATACAGAATTATTAAAATTTAAATCAGGGACCTGTAGATCAACAACACACAAATATAAATCTTTTAAATTTAGTCCATGATTCTGTAGTGTTGGAAAAATCCTGAAAGTAATAGATGTGCGTCGCAGATTCAACACGTGCAACTGATTCAAGAAAGAAAAGTCATCTTCAAACCAACAATCACTTATATTTGTTTCAGATAAATGTAACTGTTTTAAGTAGGGCATTCTTGAGAAGGGGGTCTTATTGATGTAGTCATAATCAAGCAGTTCAGAATCAAAGTCAGAATCAAAAGATTCAAAATGAAAGTCACAATCAGTGATATCCAAAATCTCAATTTTAGAAATCCCACCTTCATTACATTCACCTGTTAAACGGCAATTTAGGAATCTAGAATAAAGAAAAACCAAAATCTTTACATCTTTTAAAAAGTGAGTGCATAAATCTATAATTGAGTGAAGGTTGTATGATAATACAGCACCCTTCAAAATTAATGTTTTGAGACAAGGGCATCTTCTTTGTAATCTCACACAAAGTTCTTCAAAATTTAATTGTTCATCCCATCCTTCAATCGCTTGACTAAAGTTTATTCTGATACGAGTGACACAAGGTGGTAACATTTTGACAAAACGCCAGGAAACAGTATTTTGAGATCCGTGGCTCCAGTGAAATTTTACATCCACATTTTTCCAGAGAACTGCACTCTTTGTCAACACATTCCATCTTTTGCACACTCTGTAATAAGAAAAGAAAATGTAAACATGAAAATGTCAGTTTGCATATATACAGTAATTCGAATTATGAGATCACATAGTTTTGAAAATAAGAGAAGTATACAATATTTATATTTCATATATTAAATTCATTAAGTTATCCCACAATAATATTCAAAAAAGGTATAACATTGTTTTCAAACCTATGTATAGGGTGGTTCAAAAGAAGGACGGAATGTTAATGAAGACAGATAATTTAATTGTGAGAAACGTTTAGTTATAGAATATTCCCTTTTCCCTTCTTGACGTGTGAAATTGTCATAATTAGAAAATTGATTCAGTACTTACATATATGAACTTTTCATGTATTCCCTCAGAGGTAAAAAAGAATCCAACTGCATTATCTTATTTTGTAATTAATATCATACAACTTTTACTGCAGTCGACGGCTAACTCATGACAGCATTTTAATGATTGGTGGTTGAAAAATCTATTGCAAACACACACTTTCACATTTTCTAAAGAAAAATAAAATATTGTTATGAATTTTGTAAATATTTCATTCTTTTAATTTTATTATTGTGAAAATTGCAGTATTATTAATGTATTTCCTATTGAGCATCATGTAACTCAATGCTAAAGGCCTCAGGTGCTTTGCAAGAAAAACAACCTTACACCCTCATCTTTATAATGGAAGTCTATGGAAAAATCGCCAAGGAATGGGTTTATTGCCAAGTTGGCAATGGTTTTGGCGACTTATTTTTGTCGCCAAGTTGGCGACGGATTTGGCGACTTTTTGTGCCACCCACCCCTTATACCTATACATTGGGATCCTTTCTCACTTAGGTTCTCTATCGAAAGTTAAAGCACTTTCTGGTAATTTCTAGCATCTGAAGGCTCTGGAAAATTCTACAGTTATCTTTAAAGCCTATATAAGGGATCTCCACCAGTCCAGTTCAGTTAGTTCTCTGTCAAATGCGATTGAATACGCACGAGAGGCTTTGCATTGAGAACTGTGTTGTCTATGAGCGATTTAATATTGAACAATACGCTATATTGTTCTGTGTGAAATTTTGCTGTGCTGTTATTAGATTTGAAGATTACTGAATATTTGTGTCTTTGAGAAGATATTGGTGTATTTATCGAACTGTTTGGAGTAAATAAAACCTGTTGATTGTTCTTATAGATTGGCATCAGTCCTTTTGAACCCCGAGCTCACAACAATATATATATGATTCTTGGGAATCTCAGTATGAATACCTGTAACTTGCATGCATTTCAGAATAAAATTATTTGTATCATTCTTTTTTTTTTTCAATTAAATGCGGTTAACTGAAAATTTTAAAACCCTTCAAGAAATATTTTGTAATATGAAACTGTAAACCATTTTTTGATCATCTTTAAAAATATTTTATTGAAATGCAGAAAATTTAGTAACAAATTATATAAATAATAGTTAAAAGATCTAAATTAGTATATTTGTTCTAATGTTGGTTCCCAATCTTATTTCACACTGCAAATATTTAATATATTGAAAAAAGCATTCCTACATACATGAATGTTTCACACTGAACTACTATTAAAATGTAAAATATATATATATATATATATATATATATATATATATATATATATATATATGAATGTGGCACTTCTTTAATTATAGTTATGGGTCTCTTACATTTATAACAATCTTTTCATTATTCTCATATCTTACAATTAAATTAAGATGATCTAAAAAGAAAAGAAAGGAATTATGTTTAATTGCTTGAAATTTGTACAAGAATGAAAATGTTGTGCATGTACAGATGTTTTCAATAAATATTCAAGACATGTAAGTAATAAAAATGATGTCACCATCATGAAAGAGACATTAATCAAAGATGTACAATTTTTAGACAGAAACAGAAAAACTGCTTAATTGTTTAGTATTTTAAGTTATATTACATAAAACCCCCATGCATGTAAGAATGTAAATGATTTTGTATAATTAAATAAAGATTTGTGCTTTTGAATGAAAAAACTGGAAGATTTGCTAACAATTTAAGTAATGGTGCTCAGAGACAATTAAAAACATTTTAACAACAAATATGTTGTTTAAATTTTTAATGAAATGGCCAAAACATTGTTACCAAAGATAAAGATCATTCATGCTATATCATCATTTTTGTTTGGGATCACTTTAGAAGTTTTTCAATCAAGATTTATTATTTATTTGAAACTTTAAAAAACTATTCAATCTGTAGTTATTATATATGCACCAGAGTAAGTAATATAGCTTATAAAAATAGAAACTAAATATGATTTTATTTAAATATTGTATAATGTATATTCATTTTAAAAGTTTTAGAAATAAAAAAATTAAATTCAAATCTGTCATATTTGATATATCTAGGTCAAAGTGCTTAAATAGAAAAAAGGTATTTCTATAGGTCTTGGTGTTTTTTAAAATGGCAATGGCATAGATCAGACATAAGAGAACAGTTCCCTTTTAAAATTTCGAAAGTTATGAAAATTAAAAAATATATATATTAGATCCATGTGTAAAATATGTCAAAGGAATATTTAAACAACCTCCATCTTTAAAATTTTGCATTTTTAGGAAATTAAATATTTAATTTGTATAATTTTAGAACATAATAAATGCATATTCCTTTCCATTGTAAGCATAACGTTCACATAATGTCTAATTAAAACAAACAAAAATTGGAGCAAAATTTGCATTCTTTCGACAATAACATGTCATGTATCTTACAGAAGTCCGAATTTCGAAATCATTTTAAAAACATAAAGAAACAAAATTTGTGAATATTACTTGGATGACCAAAATTTTAGCTGATATTGTGTACATTCTTTCCTATACAAGATATTAGAAGTTCATAAAAATATATTTAGTCATTTTCCCAAAATAACCATTTTTAATAACATGACTTTGAAAATGAGTAATCCCTATGCGATATATAGCAATGGCTGAGGTTGTTTTTAAATATTTTTAATTATTTTAAATTAAAAATCCAATGTTTGAATAGTAATCGTGTAGTATTTATGATTTCTATGTACAATACTATTAAGTTAACATGCACATGTAACTGTATGTTTGTTTCATGAGTATAGAAGCTAATTGGATGCATTTTTTATACAATTCTACTAATAATTTCCCTGTCTAAGTTTATCAACTTAAACAGAGGAATCTCAATACATGCATTACATTATTTTTATATGGGATATTTTTTGAGAGGCTAATATCAACCACTAATCTTAAAATACCGTTTATTGGAATAAACTTATAAATTTGTTGTTTGATTACTGTATTTTTTTAGTCCTAAACTAAAAAAAAATTAAATGTAAAAAAAATATTTTTTTATATAAAATTTTATAAAAGTTACTGTAGTGGAGGTCTCCTTTTCCTTGTGGGAATTTCCCCACCAATACCCCTCCCCCACTTCTCACTGTATCACTGCTGTTAGCACTGCTGTATTCTTCCATAGTTGACGATTACAATATCCTACTGCCAAAAACATTTTTTTATATTATTTTCCTGTGTCAGACCTGGCTTTTTCTTTAAAGAAGTTGATATTGCAAGAAAGGTTTGGGGACTTAAAATCACTTTCAAATAAAAGCAAAAATGAAAAATCAAGCATAGATTATGAAACACTTTCTAACACTTCAAGAACACTGTAACAAAACTTCACCATTAAATAAGGTGACAGAAGATATGTAAGTAAACAGTTTAGAAAACACACATCATATTTAAAAATACATTTTTTGAAATTACCTTCTAGTGTAAAAAAAGTAACTGAATTATTTTGTGCAGCCCTGTATCTGATCAATAGATGCAGATACATAACATGATAAAATTAATTCAGTTAGAATATTCACATTTAGCTTTAGCAATTTTCTGCGATCAACAAAAATGAACTTGAAATCCTTTGTATAGCCTTGTATATTATCTGAAAACTTTTGTACATACCACATATTAAGCTGAAAGGCAACTTAAAACTCCCTCGCAGCAATTACCAACCCATAAACGACAATTCTTTGTGTAGTCCTGTATATGAATTTATTTATATTCTACAAACTTATATTAGTATACTAAATATATTATAGTTCAGCAAAAAAATACGTAACACAATTAAAAACTAACCTGAAGCAATTCACTCACATAGTCTGTAATACTTACGGATTCCCTTGTGTAGCCCTGTATATGAACAACCGAGTTTATAAACATACGCATAGTATGAAAAAATTTAGGTAAGCTTAAAAACGCAAACCAAAGTTGAAAACGCCCTTATCACACATAGACTGTGAATATCGCACATGTACTGTAACCGATATCTTTTGTGTGTCCCTGTAAATAAATGCAATACACACCACACATTCAAGAGAGCAATTTATAGTGCACCTCAGTAATGCATATAATTTTCATTATGTTTGAAATAGTAAAATATCACTAAATTACACTGCAAACAATTTTTAACCATAGAACAATGTGTAACAGAATTATTTTGTTTGACCCTGTAAATGAATAATAAATGCTTTGCAACCCATATTCTACAAAAAGTATATTTTCATGTGCTTCATAATTGTATATAAATTTTATCATGTTTCAAATGGCATAGCATGGTCGAATTGCACTTGAAATGATTATTTCCCATTGACTGTAATGTAACGGAATACTTTTGACTGCCTCTGTAACAAAAGTATAAGTGCTACACACTTCAGTTGAAATAAGGAACATGCTATAGTAAATGACAATAACATACAAAAATGTCAGGGTGATCGAGTATTTTTACGCATGTTAGAGCAAGGCCAGATGTCCAGACAAACCAACGTAGTTGAAAAGTGTTAAAAGTTCTTTTAGGAAGTATTGGAGTCTTCTATAACTGTGGAGGCTAATGGTAGATGTGCGAAATTTTATGAGACATTTTTTATGTTTTATTTGATGGAGACTGCATCTTTTAGTGTAACTTGAGAACATAAGAGTTCCTTGCCCTTCTTTCCTTTCTTAGGATGGCAAGGAAAACTATTCTGATGCTATTTTTCATAGTGTAGATATTGTATATTAGTTTGATAAATAAAGTCGATTTAAATTCATAATGCTGTATTTTTATAAATAAGTAGTAAAGAAAAGTTGCATTACTTAATTGGAAAGAGATACATAGTATTTGGTACCATTAAATAAAACATTAAAAATAACAATTATTCCAGCTATGAAAAGGAAGAGGGGGAGGGGGTGGAGTAAGAAAGAAGGTGGAAAATAATCTCTACTAGACAAAGGTGAGAAATTCTTATATTTTAGACACATTTAAACAGATTTTTATACAATAAATGAATTAAAATTGTGCATATGATTGTTACTTTATTTCTGCAACATAGAAAATATTTAAAAGAAAACAGATTTAAACTAGCAATAAATGTATAAATTTAACCAAATCAAAAAATATATTATTTAAGCTTTTTTATACTCTTTTTAATGAAACAAATTTCTTCATGCTAAATATATACATATAAGCATGTATAAATATATACATGTCATAAACAATGTGAACTTTGTTCCAGAAATACATATATAAAGATACATCACTGAAATTACCCAAAAATGTTGTATAAATGGGACAAAATATTCTATTCCAAGAAGGAACCTTATGCAAACTTCCTTTCCCTTTTAAAATAGTCTAAAAAAATTATTCTGGAAAAAAATTTTAAACAACTTAATTTATCCGATTTTGAGAAGCTCATTACATAAGTATACCATTGATTTGATAGCTCTTCTGCATACCAGTTTTCAAACAAACTCCAATGATTTCAGTAAACAAAATATTTGAGGATTAAACTCCCCCTCCTTGTATGATCCTGATATTTTCTTTTAAATTTTGTGTCAATTCAGAGAATGTCCAAAATTGCTTTCAATAAGACCAAATTCTACCTTTTCCAAGAACTTTTTAATTCCTGTTGCTTCATCAAATAAAAATTGCATAATTTTGAATGGAGTTTTTACTTCACATAAAATTTCTTCAAATCCATAATTAAAAGCTTCAGTAAAGTGTTGACTAGCACTGGATTATTTATCAATAGATCAGTCATATATTGATACTTTTAAAATATTGCAAACAATATCTAAGCTCTGATCCTGCTGATATATCGCAACAACAATAATATTGTTTTGCCCACACTGCAATTTCAAACCCTGAAAAACAGTGTCAAATATCTCGTACCAATATTTTCAATTATTCTTTCATCCGATCCATGTATTTATCAAACCAAAATATCTACTTCTGCTGATTATCCCTATTTTGCTGATTATGTACAAATAAAGAATGTCCCAATAACTTCACTTTCGTTACTAAACTGCAAATTAGACTGTTCATTAGAGATGAATAACACTTATCACCTGTTCCTACTTCAGTTAGTGCTATTGGTCCATAAATATTGAGATATATCAAAGGATTGATATATCATGATCAATAGCATGAGCTTGAATATGTGGTTATTGCCGATAGCATTGATATTGATTGCTAGAATGTGGTTTCTTAAAATGAATGTATATCTGTACTTAAAATGAGTGTACAGAATCAGGTAGCTTTGGAATTTTTTCATTGCTCCAGCGATAAAAAAAGTATTTTAAATTCATTGAAATTTTTTGTGAATTTCAATGGATTATCAAAATTAATGTATTCCTTATTCCACTTAATTTTATCATGAAATAAATTTCTATAATGGGTGTGTAATGTCTATCAGTTATTCAGTGAACAATTTTTTTTAAGAGATACATTAAAGAATTTAAATCAATAATATTTAACTCAAAGAATGGGAGACAAATTTAATTGCAATTCTGTCAAGATTAATTTTTTCAGTAACATGTAAGCTTATCAATATACGCACTATTTTTTAAATTTTTTAAAGTCAATAACATTTTAAGCATTTAAAACCTCATCTTTAACAGTTTGAAATTTCAGGGTGACTGACAATTTAAAACGAGACAGCAGGATTCCTCCATAAACCAGTTTAACTTATGAGTTTTAGTGAACATGGTTTCGGCAAATTTTACTTCATTGTTGTACCTATCACTCCAACTCTTATATGCTTAACACTATATATTTATATTCAACAAGCTTGGTGACACTTTCTGAAATATTGCCAAATTTGGCAACAAAAATAAGTTCCATAAATGAAGCCAACTTGGTGATAGCTGACTAATTTGGTGACATTCTCATTCAAATTCAATATTGAAAAGAACTGGGAATGAATTTTCTGTAATCAGGTTCCATACATTTTACCTTTGTGTTTTTCAGTAAAATTAGCTAAAATCCTTGAACTAAGAAATAAGGTAGCTATCTTTACCTGTCGTTACAGGCCAGAAGGACTTTTCATAGTTTAGTATACATCAGTTGATTGCATCCACGTAATCCGATGATTGGCAAGCAGCTGATATACAACAGAATTATGAAATATACTGATTTTATTGGCAGTGTAATAGCAAAATTTGAAGTATTAACATGTATGAGACAGAAGAAAGTTTTGAGATTGGCACATCTGACTAGTTCTTCTATATATCATTGTCTTCATATTCCTATTTCTAGTTAGATACTGAATGTCTTTTTCCTAACACTTGCCTTACTTAACTTTTCTTATAAAATCTTTATTTTTATAAATTTATTGTTAAACCCAACAATATTTTCTTTCTTAATTCTACAAATATTAAAGGCTATGATGTCATACACTCACACAGTTTTTTTAATCGGTTATAAAAAGGAAAAAACTCGTCAAATTTAAGGGATTTTTTCCTTTAATGGCAACCTAGCCATGGTATTAAGTTATTTGTTTGGCGTGGTCTTAAAAATCACGCCAATCAAAAAGTCGCCAAACTTATGTTTATATGTTTGCGTGAGTGTAAAGCATCTGTTCCATATTAAAAACAATATGTATAAACTTTAAATTTTTCTTGATCCAAGGGACTCAAATATGGTGTCAAAAGTGGATGTTACCTTTTGAAAATTCAAAGTTGGTACAATTTTTAACATGTAGATGTTCACTGTTGAAAGAATCATATTCATATTCATAAAATAGATACAAATTTGAGTCTACGGTACCTTTTGCATCTCTCTGCAATGGATTGGCAATTAAAATGTATGGTATATTCCCTTTTTTATGACTTACATAAGATTGATTTCAGTTTGAAGATTTGGTCTGAAATGAGTGTTCTATACAAGAAAAATAAATAACATATAACATTTCAAAGTTATAAATAAATGTTACATACCGTCCAATTTGACCCAGTTGGTTTTGTCTTAAATGGCCAAATATTCTCAAAATAATTTCATCAGGCAGTGAATCACAAGCATCATCATTTAATTCTTCAACCTATATATAAAAGTGTAAGATCATGAGTGTATTGGCAGCATATATTATGTATTTGAATTGTAGAATGACAAACAACTTAATCTGAAAGAGATTATATTAAATGTTGCTGGGGATTTTAAATATGTAAATTGTATTCTACATAAAAAAAGACAAAATACTTAAAAAAAGTTACAGGAAAAAAGTCAATGCTGGAAAAGGGACGGAGTGCCTTTTTCACTTCTATAAATGGCAGGGTTCATCACTATTTAAAAAAAGAGGCAGGATGAAGCACCCTTTAACAAATTTCTAAACTAGAGGAGTATATTTTGTGAAACATTGACAGGATTAAAAAACAATACATAATTTCATAATCAGAATTTTTAAAACAAAATAATGTTGGATTTGTTACAAAGAATGTTTTTCTATCCAAGTAATTTTTATTTGTATTCTTGCCGAATTTTTTGCTACCTGTAGTTTTATAAACAAAGAAATATCGCCACTTTTAAATCCAGCTGTACACCAAGTGAATATCAAGTCATCAACATCATATTATATTGAGAATGGGAGTAAATTACATATATATACATATATAAATATATATATAACTGATTAAAAACATAAATGATACACAAATGAAATAACAAAATAAAATGAAATGTACAAAAACAAATACTATTTGTTTTTAAATATTTCAGTCAATAAATAAATAATTTTTCACATGGTCAACTAGATAATTTAAAGATAATTTCAAAGCATTAGTAAATATTAAAATCACAACTATTGAAAAATACTATCAGATAAAAAGAATTATAAAATCAAAAATTCAATATATATATATATATATAATATAGTTTTTCCCTCCTTTGAAAAGACATCTCAATATACTCAGTTATGTTTTTAATGGCGTAAAAGCAATTAGGATGATTAAACTTCTTAGTTATGAAAAAGGGTGAAAATAAATAAAATTTTATGATAAAATAAAAAAAAATTGTCTACTATTTCATGTAATTTGTTGCAACACACTTGAGGCATCATTCTCATGGCACACTTATAAGTCAAGACACATTGGTTGGGAAACACTGAGTCAGGGGGATGAATGATGCAGAATTTAAATATAAAAAACTTTCCAGATACATACCATGTCATCATCAGTATATGACCCATCTGCAGAAGATGATGATCTGTCAGAATGTAAATTGTGCCAGATGTGCAGGAAAAAATGATGTTATATAAGAGGTTAAAGGCAAATTAAATTTTAAAACTATGCATTAAATTTTTCTAAAAAGTTTAATATGTCACACCAGGGTCAATTCTTATGACACATTTATGTGTCAAAACCGTGGCAGTCAATGATTGAAAAAGCAAGAGTAACAATATCTACTATACAGTCAAACCTCGTTAACATGAACACTCTTAACGTGAAATACTTTTAGCACAAACTGTTTCCGATTGCCTTGTCCAGTTGTATGTAATGTATTTAAGTTCGGATAACATGAACTACTTTTAACATGAACAAAAAAAGTTTCCCCTTGAGTGTTTGCGTTAACGAGGTTCGACTGTATATATAAAACACAAACGGAAATTTCATTCCGTTCCTTTATAACTAGAGTTCTGCCGAATGGATTTTGATGGAACTTACACTGTTCGAGAGATAATTTTTCAGGGAAGGTTTTAGTATATAACACAACATTCTACGTATATTAGTTATATAATTATGATAGAAAGTTCTGTTATTTTGGCCAAAAAGGTTACCATTGCTAATTTTTTCGCGATCATTACTGTTGCAGAAAGAAATGAAAAGGCTATACATGTTGAAAAATAAAAGAAAAACTGTTACTAATTTTTTATAAAAAGAAAATAAATAAATAAAAAGAAAGAGAAAAAAAAGAGTTTTGATGAGAGAATATTATAAAACGAATATATTTAATTTAAACATGATTAAGAATGTTCTGTTCTTAATGCTTAAAAAATTATTCAAGGGGCAAGATTTCTATATTGACACAATATTTGACGATGTATCTTTTGTTTTTGGTGATTTTAATTTTACTTTTGACCCCAAACAATTTGATTTTAATCCAAAAGGTGTCTTTTTTTGTTGCAGAAAGAATTGAAATGGCTACACATCTGGAAAAATAAAAGAAAAAACTGTTACTAATTTTATTTAAAAAAAAGAAAGAAAAGAAAAAAAAGAAAAAACAATTTTGATGAGGATTTTAAGCCAAAAGGTGTTTTTTTAAGTGTACGACTGCATTTTTGCAGTGTAGAAAGGCACTAATCTGCAAAGCTTGGTTCCAAGTGTTGTGCGGATTGGAGGCTTTTTGCGGATTACAGGCCATGTCTATTTAATCTTTGTTTACATTTTTTTAAACTCATATTTTGGACAAAATTAGATTGCTAATACTAAAAAATAAATAAATTACACATTTTAATATATAGATAAAGTAATAACTATGTAAAAAATAATTTATTATTTTTTAAAGTTTCTTAAATATGGCATCAATTGTTGTCTGTTTTAAGACATTTGGTTTATAGTGTTGAATTTTATCTTTAAGTAAGAGTTCAAAAGGAATATATATGTATTTTTTAATGTGTTTTTCAATTTTATAATTACAATTTAATGAAAAAATAAATAAATTATAAAATACCTTGTCTAAGTAAGGATTTTTTATCATTAAAATTAAACAAAAAAATCACAAAAGCTCAAATTGTATTTTACAAGTATTGTATGAAGAAATGAATATATAAAATAATATACTAATTAAATGTGCTTTCATTTTAAACTATAAAGAAGAATGTTATATGATATATAATAGCTATATATAAAGATAAGAAAAATGTTAAAATTGGTGAAAAAAAATGTCAAAATTCAAAATTTTGTCACCATTTAAGCATTTTTCAAGAGTTAAATTTCTTTGTTTACATTCATAAATTGATTGCGGATTAGAGGCCTTTGCGGATTACAGGTTTGCGGATTAGCGGCGCTCTACTGCATTTTTTTTTTGGTACTTTTTGGTGAGCCGGGTGCCAGTGATATACATATACATGTATATATATACACATATATGTATATATATACACAAATACATGTATATACATACATATATGTATGAATATATATACACACATATATATACATATATGTACATATATCACTGGCGCCCGGCTAACCGAAAAGTAACTTTTTTTTTATTCAAATGCAAACTATATTAATGGCAATATACTTCTATTTACTTTTACATATATGAAATTTCGTCCCGGCTGCTTATAACTCGAGTACTGCTGATTGGATTTTCGTAGAACTTAAACTGTAAGATAATTTTTCAGGGAACGTTTTATTGTATAACATATATCGTTCTACGTAGCTTGGTTATAGAATTATTCTGGGAAGTTCTATAATCAGATCAATCCGATTATGAAATATTAGCCTTTTTAAAAGATTTTGCCGAATGGATTTCGATGGAACCTACACTGTTAGATAATTTTCTAGGGAAAGTTTTATTACATAACATATCATTCTACGTTGCTTAGTTCTAGAATTATAGGGAGAAATTCGAAAATCGGGTGACCATTTTTTATCAAATACTAGCAAGCTACGCCCGCTGCGCTGGTCGGTTTCTACAAATCAACCTTGAATCAAACAAAATATATCGTTTAATTTGACCTTGTATTTGAAAGCAATCTGTATTTTTACCCGGAATATCCTTCCATATTACTGAAAAATGACGTAACTGCGCTATTATTTTTTCTAATGTGCAGTCAAAATTTTAGCTGTTAAGGACCAACTCTTTGATTTGGTCATTTACAGTTAGGGTTTGATAAAGAACGATAAAACTATATGAAATATACTAAAACCACCGCAAAAAATTATCGAACTAATAATGCAAACAAATTAACTAACAAAATCCATCCAGTGGAAGTTTTTATAAAGGCTAATCTTTGATATTCGGGTTCATCTGATTGTAGAACTTTTCCACATAATTTTAAAATTAACATAGAACAATATGAAATATACTAAAACCATCCTTAAAAGCTATCTACTTAACAATGAAAGTCACAAAAAATACGTCCAGTAAAAACTTTCAAAAAGGCTAATCTTTTGGAATCGGGTTCACCTGACTATATAACCTTCACACATAACTGTTTGACTAAGCAACATAGAACAATATGTAGTACATTAAAAACATTCCGGAAATAGCATCTAACTAATAATACAATTCTCATCAAAATCCGTCCAGTAGAAATTTTCAGAAGGCTAATCTTTCATAATCAGAATCAAATTGAAAAGGCTAATATAATTCATAAAAAAATGGTCACCTGATTTTCGAAATTCCCCCTATAATTCTAGAACTAAGCAACGTAGAATGATATGGTATATAATAAAACTTTCCCTAGAAAATTATCTAACAGTGTAGGTTCTATCGAAATCCATTCAGCAAAATCTTTTGAAAAGGCGAATATTTCATAATCAGATTGATCTGATTATAGAACTTCCCAGAGTAATTCTATAACTAAGCTACGTAGAACGATATGTTATACAATAAAACCTTCCCTGAAAAATTATCTTACCGTTTAAGTTCTACGAAAATCCATTCAGCAGAACTCGAGTTATAAGCAGCCGGAACGAAATTTTATATATAACATAGAAGTAAATAGAAGTATATTGCCATTAATATACAGGGTGTCCCAAAAGTCTCCATACAACTTCAAAAAACTTTTACACACAAAATAACAGGCCTACAGCAAAAATAATTACAACAGTACATAGAGTAACTAAAAAAGTTTTTTCCTACTACCTTAGTATACTTGTACATGAGATCCTTTAGTTGCACGAAGAATATCAAGTCGATATTCCAATTCCATCCACGTGCCTTTCAGCATGCTAACATCAACAGTAGTTACAACTGTTTGATGAAATCCGAACTAAAGTTGATAGTCTCATGGAATTGAAACAAAAGATCCAAACAGCAGTAGCTGCTGTTGATGTTAGCATGAAAAACATTCGTGGATTGAATTGGAATATCGTCTTGATAATCTTCGTGTTACGAAAGGATCTCTTGTTGAAGTTTACTAAGGCAGTAAAAAAAACTTTTTAAGTTACTCTATGCACTGTTGTAATTATTTTTGCTGTAGGCCTATTATTTGTTTTGTAATAAATTTTTGAAGTTGTTCGGAGACTTTTAGGACACCCTGTAGTTTGCATTTGAAATAAAAATGGTACTTTTCGGTTAGTTGGGCGCCAGTGATATATATGTATATATTCATACATATAAGTGTATTATATGTGTATAATATGTATGTATATACATGTATTTGTGTAGATATATGTGTACATACGTGTATATATGTGTGTATATATACATGTATATATATATATATCACTGGCGCCCGGCTAACCGGAAAATACAAAAAAAAACTGCAAAAATGCTGTCGTACACTTGAAAAAACATCTTTTGGCTTAAAATCTCTCCTCAAAACTGTTTTTCTTTTTTTTTTCTTTTCTTTCTTTTTTTTTAAATAAAATTAGTGACAGTTTTTTCTTTTATTTTTCCAGATGTATAGCCATTTCAATTCTTTCTGCAAAAAAAAAAAAGAACACCTTTTGGCTTAAAATCAAATTGTTTGAGGTCAAAAGTAAAATCAAAATCGCCAAAAACAAAAGATAAATCGCCCAATATTGTTTCAATAGCAATCTTCCCATTGAATAATTTTTTAAGTATTACGAACATTTCCAATAATGTTTAAATTAAATATTTTCGTTTTATAATATTATCTCTCATCAAAACTGTTTTTCTTTTTTTTTCTTTTCTTTCTCTTTTTTTTTATCAATAAAATTAGCAACATTTTTTTCTTTTCTTTTTCGAGATGTATAGCCTTTTCAATTCTTTCTGCAACAATAATGTTCGCCAAAATTTATCAATGGTAACCTTTTCGGCCAAAATAACAGAATTTTCTATAATAATTCTATAACTAATGTACGTAGAACATTGTATTATATACTAAAACCTTCCCTGAAAAATTATCTATCGAACAGTGCAAATTCCATCAAAATCAATTCGGCAGAGCTGGAGTTATAAAGGAACGGAACGAAATTTCCGTTTGTGTTTTATATATGTAGTAGATTAGCCTTTTCAATATTTGATTCCGATTATGAAAAATTAGCCTTCTGAAAAAGTTCTACTGGACAAATATTGATGAGAATTGTATTGTTAGTTAGATGCTATTTCAGGAATGGTTTTAATGTAATACATATTGTTCTACGTTGCTTAGTCAAACAGTTATGTGTGTTAAGGTTATATAGTCAGGTGGACCCGATTCCGAAAGATTAGCCTTTTTGAAAGTTTTTACTGGCCGTATTTTTTGCGACTTGCATTGTTAAGTAGATAATTTGTAAGGTGGCTTTAGTGCATTTTATATCGTTCTGTTAGTTTTAGAATTATGTGGAAAAGTTCTATAATCAGATGAACCTGATTATCAAAGATTAGCCTTTATAAAAACTTCTACTGAATGGATTTTGTTAGTTAATTTGTTTGCATTGTTAGTTCGACAATTTTTAGTGATGGTTTTAGTCTTATCGTTCTTTACCAAACCCTAACTGTAAATGAACAAATAAAAGAGTTGGTCTTTAACAGCTAAAATTTTGACTGCACATTAGAATATATGATAGCGCAATGGCATCATTTTTTAGTAATATGGAAGGATATTCCAGGTAAATAGGATTGCCTTCAAATACAAGGTCAAATTAAACGATATATTTCTTTTGATTCATGGCTCATTTGTAGAAACCGACCAGCGCAGCGGGCGTAGCTTGCTAGTTAGTATTTAAAGGTCTTAAAAATTAAAAAATGTCTGTAAATAACAGTCTAATTTCTTTGTGGAATATTTTCTTGGGTAAGACTTATTTTTATGTTGTTACAGAAATTGCATTTTAAACAAGGAAGGTTGTAAAAAAAACTTTAAAAAAAAAAACACAGCTTGGAAGGATTTTATTATAAAAAAAAACAGGTTTAATGGATAGAGATCCAAAGTTTGCGTGGCAAACTGAAGAAAATTATTTTTTTTCTTTTCTGCAAATTAATACAGTGTACCACTTCGATTTAATTTTAAATCAAAAAGGGTCGAATTTATTTGATTTAAATCAGATTTTTTTATTTAAATTAGATATTTTGTTTTAAAAATAGTTTCAGAACTTTAGTTATTAATTAGCTTACATTTATAAGTAAATTGAAATTATATTTTAAAATTATATAAAAACATTATATTACAAGATATTACTAACAATAAAACTATTTTATGTAATATTTATATATACACAGTGTGTCTGAAAAGTTTGGACATGGACTCGAAAAAGATACATCATGCTGAAAAACAGAAAAATAAGTGTTCAATATTTTTGAAAACTCTATTCAATGACATCAAAGTTGCCCCCCATAATCATCTCCTGGAGGAAGAGGTCAGCAACTTTGAAATCTTAAATGATAACCTCTATTTTTTATTATAGATTCGGATTCTATGGGGAAAAATACATGACTTTTTTATTTAATATTTTTTCATGATCATTGTAGATGGCGCTGTAATCAAGAAAAATGCAACACTAAACAAAAACACTGAATCATGAGATGCAATAGTACGAGAAATGATGGCCATTCACCAAAAATTTAGGAAGACCTTCATTTTGGCATTAGAAATGAAAATTTGATGAGTCTTAAAATTTGCAATATATTTTGGGCAAAACAAAATATTTATTATAAAATATCTTGACCTAAATTAATTTTCTTTTAAATGTGATTTAAATCAATGATTTTAAAAAAACAGTTGATTAAATATTAAATAAAATACAGCTGATTTAAATTAATGGTCTCTGGTATACATGTTTGCATATTTTATTATGGCTGAATATACATAGTTTTGCAAGAACTAAAAGCAAATTTGATAAATGAAATCAATTATACATAAAGTATTTTCTTAATGTTTGCAGTTTGCACATATCCAATCAAAAAGAAATATCTGAATATTCAGTGCATGCAAAGAGAAAAGTAAGATAATTTAAAGAAATATTAATAATTTCAGATAAAGTTTTGCTTCAATTAAAACTCATAAACAAAAATTATGTAATATGCTGAAAACTAAAGAGCAAGTTCAATGAATGTTATCATAATGCTAGAAAATGAAATAGGCTGCTAGTTTTTTCAATTTTGCTTCCTTTGAATAAAAATACATTTTAAATTTTACATTAGACATCTTATTCCAGACTATTTCTATATTATACTCATTCATTTAGTGAATTTTGACACAGAAAGTATAAGTTTTTGCCATGATAAAAGTATTATAATTTCAAGCTATTGATAGATAAAAATAAAATAAAATGAATGTTTATAGTCATTGTGGATGATATAATTTGCATTAAGAAAACTTAATTTATTGTAAGAAATAATGAAATTTTTAACTTTTTAGAAACAAAGAATTTATAAGTAAATTGGAAATATTTTATAAATGCTCTCACCGTATAAAAAAAAATAAATGCTCAATTTGATATTTTTTTTCCCAAATTTTTTTTTCTGTAAATAAAAATATGTTAGAAAAAAAATTTACTAATCAGAAATAGTACTTTTATTCTTACCTTGGTTAAGTCAGTGTTACAAAGATTTATCAGACTTTCTTCTGCTATGTTTACATTATTATCTTGCAAATATTTGTGAAGTCTTTCATTTTTACTCTGAAGTTCAGTGCATTGTTCTTGATGTTTGTCAATTTCAGCTTTCAGCTCACATTTTTCAGTTTCAAAATGTATTTTGTCATGAGCCTGTTTTTCTTTTACTTGCTCCAGTTCAGCAGTAACCTGTAAATGAAATATATATTTCAACAATACATTAATTTGTAAATATGCAATTTTCATCATGCAAAAGACAATATTCTACAAGGTATTAGGTTGAAAATAAGTTCAAACCATATGTTTCAGATATTTTGGTTTTACAACAGCTATTATCTTTCACTTATTATTTTGTAGCTTTTATTTCCTCTGTCAGAAGACATATATTATAAATTACAAAGTTATGTAGGAAAAAAGTACAGAATTTAATGAAATTGGTTAAAATTTTCAGGGATTAAATTTGAAGAAAAACAAAATTCAAAATTTTATACAGCTCCCGTACAAAAATTTTAACAAAGAGTAAAATGTACCCAATACACTAATAAGGTCATGTACAAAATTTTAGCACTTCATCATAAAAAGTAACAGAGATATGTTTAAACAAAGTTGGTGAGGGTTTAATCATAAATTAAAATGTAAATGTTTACAGCTAAAGTGCAGATGATGTGAAGCAGAAATGCATCAAAAGCAAATAAAATATGGCTCTTATCTATAGTTTTACTTACAAAACTATACTTCCTGAAAAATACATTAAAATTTTACTTGATGAATTACAGAATAAAACTTGGAAATGGCAAAATCAATGAACATTAAAACAGTTTAGAAATGTTTGTATATGCAAATATCTACCTCTGATCAGTGTGTCACATAAATGCAACAGACGCATGAGAAAGTTACATGAAAAAGTTGTTGAAAGATACTTTGTACCAATGAATAGCACAATTATTACTTATTTATGCAATCATTGTTTTATTTCATAATTTGCATACGACTCCTGAAACACAATCACCCGACATGACCTTTCCCCTTTGTGAACTCATATCCAGGAATCAAAAAGGGATTTAAGTAGCTTTACAGATCTCTTTTTTTCATCTTGGTAAATAATTGATTTTATCAGTAAAGTTAGTGAACCTGTGGGTTGTTTTGCTGCAATCCAATTAGATTAATGTATACCAAAAGAAAAATAGTGTTAGTTTATTAAATGACATATTTTATGCAAATTAAAAGTATAGGGAATAACAATTTTTAAATATTGGATAAAAGGTTTGGAATATTGAATGGGAATATTGGATATAAAAGTTTGAAATCTTGACTGCTTCTTAAGCTGTGAACATGGAATTTAGCACTCAGGAGAATTAAAAGTTCATTTAGCAATGTATTAAGCAAACAGAATTTATATAAATGGATGCAGATTTCAGAAAATGGTCCAGAAAAACTGCTAGATGCACCAATTGTGGAAATCTGTCACATGTGGCATAAAAAAATGGAGAAATATTGTGACATACTCAAATGGCAGAGAAAATCGAATAGTATTTCTACCTTTTGTCATTACTACCTATCTGCAATGCCCTCCATTTAAATATTTACGATGTAAGGTGCAAAACTGCTTAAAATTTAAAATTTTACTCCATTATATCTATACTTATTACATGTGTATCCATTCATACATATTGAGGTTCCCATTAGATTAAAACAAATAGGTAATAAACTTTCATACTATGTCCTAATTTGAGTGAGAACAGATTTTTTTTTCTCATTTAAATATATATACAAGCATAATCATGAGAGATACAACTATTCATACATTTTACTTCCACTATCACTAATTATGGCTACGCTTTTGTCAATTGCTATATTTATTTTTATACTGTTTTGGGTACTGGGAGATCTGTTAACAGTTACAGTGCTAGGATAAGTCTCAATGTATTTTACCAGATAAAAATTATGCCACTGCAGGAAGATTTAGAATTTTGTAACATTTTTTAATAAAACATTCTGCTAACATTATGTCTGAATAAACTTTGCATAATTTTCTATCGCTTGACCAAAGAATATAGAATAAATAAGAACTACAGCTTAGAAAAGCGTAACTGTCGCCATCTATCGCTAGCTTTATCATAACATTACGGGTTGGGATATGTGGAGAAAACAACCATACAGGATGACGCGACCTGAACGCGGCAAGGCGGGAACTTTGCTAAACCTCTGAGGACCTTGACATGTGCGCGCATTCTAGACGAAAACAATAAGAAAAGCCCGTGCCTTTCTGTTTCTCCAGCGCTTTTCCCCACCCTATTCTTATCTGTTTTGCGACAGCCAGCTTCAACGTATTTAAAAGCCAAGACAAAGATATTTAATACTTTTTTTCTTTTCTTAATCACAGTTTAAATGGAAAACAATGAAGTGAATATGGATTGTCAACCTTCGTATTGTTTAATTAATCATTTTTGGAAATAAAACAACTGACAAGTATGTATCAGTAACCAATTATTTTAACTGAATATGCTTTTTATACAGTATTCCTAAGAATAAACAATTACTTTTTTTCATTGTGCAAAAAATACTTTATTGAAAAGGTCTTTAGAATATTTTAATTATTTGATATAAAATAATCTTACGCTCTATTTAAAATGATATATTAAACAGTTTAACAATTTAATAAAACTGAACTGAAATCTTTATTTAACTTCTCAAACATACTTCATATAAATATTATATAATATTAATAGCACTAGAATACAAAACTATAAAGAAAATTAAAAGGGAGATTGAGTTAGTGCAAAAAGGAAAATACTTGTTTTTAAAATAGGAAAATGAAAGTTTATTTTCCTTGTAATATTGTACTCGAGAAAAATTGATGTTTAATGTTATGTTACATTTCATTTTTAAATTTGCTCTATAAGAAAAACCATTTATTATTAACATAAAATATTTAAATTAAAGGTGAAAAGTTTTCTAAAAGCCTTTTGCTACTTCGGTATTGATATGCTGACTTCACATAAGTAAATTTACTATTTCATGAGATTCTAAGATGTTAATGAAAATACTTAATCACTATTTTCTATAATTTTGCTTATGACATTAACTGTATGTGGACAAAGAATAAAAAATTACATTAACAGTGGATATGTGCAGCTGACTGTTATAAAGAGAGCACAAGAAAGGTAAATAGCACTGAAAAATATAGCAATACTAAACAAATTATATCCATTACAAAAGCACATTAAAGCTTGATAATTTTAAAAATCATAAATTTGCTCTATAATGAAACAAAAATATACAGTTGATAACATTTGTGTTTTATTCCATTTTAAGCTTTCCTAATCAATTTTATAGTAGTACTCTCATCTTTTATTTCCAAGGTTTATAAGAAGATAATTTTTCAAACAGCCCATTACATTTTTTACAATTTATAAATAAAAAGAAAATATTCTAAAATTATACTTTGTTTTCTTATTCATTTATTGAAAAAATAAAAGGAATTTCTTTTTTAATTAGGATACTTTTATTGACTTTCAAAAATTGCAATGAAAAACAATTTGATTAAACAATAACTGTATATGTCTTAAAAGAAAAAAATATTTTTTTCAGTTTATTGCTTAACATTTACAAGAAGATAATCTTTCAAACAATCCATTCCATTTTTTACAACTTGTAAATAAAATAAAAAAATATTCTTAAATTATACTTCATTTTCTCATTCATTTATTGAAAAAATAAATAAATAAATAATAGAGGAATTTCTTTTTCTTTATTATGATATATTTATTGACTTTCAAAAATTGCATTGATAAGCAGTTTGATGAAACAATAACACTGGCTCTTGTGGTATAAATTTTCTTTAATATTTAAAACAGAAAAAAAAAATCTCTAGAAATATTATTCTGAGTTAATGAGCAACTAATCCATTGAAAGGCAGAGTATTTTATTTGAATCTAAAAAAAAAAAAAAAAAAAAAAAAACGATAAAACATCAATTTTTAACTTTATTTATTTATTTATTTATTTATTTATTTCTTAAAAGTAATGATTCACAGAGATACAGCTGTCAATTAATTGAAAATGCAGTTTCGATTGCCCATTAAAAAGAAAACACATGAAGTTGAAATATCTTGTTTTTTATTTCTGTTTTTAGCAGAATAAAACAAAAAGAATTTATTTCATACAATCTGAAAAAGAGTTAAAACTGTATATGTCTTAAAAGAAAAAAAAATTTCAGTTTATTGCTTAACATTTACAAGAAGATAATCTTTCAAGCAATCCATTTCATTTTTTACAACTTGTAAATAAAAAAAAAATATTCTAAAATTATACTTTATTTTCTCATTCATTTATTAAAAAAAAAAAAAAAATAGAGGAATTTCTTTTCTTTATTATGGTATATTTATTGACTTTCAAAAATTGCATTGATAAGCAGTTTGATGAAACAATAACACTGGCTCTTGTGGTATAAATTTTCTTTAATATTTAAAACAGAAAAAAAAATCTCATAAAATAATATTCTGAGTGAATGAGCAACTAATCCATTGAAAGGCAGAGTATTTTATTTGAATCTAAAAAAAAAAAAAAAAAAAAAAAAAAACGATAAAACATCAATTTTTAACTTTATTTATTTATTTATTTATTTATTTATTTCTTAAAAGTAATGATTCACAGAGATACAGCTGTCAATTAATTGAAAATGCAGTTTCGATTGCCCATTAAAAAGAAAACACATGAAGTTGAAATATCTTGTTTTTTATTTCTGTTTTTAGCAGAATAAAACAAAAAGAATTTATTTCATACAATCTGAAAAAGAGTTAAAACTGTATATGTCTTAAAAGAAAAAAAAATTTCAGTTTATTGCTTAACATTTACAAGAAGATAATCTTTCAAGCAATCCATTTCATTTTTTACAACTTGTAAATAAAAAAAAAATATTCTAAAATTATACTTTATTTTCTCATTCATTTATTAAAAAAAAAAAAAATAGAGGAATTTCTTTTCTTTATTATGGTATATTTATTGACTTTCAAAAATTGCATTGATAAGCAGTTTGATGAAACAATAACACTGGCTCTTGTGGTATAAATTTTCTTTAATATTTAAAACAGAAAAAAAAATCTCATAAAATAATATTCTGAGTGAATGAGCAACTAATCCATTGAAAGGCATAGTATTTTATTTGAATCTAAAAAAATAAATAAATAAAAAATACGATAAAACATCAATTTTTAACTTTTTTTTTTTTTTTTTTCCTTAAAAGTAATGATTCACAGAGATACAGCTGTCAATTAATTGAAAATGCAGTTTCGATTGCCCATTAAAAGAAAACACATAAAGTTGAAATATCTTGTTTTTTGTTTCTGTTTTTAGCAGAATAAAACAAAAGGAATTTATTTCATACCATCTGCAAAAGAGACAAAAAAAATCCTTAAAAGAAAAAATATATATTTGTTCAATTTATCGCTTAACAATTTTGCTTATTGTTTTTTCTTTTAAGCTATAATGCAAGTCAAACTTTTTGATATAGATATTTATTTTTAATGGAAATAGAAATAAAATAATATTGATATTTAAAAAGAAAAAATGGCTTTCATTATATATAAAATCGAAGTGGGGGGGGGCGGGACAAGAGCATTATTTCCATAAGTCGTGTGTTTACAACAGAAAACAGCTGAAGCTTATAGCGGATATGTCACAGTATGAATGATGGAAAAAAGCGCAGACATTTTATTCTGGTTTCGAGTCAAGTGCTTGCGCATGCATCGCTGTGCTTCATCCCTGTAAAGTTTGTTTTGCAGCAACACTTTACCCGTCATAAGCGTACGGGTCCCAGTTTTACATTAGCCCTATGGAAGCTGTCATTCTTCATGTTCTATTTCTTTGGCTTGACTTTGGCTATCTCCTAAAATAATCTTCAATAATACCCATAGAGATTGGTTTATACCCTAACTAGATTTAAATGTGTCAGTTGAATCAGGAGATTCAAATAAAAGGGAATTAAATTGATTGAATTGTTTAGCTCATTGTTAGTGGTTTGACTGGACATGAGTGATGAAAATGATTACACTGAGTAAAAATATCACACATGGGTGTCATACTTCCTAGAATGAGAATATGTCTTGATGAAAATTTTTTCATATGAGTTTAAGCATGAGAGATGCTTATGATTTTGTATTTTAATATTGAAAATCCTAATGTAATGGATATGTAATGGATAAATGTAGATGTAAAGAAGTACCTAAGATGTTCATCATAACATCATTAACCTTCCATCAAATTTGAACAATCGAAATGATTTGATATGTAGATGGAGCTGCATTGGGATTGGTAAGCCAAGCTATTGTAAGAGAAAAGGCCTCAGAGCCATACATTCATAAAATTTTGTAATTATAAATTAATTACAGTACATTAAAGGAAAAAATATAATAAAAGATTTTTCTTTTAAAGAAATTAAATTAAAAAAGGATATTAACATTAAATTAGAAAAAAGCTATAATACAAAATTCACATTCAAGGATTCGACAGTCAACATCAACAGCCAATCAAATTTCACTGGTGAAAAATGTTTTAGAAACAAGTAAAAAACTTGAAATTAACAGAATTTAAAAAAAAAAATTAAAAGAAATTTAATGAAAGGGGATTAATTCCAGTGCCAAATGTAAAAGAAGGTACAATATCATAAGAAATAAGGATAATTACTGAGTATAAATAACAAAAAAGTAAAACATAGAAGGCAAAATTTAGAATTTTGAAAAACTCAATCAGGCGTCCAAGGTGGTTCATGGCAACGTCTTTTGTAAGGTAGGACAAAATCGTCATCTCTACTTTATATCTAAAAATACACACAAGTACTTTCAATAAGTACAGCTTACAATACATATAATACTAGACAATAGTAACAAAGCAATTGCTGCTAAGGGTGACTGTAATTAATATTATCGTAGACATTGTTGGCAGCATATCTTTCTATCCTAGAAAAATATGTAAGCATTTTTATCACTATTCCATAAGTTTTAAAGGCAATTGTTGGAATATATTCATCCATTCATTTTGCGATGTAAGCAATGTAAATCGTAGTTGGCATTTAAGTTCATAGAACAAATTTAATATAGTAGTGATTTTATCTATTATTAATTTTCAAACTGCTGAATAGTGATTTAAGAACTGAGATGTATTTCACATATTATATACTAAAATAATTTTTGCTAAGGAAAAAGAACAACCAAATCCAAATATTAAAAAGAAATTTTAAGCTAAGCATTAACAAAAACATTAGATAGTTTGAGAAATATAATTTAACAATAATCGAAATATTCTAAATAAAGTTTTATTTGTAAAGGTCGTGAATTCTGCACACATGCAGATGATTTAATTTCCATTTTATCTTAGAGCAGAGAAAACAACCAGCTGTAGAATACAAAAAAAAAGAAAATGCTACTTTTATATTAGTCAGGCAGCAGTGATATATATACATATATATACAGGGTGTCCGAAAAGTCTGGAAACGGTCGGATAACTTGAGAAATATACATTGGATTAAAAAACGGAAATGCATGTTCAATATTTTGGAAAAATCTATTTAGGGATACCAAAGTTGTTCCCTCAACTCTGCCCCCTGGGACGAAAGTGGGGGGCAGCATTGAAATCTTAAATAATAACCTCCCTTTTTTATTGCAGAATCAGATTCTATGGGAAAAACAAAACTTTTATTTTGAACATTTTTTTTTTGGATAATCATAGATGGTTCTGTAATCGAGTACAATGCAGTGAGAATAATTTCAATTGAAAAGTCTGGAAATGGTCGAATAAATCTAGAAATATACATTGGATTGAAAAATGAAAAACTGCATTTTCAATAGTTTTGAAAAATCTATACAGAGATATCAAAGTTGTCCCCCCCAGGGGTCATAGTTGGGAGATGTATATTTGCTTGAATAACTCGAGAAATATACATCAGATTGAAAAATGGAGAAATATGTGTTGAATATTTTAGAAAAATTGCAACTTTTACATCCCTAAATAGATTTTTCTAAAATATTGAACATGTATTTTTCTGTTTTTCGAACCGCATTGTACTCAATTACAGCGCTATCTAGGATTTTCCAAAGAAAACCTTCAATGCAAAAGTTACATATTTTTCTGGTAGAATCCGATCCTGCAATAAAAAAGGAGGGGGGAGGTATTATTTAAGATTTCAAAGTTGATTCTCCTTTCCTCCAGGGGGGTAAAGTTGGAGGGAGAGGGAAACTTTGATATCCCAAAACAGATTTTTCAAAAATATTGAACTTGCATTTTGCCATTTTTCAATCCAATGTATATTTCTCCAGTTATTCGACCATTTCCAGGCTTTTCGGACACAGTGTATATACACATACGAATATATACATATATATGTATAAATATAGTGTATATATGTATATATTTATATATGTATATGTATCACTGTTGCCCAGCAAAAATAAAAGTACAAAGAAAAGAAATCATAAATTAAATTACTATTGTGACAATGTATAAAAATTGAATAACAGCCAATGAAATTTACATAAAATTCTGTTGGAAATATGTTATTTCTGGACTATATTTTCCATTTTCATGTAAATATTTTTAATTTGTAATCAGACTAAAAAGAAAAATGTATAAACAAAACAATGATCTATAATCTGACAAGTATTCACCAAATCTTCGGTCCCAAGATGTAATGATTTCATATAGTTGTCTCTATTTCAATTTACACAGGGAAATTATTATTGAAAAAAAAAGCATACCAATTTCAATTTGTTCTCCACGTGCACAAGCTTACTCTCTAAAGCTGTTATTATTGCTTCTTGGCATTCTTTTTGGACATCATTCTGAAAATGAATTACTTTATGAGAAATTTTTTAATGTATACAGGGATCATTCTAGAACATAAAAAAGGGCAAGGCACATATTAAATAATAAGGGCAATGCTGTTGAAAAGGGCATTTTTGTAATAAGCGCTTATACCAATATACTGGTGGGGAGGGAAGTATGGCAACAGCTTAAAGTATTCCTTAATTTTATAAAAATCCAATGACATTTCTAATTTCCATAACTTCACTGTTTGAAAAGTATTAAAAATAGCAAAATGAAACTAATATTCTCGATTTTTATTATAAAATTGTTTACTATATTCAGTCATATTTTCCTTTGCCTATGATATTCAAAAACTTCTCTCTCTAAAGCTTTTATTCACCAGATAACTTTTTCCTGGTTTTAGCAAAACTGGTTTTCAAAAAGCTACAAAACAAAAGTTCTAAAGCTACTTCTCAAAATTTTTATAGAACTTATGTAAGTTATCATGAGGTCAAAAGCCAGAATGCCTGATCTAATACTGTATTTCACTAGAGAAGGTGAAATTAATCAATGACCCTTAGTTACCCTTTATGCCTCGTTCAGTGGAAAAAAAATTATAAATGGAAAGACGAATCACTCAAAGATTAGACACACCAGGGCATGTCACAGAAAAATAAAAAGGAGTATTCCCTGATGTACTGTACTAGCATTCTAAAAATTAAAGATAGGTAAAGAATTTTTGAAAGTACAATGCAAACAAGGCAGGATTCTCCCCAGAAATAAAAGGAGGGTAGAACTGTACCTGGAAAAAGGGCAAGGAGGGTAGAATTCTACCTGGGAAAAGGGAATGAGGGCAGGCCGCCCCTCTGAAACTCTTTAGAGTCACTCCTGATGTATAATACTACTAAAAGCAAAGACATGTGAATGACTGCATTAAGGAAAAAAAATATATAACTATATATATAATAGGGCCTCATTATTAAACTTGATCAAGATCATAGCTGACTTTTATACAGGGTGTATTTGAAATGCTACAACAAACTTAGTAGGATGATAGTACTCATCAAGACGAACAAAAAATGCAATGGAATATGGGGTCGCAAATGATGTTTAAAGGGTAAAAATCGAAAAACTAATAAAAATATCGAAATCTCGCATATTGCTTTTCTGCAGAACTGGCTAGTAGCACGAAGCTGGTTTTCCTTTCACTTTGTGCATATACGGTCAGAGATAATAAAAATGTGGAAGAAAGCCAAACAAATCTGTGAGCAGGAATCCACATATGCAAATTTTCCATCTTCTTAGAAACAGACCAATAAATGCAACTTTGCAGCAAGCATGCATTATAAGTACATTAACCGCCAACGACGATAGGTAGTTTCATTGCGAAAACATTTTGTTTGGACTTTTAGTAGGAATGGTTACCTATTCCAATAACGAAATGGTTGATATGCATATGGTGTACGGCGAAGCTGCAGGAAATGGCCACTTATCGCAGAGGTTATATCAAGAACGATTTCCGACAAGGCATTGTCCTTATCATAGCACTTTCTCAAGAATTGATCGATGCCTACGGCAAACTGGGTCTTTCCATGCAAGATGTATCGATAGAGGATGAAACCACCATGTGCGCACTGCTGAAATGGAAGAACGAGTGCTGCAGTTGTTCACGGACTTGCCGACTACCAGTACGCAAGCAGTTTCAGCTGAACTGGATGTTTCGCACATGTCAGTGTGGAGAGTTCTATGCAATGAATGGATGCACCCTTTTCACATACAGAAGGTGTTAGCACTTGACGAAAGTGACTATCCTCGTCGGCTGGAATTTGTACTCTGGGCAACAGATCAAATGAGGAATGATCCACAATTTACCTCTAAAGTGCTATTTACTGATGAGGCTACATTTACCTGAAATGGCATGTTTAACATGCACAATGCTCATATTTGGCCGACAGAGAATCCTCACGCCATTGTTCCACGAAATGTGCAACATTGGTTCAGTGTCAACATCTGGTACGGAATTCTCGGTGATAACCTGGTGGGCCCGTACTTGCTACTTGACCGTCTCAATGGCCCAACTTGCCTGAGTTTCCTGCAGAATATCCTACCAGGTCTGCTTTCTGCTACACAAGCCAGCATGCAGCAACAAATTTGGTACATGCACGATGGTGCTCCGCCTCATTTTTCTGTGGCGTAACCACCTTGATGGAGTTTATCCGGCAAGATGGATTGGACGTGGTGGTCCTGTTGCTTGGCCTCCACTCTCGCCCAACCTTAACCCTTTGGATTTCTTCTTTGGGGAACAGATGAAATCCCTCATTTATGAAATGCCAGTAGGAACAGCAGAAGAATTAGTAGCGCGTATTGTGACTGCTGTAGGAGAAATCCAGGCAACACCTGGAATCTTTGAGCGTGTCCACCAGTCGTTCCTCTGTAGATGTACTCTGTGTAATAATGTCCGCGGTCGACACTTTGAACAATTGCTGTAAAATATTTGTTTTCTCTGGACATCACGAGCTGTGTTGTACCTATTCTGTGCAATAAACAATTTTCTGGAATGTTTCTTTCTTGTCGCTGTCCATTTCCAGACGCATTTTCTCGATTTTCATCCTTTAAATGTCATTTGTGACCCTATGTTCCATTGCATTTTTTGTTCATCTTCATGAGTACTATCATCCCTCTAAGTTTGTTGAAACATTTCAGATAGACCCTGTATATCAGGAGCAAATGCTCACATACATGATTAGTTTCACAGTGAACATGTTTACTTTCTGTTTTCTCATTGTCAGAGAATATAGATGAACATTCACAATGCCATTCACAGAAAATTTTAGAGAATTTAAAATGTCCCGGTTTATTTTCATTTGTTAACAGGAACTTTCAGTATTAGAAAATCATAAAATCAAATTTTTTTTCTCAAGCTAATCGTTAGACATTTTCTTTGATACTTCGTTCATTTCAGAAACTAGCTAAAACAAAAGTATTAAAACTATTTATATGGATTATTGTGACAAAGATATATAGGTTACGGTCAATATGATTAATCTGGTAATTATTAATAGTAACCGGTTATTATTAATAATAACCAGACATAAAAGCTGGTTATTATTAATAATAACCAGATTAATCATATTGTCTGTAACATAATATATACAAAGAGATTGACATTACAATCACGATTAAAATGTAGTTGATTTTTAACAATAACTGTAGCAACAATTCAATGAAATAATAGAGGAAAGCAAGCAAAAAGAAAATAAGGTACTTCTCTATTATCCCATCGACCACTTTTCATAACAAAAAACTATCGCCAAAAATGCAGTCTGATTTAGTTGATGTCAGAAGCATTATACGAGTTTGTAGTGTCATCAAGTGGTTTTTAATTCGACATCTGCGTGTATTATTCATTATGCTTTACAGATTTATTAGTTATTTCATTAATTAAAATAACAATTGTGTCCTTTAATTCTTATTTATTTATTTATTTTGATATTCCAATGGCAACGTTCTCCCGTTTATTTGACGTTACAGTTTGGCGACAGTTTTTGTTATGAAAAGTGGTCGACGGGATAATAGAGAAGTACCGAAAATAAAAACAATCCTGAAATATCAAGCACTATTTAATGTTGTTCAAATTAGTCAAATGTAATCTATTTGATATAGAAATTATATAAATTCAATCAAAAACAAAATGCTTCTTAAATAAAATTAAAATTGAAGGTACATTTTACACAATAAGAATTATATTTCAAACTATTAATACACATATAGTTTTATATAACAGGTATATACACTTTTATACTCCAAGATTTTAAAGCTCAATTTTGTATTATTATTTTGAAAAGTAATGATCATATATTTTTCAGAAAATAAAAATTTCTATAGAACGGAAGGAACTTTGAAAACAAATGCGCCTAAAACTGTTGTTGTTCTTGTAGTAATTTAATGTGTTACAATCTTACACATGAGCATAACACATTTTTATTTATTTAATAAATTGATTAAACTGCTGCTCACGTTTCCTGGAGACAGTTTTTGTCTCTTTGGATCCATTATCAGAAATAAAGCAGTGACAAATCGAAATTACAGAATTAGAACTGCGGTTTAATAATTTTATATTATTTACAAATTAGAGTTGCACCATTTTACGATTAAATTTCTGGTAGAACGATAATATCAGAAAAATTTTCGATTAAAGATCCAAATTCGAATAATAATATGCTATGTTTCCTCATATCATAGCAAAATATCAGTTACGTTTCTTCCTAACAAAATTAGAGACATTTGTTTTTTGTGTGATGCACAGGAAACCGCACCATAAATGGAGAAAAACTTGAGTTCATGACTGAAATATAAAACACCATCATATATACTACATAAAAAAAAAGTCAAAGTGGACTAAAAGTTATCGATACGATTCAGTACAAAATCATTTTTCGTTTGATTATACTTGGAGTTTTATTGAAGTGTTTCAACAACTTTATGCGATTTTATGTCTTGAAAGTCATATTAAGATATCAGATTACTAGTTCCAAAAGATGCTAACAGTAAAGAAACATAAAGATAAAACAGAGCTGGGACAGCAGATGGCAGTATGAAAATCCGTTAATCGAACAAGGATTTTAAATCGATATATTTTCTGAATTCATTTTGCTGAACATAAAGAGGTACGGTGTGGTGAGTTCTTTTCATCAATGTAAATATTAATTTATTTGTACATAGGTATTGATTGATATTCTGACAAAAAGATGAGATTTTGAATATTCATCAAGTATTATTATTGTGAATATGAATTATTTTCGCCCAATTCGGACTAAATTAACAAAATACAGATTTTTAGAAAATTTCTTTTGATTTTAATGTGTGAAATTTATTTTAATCTTTCCTGCACATTTCTTCTAATGAATATCATCTTGAAATAATGACCAAATATCTTTCTGTGTTGCTGAAGGTATGTTTAGTTTTTATTTTTACATCATAGAGTTTACATTTAAAATGTATTTCAGTTTAAAAATAATAAATAAATGAAGTGCATTGTGTTCCATATCCCCGTTGAATACTTTATATTAGCTTAAAATAAGAGAAAAAATAATTCAATAAGATATTATTTCATTTTGTTTAATTTATTTGTATGTGTCTTTCAATTTTATGAAATGGTTGGTACTTTTCTTTAATACTAACACTATTGTCACTAAGCATAATAGTTGGTGCGAAAGGCATATTACATTTTTTTCATTTGATCATGAGCTGAAAAAATTGGTGCAAACTTATCTCATATAGCTACTCCAATCTACTGTCGTGTTGTGGTTCATTTTGAGTTGAAGTTCACAAAGCTGAATTGAAGTCAGCTCTTGGCACCACAAACACGTAAATCTCAAAGCATTAAGAAAAGGGAATTGTGATTCTTCAAATCATGTTTTCTTGTGCATTCCTATGCTTTTTCAGCATGATTGTATGCAAAATTTTCATTGCGGATAAAATTCTGAACTCATCATTAATTTCATTTGATATTTTTTTGTAACAAAACATTCTCCATGTTTAGTTTCGTAGTCCTGAAACAGTTTTATTTTAGCTTCCTTATTATAATTCAAATTATAAAATTCATCTCAGCCCAACTAAAAATGTATGTTATAATTTAATAAAATAAATTTTTGATAATAAAAATAGAAAATTATGATGTACTGCATAGTTACGATTAAATTGAAAAGGATTCACATTCAATAAATAGTGAGACAGATGACAATAAAAATCCTTTGCATGGAAATAAATGGCACATAAGCATACATTTTGCCATGGTGTTGGTATCACGGAAAAGTTCCAAATGTTTGTATATATCTAATGCAATTAAAGATTGTTAAATGATTCCTTTTTTAAATTTTTTTCTATATTAGAATATTTGTAAAACTGCCATTTTACAAAATTTGTATTATAAAAAGAGCAGAAAGATTTACCTCGTTAATAATGTTTACATTCTATTAATAAAATGTTGATTATTTTTGCTTTAAAAATAAAGTTGATTTAATTTCGACAGTTATTTAAAGGCATTAACCGTTTTTTTTTGTGTGTGTGTGTGTTACAGTTTTGTTTTCAATGTAATGAGTAGGAATTAGCATTATTTTGTACCTGTAGCACATTTCTTGTCTTAGAAAAAACCAGGACTGTTTGTTTTTTTCTAGGGAGGAATTTGGCACTATTGGATATGAATAGTATATAGTTTTATGTGTATGATTTGGAAAATTGTTACAACAATGAAAGATAATTTGCGAGAAACTTGGTTCACAAAAACTCATAAATTAATTCCTGATTTTTTTTAATTTTTGTCTTTCAAAAGGTCATCCACTCTAGGATTTCAAACTGGAATATCCCAGCCATTTTTAAAGATAGATGCAAAAAAAATTGCTCTGGTAGCCTGGTATCTAGGCCTAACACTTAATAAAAAATAAATTTGGATTTCAAATTTTTTTTAGTTTTATATCTCTATGTGGCCTCCTCTTTGAAACAAGATTGCCGATCAAGCTGGTAAAGATCTTGATAAGCCTAATTAACATGCTCAGTTAAATCCAAATATGGTATATAAATATGAGTGCTATCACATCACAAAAAGCATTTATATATATAAATCAGCATTTGAATGGAGGGGGGTTCACATTTAAGGGTGTGGGGGGGGGGGGGGGTCAGGATCATTGGAATATACTCAAATTTTCAAAAATTGCTTCCTCTGAAAGGATGTAATACGTAGCTTCTTACTTTTTACTTTCTTCTATCTTTAAAAGAAGAAAGTATTGGATTCATACAAATTTTTAACTTCCAGTGTGCAACGGATTTATATGATTTAGAAGGTCCTGAACATGATTTGACTATTTTTAGAAAATGTCTGTATGTATGTATATATGTATGTATGTGACAAATATTTTGTGAGCACTCAATCTCAAGAATTCATGAAATTTAATAAAACTTTATATTCAGTTAGTCCCTGATAAAAATTTGTTTATTAGTTTATGGTGCAAATCCTGTAACAGGTAATGCTATGCTGCATATTTCGAGATTTCCACAATAGCTCTATTTCAAGAACTAATGCACTGATTTTCATCAAACTTCAGATTCAGTTAGACCTTGACTTAAGTAGACACTGATTACATTTTGGTACAGATATCCCAACAGATGGCACTGCTATGCTACTTTTTTCATGATTTTCATGATAGCTGTATTTCAAGAATTAATGCACAGAATTTCATCAAACTTCAGATTTTGTTATACCGTGACATGACATAAATAGATGCTGATTGTGTTTTGACTTAAATAGTACAACAGGTAGCACTGCAATGCTACTTTTTTATGATTTTCAAGAATTAATGCACGGATTTTCCTCAAACTTTAGACTGATTCAGTTAGACGTCAGGAGTGCAATTTCAGAAGTTTCTTGGAGGGGAGCAAACTTTTCTTATCCGAACAAGAAACATTTACTCAGCCATGGATACAAAAGAAGTAAGAACTTCAAATATGAAATCGCAAAAGAGTATAAAAAATTCCATTTTAGCAGGTATAATATCAAGATATTGACTATGAAAGTTTAATAATATAGAGAGGTTTTGTTACCTTTGTTAAAGGTAGTCTCTAAGACTGTTAAAACATTCTTCCTATATTGCACCTCTGAAGAGCATATGTGCATTACATTAAAACTTGTGAAAACAAAATCTGTCCATAACAGAATACTTCTCAACTGGAAAAAAGTATCGATGAAAAAGCACCAAACAATTATACCTGCTAAGACAGCAAACGATCTAAAATGGAGGTTTTTTTCTAACACTTTTCGAATAATTCTTTGCAGGTTTTACTGCATGGGTGCCACTTTAAGAGATTCTTGCGAGAGTGGGGGGGGACACTTTTCTTTGAGGGACACAGTTTGAAATACTGTGCAGAATTCTGCAAATCACATAGAAAATAAGAAATCCTACACAATAAAAATGCCTGTGCAGAATGTTGCGCTCTTAACTTCTTTCACAGACCATTTTTTTTTTTTTTTTTTTTTTGTGGAAGTTGGTGATTTTTATTTATTTATATATTTATTTTGAAGAATTACACAAAATTAGCTAATTTATCAATAGATCATGGAAAAAATATGAAATTTTGCCAATTGCACTTAAAGAAAATGGTTAATTAGACAAATTGTTAGCGGTGAAAATCGCTAATTTTCTCTAACTGCCATGGAAAAAGTTCAAATTTTGCTGAAGATTGCAGAAACAAATGGTGATTTCTGTCAATCAGTCGTGAAAAAAAATGCAGATAACACAGAAAAAAGTCAAATTTGTCCATCGGTAGAGAAAAAAATCGCAAATTTTGTCAAAAGATTTTTAAAAAAATCATGAATTTTGTATAACTTATCACGAAAAACAATCAAGAATTTTGTACCAAGGTTCTGCTACAAAACACGAGTTTAGTCAAACAATCGTGCAAAAAAATCGTGAATGTCATCAAATAATCTCAAATTTTATCAGTCATTTAAAAAAAAACAAATCCTGAATTTCAACAAATGATCATAGAAAAGAATCGTGGATTTCATCAAATGGTACCCGAAAACAAATAGTGAATTTTGTAAATCTCTCGCAAAAAAAAATTAAAATTAAAATAATTGTGAGTTTTGACAAATAGTCGCACAAAATCAATTTTTTCAATCAGTCACAGAAAAAATTGCAAATTTCAGAAAATTATCTCTGTGAAACGATCACAGAAAAAAAAATCACGTATTTCATCAAATGTTCATGTGAAAAAATTGTAAAATTCAACTGATCATGGAGTAGTTAGTACCATAAACATCACCAATATATCACTAAATTTATAAATTTTGTGATCCATGAAAATAAGAAAATTTTCATTAATGATTTTCCGTCAATAAAAATTTTCCTTAATCATAATTTTCTGCTTTCTTCTTCAGACTATGATCTGAATTACATACAATTCAGAAATCTGCTAAATCCCTGGTCTCAGGTAAAGTCCTGCTTTGGATTGGACAAACCGATTTTACCTGAAACCCACACAATCCATTCCCAGGTAAAGATAGAGCCAGGTTCATGTTGCTTTTTTTCACTGCGGGCCAGATTAACTTTGACCGTTTGACTATGGTCGGACATATACATCCCAGTAGACTATTTTTATTCTATTAGTATCACTTTTTCAAAACTAATTTTTGCCATATAGAGTATAAAGTGTGAAATTTATTTTAATCTTTCTTACATGTTACTTACATCTAATAAATATATTCAAATGATCACAAAATATTATTTTAATTAAGTCATTATTATTTTAATTAAGACCAATTATCTTATACAAATAGCCCCGGACCTTTGAGAAGAAGCAGAGGATACAGGTAGGACTATATAATCTATTTTTTAAGAATGCCAGATTTATTAGAATAGATATTGATTAGATGGCATCCCTTTTTAGCAACTGTATTTTAGAGAAGCATGCTTTGTAAATTAGGTTTGTTTCTCTTTGTGTTCCTGATACAAATGCTGTGAAAGAAAGAGGGGATATAATTTAGAATTATTTTAATCAAATAATTGTTTGATCCCCTATAATTATATGTTTCTATAGGTGGTGCTACCTGTTATTCACATCAGGGCTGAAACTAGCTTTATTTTCACCAGGGGAAAACATGTTTTTTGCCCCCCCCCCCTTCCTTCGCTAAATAAATTTACAAAGAGAATTTTACTAAGTTGATATTAGCCGATTTATTTTAAAATTTAAAATATGTAATCATAAAATACTTAGTATTGCAATGTGTAATCAACTCTGTCAAATATGTATTCATTTAAACCTGTGAAAATTGAATCAAAAGAAACCGGAAAAAATTCAGCTTTACATAGGTTTCTGTCTTATTAGGTATAATTGTTGGTATTCTTTCTGTTGGGACTATGTAAAGTTTTAATTTAAGACATGATTACATTATAGAAAAATCTCTTTTTCCCAGATGTTACTGTAGTTGTAGTATTACAAATTATTACAATTGAGACATTTAAACTCATAGTAATATAAGTCCCATTGTCTTATGAACTCGAAAACCAGGATTTACTGCAGGCATAACAACGAATTCCAATACTGTAAAATATCTTCATAATATCTACAGCAGTTTTGTGAAAATATCTTTTATACCTCTCTTCTTATTTATTGACTGATATGTTTAAATACTGTCTGGATTACAACATATTTTTACTCAAATTTCATATATATATAATTTTTTTATGCAAAACGACAAATCAAATCTTCGTGTAGTGCCTACTTCGCCTTCTGTCGGGGTGCCTGGGGCATATGCCCCTCTGTCCCCCTTAGTTTCGGCCCTGACTCACATCTCTGTCTTTTGATTGGTTAGTGTTTTGATTTTATTGTAAAATGTAGAATGGTCTGTGGAAAGTGGCTTTGCCATGTATTCAGTTAAAATGCTTTTCTCTATATATGTAAATTAAAATTATGTTAATGTTATAGTAAATAGTTCATAAACAAAATACATGATAATTTTATTTTTAAATTAACAATTTTAATTCTTGCAATCAAGAATTGAAATGTTGGAGTATACTATGAGTATAAAAAATGGGGTCAAATTATTTAAAAGTTGGAAAATATTTTTAAACTGTTTGGGAAAGGAAAGTGGCTGGTTATTTATTTCATTGACTCAGCACTTTCTTGTAGGTCAGTTTTTCAAGTCTAATTGTTTATAAAGAGTAATTAATAACTGATGTAATGTTATATGGAAACTTGTGGAAGTGAAATGCAGTCTTTAGTTTTCAGAATAAAAAGATTGCCATCAAATTTTTTGAACTGATGCTGAATGAGAAATCACAAGAAAAAAATAGATGTAACCAGTTTTTGTTGTTGTTAATCAGTATACATATATGCATAAAATGTACATTTACAGAATTAAATGGTCCAGCAATTGCTTGTAAAGATATTTATTAATCTAATTCATTTTTAAATATATGTATAATGTTTCTATGCTATTAAGTTTTACTACTTTTTAAATGCAGATTGTTAAGTAGCCCATCAGTAACTTAATGTAGAAAAGATAGATAATTATTTCTTAAATTCATGTTTTTTATTTTTTAAATTTGTTTTGGATTTTTTAATTTAATGAAAAATTTTTGTAATTGAATATGATAAAAAGTCCTTTCATTTTGTTAAATAATTAATCAGTTGATATTTTAGTTCAATTATATGATTATTTCAGCATTATGTCTAAATCTGTATGACATCTAATAGCAAAAATCTGCTTTCTAAATGTGTAATAATTTTAATATTCTAAATTTGTATGCGTGTATGCATATATTTTTTTCAAAATACTGTAAGTGAAAATTAGAGTTGAATCATAAAAAGTGAAGAAATGGCTTGCAGAAAATAAATAAAAATTACATTATATTGTATTGCCTTTATGTTATTTCTTCCATTATATGGTTCATGGGATTTTTTAATGTATTATATTGTAAATAGATTTCTCTGTCAGAAGAAAATATAATTTTATATAAAAATGCACTTGTTTTTCTCTGTCTAGAGTATTTAATAAAATGTATTAATAATTTTTAAAATGATAAATTTTTGCATATGAAACATAATACACAGTTATATACTTATTCTAATATAATGTTAAAATGTGTTTTATATTACATAACTGCAGAATTGCTGATGCTGTTTGTGATAAATTGGTTCCAAATAGTTAAATGTGAAAGAGGTAGGTAAATAAGTGATACAGTACCTTAATGCTCAATACAAAATGCATTTTAACCTCTGCATTTAGCATATCAATTAGATTAGTTTAAAAAGGGAGAAAGCTTATAATTATCAGAACAGAAGAAAGAGGGGGCCTTAGATTTTGTGAAGCAAAAATGTACCACAAATTCTGGTCACTTGCACCTTGAGATGATACTTGCCTCCCCTTCCCCAAAACAGTATCTTTAATCAGTCCTGGATCTACTGCATAGAAAGTATTGATATGACTCACCAATACTGTACAAATAACAGCTCTAAATAATAACACAGTACAACTAGGACTGATTTAAAATATTTTTTATTTGGGTTGAAATGTCCTTCTTCTGAGTTCAGCTTTTGAGAGCAAAAGCATCTTTAATAGTGAAACCATTTTCTGTTTATTTGGCTTTCTACAATCTAAATTGAGAAAGAGTGTGGGAATGGAATGAAAAAAGTAAAAAATATAATGTTCAAAATGTTTATCTGAGGAAAATTATTGTTGATGTTTGTAATATCGGACTATGCAATTTTTATTTTTTATTAATAAAAATTGATACAATTTCAACATTAAGTTTTTGTGATATGAAGTATTTTGTAATGTAATGAAATTTCTATATTCAGTATTACTTTTCTTGACCTTTAAATGATAAATATATCTTATTCCATTTACAAAAGCATATAAATAAAATAATATTAATATAGAAAATTTCTGATATACTGTGCTCTTTTTTTGAAATAGGAAACTTGTAGTCTTTTGAAATTACCACAGTTTCAAACTTTCGGACTCTGAGATTGTCCAGTCTAAGTTATGAAACTGGTTAATATTGAATAAAGATTTAAATTTTAACCAACCTAGAACAGCAATTTGTACGTGTCATTTTTTATGTATTTGTTGATCCCTTTATGTAATTAAAACCATTTAAAATATTTTACACTTGAATAGTCATACTTTTTGCACTGTAAAAAATTACCAATGTTTCTTATTTTATGAAAATATACTATAACCACAAACGAAAATATAATATAGTTTTCTGAGCTTTCCATTGTCTTTTGAATCCCCAGAAACCAATACATTTCCAAAATTCGAAGAATTATTTATAAAAGCAAAGTATTTTTCGCTGCCAGTATTTTTCAGAAACGTTTTTGAATTGTGTTTATAGTGTATTAATCAGTTTCTTCGGCCTGGAATACCTGTTTTTCGAATGTCATCGATTCTCAAGTAAACGTTTTCAGCTGCATATGTTAATTTATACATGAAAGAGTAAAGAAATAATCTTAATTTTAAGTTAATGTTAACGCTGTTAATTTTGCATGTTTGTCTGTTAAGCATATTTGTTGAACATGAAAATGTCAATTGAAATTGTGTGCTAATTGTAGAAATATCCATTGTAAGTACAGATGATTGTGAAGTCTACTGGAGATAAAATGTAAGCACATATGGAGATAAATGATGCCATAAAACTATTTTACACATTTTTAATTTCTTTTTAAAAATAGCAACAGAAGTAAAAATAATTAAGATCTAATCACCCTTCCCCTAGAAGCTTTGTACTTTCAATTTTAATATGATGATCTCTTTATGTAATTAGAGCCAATTAATATATTTTGCATTTTAATAGTTTTAATTTTGATAAATAAAAATAACACTGTAAATCCATCCAGTTAGAATATTTTATCTTTATAACATCCAATAATTAACTTAAGTATTAATACTCACATTATAAATTGTACATTTTACACATCTCTAATTTCGTTTTATAAAAAATTGTAAACATAAGAAATAAAGATCTAAATATGAATTTATCTTCGCCTAAGAGCTTTTTTAAAATACATTGCACATGATAGTAATTGTGCTAATTTTAGAAATTAAAGTCAAATGTACCAAAAGTTTATGTATTTAATTATTGTTCTTATTTTATTAATAACATTGTAGTTCATATATGATATGTTTAGATTTTTATTTATATTGCAGGTGCAGATGTTTGTGAAGACTATTTTGAACCTATAGTGAAAGGACATGAGAAGATAATTCACACTATATTATTCTTTCTATTCAATGTATTCTCCTGCAAAAAAAAAACTTGTTCAATAAGGACCTAAGTTTCTGAACTATTGGGCAATACCATTTTTTTTTCATTTACACATGCAAATTACTGAATATAATTTACACAACCGTGTCTTAAAAGCTAACAAGTTGATGAACTAAAAAAATATGCTACTGAGAAAAGTACATGGATATATATTCACAGCATGTTTTTCAATAAGTAAAAGATCTAATTTTAAGCAAAAATGAACAATTTAAATAATTTTATGATGCTACATCATTGTTGATATCTCCACCTTTATTTTGTAATTTCATTGTTTTATATAGAAAAGTTCTGGCAAATCCTATCTTATTGGAATGTCTAATATATATTCATTGCAATGAATTGCACATTCCATTAAATACGTTGCTTCACTTCTGTTGAAAAGAAAAGTAATTTAAATGTATATCTGTATATATCTAAAAAATTGCATAATAAAATTTCTGGAAACCTTCTATATACCACTTTAAAAGAAGTTTCTCTGTTCATAGAAAAAGGAAGGTAATTCGTATTTATAGTAGTTGTAAACATCTTCTATATAAAAGGTGCAAAACACAGCATGTAATTAAAAATCCAATTTAACTTTGAACCGAAAATTTAATGTTAGGGTTTTGCAGCAAAGCATCTGAACAGAAATTTAGTTTTAAAAAGCATCATCATACTGCCAGTAAGGAAAAACATTTCATGAGTGAAATTTGCAATAAGAGGCTTTCTGACAAATCTACATTAAAAATAACCTTCATTCATCACCATTATTTTGTGAGGTGTATAACAATCAGTTATTTGAAAAATCTTATTTAATTCACCATTTGTGTTATACTAAAGAAAAACTTTTTCTTCCAAGGTGTATTTAACAAAGGAATTTTGAAAAAGCTGAATTTATATTGGCATCATAGTGTCTATAATAATGAGAGAACTTTGACTTGTGATATGTTTAGTGAAGGATTTTCTAAAAAATCTATTTTAAATGACCATCTGCCAACTTCTATAGAAAAGAAAAAATTTGCTTTTGATGTGTGTAACAAAAATATTTCTGATAAATCTGCTTTAAATAGTAACATGAATTATTATACAAAAGATAAAAATGTTAGTTGTGAGATGTGTGATAAAACGCCTTCTCAAAAATCTGGTTTAAGTAACCACATGCATATCCACACTACAGTGAAATCTTTCATTTGCGATGTGTGTAACAAAAAATTTTCTCGAAATGGTAATTTAATTGAACACATGCGTGTTCATACAAAAGCGAAACCGTTCACTTGTGAGGTGTGCAACAAAGAATTTTCTAATAAATCTAATTTAAATGCCCATCTGCGTGTTCATACTAGAGTGAAACCTTTCAGTTGTGAGGTGTGTAACAAAGGCTTTTCTCAAAAAACCAGTTTAAACAGCCACCTGCTCGTTCATACTGATGAGAGACCATTCAGTTGTGAAGTGTGCAACAAAACATTTTCTAATAAATCTAATTTAAGTAAACACCTGCATGTTCATACTAAAGAGACACCTTTCTCTTGCGAGGTGTGCAACAAACGGTTTTCTCAAAAATCTTTTTTAAATAAACACCTGCGTGTTCATACTAATGAAAAACCTTTCTCCTGTGAGGTGTGCAACAAAGGGTTTTCTCAAAAAGCTAATTTAAATGTTCACCTACGTGGACATACCGGAAATAAACCTTTCAGTTGTAAGGTGTGTAACAAAGGGTTTTCTCAGAAAAATCATTTAAACACCCACCTGCTTATTCATACTAATGAGAAACCATTCACATGTGAAGTATGTAAGAAAGGGTTTTCTCAAATATCTAGTTTAAACGTTCACCAGCGTATTCATAGTAAGGAGAAACCATTCTCTTGTGAGGTGTGTAACAAAGAATTTTCTACCAAATCTGTTTTAAGTATACACAGGCGTGTTCATACTAATGAGAAACCTTTCAGTTGTGAGGTGTGCAACAAATGTTTTTCTGATAAATCTAATTTAATTGTTCATATGCGCATTCATTCAAACGAGAAGCCTTTCTGTTGTGTGATATGTAACAAAAGGTTTTTTCAAAAATCTAATTTAAATACCCACATGCGTAGTCATATTAAAATAAAACCAGTTGAACATGCATAAGGAAGGTATTTCTAAAAAGCATAACTTAATTTGGTGCAATTGTATCCATTTCAAAGTATGAGACTTTAGCATATTTCATGGACAGTTCGTTTCATTTATCATGTTTATTTCTAAAGAATGTCCCATGTGTGCAAGGTAGCTTTTGTAATTCAAGTTTGAATTTAAACAGTAATAGGCATATAAAAATTAATTTTTCACTCATGAAATCTGTAAGTAGATATTTAATTTAAAGTGTCACTATATATTCATGATGTAGATAGATTCATAGAGGAGATATATCATTATTTACTTTACAACAGGTAAATGAAAGCTTTTTGTTTAAAAAATACTGTTAGCACTCTTTATCATGTAATGTTGTTCATATAAACATTGTTTGGAAGTATACCGATTATGAATGTTTCTAAAAAGTAGTTAGTTTGCCAGAATTATCACTAATCAGAAAAGGATCAATTTTGCTTTCCAGTGCAGTGTGTGACATTGCTAAACATGCTATTAAACTGCTGGTAACCTGCCATTTCTTTCATAACTCTTAAAGAGGGAGAATAAAAATAGTTTTAAAAAGGTTTGAACCCTTGTCAAATACTAAGTAAATTTCTTGCTCCAGCTCTCCGTCTGTAATATATCTCATAGTGACTTAACAGGTGTTTTTTTTGCGCTGTTAGCAAACAAACTTTCTTTTTCTATCTATTACTAGTATATCACATAGGAAAAATTGACAGCAGCAATAAAGTACCTATTTAGATTAGTGCAATTTTAGGTACACCACTCTTTTGAGTTTACATAATTTACTTCCATAATTCATTCCTTCTGGCTCACAACCATTGAAAGTTGGAATAATAACCAGCCACCCATTCTGTAATTTACACCACGGCTTTAACTACATTCATTTTGTAGAATTTCGCATCGTATTATGTCACAATAAATCAGAGACAAAATTATTATTTGTTTCAGAAGAATCACTTTTTCAAAAATTTCATTAATTCCCCATCCTTGAAATATCTGTTTCCCAAAACCCTTCACAGCAGAAAGTTAAAACTCTCTAGAACTATATTTTTTTAATCTATAAAAACATAATATAATAGAACGAAAATATACAACCTTTTCCAAGATACCCACGACTCCAAAAAGCGTTCTTTATCTTTTAAAATCTCACTAACCAATATATTTTCAAGATTTAAAGAAGCATTTATAAAAATAAAGTTTAGCTGCCACTGATTTTTGGAAATTTTAAAACTATTTAACAGCATTTTACTTTTAATATCTATGCTCTATTTGTTATTCTGCAGTAGCAGTGAATAAATAATTCCATCGTAACATGTTATAATAGCAAATGTGCATTAAAACTGATATATTTGCATAATTGCAAAAGGTAAAGCTATGAATTTCCAATAATGACTGTACGCATTAGAGTGAGCTCCATTTTTATTTTTAAATTTATATATCCTTGTATGCAACATCTGAAATAATATTTCTGCTCATATTTAATTTATAAAATCCTTTTTTATACTGTAAAAACTTGTATTTTGAAGTAATTATCAGACCTGAATGAATTGAAATTTGAGGATATTAGATTAAATTAATTGAAGACTAATTTTTGCCAATCCCTTACAAGATGGCAGTCTGGATATGGGGTATTTTTTTTTGCATCAGTGAAAAGAATCTTTTATTGATATCCATCTTTTGTGATTCTTTAATATTGAAATTGCTGTATTAATAGTATATATATTTTTTTATGTTTTGTAATTACATATTTTCTTCCAATTAACTTACTTGCTTTCGTTTTTACTTTCTGCTGTATACAAAAGAAGAAAATATTAGAATCGCAAGTATTTCCGACTTCCATTTTTTGATGGATTCACACATTTTGAGTTGTCTTAAACATGATTAAAAGACGGTATTTAGAAGATGTATGTCGGTTTATTAGTCTGTGTTTGATAAAATGTTTGTGGCTGGTCAATATCAAGAACTATTGCATGTAATTTCAATATGTACTTCATATTATCTTAGATCTTGAAATAAATACATTCTGATTAGGATTTAGTATATTAGTGTCGCCTAACAGGGGACTCTGCTTTTTAAATTAATATCCTTTCCATGTCTCTGAATAATTGTAATATATATATATGTCAAAATTGTAAGTAAAATATTTGCAATTCCTTTACCATTGAAAAAAAAGAACTCACATGTTTCTGAGTTACAGAACTTTTAACATATCCATGAATGAGTCATATATGTTAGGACATGGCATTTTGTAATTTAAAGAATATATCCTTTATCATATCTTCCACATTAAACAAGTCCCCCAAAATAAGATAAAATCTCTCCCAAGCTCTTTTGCCATTTCAACTTGTATCATTTGGTAAATCTCCAATAAAAAGTAACCCATTCCTACTGGCAAAAATTCTATTCTGTTACACCTGTCTGGCAAGTGGTCACTTTGCTGGCTTTTTCCTACCAATGTCAGCAATTCATACCAGAATCAAATCCCTGAATGTTTTTGAAAATCTGTAGATAATGTATTCTTTTTAATTATTCTTTTTGAAATCTTGAAAACTGAAATTTTTGGAAAAGCAAAAGTCCTCATTATTTAGAGAAACGGAATTAAAAAAACTTTTTATTTTGCCGTTGATTGTTGTAATCCCTGTAATGATTGCTTAAATATCTAAAACTATTAACAAAAAAAATCTGAACTTTGTTGTGTAATCTTTTTTCCACATACTATAAAAGTTGCTTTTTATATGAATTTTCATGTAGTGTAAAGGAAAAATTTCTGAAGACACACAGACAAAACAATGGTGTTCTACTCATTAATTAGTGTTTTATTTGTTCTTGTATATATCAGTTGCTTATTTTTTATCACGTTTTAAGATGATTCTCTTTTACCTTATATTGTGTTTTACATCAATTTCTGTAACGTTTTATTTTTAACATTTTATTGTAGACTTGTAGTTTGTATATTAGTATGTTCTTAATAAAATAGCTTAACTCCACATGATTTTTGTGTTTTTTTCTTTTTTTCTATTGCTTGTAATGAACAAGAGTTCAGTTTTCTCATAGCAAAATAAATAAATATGTTGAAAACATTTAAGTTGCAAATATGGTTATTTCTATTTTTCTATTAAATTTTTACAAAATATTTTGATCTACACACTAACAAAAGCAAAGATTTCATGTCGGGTGTCGTAAAAGGACACCCGACATGAAATCTTTGTCCAAATTTAAAATTCAATAACTTGCAAACAGTGACAGATTTTTAAAAAAATCTTGCAGGACAGTAATGTATGATGTCAGGAGTTTTTATTGTGATTCCCGGTTTTAGATTCAAATAGCAGCGATAGATGGAGCTGAAAACAATAGGTGCTCATTCGAGGCCAAAACTAAAATCATCTAGCACTGATGCAAAGAGAGGATGTTAAATATATGGAGTGGGTCTCATTCACCAATACAATCTTGTTCTCAGGGCCCAATTCTGAACTCAGTCGGTAGGATTTCGATGAAATGTTTTGTTGCTATGGAAGTAACGAATTCTTTGATAAAATGACAGCGTTTAGAAATGGGCATGAATTTAGTAATCAGTATTCGAGTGGGCAGGCGATTTTATATTTATGAAGATTGTATTCGTGAATGAGACCCACTCCATATATTTAACCTCCTTTCTTCGCATCTATGCTGGGTGATTTCTGCTTTTGCCTCGATTGGACGTCTATTGATCGCAGCGCCATTTAATGCTGCTAATTCAAGCTAAACTCCTGACATCTTACATAACCCACCTGCAAGAATTTTTTAAATATCTGTTACCGTTTGCAAGTTATTGAAGTTTGAAAGCATTTTAGGACACCCGGTACTTTTAAACTAGGTGTCTTCAACCACGGCCATGGAGTATCATTTCGAATATTAAAAACGAAACGTTTTCATTGACTACAAAAAAAAATCTGAAGCATCTTATTGGGGCATAGCCATAGCTGTCAACCTATTCCCTCTTTTTTTTTTTTTTTTTTTTGCATCAACTAAACTGTTTTGAACCAGAATATTTTTTTAATAAAATGTTTCTTCTTTCTATTAGATTTCATTTATTAAGTAAATTTCTGGCAAAAACTGTTTTTTAACTGTAAAAAATGCTTACAATATGGTAGCTATGGCAATTCTTTTCGCTAGATAAAAATCATCAAGAAACGAGGAATAACCCACTGTGTATATCTAATTTTTCTCTACATTAACTGGAATGACGGCCAAGAAAATGTGTTATCAACCGGTAAAAAGTTGGAGTTTTATGAGATCACATTATGCTTTTAAATTTTCTGTTTTAAAATTATTTTAAAACCTGAACATTGCATAAAGGAAATCATCAATAAGTAATCTTCTATAACTGAAAGTGTAAAAACATTTGTAAAAGAAGAGAAAAATCTACTTTAATTTTTGGGCATGTGAGTAAGATCTAAAAATTTTATGCACACAGGAAAAAAAATAGTTTTGATAGAAAATTCATATTCTTTCTATAAGAAATTTTTAGCTTAACAGATGTAATTGCTTCCAAATGTAAAAGATACATTAAAGAAAATAGAAAAACGTTAATGTACATAATTTAATGACATGAAAGTTTATTTAGAACACAGTTCCACAGATAAAAAAAATTTCAGACTATATCATACACTTGAATAATCTAGTTTTTGATGGATGTAACAACAATCAATAATTTTTACTATTCCTAACTTACATTTATTGACAATAACAAAAGGATGTGGAGCATAAGATGCAGCCAGATCTTTATCAACATAAATATTTTGCAAGGACTGACATGACTGGATGAGGGAAACAATACTATCTATCACATGTCACATTCAAATATCTAAAGCAGATTGTTTCTAGGTTAGGAAACACTGAATTATCAAAAATTAAAGCATTGGCTTTCAAAGTTGCAAAACACAAGTATAATTTTTTCAAATTAAGTGCATGATTCCGTATTGCTTGAAATGTTCTGGAGTGAATCCGTGTCCCTCCCATATCCAGCACTTCTAGATGTTTCAAAAAAGAAATGTCAACTTCAAACCAGGAATAGTCTACATTTGTATTAGTTAAATATAATTGTTTCAACTGAATCATTCTTGAAAACGGGGGCTTATTGAAATGTCCCAGAAAAGAACTAGAGAGATCTAAAATTTCGATTTTTGAAGTTCCATCCCATTTACATCTTGCAGAACAGTTGGCAAATTCAGAATTACGAAATGTCCGTATTTGAACATTTTGTAAAAATTGAGCACATAAATCTATAACTGAGGGCAGACTAATTGATAATTTAGCCCAAACCAAAGTTAACATTTTGAGATGGGGACACCTTTCTTGCAGCTTTACACAAAGTTCCTCAAAATGCAATAATTCAGTCCAATATCTACGACCTATAAAATCTAATTTGATGCAAGTAACAGAAGGTGGTAAAAGATTCACAAAACAATTTGCTACAATATTTTGGGATCCATGAGATGGGGAAAATTTCACATTTACTCGTTTCCATAAAACTGCATTTCTTGTCGACACATTCCATCTTCTGCACACTCTGTAATAAGAAAAAAAATTTAAACATGAAGATTCCTGCTTGTACTTGCACTTGATACCATAATTTAAGTTTTAGTTTGCACTATTCTCAAAATCAAAGAAATAAACAATATTTAATATTCATATATTCATTTGCTTAAGATATCTGAAAAAATAACGCTATTTTAAAATCTATGTACAGGGTACTTCACGCATTTTCTTTATGTTAGCAATAAAATGGCACTGGTATTTAATTCTTTATTTGTAGGACCTTGCATCTATTTTAGAGAATATAAATCCGTTTAATAATTAAACTTTTTTTTGTAATTAAAGAATACAGACCAATACAAAAAAAATTGTATGTGTTTGAGAGTACAGTCTGCACAACTTCTCTCTCAAATGCATACAATATAATGTATCCTGCATACTGTATAATGCAATCTGCTATATCATGTAACTATATAATATATAGTGATTCATATTACAATGTATTTTTACAATAGTTACAAATGAAGGTTTTCTATAAAACAGTTCAAAATAATAGACATCATAGTCAGGCACATTTATGAAGAAAGAGTTTCAAGTAACAGAACATAAAAATCAGAAGTTGATATCAAAAATCAATGTAAAATAATAATTTTTTTTAATGGATAGTAATTTTCAACCAGAGTTAATTTTGCTGTTAAAATTCATAAAAATTATTTTAAGATAAATTTAAACTGATTGATACAGAGGAAAAGAATCTCTTTTGAACAGTCAATATTTATAAACTACATGGCAGAGAAATTTAAGCAATGTTTTACAAACTGTTGTTTCATTGGTAAAATTACATATTAACTCTCTAAAAAGTTTTTTGTGAAATTTTTTCCAATTCATGGAAAAACTCTACCCACTTTTTGCTTCATGGAGTAATTTATAAATGAAATTTAAAAAAGCAAAATAAAAGCGATCTCTTAATAACATTATAGACACACACAAACATAAATAAAAATGTGTATGTATGAGTATATAGAGAAAATGAGTATAATATAAAACAAGAATAAAAAATCATGCATCAAGCATAGATTATGAAACACTTTCCAACACAGCTAGAAAACTGTAAAGAAATTCAATGTTAAATAAGGTGAAAGAAGATATATAAGTGAAAAGTTTAGAAAACATATACCACATATACAGTTTTTGAAATTACCTTCCAGTGTACAAAATGTAGTTGAATTATTTTGTGCAGCCCTGTATATGATCAATAGATGTGGATATATAGCATGATAAAATTTAGTTCAATTACAATATTCCCATTTAGCAATTTTTTCCAATCGATAGAAATGCACACGAAATTCTTTGTACAGCCCTGTATATTATCTGAATAATTGTACACACACCACATATTAAGCTAAAAGGCAACTTAAAACTCACATGCAGCAATTACCAACCATAAAAAACAATGTATCTTTTTCTTTGCATAGCCCTGTGTATGAATTATTTATATTCCACAAGCTTAAATTAGTATACTAAATATATTATAGTTCAGCAAGAAAATGCATAACACAATTAAAAACTACCCTTGAGCAATTCACTCTCACAGTCTGAAATACTTAAGGATTCTCTTGTGTAGCTCTGTATATGATCAACCGAGTTTATAAACACACATGTACTATGAAAAAATTTAGTTAAACTTAAAAACGAAAACCAAAGTTGAAAATGCACTTATCACACATAAACTGTAAATATCGCACATGTACTGTAATCGATATTTTTTGTGTGTCCCTGTAAATAAATGCAACATACACCATCCTTTCAAGAGAGAAATTTATTATAGTGAACCTCAGTAATGTATATAATTTTCATTTTGTTTGAAATAGTGAAATATCACTAAATTACACTGCAAACGTTTTTTCCCCATAGAACAATGTGTAACAGAATTCTTTTGTTTGACCCTGTAAATGAATAATTAATGCTTTGCACTCCATATCTTACAAAAAGCATGTTTTAATGTGCTTCATAATTTATCAATTTTATAGTATTTTAAATGTCGTAGCATCATCAAAATGCACTTGAAACGATTACTTCCCATTGACTGTCCCTGTAAAAAAACTATAAGTGCTACACACTTCAGTTGAAATTGGGAACATGCTATAGTAAACAAGAATAACATACATAATTTTCAAGGTGATCTGAGTATATTTATGTGAGTTAGAGCATGGACAGACAAACAGACAAACTGAAGTCATCAACACTTTTCAACTAGGTTAGAAAGTGTTAAAAAGCTTTATTTTCAATGCATATTAGTGTTGCATCGGGTCAGTTTAACTGCTTTTACCCTAACTCGACCCATGGTTTGGATATGGTCGGTACTAATAATGTTTCATTGCAGGTCAGGTCGATAAATACTTTTTTTGCTTTGGGTTAGGTTGTCTTTCATTGTTTGGGTTTGTTTGGGTTTTGACTCTTGCCCGCCAGGTTTGTATTATCCAATTTTTCAGAAGAATTTCCAAAAAAAAAAAAAAACTTTTAGGTGAAAAATCTATATGTAATAAAACTTCCAAATCGGACACTCCCGAATAGCAGGCACCACTATTTAGCGAACTTTTTCAATTCTTAACACTTATATATTTATATCCTCTGAATACCTTTGAATAATAGGCATGATGTGTGTATATAAACTATCACAATTAAGATATATATGTGTTTGTGTGTATCATAAATTAAAAGCTGGTAATATTTTTCATATTCCAAGAGAAGGAAAAAGGGTTCTTAAATGTACTGAACTATATTAAAACATTATTAAAACATTAAAATTCACTAAATTAATAGTAACTATTGAACACTCAAGAGATCACACAACATACATCATCCAAGCATGTTTATTAACTGAAATCAACTACTGTTGCCAAAAGTCAGAGTTAAATTTAAAGTAAATATATGTTGCCATAGAAAACTTACAAATATTGAAATATGCTTAAATTAAATATTACATAACACTCTCCCCCCTTAAAAAAAATCGAATAAAACATGGCATATTATAGGGCTAAATAAACATTTGGAGAACTACAAATCTAATCGATTTGGAGGCTTTATGAGCCTTTTAGGTCTTGGGGTTTTAAATAGTTGAGAATTGGGGTTTTGATGACAGTCCATAGTTTGTTTAGGTGTTTTAATAATCCTAGATAAAACTTTTTCCTTATCTGCTTCCTCTGTTGTCTCTATAGGCATTTGAGATGTTGTCTCATCCTCCATTGAGTCTGAAATAGTCCTTGCATTTGAATCATTGACTGTTACTGAAGATCCATAGTGATTTCAGTAATATGAAGCGTGCACTTTCTTAAATGATCCGCATGTACAAAACGCACTTGGCCATTTACATGCAGTGACGGATCTAAGGGGGGGTTAGCCGGGGCAGCTGCCCCGGGTGCAAGACTTGGAAGGGCGCAAAAATGAGGAATCATAAAAGATTAAGAATAAAGGAAAATAAAAAATTCACATGAAAAGATATTCAATTTTATCTTGTTCAACGGCGGTTTACTTTAGTTGCAAAAGGATCAGAAATAAAAAATAAATTAATTTGCATTATATTATATAAAATATTACATTGCCAGCAGTAATTTTAAGAAATTTTTATTTATTTAAAATTCAAAGATTTTTTGCATTATCTCTTTTTTGACATTGTTTTATGTTGTTTTAAAGGCGATTTTACAAACCATCATTGCTAGCGCGATTGAGAGCTATGTCGGATGTTGATTGGTCAATTGCCCAAGACAATGTAGGAGGGGTTTAACGCGTTTGAAGAGGATATTTTTTATTTAGTTGACAATTCATAAAAGCCTCAAACGTTCCATATTCACATTTATTTTATTTTTAATGATACTTGTGGCATATTAAACGTGACAAACAAATATTATTAACTTAATCCATTTAAAAGAAAACAATCCATTTAATATACAAGAATAATTTAATATGAAACAGGTCGAATTAGCAATCAATTACTTCGCCTATTGCATTATCTTTTTAATAAGAAAATGAAAACTAATATTTTAACTGAAATGGTGAATGAAAAATAATTTCAGCTTGTGTAATTTTTTAAGGAGAAAAAAACTATTCGTTTAGGATAATTTAGTGATATATAAAAAAACCTTGATAAAATTAAAAAAATAAATATTACTGGTTTTTTTTTTGCATAATAATAAATTTTAAATAAAATTTACATAATTAAATTTTTTCTGTAGAAGAAGCACTTATTTTGAATTTTATTTATAGAATTTACTCTAACTAGCTGGAACTAAAAGATTAAACTTAAATCAACATACTAAACTAGTATTTTGCAAGAATGAAATTAAGTAAGGCACAAAAAATTAATAAATGTTTATTGTCATAATTATAATTGAAGTAAAAGTAAAGATAAATTTACCAAGCTGTTATTAACCTTTTGAAGTGTTTCATAAAACTGACATACGGTTAAATTGGCATATAAATAATGCAGTTTTATCCTTTTATCTTTAGGGGGGAGGGGCTGGCGGTGTGTTAATCCAAAGTTTTTCTAAACCATCGCTTTAAAGCAAAAGAGCATAAAATACAAAATATTTCATATAAATTATTTATTTTTTAAAATAATCATTTTTTAGTTTCACAACAAATAAAACATTGCAATTTTTTATGTATGCACAGAAAAAAATAAGTGAAATAAAACTTATTCGGTAATTAAATAATTCAGTTAGCTTTAAAAATTATTAAAAAAATTCCTTGTATTTAAAAAAAAATACAACGCACAATATATAATTATAATCAGTTTTGAAGTAATTTAAGCATCTTATTGCATGACCTAGCCAGTATTCAATAATTAATCCCTTTCCTGTATGGTAACCTCATTTATTAACAAAATTCAACACTAAGAATGAATATGAATTCTAAAAATATATTATATTAGAAATTTCTTATAAAAATTGAAGCAGTTATAATGTATTTGTTGTATTTCATACAGCTATATCCCGAAAAAGCTAATAACCCCCTCCACCCCCCCCCCCCCAAAAAAAAAAAATTAAACATATATTAAGACAAAATAAAATAGTAAACTATTTTCAAGTTCCTATAAACTCCTAACTATTTAATATTAAATTACACATAGTTTTTTCCCTACATTATGGTAAACTTAATTTAATCACTTATACACAAAATTGAAGTAATACTTAAAAAGAAGTAAATATCAGAATAAAATTTTATTTTATAAAAATTATTTATTTTATTTTATAAAATTTAATTTTATTTCAAAAATCTTCATGATTCAAATTAATATTCAACGACAAATATCTTTTTTTTTTAATTATAGCTTTAAAGAATTCATGCATACGGATACATAAGAAATAATATTTCGTATGTTTAAATAACTATTATTTATGCATATGCACAATATTGTTTTTTTTTAAATAGAAGGAATTTAGATTATTACATACTTTCTATATGCGAAATTGGTTCCTAAAAGGACACAATACAACTGCCCTTCCTCCCACATCTCTGTATTTAAATATAAGTTGTAAAACTATTTAAAGTACCATAAAAAAAATAACATATGGGCTGATAAGTTCCCGGTTTGGTATACAGATGGCGTTGCAATCGCTGAACCGATGATTTTTTTAGTAAATACTAATCTTTAAAAGGTAGCAGAAAAAGTGCCATGACGATTCGCTGTGTGGATAAAAAGTTAGAGTGGTTTCAGTTGAACGACTTTGTTGATAAACAAAAAAAATGGACAAACAAGAATTTCAAGAATTGTTATTTGATGGGAAAAAACACCGTTCAAACAAAAGCTTGGCTTGATAAGCGTTATCCGGACACTGCACCAGGTAAATCAACCATTATTGACTGGTTTGCTGAATTTAAACGTGGTCGTACGGACACCAGTGATGCACCACGCAAAAGAGGTGGTTACTCCGGAAAACATAAAAAAAAGTCCACAAAATCGTTCTGGGGAACCGTAAAGTGAAGTTGCAGGAGATAGCCCAGACCCTGAAGATATTCAAGGAACGTGTAGGTTTTATTTTGAATGAATATTTGTGTATGAAAAAGCTGTTGTCAAAGTGGCTGCCGCGCTTGTTGACTTTTGACCAAAAAGAATAACGAGTTCAGACCACTGTTTAGAGCTTTTTCGTTATAAAATTATGTTATTTATTATTAAATTATTATTATTCATTTATTAAATTATTATTATTAAATTATTATTATAAAATTATTATTATTAAATTATTATTATTTATTATTAAAGTTATGTTATTTATTAAACTTATAAAGTTATAAAGTCATAAAGTTATAAAGCTTTGTTAAAAAGTTGTGTTTTCTTTATTAGACCGGGAACTTATCAGCCCATGTGTTACAAATATTGTTGCGTGTAAATAAAATAAATAAATAAACAAATTTTTGCCTTTTAATATTCTCGAATACTAAAAAGCATATTCGTCCACCACAGAAAGGAAACTTCCATTAAAATAATGAGGCGAATATTTATTTTATACGAGGGCTATCCATAAAGTAGATTACGTTTTCGTCTGTGTCCGCTAGGGGCGGGGCTAGCGCGGCCATCTTGGGGTCAGAGCGTTGCGCAGCTCAGTCGGCATCTAGCCGTGCTAGTGAGAGGTTCGTGCTGTGCTCCGTTCAGATACTGTGACGGTTTGAAATGTCTGCGTTAATTGAAAATCCCGCGAGCTGCGAGGTGCGTGCAGTAATAAGTTCACAATAACGGAACTTTCTTTGAGTTTTCCACAAATTTCGCGAAGTTTGTTGCACGAAATCATCAGCGAAAAGCTTGGTTAACACAAGTTTTGTGCAAGATGGATTCCAAAAATCTTGACAGAGGACCACAAAAATCAGCGAATGACTGCAGCGTTGAACTTTTTGGACGCTTACCATAAGGATGGTGACTCTTTACTCGATCGCATCGTTACTGGTGACGAAACATGGGTGAAACACGTGAACTGTTGATTGAAGGCGCAGGCGGCCGAATTTTTCGACGAAGGCATTTCCAAGCTCGTACATCGCTACGATAAATGCCTTAATTTGTATGGTGACTATGTAGAAAAGTAGTATTTGAGTGTGGCTTTCATCTGTATATAATAAAATTTGTTTCCTATACTTTGTTTATTTTTTATTCCAAAACGTAATCTACTTTCTGGATAGCCCTCGTATATTCGATGTAGAAAAAATCCATACCATACGAAAACAACGTTTCTTGACAATACACCTTTTAATTACTCCCCCAGCCGCTCCGTAATAATGTTTCAGCCAATCGTCATTTTACCTTGCTATTAATCGCGCTAGCAATGATGGTTTGTAAAATCTTTAAAGCGTGTACAGTATCTTATTTCGGTTATGTGTAAAAGGCATTCGGGTGATTATTACACAAAGAAGGCTAAAAAAGAGAAAAGGAGGCTTCACAACTATCATCTAGAATGTCCTCATCGCTTAAGCCGAGCGATATTCATGAAGGTAAGCAAACAAGTTACAATTTTTTTTTAATACGTGCTCCACCATATAATAATTTATATGTATTATTTCTGTTCTAAAAATCTCCTTTTCTATGCAGTAAACTGAGTTGATATGTAAGAAAATAATTATAAATCGATTTTTTAATTTCTTCTAAATTTAGATATTCTTGTAATTAACCCTTTGGGTACAGATTTATTTGGAAAAAAAACATACAGAACAGACACACCAGAAATTTGGAATAGTGTTTTTTCTGTATTTGTTGACAGATATTCCCTGATTAAAAAGAAGCGATAAGTACTGTTTGAATTTTCTGATATAAGTTCGAAATTTTTGAATAAAAAAAAAAAATCCGTGGACACTACTGATGACGAGTCTCAGTCGTCAAATGTACCCAAGGGGTTAACAGACATTTTTGTCTAAAAAATGAAAACGAAACTTATACTCTGTTGAGAATTCAACGCGTTCTGGTCCTTTAAAGCCATTTTATTCATGCAGTTAAAAAGATTTTCTGTCCATGGGAATCAGTTTTATGCTTTTATTTATGTATATCAGTTGTTAATAAGTTTTTTAAATTTTGATTTCCAAAATATCGCACCTACACTTTTTAAAATTTAAATCTTTCATTAAAAATGTTTATCTAGTAAAATATGTTAACTTAAGAGACTTGCAAAGATGTACAGTTGTTAAAAAAACTGTTAGAAAATTCAAAAGTAGAGCCAGATCCTTCAAAAAGTGCTAAGAGATGGACGTTTGCTTACCAAAGAGTGGTTTTTTAAGCAACTTCAAAATGGGAAAAAAGTTGCGAGATCTTGGCTGTTATACAGCACCAGTAAAAATTCATTCTATTGTATTCCATGTAAATTATTTCCAAGCGTGTTTCCTGAGCATAAATTGTCATTTTTAGCAAATGAAGAATGGTTTACTAAGTGGAAAAAACTCAATGAGATAATTCCAGAGCACGAAAATTCTTTGTTTCATAAAAGAAACTTTTGTTCGTGGAAAACGCTCGAAAATTCACTTTCTAAAGTTGGTGGTATTGATAAAGATTTTCAAAATAAATTTTTGGAAGTAGAGATTCATTGGAAATCCGTTCTGTGTGTAATAGTCGATGTAATAATGTATTTGGCAAAGACAGGTAGCTCTCTAAGAGGATCACATGAAAATCTTGATTTCTCTAATCCTAAATGCGGGAAATTCTTAAATATAATTGAGCTAGTATCACATTATCATGCAGATCTTCACGATCATATTAACTGTGATAAGTGAGGTCAAGTTAGTTACTTTTCACATGGCATTCAAACTGAATTTTTAGAGATTATTGCTGTGAAAATAAGAGAACATATTTTTAGTGATATCAAAGAAGCAAAATACTTCTCCATCATGTTCGATTCTACTCCTGATGTAAGCCATTTAGATCAAATGTCACAGGTTATTAGATATGTAAAGATGAGTGAAAGTGGTCCTGAAATAATCGAAAGTTTCATTAACCTTCAATGTCAGCCAGAAAACTGGAGAACCCCTGACTGAACTCATTTTACATAAATTAGAAAATGATGGTCTAGATATAAATAACTGTAGGGGCCAATCCTACGATAATGGCTCCAATATGTCCGGAAAATATAAAGGAGTCGAAACTCTAATATTGCAACTGATAAACTGATATAAACTGACCCATTAACAACTCTTGAAACAAAAACAGAAGCTTCTTAACTACTCTTTAATATTACCAAATTTGAATTCATAGTGATGACATGCTTCTGGCATAAAGTGCTGACTCAATTCGTTGTAGTGAACAAACTTTTTCAAAGGGAAGACATGACGATTGACAGGTCTGTAAAACATTTAAATGGTCTCATTAAAATGTTAGATTCCGAAAAGGCAAGTATTGCAACTAATGCAATGCAGGATGCAAATGGTATTGCTACTGATATTGGTATTGAGACAAAATTTAAGGAAATGAGGAAGACAAAAAAGAAGAGGTTTTTTTTATGAGCTTTGTGAAGATGAAAGTAGTGCTATCTTTGATGAGGAGAAATTGAAACTAAAGATCGTTGAAATAGTGGACAGAATCCTAACTGAATTAAGAAACAGATTTGAAGCTATTCAATATCTCAATGGCATGTTTAGTTTTCTTCATGGAAGGCATTTCCTAAAAATGTCAAAAGAAGAATTACAGGCGCAAACTGAGCTGTTGGTAAATATGTATAAAAATAATATATATATAAAGAGGAACTTCTTCTGAAAGTCGAAAGCTTCAAATATCATGCACTGGAGTTAGACCAAAAGATGAAGTCAAGTTCGACTATTGAACTGCTAAGAATGATAAATTTTTCAGGATGCTTATCCAAATCTAACTACTTGTCTAAAAATATTCCTAACACTACCTGTATCCATCGCTTCTAATGAAAGAAGTTTCAGTAAATTAAAATTGATTAAAACAAATCTAAGAAATTTAACAAAAGAACAACGATTATCCAATATTATGTATAATAATTTTAGAAAATGAGATACACACGCTTACAACTTACCTTATGACGACATAATAAAAGCTTTTGCATCAAAGAAAGCTCTCAAAGTAAATCTTTAATAGGTATTGTACATTTTAAAACAGGTTTATTTTCTGTAATTTTTGTATTGTGTAATATTGTACTTTTTATATAGAAAAAGGCATAGTAAAAATACAGATTTTGAGTATTGAGTATTAATATTACTTCCTTAAGCATATGTTTACACAGATTTATTCTCATATTCTTGTCAACAGGGGGAGGGGCGCAAATCTACAAGCTTGCCCCGGCTAAAATTTAGTCTAGATCCGTCTCTGTTTACATGTACCAAATAGGTACTTTCACTAATTTTCTTCGTGATTGTACCAGGAAACCATTTAATTTCCTTGTTTCGAGTAGATTTCACAAGAACCTCTTCTTTAACATTAAAATATCTTTCACTGACCGTTGAACGAGATATTTGATACTCTTAGTAGCTCTTTTCTTGCATAATGTGATCACTTCTGAGCTCTGTAATCTTGGTCTGTGGTGTAATTTGAAGATGAGCTCAGCAGGAGTCTTCAATGTGACTGAAGAAGGTGTATTTCGATACGCAAATAGCATGCAGTCTAGTCTATGTTGAAAGCCATCATAAACCTTATTAGAAAAATTGTGTTTTTTTAACATGTTCTTAATGACATTAACAGATTTTTCCGCATCTCCATTTGAATTTGGATGATATGGGGTGAATTTCTCAAGACAATACCATTTGACCTAAAAAATTTTACACATTCATCATATTTAAATTGTTTTGCATTATCAGATACAGCCTCACTTGGTAAACCGAAGGTAGCAAAAATCTGTCGAAGCTTTTTTATTGTAGACTGAGAATCTGTGTTAGCAACAAATGCAACTTCAATCCACTTTGAATATGAATCTTTAACAATTAAGAGATTGTGATTTTCATATTCTGCATAATCAATGTGGATCCTTTCAAATGGTTTGCCTGTTAAAGGCCAGTTATTATATGGAACTTTAGGTGCACTTGCCCTTGTTAATTGGCATGGGGCACATTTGTTTATATATGACTCAATCTCTTTATCTATTTTTGAAAACCAAAAGTATCCCCTAGCAAGATGTTTCATTCGCACTATTCCAGGATGTTCAGTATGTAAAAGTTGTAGAACCTTTTCTCTTAAGCACTTTGGGATTACTAATCTATTTGCTCTTAGTAAACAATTATTTTCAATACTCAGTTCATCTCTAATTTTATAATATTCTTGTAAAGAATCTGCAACAACTTGTGGCCAACCAAATTTGGTATAATTTATTGCTTTACTGACATCACAATCAACTGCACTAGCCTTTTGAATATCTTTGGTAGTCAAATCCTCAAATTCTTCAAAATAACATACAAATTCATGAGCACGTTTGTCAGCTGGTTCACTATCTTTACAGGGGAGACGAGAAAGAGCATCTGCTAGCAAAATATCTTTGCCCTTTTTGTACTTCATAATGTAGTCATAGCTGGATAAAATTAATACCCATCTTTGCATCCTTGAATTTGCCATTTCCGGAACGGGTTTATCATGCCCTAGCAAAGTCAACAAGTGCTTTGCATCTGTTTCAATGACAAATTTTGTGTCTTGTAAATACTTGTTGAAATGTTTAATGCCAAAAATGATAGCCAAAGCTTCTTTATGTACCTGAGCATAGTTTCTTTCTGCCTTGTTAAGAATTTTTGATGCAAAAAATATTGGTCTTAATAGACCAGGTGAAGACTCATGGCATAAAACTGCTACCAGACCATACTCAGATGCATCACACTGTAAAACAATCGGCTTTGTTATGTCCTAGTGTACCAAAACATTATGTTTATCTAGTAATGTATTGTTTTTTTCAAATGCATCAATACATTCCTGGTTGAAATCCCACTTTATGTCCTTTTCTAACAAATTGTATAAAGGTTTCAGCTTTGAAGATAAATTTGGCATAAAATGTTGATAATATCCAAGAAGCCCTAGATCACTTTTTAACTCAGTAACATTACTAGGTATTTGTGTATTTGAAATGTCATTACATTTCTCTCTAAGTGGATGAATACCTTCAGGATCTTTAACATGACCCAAAACTTCAATTGTATCCTTGAAAAATTCACACTTGTGGACATTCACTTTCCCATTGTAAGAATGTAGTTTTTGCAGCACCAGTTCTGTTCTGTGTTTGCATTCTTCCTTCGTTTTTGCACGTATAAATAAATCATCAATGTAGCAATCAGTAAATGAAGTCCTTTAGAATGTCATCCATTTTCTTTTGGAACAAGAAAGATGCTGACTTGATACCAAAAGGTAGTTTGGTATAACGCAGTAAACCCCTTGGTGTGTTCAACGTCAACAACTCTTGAGATTCAGGAGCTATAGACAACTGGTGGAAAGCCATTGATAAATCAATTTTTGAAAAATATCTTCCTGATCCTATATTTGTTAGAATATCTTCCTGAGATGGAAGTGGATAAAATTGAGTTTCACAGAATTTGTTTACACTTACTGAAAAGTCCCCACAAATTCTAACAGATCTTTTGCCTTCGCTGTTCACTTTGGGCACTGGGACAATGGGGTTGCCCATTTGGAGTGACTTACAGGCACTAATACACCTTTTTGAACTAAAGAGTTCAATTCTTCATTCATCAATTGTCTTATGGCATAAGGAACTGGCCTAGATTTACAGAAAATGGGTACAGAATCTTCTCGCATAGCTATGTTTACTGCTTCACCTAACATTCCTCTAGAATCATTTGAATTAAAACAGTTGGGGAATTTGGAGTAGTAATATTGTAAAATATCATCTTGAGACAAATCGGCTTCAACGCTTGGATTTTCTAAATTCTGTTTTATTATATCTTCATTTATACCATTAACATTTGCAATATGACCATTTAGATCAATGCCAAGCTGTTGGATCCAGTGACGACCCAAGAGTGTAGGTCTATTTGGTGTTTCAATAACAACTAATGGTAGCCACAAAGTCTTTCCTTGAAATTTTACAGGCACATTAAACCTTCCAATAATTTTTAACATTTGACCTAGATAGGAACACAATGTTGGAACTTCCAACTCTTCAAGTATGCCTAATTTTAAATCCTCAAATTTGTCTTTAGACATAATTGAATGAGCACTGCCTGGATCTACTTGCATGTCAACTGGTGTGCTACCTATTAAAATATTAACTAGGTAAGGCTTGGGAACTTCATCTGCAACAGCTGCACATATTGAAATTGTGTTTATGTACATTTCATCAAATGCTTCATCCACAAAGTTTGTTGTAGAAGTTTTGCAAACACTGGCTATATGCCCTTGGCAATTACACTTATAACAAGTAGCATTTTTAAAAGAACATTCATCTCGGTGCCTTTTTCCACAATGTTTACAATTTTTGTTGTTCTTGTTCATTTGGTGTTTATTTTCAAACTTACTTGTATATCCGCGATTTCTCTCCTTACTTTGAAAACTGTTATTTTGAACAGGACTTCTTTTTTTGAACGTTTCATTAGCACCCGAAATTTCGAGAACATTATCTTCTCTAACCTTAAAAAATTTGCTTCTTTACTGGCCGTTTCCATTGCAAGAGAAATCTCAGATGCTCTATTAAAGTCAAGGTTGCTTTCACTTAACTATCCGTTCTGAATTTGCTGGTCTGCCAAACCACAAACAAGTTTATCTCGGATTGCATCATCCAGAAATTGTCCAAAAGAGCACTTACTTGCTGTCTCTTTGATTCTTACAATAAAAGTTGCAACATCCTCTGCATTTTGCTTTAAATTGTAAAATCGAAATATTTGCATTATTACTGATGTCTGTGGGGAGAAATGGCCGTTTAATACTTTGATGATCTCACTATAAGGAATGTCTTTTAAACTTTTAGGTTGAACGAGGTTTCGTAATGTGGAAAACACTTTTTTCCCAACACATATCAATACAGTGGCTCGTTTGTCAGCATCATTTTTAATTCTGTTCGCTTCAAAGTAAAATTCAATTTGAAGCAGATATTCTTCGAAACAGTCATTTTCATCACAGGCTGGCATTCTGCCAGTATGAGGATGATACTTGTCATACTTGTTATTTTCTTCTTCAGACTCCGACATTATCAAACACACGTGGAATCTTCGTAAGTCAAGAAACGAAGTTTTAGAACACGGAACTTTTCATTTGATCTAGCCGGAAACGTACTTCACACTCGTCGCCAATGAACTATATTAAAACATTAAAATTCACTAAATTAATAGTAACTATTGAACACACAACATACATCATCTAAGCATTTTTATTAACTGAAATCAACCACTGTTGCCAAAAGCCAGAGTTAAATTTGAAGTAAATATATGTTGCCATAGAAAACTTACAAATATTGAAATATGCTTAAATTAAATATCTTACACAACAAAAGTAAAGTAGGATACAGTTGCTGCACAGGTTTATTTTATATTTATGATCATTATTATATGATTATTTTAAATTCAAATATTGAATTTATTTTTCTTCGCCACATGTTTCTTTCCGAAACAGATGATGTCACTCTCTAATGCAGTTAAAATAAGATTGTTATGTATATAATTTTTTTTTCGTTTGCTGTCTTTGATCAGTTTTTACTGTAACTTTGGCGGAAGAAATTAGATGATATTCTGGCTTGATTAATGTTGTTTGCAAATATTTTTAGTCCTTATTTTTTTTTAGAAGTTAAAACCTGCATCTAAAAAATATTAGATATTGGTAATAAAATTAGACTGCAGTGCGAAGTCTTTGCACGGATCCACTGGTACCTGTAGAAACTAACCAAATTATGTTAATCTTAGATTATATTACTTTTTATGTCATCTTAAACATTTAAAAAAATTATTATATAAAGAATTATATCTGATATATAAACTGTTTTATATATGTAACTCAAGGGCGGTTCTAGAGAGTCTTCAAGGTGGGGGGCGATATCAGAAATTTGGAGGTTAATATCCGACCCGCAGTCTTGGTCGGGTCTAATTTTTTTAATTGCGGGTCAGGTTTACTTCTACTTTTTGCTACGGGTCGGGTTTGGGGCGGGTTGACACCTATTTCTTTACTGCGAATCGGGTTTGAGTCGGGTTAATTTGATTTTTGGTATGAGAAACGAGATGGGTTCTGGTTGGGTTAATTTTTACTTTTTTTGATGCGGGTCGGATTGACTTCTACAGTTTTCCTGTGGGTCGGGTTAGGTTTTTTTTTCACTCTTGCGTGTCGTGTTCGGATTGACCCGATTTTTTAAAAGAATGTCTAAAATATTATTTCCTATAAAATCTATATGCAGTAAATTTCGTAACGGACACTCCCAAATAGCGGAAAACTTTTTGTATGGAATAATTTTTAAATCTTTTATTTAGTAAAACCTCCAAATTATGAACATCTTGGAGCCGTCGAATTTATCTGCAAATTCAGAGGTAATAGCATGCACAGTAAGACCTCCGTACGGTCACTCCTGAAGAGTGGAGATAGTCCCCAATACAAATATTTGTATATTTTTGCGTACGCCTCCGAGTAAGAGGTTTTGGACAATCTAATAGCCCGGTATATCGGGACAGCCGGTGCATACACCAAGAATGCCGGCTTTTAAAATTTAATTTAAATTAAAACAGAGTATTGGAAGCTGAAAAATAAATGGCAGAGTGTAAAGTAAACAATGATAAAACAAATTAAGTTTGAAGTAAACTAAACGTTTATTAACAAAAAAACATTTTAAAATAAACTCAAACAGAATATAAATAAACTTAAAGTATGAAAAATAAACTTACATAACGAAATGTTTTAAATGGCTGACAATGACAACATGACTAAATATTCATTCTCATTTTTCATAACATCCATCAACAACATCTAATTCAGGATACGATGTTTGAATAAACTTATAATACACTTCATAACTTTAAATAAAAATACGTAGCGTAAACATCTTTCACTATCAGTAAAACATCTTATACTTTTAACCAAATTAAAAGAAAATGAATAACAACTACAGCTGGCATATGGTTGGAATAAAATAAACATCTGGTCAAATAAAGCAAAGTCCAATTGAATGAAACTCCATTATGCTCACCAGGCAAAAATGGTTTCTAGAACTCATTAAAACAAAAAAAAAAAACAGATAATGATAACGTGGTGTTTCAACCTTTATACCCTAGTCAAACTAACAGCTGAATCAAAGTTGTAGTACTCCAGAGGGTGTGTCAGATTACGTCATTCATTCACAGAAGCCCTCTTGTGGTTAAAGATAACAAACATGTGATCCAAATAAAGTAATGACGTTGGAGAACAAAACTGCAAACTGATATGACTTTTAGAAAAACAAAGTGACGTAATCGCGATCTCTGAAAAGATAGATCTAAATAAACAACTGCTGGTTTAAATGAAAAATAAACAGCTGTTTAGATTAAGGTTGGAAAGGAGTTCAAAGAAAAGAAATGAAAGTATTTGAATATTGTATAAGTGATCAAGGAAAGCTTTATATATGCCAACACAATCCGATCCGCGCAGGTCTCTAGATAGAATTCTAAGTTGTATGTTCGAAAGGTGGAGTTATTTTAAATGGGACTTTGTAGTATCTTAAAAATTGCCCAGTGTGCTTAATTTTTTAGGATACCCAAAACCTCGCTGTATTAAAAATTACGGTATAAGAAACGACAGTAGTCTCAAGGGACCAAGAGCAAATTTTTGAATTGCTACAGGCGCTTAAAACACAGCCTATGTTACTGATCTTGTATTCTTATATGTGTATAAGTAACGCGATGATTTTGTAAATGTGTCAGAAAAAAGCAAGTTTGTTTTTGAGAACTAAACTTACAAATCATTCAGGCTTATTGCCTAACGCACATAACCCTGTTTTCTTTACTATGGGTCCTGGGGTGCTATAGAGCATATGCCCCTGTCAGGTTGTCAGCCTAACGCGGGACCATCAACATTTAGTCCCCAAGTTAGTTTGGTATTTAATTTATAGACCCTGAATGGATGAAGGCCTTAGTCTTGATCTGTCCACAGTCGAACTGGGGACCTGTAGCGTGGTACCGAGAAGCGCTGAGCATTACACTACTGGGCTTACTGTTGTTGAGAGTATTAATGGAAACAATAAACGAATGTTGTGATATATTTAAACCCTTAGGTAATTAAATGAAGTAAGCAGAGCATAGGCACAAGTGGTGCGTTTATGCTGTAATTGACCAAGGTTCTAAAGTGTTCAAAAACAAAAGTAAAGATAACTGAAAGTTTCTAAAATATAAATGAAATAATAACAGACAAAAGGAATTAAACTTAATAAGGATTCATTCAAATTACCAAGTTCAAAATAAAATACATATATCCAATATTCCAGAGTCAAAAACGATGTCAAATTAATATTTACTTTTTATCTTCATTTGTCAAAGACAGAAGTCATACAAACTTACACAATATATATTGAGACTCTTAAATTTACATCTCATAAATAAGATGTGAAAACTGGAGCACCGATGGAAAAATTCATTTAACAAATTTACTTTAATTAAATTAAGTTCATTACTAGATTAACTTAAAATGGAAAACAAAATTACTTTTAATTAAATGTTTTAAATAAAAATCAAAAGAAACATTTAATTTACTTTAATAATATTCTCAATAAATAAACTCAATTATATAAAAATAAGTATTAACATTTAATAAAATCCATTAATGTAAAACCAAACTTTAATTAACCATAAAACAATATCTTTCCTCAATTCCCGATCCAATGACTTCAACCCCTCAAATACAACCTCCGTTCATCAACTTGTTAGTAACGGCCAACCGTATCTGCTCGACCACGAAACAATCATACGTTGAACCGCCGAACAAAACATTCCACTCCAGGGTACTAACTATACATTTAGTAATAGTCCCAATGGCAAACGATCTTCTGATATAAAGTACTATCCCTTGAAGCCCAAACCGAATAACCGTATTTGGTGTTTCAAATAGCTAGACGGTGACAAGTAATTTCGGCCACCGAAATTACTGATGCGAGAATAATAGACAGAACGGTGTCAACATACTAAAAATGGAATCACGTTCTGAACTATTAAAAATACCAGAAGTCTTTTGATGAAAACGAAAGCTAATATCATAAGAGTCTGGAAACCATGAAAAACAGGATAAAAAGAAAAGCATTATTAACTTTAAATAAAAAGCATTTTTGTCCACTAAGAAACTAAACCAATGTATATTAAATTAGCTGCACGAAATAACACCAGAAAAGCTGTAGTTCTACTATCCAACTATTTCTTTAAAACAGGTTGTTTTAATACATGATGAAATCCAAAAGTTCACTTCCGAAAACAAAATACGTGGCGTTCTTTAAAAGAAAATGTTTCTTCATTTGCAGATCCAACCAAATAACATTCACCTTCTATTTCAATAACTATGACACATCACTACACGAGTTAAAAGCACTTCCTCATTAAAAACAAACATCACCAAACTAAACATCTCCAGACGACACAAACACTAAAACAACACCCGAGACGGCTTCCAGCCAGCTAGAAGATAGACACGCTACACACAATCACCTCTTTCCTTAAATACCCCACCGCCTCGCGCCAAGGTCAATGACGTAACCTCCTCATCCTGCAGCAAACAGGTCACTTCCGGCCTCCCGAAGGTTACGTGACGATCGATTACAGTCACAGGTAGAGACACAGGTAAAGACAGATTATCAGAGCCATCTGTCACTAGCTGCTGTACTCACTTGTATCATGACGTAATCGATCTGCCGAAAACCGCGAGAAATGAGGAGACGATCAAAGTAAACATACGCGAACGATGTATAGAGGAAGCTAAAACGTGATGTAAACAAAAACGAAATGAAAGTAAATGGAAAACGCCTGGAGAGTTGGGATAACTAATATGGCCAAAAAGTAAGTAACTAAATAAAGATATTTTTACTTTAAAACTATATGAAATTACTTTAAATAAAAATATACTTTCATATTGTCAACTGAAGTTATTGAACTGAAGGATTAATTACTCAAAATGAGTCTGAACTAATTACTGAATATAACTGAACAAACTGTTAAACACCAAATAAACAGAACAAATATAATAAGTCATGAATTGATGAATTAGGTCAATTAAGATATGATTTAAATGAGTGATAAGAACTAAACAGAATTAGCAGAGGGAAAACTATCCAGTTTTTCAACATGTTGTAAATGCCCTTACCTTTTTAATCTTTATCACCCGCTTTTAAGCCTATTTTTTTTATAATGGTAGCTGTGCAATTTACTCCGAAATTTTGTTCCTTGTTTTATATAAAATGATCCTTGTTTTTTTTCCATATTTCCCCTGAATCGCATATGCTGGAACGCCAGTTTTTCTCACTTTTCGCAACAAACACCTCAAACTTTGAGTGTGAATCTTTGTTATCTATCACTTTGCCCGTGTAGGCAATTACCGTATAACTTGATTTTTTACTCACACTGCAAGTATATTATGGAAAGTAGGAGTAGGAGAGAGCGAAGATTATCGGCGAGGCGAACTTGAAAGTAGTCGCCAACCAGACAGATGTAATGGGGGGTATGGTGAGACTGGGCGTCCTGTAAAATCACCTATGACTCAATGGGCGAACTGGACATTGTGATAAAATGCCCAAAGAAACAACGAACACTTCAGAGATAGAAGTATAGGGAAGAATGTTATCGTATTACAGTACTAATGAAAATTATTGTTCGGATTTTGTTTAGAATTATATAGCGATAGGACGAAAAGTATACAAAGCATTCATATAAACGTTTTTAGAGGAAATGTGTATCTCTGGGCACTTAGGGAGATCCCTTCCAAAAGTCGCATAAAGGCTTAGCTTGGTACAATTTATTGAAGGCTCAATATAATCATAGACAATTTTAAGCTTTGATTGATCGCCACATTTCAGAATTAAGTAGACAAATACTAACAGGGTATAAGACTGCTTGTTTCTTTCTATCAAATATCAGTTCTAATTCAGTAAAGACTGTTTTGAAACTTATTAAAGAAACATATATTCAGTAGCTATGGGACGCTGGCTGAAAGAAGCATTTAGAAAAAAACATTAAAACTAGCTTAGATATTTCGGTTAGAGGTCTATACTTGCTGCAATTTCTCAACCATTTCTCTGCTGCAATCAAAGTCTCAGCCAGGCCCAACTCGCACAAAAAAATACTGGCGCGACTCGTACAAAAAATATGGGCCTGACCCGGTATAAAAGGACGAGCTTGGCTCGGCCCGCCCCACTATAAAAGCTAAAAGTTTCCCCCAAGCCTGAATCTGCCCGTACAAAAACTTAATTGGTACTTCACCACCAGACTTAATTTCTACAATACATGCTGATATTTCGGGAGCAACATTATTCTACAGTTAAAATTATTCATAAAGCCCACTTACTTATGCGCAGATTTTTTATTTTTCAGATTATGTTCGAAATTCATGGAATACAGAATGACAACAATATTAACGGCAGTTAGATAATTGTGTATATAAACCCTCATTAAATATCTGAATTATATAATTACATACAGATAAATATTCATTAATATTAACGTAGTTTAGAATTAAAGAAACAAATAATAAAAGTAAGTCATAATTTTAAAGCTCTACAAAGAAAAATAGTACATTTTTACTTTCTTCTATATATAACAGAAGAAAGTATTATAACTGAAAATTTTTTCGACTTCCGGTTTTTGAAGGATTTACACTGAAAGAGATCCCGAAAAACATGTTTTTACAAAATGTCTGTCTGTCTCTGTGTGCCCTCTTTGTATCATTGAAAGTGTATGAAGTTATGCATAGAATTAAACCAAATTTTGTTTATATGATTTAGACTATGGCTAGCAGGTCGTACTTAAATTTGGGGATATTCTGCCGGAAGGGGGTGCTGTGATAGCAATTTTTCGTAGTTTAACAGCTGTTGGCGTTTAGCGTAGTTGGCTGTTTATGCAGCGAAGGCAACGCGGCACTTTGCCAGCAGCTGGCATAAAACAGAATTCTGTAAATAGCGAATTTTGAGGTATTAACATGCATGAGATAGAAGAAAGTGTTGAGATTGGCACATCCGAATTGTTAAAAATGTTTCTCTTTGATTTTTTTAAGAATTAATAAGAATTATTATTAAGAATAAGAATAATTAAGAATTAAGAATTAAATTTCTAAAAATTATGCTGAAAAAATGCTCAACATCACTACAGTTTTTACGAAAACAAATAAATACTAGTATGTTGTGGGTATCACAAAACTTTCTTCTATATAAATGAAATCGTCTGCAATAAAATTTAAATGACAATCTATTCTTTCTTGAGATATAGCTAACGCGGAAATCGTAAAAGAAACAGATCATAGTTACGACATGGTTGGGCGGTTTATACCCAAATCTAATAAAGATCTATTTATGCTAAGGTCAAACATAATCTAAAGTTTAACGAAATTCCGTGAGTTAGTTCTTGAAATATAAGCTATCGCAAAAATCACGAAAAGTACAGCACAGCAGCAATACCTGTCAAGTAATTTAAACAAAAACTTCATCAGCACCAATTTATGTCAAGGTCTAACTGAATATGAATTTTCATTAAATTCCGCTGATTAATGCTTGAGCTAGAGTGCCCGCAAAATTTGCATCACATATATATACAGACAGACATTTTTCTCAGAATAGTCAATTTGTGTTCAGGACCTCCTAAAATGTAGTAATACGTCGAAATATTTTACCAATACAACACTTCCAGTTCTTGTAAAGATAGAAGAAATTAAGAAATGCCAACCGAACGTAGCCTCCGAGGGAAGAAATTAGAGGTACGCACAAGCCAATAATAGTTGTCATACGGGTTGAATCAGACACAAGCCGAACTCTTAGCTTTCATTCATACCGGGTCTGGAAATTACGGCTTGTGCAGATCTCTAGGAAGAATGAATTCCATGCCAAACTCGTACCGGAAACAACAAATCTAGCCCGTCCCGGCTCGAGTCTACAGAAAAACGGAATACCCGGCCAAGAAAGAGTGGCGAACAGGCAAGGTCCAAGTTTCATGAATGAAATTGGCTCGAGATATTTTTTTGGATGAGAACCTTTCCTGCACGGACATCTGCTGTCAGTTTGCAGACCTTTTATTAGCGCAAGGAGTATAAGGGGCGACCGATCCGCCATTGGTCGCTACCAGGCCAAATTTTCAGCTTTTATTCCGGGCCCAGGCCTGAACATTTTTGTCCGTGCAGATCTCTAGAAAGAATGAAGGGTCCGGTCCCTTGAGAAAAAAAATGTCTGGTCCGGCCATAGTCTCCAGAAAAAGCAAGCCCGGTTCAGGCCTGAGTCTCCATGAAAAATAAAGCCCAGTTCCAGACCGACCCATAAAGAGTGAAGACCAGTCCCAGTCTGACCCATGGGTCAGGCCGAGCTTCGCCAGAGGCCTTTTCCCGTTGTGAGATCTTGAAGGTTTCCCAGCTAATAAATATAGGTTCTCGCCTAAAACAGTTCCCACGGCTCGAGTTTAGACCACCTATGCAGGGCGGGACATCAAAAGCACTGTTCGATCTTTCTCTGGTGACAAGTGAGACTGCTAAGTTGAAAAGGCCAGACTCGTAGGCGACATTGCATGACACTTAAATGGATGACCCAGACACCCCCATATCGTCACGGTTGCAACCTTGCTTCCCAGAGCAATCGGGATGATGAAATCGCCGTGACCCAATAGAGATGTAAGTCGCCTATGATAGGACTAAATGTTACGGATGTCACCGCTCATGCCCCTCCCTCCCGACCGTGAGGACTTTGGAGAAATTGGCCGAAGAGAGGATTCGGTGCTGGAGATCCAAAGAGAGTGGAGAGTTTCCTCTCCGCTTGGAAGAAGTGAGAATTCTGCTTGGAGGAAAGGGTTTTTACTGCCTGCCTCTGAAGGGGGACGACTTCGGTTGTCACGTGAGAAGGAGAAGGCTCAGCGCCGCTAAGTGAATGTAAGGGGTACCTTTAGGCCCCATAATTTGAATGAATAGAGACTGTATTTCACAAACTCTAGGCCATCTACGGACTCTGATGAAAACCACAACCCAGGACTTTGAGGATAAAAGAAACTTTCATTGATTCATTACAACTTGTAAATTGTCAGCGAATAAAATTCTTCTAGTTTTAAATAAGAAACCTGTCTCCCGTGTTTCTACGCTACCGAAATATAGAGATCCTGCTCAGACCACTGGCATTAAGGCCCCCCTGGAGGCCTCTAATGTTGGTTTACCGATCCTTTTTTGGCCGAGTGGGGGGGGGGGGGGAGATCGCACCCCGTTAGATCCGCCATTGATGTAACAACTGTTATGTACTATATATATAAGGAGTTTTTTAAAAAATACAGTTGATTAAAATCATGATTTAATCACTGAGTGAAATCACCAATTTAAAATTATTGCCACCCTAGTGGTGACATCATAACTAATTTAGAGGGTACTTTCTTTTTATAAAAGCCTGTCGAGAAAAGCACTTTGTAGCTACATTTATGTACATTTCAAAACCTCATCAGACTTTTATTATTTTATAAAATGACAACCAATGCACCAAAAATGCAAGCAATGTTTTTAATAGTTAAATATTACACTTTTTAGACAATTTATATTTAATATACACAAAAATGAAACATAAGATATGTGACACTGTTATATAAATGATTAGTATAAAATTATAATTTTTTTAATTAACAACATCTAGTTTTTGGTGACTGTTTATGTTTGCAAAGATATCACACTCATTCAAGGCAAACTTATGTGAAGGCACCTATAAAAAAGGAAAATTACCAAAGTTAGTTGACAGCAAGCTACAACTTATGAGAGCGGAGGTGAGCACTTAGATTACCCTTTTGGGAAAATTTATTGTTGCATATTTCACACATAAAAGGTTTCTCACCAGTATGAGTCAGTAGATGCATGCTTAAATGGACCTTTTGAGAGAATTTCTTGTTGCATATTTCACAAACAAAAGGTTTCTCACCCATATGAATTAATATATGGCTGTTTAAATTGGACTTAAGAGAGAATTTCTTGTTACATATCTCACACTCAAAAGGTTTCTCACCAGTATGAGTCAGTAGGTGTTTCCTTAAACCACATTTTTCAGAGAATTTCTTGTTGCATATCTCACAAACAAAAGGTTTTTCACCTGTATGGATCAACAGATGTTTTTTATAATTAGTCTTGTCAGAAAATGTTTTGCTGCATATCTCACAAACAAAAGGTTTCTTACCGGTATGAATCAGTAGATGCCTGTTTAAATTACTATTTTGAGAGAATTTCTTGTTGCATATCTCACAAACAAAAGGTTTCTCACCAGTATGAATAAGCAGATGCGTGCTTAAATGGACCTTTTTAGAGAATTTTTTGTTGCATATCTCACACACAAAAGGTTTCCCATCAGTATGAATCAGCAGGTGTTTATTTAAAACACTCGTTAGAGAGCATTTCTTGTTGCATACTTCACAAACAAAGGATTTTCCTTGGTGCAAGTTAGAAGATCCTTTTCCAAGATGCTCGTGTAAAGAAAAGCTTTGTTCCATATCTCACACTTTAAATACTTCTGTCTGCTATCAAGGGTATCAAAGTGACCTTTTCTCTTTAACTACCTTTATGGCTTTATGCATCTGCAATGGATAACAGTATGTTTCTCTATCACATTTTATAATTAAACAATAACATATATAACTGCAAATGAGTTTTTCATCATATATTCAAATCAATGTCGAAAACTGAATTCAAATAACATTTATATTGTAGTACTAAAGAAAATAATCATTTCCAAAAGTCATGGAATATGAAAAAATCATAAATAACAACTTCTGATTAAAAAACCAATCAATCAATCAGCAGAAACAGCATAAAAATGACTGAAGAGTAAAAAAGTAGAACTCTCTGAAAAAGCAAATGCATTATACTGACTGTGAGATACAACAAAAGAATTCTGATGGAGAATCTTCAGACAGAGGCAAGCTCAGACTGGCCCGCAGCCTTATTGGCCCAATGGCCAGTGTGTCCTCAGTCAAAAAAATTCCCTGACCTTAAGCCGCTCCAATATTTTCTACTAACCATATGCATACATACTGATCAGTGTACTAAATTTCTTGAATTTGATTAGGGACAATCATCAATTTATAGACATATAGCAAAAGAGAGGGATTTTTATTATCATAACGAAATTAAAGGTACATCGAAAGAATTTGCAGAATTGAACACCAAAGCGGACGTGTTTGCATATGATTGAGGGACAAAACATGCATCTAGAGAAAGTTATAATACAACCAGGGACTACTCCTGCGTCCAGAGATTTTTTTTTCGGTTCATAGAATAATATCTTTTATGTCGTAGATAAAATATTTTGCATATTTTCACATCCCTAGCTGTTAGTACCCAGGGCGGTCGTCCGACTTTGCACCCCTTTAATGCCAGCCCTGAATATGCCTGTAATTGAAACAATACTGTTTGAAAAACTACTTGAAAATAGAAAGAGATAAATATTACAAGGCAAAAACGTACTGTGCAGATTTTGTTGTTGACTGGAACACACATGAACATTCTTTTTGAGGTATACAACCTTAATGAAACTTCTGGATTCAATTCTGTAAGCCATGGGAAACCACAGCCTGCATTTTTTTCAATCCGAAAAAATTCTTCTGCCTCATACAAGTTTCACATACACCAAAAACAAATCAGCCACAATTTATGTCAAGGTCTATCTGAATCTAAACTTATATTAAATTCCGTACATTTATTACGTACATTAAATTCTGTATATGACCATAGATAAAATAGTATAACTCCTAAAAAATGCAGAATAGCAGCGCCATCTGTAGGAAGATTTACACCAAATCCTAATCAACAACAACTTATATCAACGTCTACCTGAATCTGAAGTTTGATGAAATTCTGTACATTAGTTCTTGAGATATAGCTATCGTGAAAATCATGAAAAAGTAGTACAGCAGTGCCACCTGTTGGGCAATTTACACCTAAACGTAATCCCCGTCCATTTATGTCAAGTTCTAACAGAATCAGAAGTTTGATAAAATTCTGTACATTAGGTCTTGAGATACAGCTATCATGAAAATCGTAAAAAATGTAGCATAGCAGCGACACCTAGTGGGTGATTTACACCAATAACTAATCAGCACCAATTTATATCAGGAAATAACTGAATCTAAAGGTTGATTAAATTCCGTTCATTAGTTCTTGAGATAGAGCACCCACAAAGTTTTGTCACATACAGACAGACAGACATTTTGAAAAAACAGTAAAATCGTGTTCAGGACCTTCTAAAACGAATAAATCTGCCTAAAGCCGGAATTCGCTTTTTTTCACGAATTCAATACTTTCTTCTTGTAAAGATAGAAAAAAGTAAAAATCAAGCATGAGTTTTCGTTTCAAAATTTCAATTTCCATATGAAAAGTACAATTTATTTTCAATATAAATATATTTGAACAGAGTTTGCATACTGAATCTTTTTTGGTGTGTGGCAGACCCTACAGAGGGCCCCCATTTAAAGACGCTACTTTTCTAAAGAAAAAAAAAGCTGTAGTAAGTAAACAGTATTTGCTGTCAGATTATATCAGAAATTGAATCTATAAAACATTATACTACTAAAATGCAAGCATATCAGTGCTATTAAAGTAAAATTTATTTGCATAAGAGTTTTAGCAACATTTAGTAAAATACAAATGGTAAATGGTGAAATATTTTTTAAACTAAGGAAACCAAATTATAAGCAATTTTAATCAGTTATAAAATTATCAAATTAGTTGAATTTTTTGATTAAAATTGGATAAACTTTTAGTACCGTAAAATACCGTTAATCCACCCTTCCCGATTAAGCGCCCCCTTTCCACTTTGTAAACAAATAGGAAAATTCAAAAAATCCCGAGAAAGCGCCCTCCCCCAAAAGAAATTTCGCTGTGCACGTCAAGATCAACACCAAAAATTTTATCTCCCGAGTGTTTCTTTTTTTCCTGATGCATCAGAAGGGCATGAGGATTCTTTGATATATCGCAAACATGTACAAACACATTGTCGATCTGTATAATCAAACATTAGTTTTGCTGTAAATTTATCTCCATGGCGATATGAAGGTAATAAAAATATCGATAGTGAAAGTTTCTCATGAAATAAGTTTTTAAAAAATGTGTATTTGATGCTGTGTGGAAAATATTTTGATTAAAAGAGAATCTATTTATTTTATTACAGAATTTATAGTCGTATTTAACATTATTATGAAAACCAATCACAAAAAAAAAAATCGATTGACTGATCAGATCAATCGATTTGTCGATACACAGTCGAATTTGTTGCGAAATTTGTGCTATCTTTGTGGTAGTAATGTTTTTTGTTCTAATAATCTGGAAACACTACAAATTCGTTCTATATGTTCTCTATTTTTGTGATTTGTATTATTTATTTAGCAATTATAAAAGCGAAATCATGATTAAAAAAAAACGGTTATTTAATCTTCCTAACTTACAACAGATGGCGACACCACATAAAATGTTACTAGTTCTCGAAATTACTTCAGGACATTTTCAACTGCAATTTCTCAGTGTTTTTTAATTATTTTAAATTATTAAGTTCCTTTTATTTTTCTGTTACCATATTAATGACAGATATTAGTGTTATTATTTATCTAAATGCATTCTAGTTTCAAAGCTTCTGAAATCCAGAATTTTCTATAATCTGAAATCGCCATTAATCGTGAAGTTATACTGTTTTTCTATTATGTCTATCATTTTTTTTTTAAATGTTTTTTTTGTTATTTTATTAAAATAATGCATGCTTTGCGATGATCAGCCATTAGCATCTCCCCCCCCCCACCCCACCACCCATAAATATCATATACTACAGTTTTACTATACAGTACTATAGTCAAGTCATATCTCACAGTACAATTATGATTAAAAAATTCATGAACATCGTCAAGCTTGTAATAAAGTCTGAAATTGCTAAGAAAGTAAAGCAAGATTTTTTTTTACATTAATGGACACAAATGTGGATAGGTTAAGTTAGACTAATATGTCAATATACAGTCCTGGACAAAAGACTAATCTGTTAAATTACAGTCCTAGACAACAAACGTTATCACCCCCCCCCCCCCCCCACTAATTCCTCTAAAAATAATTGTAAAAAATGTATAGGTACAAATCCATTGGAAATATTGTCTACTTATTAATGTTATGCATCAATTACATTTCAAGAATCATCTACTTATTAAAAATTATACCAACTTTGAATTTTCAAACAATAACACAATTTTTTACACCCCATTTCAGTTCCCTGGATTGAGACAGTTCGCAAAAAAGTATAGTTTATATACTTTATTTTAAATCTTCATAGAGTTAGAAGAGTTTAAAGTTTGGGGATGCTAATATTAAATCCCTTTCACAAACTTATAAAAATCATCCAGTTGAATATTTATTAATATTTTTATGAAATTCAGTTAATAGACCCAAATATATTTCAGGATTTTTTGTAGTCAAAGACATTTTTTTCAATTCCTACTATTAGTTCACACCCTCCCTATATATATTTATATATCTTGTACAAATTTTCAGTTGTTAATAAAATACTTTTTATTCATAACCTCAAGTTCAAATACATTTTTTTAAACTTGTAGTGGAAGACACTTGATGTTAATGCAGTTTTTTCAAATATTAATTCATTAATTAAATTAAATTAATTATTTTTAGTTTTATATGGGAGAAAAAAAATTCTCTTATATAAGATATTTATTCAATTCCTACTATTAGTTAGCACTCTCCCTATATATATTTATATATCTTGTTCAAATTTTCAATCGTTAATAAAATACTTTTTATTCATCCACTCAAGTTCAAATACATTTTTTTAAACTTATAGTGGATGACACTTGATGTAAATACAGTTTTTCAAATATTAATTCATTAATTAAATTTAATTAATTGGAGTTTTATGTGGGAGAAGAAATTTCTCTTATATAAGAGTGAGAAATGTTGAGTTGGTATATGGTTCCTTATGGCTCAGTGGTAGAGGCTCAGAATGCTGTTCTGAGGACTCAGGTTTGATTCCTGGCTTGGGGCATTTTTCACTTGAAGTTTACACTTGAAAAAAAGCAGGATAAAAATGCACTTGATATTATTCAAGGATTACATTCATCATTCATAGCTGAAAATGAATTAAAAAATAGTTAAAATTACATATTATATTGGTTCATTTAACCAGTTTTTGTAGTGTAAACAGAACAAGTTCGTAATATAACATATTTTATTATTGAAACAAACAAAATATAAAGTGGAAACTGGATATGATTCTAGATCTAGATGGATATGATTCTAGGATTCTATAATCTAGATTCTAATTAGTCTAGATTCCAGGAACAAAAATAATAGTCCAACACTATATATAGAAAGGAGAATGGAAAATTGCAAGGAAATTCACTTTCTATTTTGCCACTTAATATTGTGATTCTGTCCCAATTATATACATATTTATATTAATTGTAATTATTTAATAAAAATTATTTAAAATAAAATTTTTCTTTATTGACCTAAGTAGGAATTGACTTAAAATGTTTTTATATTAATTGCAAGGAAATTCACTTTCTATTTTGCCACTTAATATTTTGATTCTGTCATATGTATATACATATTTATATTAATTGTAATTATTTAATAAAAAGTAACTAAAATAAAATTTTTCTTTGTTGACCTAAGTGGAATTGACTTAATTTTTTTATATTACTTGTTTTAATTACGAAAATTATTAATAAATTCATATTAAAAATTTATGAATTATGACCTACATTAGTTTTTGTATAATGAAAAAACCTCAATCATAAAACATATTGCAGTGTAGGTTTACAGCTCATTGAATTATTAGTTTTCGAGATATAGAGAACCTTCCAACAGCCTAAATCTAAAGGGATCATCTTCTGTTTTCAAAGGATCCACAGAAAATAAATTGTAGAAATTACCAGAAACATTTTGTAGTTACATTCTATAGAACATAAAGAAAATTAGTAATAAATTTAAAACTCCTGAATAATTTTAGTGGTGCCTAAATGAGTGTTTTCAGTACTTTTCCTTGTAAGATTTTAATTTTATTTCCAGAAATTTTTAGGTATACCTCTTAAACATTTTCTTTTATAACTCTATGAAGATGTAAGGGAAGTATATATTCCCAGGTTGCATCCAAAGAGTGTCAAAAGTAGGTGTTACCATTTGAAAAATCAACGTTTGTGCATTTCTTATATGTAGACAATCCCCATAACAAAATTTATGAATAGAATTTAATAGTAGATATTTTTCCCAATTAATGTTATCTATGTATTTTTTATACCCTATCTACAGGATAATTAGTAGGGAGTGATCACTTTTTTCCATGGCTGTTCTGATGTAGATCTTATTGACAAAAGAACAAAATAGGAAAGACCTAGTCTACAGTCAATCTTCTACAATGTAATCTGTGTTCAAATTTTGGGAATTTTTTAATATTACATGACATGCTTTGGAAAATTGTGTAGTGTTGTGTAGATTTGATTTAAATTCCAACATGCATGGGGAATATAGCAAAGCCTCAAACATAAATTATTAAGCCATTATCTTACTTGGTGCTACGCAAATGTGTTAAACCTTCTCAAATTAGATAGAAGTAGGTAAAATTGACTTTAGTTCGTTAAAATTTCTGTACCCTCTGAAAATTCAAGCTCTGTACCATTTCCCCTGTTCCAGTTTAACCCTGGACAGAGGTGGCCAGCCAATTAAAAATGAATCGACATGTGCTTTATAGACTCTGATAACAATTTAAAATCATACATTTCACTTGCAGAAGGTTGAATCAATATATTCCAGATGTAACACTGAGATTCAAGACTGAAAGTGACCAATATATTCAGCTGTGCACATGAAGAAGTTTGATCCAAAGCCCTCACGTAACTAAGGGTCTTCTTTGCTGCATTCACTGGAAGAATGGTATCAAAGTACACTACACACAGAATAGCAGATTAGCCATTGATGTGTCACTCTTCTTCCAGCTTCATACACATTTCTTAAAATAAAATTCAAGGACCAAAATGAAAAAAAAAACTTAAGGACCTAAAATTGAATAAACAATTGAATTTTAATATGCACTATTAAATACAGAGTTTCATTTGCGTAAATACAACTTTTAAACTTTTAAACAGCGAATAGGAGGGAGGATGTGGCACTAATACTGACCAACATATGCAGTTCTGCACATGACTATTATTTCTTACAGTACCACTCAAATTAATTGGAACACTCAACGAAAAACAGCAAATTTCTCTTAATACACAATTTATTATAAAGGATAAAATCTAGTTTATTTTAATAGTTTTTATGCCCTCCCTTGTTCCCCAGCCTGCAACAGGATTTTCCAGCAAGATCTTACCCCTTGCCATGCATCTAAAAATGTAAAAACTTATTTGCTCAAAGTGGTACAAATGTTTTTCAATAGCTCAACACTTAAACAAGATTGAAAATCTCTGGTAATTTGTAAGCAACAATTTGAAAACGAACATATACAATAATACAACAAAAACGTCTATCATTTTTTCACTACTCAAGACATGACAATAAAATGAAAACAACATGTGAAAAACTAATTGAATCAATGTCGAATTTGTTCAGGCGATAATAAAGAACGATCAAAAACATGAAAACTATTAAAATAAACTAAGTGTGTACGCTTTATAATAAATTGTGTGTTGCTGCTTTTCATTGAGTGTTCCAATTAATTTAAGTGATACTGCAGGTATTTCAAAATAACAAATATGGCAGGAGAAAAAAAGAAATTTAAAGATTGTAAACATAGTGTGCAAGAGGAAAAGGCGAGGAGGGGGAAGTATCCTAAATTCTGGAAAGGGGAATTAAGATGATTATTTACCTATACTGTCATTGCAAAATATTGGGAAGAGAGGGTAGAGTTCGATTAGATGACTGTTTATCATTACTATAGAGTTTCAAATAGAGCTGGAAAATAATTAAATATTAAAGAGCTTCAACATTTTTTACTTTGTGTACTTTGTACAGGGAAGGGATTAAACATTTACAATTGCAGCTGAAAAAAACGTGAGAAATGACAGAATTTTAAAGTAAGTTTTACACACTAGGAAAGAGCAGATAGTTCGGGTGAGGGGATTTTATATGATTTTTTATTATTATGGTTAGAATAAAGTAACAAATAGAACAAATTTTTTTTAAATAATGAAGATGTGAATTTTAACTTTGTGAACTGGTGGAGGCATAAATGGGGAAAAGTAGAAATTTTATGAGGGGTAGGAAGTTTATTGGCTGATTAACACTTTCAGTGCATAATTTTTTGGGGAGTTTTTTTCTGCTAAGTTCATGACGCACTACAGTGAGCACAATACATGCTGTGAACGCCTAGGCGACTTTTGTTGACGCTTAATGTAGTTTACAGGACCCAACTCCTAGATGTCGAGATTAGTCGACTCCAGCTCTCAGACCCTTATGTCGACTCCTGCACTCGGATCTTTAAGTCGACTTTTGTCGACTCCCGCACTAAAAGGGTTAATTATTTATCATTAATAAAAATTTAGAAATAGGCCTATAAAAAATAATAATGAAACCATTTTAAAGATTTTAAATTTTGTGAGCTAGGAAAAAGGGAGTGAGCTAACAAAGAAGAGGCAGTTTCGAATGGGGAGGATTTTAGATGGTTAAATATTTCATGCTACAACAAAGTAACACAGAGCAGAAAAATTAGAAAATTGTGAAGGCTTTTAAAGATTTTGAACATTGTAAGCTTGGAGGGAAGGGGTAAAGCAAATTTTTTTGGGCTGGGAGAGTTTATTAGATAACTTATTACTTATTTACCTTAATAAATATTTGGAAATAGGACAAAAAAAATAAATAACTGAATATCTAAATTAGACAGTTTATCTTCCAATGGCTTTTTTAAGCTAATATTGTCACACATGATTATTGCTTTTCCATTTAAAAATAATGGATTAAATGCAAAACCTGGAATTTTTTTTTTAATTTTGGGGCAGGTGAGGGAAAAATTCATTGCCAAAGGCAAAACTATTTGATGTACAGAATGATGCAGTCAATAGCAATTAAAAAATTCATTTACAAGACCTGTTTTGACTGAAAATATCATACACAGTAAATATCAAACACATAAAAATATAAAACATTATATTTTGAAAATAAATATTCAAAACTTGACAGCAAACAATTGTGTTAAGCCTGAATATTTTTTGGGAGCAGGGGATAAAAAAGTCATTGCCAGAGGCCAAAGTATTTTGTCTACAGGATGACGCAGTCAATTGCAATTAAAAAACTAATTTCCATCTGTTTTGATTGAAAATATCACATACATAAAATATCCAAAATGATATTGTATATCACCAAACCCTTGCATGTCTATCAGGCTAAACACACCACATGCCTACAAGTATTATATGCACACATATACAAAGTGTCCAAAAAGTATGGAAACGGTCGAATAACTCGAGAAAAATACATCGAACTGAAAAACAGAAAATATGTGTTCAATATTTTTGAGAAATATATCCAGGGATATCAAAGTTGCCTACCCCAAATTTACCCCTTGGGGGGGAAAGGGGGGCAACTTTGAAATCTTAAACAATAACCCCTATTTTTTATTGCAGATTCAGATTCTACGGGGAAAAATATGTAACTTTTGTATTTAACATTTTCTTCTGAAAATCATAGACAGTGCTGTAATTGAGAAAAATGCAGTGAGAATCGTTTCTATTGAAAAGTCTGGAAAAAGTCGTATATCTTGTGTAATATAAATCGGATTGAAAAATGTATGTTCAATATTTTTGAAAAATATATTTAGGGATATCAAAGTTAACCTTCCAACTCTGGCCCCTGGGGAGAAGGGGACAACTTTGAAATCTTAAATTATAACCCTCTTTTTTATTGCAGATTTGGATTCTATGGGAAAAAATACATAACTTTTGTATTTAACATTTTCTTCAGGTAATCGTAGATGATGCTGTAATTGAGTAAAAGGCAATGAGAATAATTTCTATTGAAAAGTCTGGAAATGATTGAATAACTCGAGAAATATACACCAGATTGAAAAACAAATACATATTCAATATTTCAGAAAAAAAGCAACTTTGATATACCAAAATAGATTTTTCTAAAATATTGAGCTCATATTTTCCCATTTTTCAAGTCGATGTATATTTCTCGAGTTATTTTACCATTTCCGGACTTTTCAATGGAAAAGATTGTCACCAAATTTTACTCAATTACAGTGCCATCTATAATTTTCTGAAGAAAATGTTAAATGCAAATGTAACATATTTTTTACCATAGAATTCAAATCTGCAATAAAAAAGGGAGGTTAATTAAGATTTCAAAGTTGCCCTCTTTTCCCCCAGGCGGCAGAGTTGAGGGTTACTTTGATATCCCTAAATAGATTTTTCAAAAATATTGAATATGCATTTTTCCATTTTTCAATCTGATTTGTATTTCTCGAGATATACGACTGTTTCCACACTTTTCATTGGAAAGGATTCTCACTGCATTTTACTCGATTACACTATCTACGATTTTCAGAAGAAAATGTTAAATACAAAAGTTATGTCCTTTTTCCTGTAGAATCTGAATCTGCAATAAAAAATGGGGGTTATCATTTAAGAATTCACAGTTGAACCCCCCTTTCCCTCCAAGGGCAGAGTTGGGGACAACTTTGATATCCTTAAATATACTTTTCAAAAATATTGAACACATATTTTCTGTGTTTCAGTCCGATGTAAATTTCTCGAGTTATTCAACCATTTTCAAACTTTTCGGACACCCTGTATATACATGTAATTAAAATTTTATCTTTCTGTATACTAGATTAAAAGTTTTGTTAAGATTTGGCCATATTTGATTCTTTAGAGTGCTTTTTTTATTAACTGACAGGAATTGAATTAATTGTAAATGATTGTCATAATCCATCATCGATTTCATACAAAATTCATTGGAATACACTATGTGCTTTTACATCTACTGATTTTATGATGATTATGTTTTCATAATGTATATGAATGCACTTTGTATGCAATCAGTGTTTGATAATGGCAACTGTGTTCTATTTATTGGTGTTGTGACAGTAAATGTAAAAAGCATCAGATGAAAGAAATTTTGCAAGTGCATGTGCAAGTAACTCTACCAATTGCTGGTCTCCAGACTGGAATTAAATCTGGTGTTTTTTATTTGTTTGTAAAAATTTTTAACATTTTAAAGGAATTGTGAACTTTTTTTAAAAGATGTTTGTCATCAAGTTTTGACAAATTCCATCTATAAAATTGATAAAATTGATTCCAAGTAGAAATCAACCACTGGACAAAAACTCCACCCCCACCCCAAACAGTTAATTTGAGCATTCTCATATCCGAGGATTCGTTAATACGGCCGATTCTGAGTCACACGTTGATGCTGTTTTGGAAGTTTGGATTACAATAAATATTAGGTATTTTGTCATTTTATAGTTATTTATTCTGGTTTGTTGAAGTCTTTGGATTCACCATTTAATGTTTGCTACATTGTACTGGATGGAAACTGTTTATATTACAATCAATTTTCGGGAAATATCTTTGTTGCCTGGCTCATTTAGCGACTATTTGATATTTAGGCTTATAAAAAACGTTTCTATTGTTATAAATTGATAAAAACACCAGAATATAGTTATTATAAAAATTTTATTAATGAATTTACAACTTTTCCAAGTGGAAATGAATCCCTGCACAGAAAAAAACCCAAACAATTAATTTACGCATTCCCATGTCTGAGTGAGGGACGGGGACTTACAGCTCATCAGTTAAGCAAAGATCAATATTGTCTATCAATAAACAACAACAATTACAAAAAGTGGCAACTAAATTTCAAATATTTTTTGTTATGGAGATTTAGTAAATCATGAAAATAATTTAAAAGGAATTTTATGTACCATCAAAACTTTTCAATGTTTTATGCCAGCCGAATGTAGCTATTTAAAAAAATTTAAATATAATATTCAAGAAACAAAATTTAAACTTTTCCAAGTGATAATAAAGTACTTTTTAAAAACTCGGAATAAAATCTAGCTGCACAGAAAGAAACCCAAATAGGGTGAAAAACTGGTCGATAATGGGCCAATTCTCACTGCTAAATTTTATTAGTATTCTTCATCTAAATTTCATTAGTACCTTCACCTAAATTTTATCAGTATTTTTATTACTCAAAGAATACTAAAAATTTAGTAGTGGTAAATAGCCCATTGGCAATTCGATTTTTAAATCCCTGCCCCCAAACAATTAACTTGAGCATTCCCATGTCTGTGCGAATAGCAGGTATTTACAGCTCACCAGTTAAGCAAAAATCAATATTGTCTACCAATACACAAAAAAAAGCAACTCATATTGAAAAATATTTTTAGTTTTGGGGATTTAGTAAATCATGCAAATCATTTTAAAGAACTTTTATATATAATCAAAACTTTTCAATGTTTTAAGCCAGCCGAATGTAGCTATTAAAACAATTGAAATAAAATATTCAAAAAATGAAATTTCAACTTTTCTAAGTGAAAATAGAACTTTAAAAAATCCTAATAAAAACTCGAGCTGTGCAGAAAACAAAACAAAACAAACAATTAATTTGAAGATTCCCATATCTGTGTATGAGGTTGATTCACAGTGTAACATTTAAGCAAAAATCAATATCGTCTATCAATAGACAAAAAAAAAACATAACTCATTGTGAAATACTTTTAGTTATAGGGATTCAGTAAATCATGCAAATCATTTTAAAGAACTTTTACATATAAGCAAAACTTTTCAATGTATTATGCCAGCCGAATGTAGCTATTAAAAAAGTTGAAATATAATACTCAGTAAATCAAATTTCAACTTTTCCAAGTAAAATAAACCCTTTCAGAAAAAAAATCGTAATAAAAACCTGAGAATTACTTTTAGGTTTAAGAAATTTAAAGTAGCAAAATACATATGACAAAAAAAAAAACCTACCAGAATGTATCTATTATAAAAATTTAAATATATGAACTCCAATTTTGTGTTTTACAATTGTATTATGCTAAAAAAGAAGTCACGCTACAAGCATCAGAGGTATTTCAGGATAAAACAGCAGATCATACCCGAAAACAGTTTTTCCATCTCATAAAATTTTGCGAACATTATAAAAAGCTGTTGCAATCTCATCTCACATAAACAATATAAAGTGAGGTAAATTAAAAAAAAATTACAAAATGAAAACCTAATAACCAAGAATAAATAAAGATATAAGCAAAAAATATCTAATATTGTAATCTAAAACTTACCCAAACAGCATGTCTACATCAACATGCAGCACAGTAACAGAAATATGAATGAAATCCGAGGGGCATTACTTCGTATCTAGACCAGAAAACCCTACAAATGGCTACTGCAGATGTGCTAGCTATGGAATTCAAAACATTCTTTCTACGGTAAAACGTTCTTTTGTGAATCACTCACTGGAATAGAAGTGGGCAACCTGGAAAGGTTGATGCATGTGCAAAAACGTCGAATTTGCAGTGAAAATTATGAATTTTTGCCTGTCGTTTTATTACATAAGATATTCTTTCATTTTTATAAACTGTGTATAACGTACATCTGTAAATTTCTGGTATTTAAACATGCATTACAAGTCACAATATACATAAATATAGTTAAATTTAAAAAGTGCATTCTTAAAAGCCTTTCATTAATCAATTAGTAAAGGCATTATGTGAAATTTCAGGAAAGCCATTTTTTTTTAAATTTTAGGACAAAATTACTTGGTCTATGAGCCTAAACAAAAGATGCTGCATTAAAAAATAAAATATTCCATACATGTATGCTAAGAATAAGTCATGAGAATAACAAAAGTGAAAAAACTAAAAAGCATAAAAAATTCATAAAAGTAAATAATGTTGTAAGTGTAATCAAATAAATATAACAATAAAATCAGTAGAGATATTTAAATACACAAATCCAAAGACACATTCATCCCTGATTAATTTGAATTTTCTGAAACATTGGGATATTGCAGTTTGTTTCAATAGGCTTAATTTTGAAAAATTTCTCTTGCAAGTTATATAAAAATGTAACTTTCAGTTCAGAAATGAAAGACTGATAAAAAGTTAATAATTTTATTTAAAATTAGTGTTTAAATTATGGTTATGAGACAAGCAAGGATAAAACTGAAAATTCAATTAATACAATTGTAAAAAAAAAAAAAAAAAAAGAAAAATATACAAAAAAAAAAATCTGTTCTTGAATTTCTTTGAAATTTTAACTCTGAATTTCATATTTTACATCCAAATACATATGGCACATTCAAGGTTTTTTTTTTTCAGATTTATTTAGTTGACTATATTTACAAAAACTTTAAAGATATATAACTTCATTGAGCTTCTTCAAATTAAAATGACATTCAGAAAAGTTGAAGATTACAAAATCAGTATAATGACAAACAATGTTTGAAAATGTCATATGGAACAAGAATGGGAAAAGCTTACCTGGAAATTGGTCAAACTTGGTTATTTGTTACTGTTTTATAGATCTTGATAGACCTTTTGAACAACATCCAAAAAGATGATGGAAAACCTGTAATGATAAATAATCATACTATGAGTATATGATTTGAATAAGAAAAATTCAATTTCAAATACTCAAGAACATTGCTTGCAAAAAACAAAAAGTACTTCTCTATTATCCCATCGACCACTTTTAAATAGATCACCTTGTAGGCGTTACATTTACAGTGCTTTAAAAATTCAATAAATTATCAAGTAATATTAAATATAAATTATAAAATACACGTAAATTACATATTTTTTCCGATGTATGGCATTTAGAATTGCTTTATCATTGCTATTTCAGTAGTTTCGTTAAGGGGTAAAAAGGTCCCCTTCCTGCCGTTCCAGTAGGTAAACTTTTTCCACCGTTCTAGTATTAAAGAACATATACATGAGATACAGCGATCCTAGAGATAATGAAGTTCATGCATTTTGTGATTCCTGTACAACAGAGTAGCTGAATTTACTGATCTTTCTTTCTTTCATCGGTGTAAAGCACATATACATGCGATACAATAATTCTGTTTCTAACAAATTTCATGCATTTTGAGATTGAGAAATGGCAAGTTAAAGCAGTAGTCCTAATAATCTTGAAAATTATCAATGGACTCTCCCCCTTCCTGACATTATTTAATCTAATGTCATGTAAAATTTCATCAATAAAAATAGTTTCTTAATTTTTTGATAAAATGCTGCAAAACTGCTATTCTCTCAAGTAATATAAAGTATTGTAATGCAATCGTATTATCATTATTTCCTCTGGTAAAATTAGTTCAATCAATACTTTCAAACGAATCATGTTTCAAAACTAAAGCACCAGTCTACTTACTAGATGAAAAGGCAATTTTAAAGTACTACTTTATAATGGATGTAATTATTGTGCACGATTTAATACTGAGTTCAATTTATCATCTTTACATAAACTTATTCTGAAACAAGGAAACACTTTCAGTAATGCATAAATGGCTTAAAATTAGGTCAGTTTAATCAATAAATGTGTATTAAATATCAGCATATATATATATGTAAATTCTATTGAAAGAAAGTTTCAGAAACTTTTGAATGAGCACAAATATTTCATGGCTTAAGGTGAGAGTTAAACAAAAATAAATCATTAAAAAACAAAATGTATTTTTTTCCTCAAATATACCTATTCATATGTATATCGATACAAAAAAAAAAAAAAAAAAAAAAAAGCAAAGTTTATTTTATGCACATGGAATTGAAATTTTGAAATTACCACAAATACAAGATAAAAATATATGAATATTGCATCAAATCAGTAATAAGAAAATACAACAAACAGATACACAATCAAATCATACCTTTAAATAAGTTACCGTAGAACAAAATGCTCAATAATAGGCCTAAATCAAGTACATTATAACTCACAACTTTCTCTTAATTATTAATATTTCTCTACTTCGTTGAAGATCAAAAGAGAAAAATAGTAAATGAGATAAAAAAATATTTTTTTAACAGTGAAATTAATAAAATTACAACGTAAAAGTTGCGTTATAACAAGAAGACAGAAATATTATGTACCAGACTTATTAACACCATTTTAGGATTAAATTACTGATAAACGATTGACACCTCAATATCTGAAAACCTTTCGATTAAAGAGCCTAGTTCGATTATTAATGCAGTATGCTACCAACTATAATAGCAAAATATCAAATATGATTCATTCAAAAAAAAGAATTCAGAAATTTGTTTTTTATGTGAAATTACATTAAGTTTTACCATCAACATGCAAATATTTGCATTTATGAAGGAAAAATAAAATACCACACCCTACAAAACCTTACTACTACATAAAAGAAAATGGCGAAGCGAACTCCGATTTGATTCAGTAAAAACTCACTTTCGTATAGACTTTTATTGAATACCTACAGCTTTATTAAAATGTTTGAGTAACTTTGTGTGTTGGAAATCATATCAAGATACTAGGTTAATTTAAAAAGAGGCTAACAGTAAAAAAACAAGTAGATAACACTCTATTAGGAACGCAATATGGCAGAATGACACAACGGCAATCAGTGAAGGATTTTTAATCGAAATATTTCTAGATTCAATTCCCCTTTTTGCTAAGCATAAAAAATTGCTGCAGTATGGTAAGTTCTGTTCATCAATCTAAATATTACGATAGCAGTACTTAGGTATTGGATGATATAGATACAAATAGGAGAGATTTTGATTATTTATCAAGTATTAGATGATTCTTCCCAAAATGATGGTAATTTAAATAAAAATTAAATATTGTTGCAAACAAGTTCAAATGATTTACTTAAAACAATATTATCCTACTAATAAATTTCAAATGTTTACCTGTGTGCATGTTGTGTATATAAATATTTAGTTAATTTAAAGGTTGTTAATTTTTCATTAGTGTATTACTTTAATAATATAATTTACAACTACAAACACATATTAAATGCATCAAAGAATGGTAATTGTCCCCTTCATTTCTACACAACATGAGTTGCATATTCCTTTCATACCTTTTCCAAAAATAGCATTTTTTTCTGTAAAATAAAGTCATATTGGATCTTTCTTTATGGCAGCCATTCTTTTATGTGTCAACATATCCAAAAACTCTCTGTACAGTACCTAGTATTAGTAAAATGGTATACTTGTGTCCCAACTTGTTATTCGCATTATACTATATACCAGGGCTGTCCACCTTGGCACCCTTTTGAAAGTTATCTGTTACTATTAATTTTTTAACTAAAACTTCCCTTTAAAGGATGATTTATTTAAAATCCTTGATATTTGAGTGGGAGCAACTTTTTTTTTTGGAAGTGTATTTCACGTATCAAGAATCTAAAATGTACTGTATGAGTTGACTGTAGGAGCATTCTCGTACGTGAATAGTCTTACTTTTTTACACTATTTCTAATAGTATTCACAAATATTAGCAGCGCATATTAGCCTACAGGAATGATATATATCAGACATTTGTTATTTTGTTAGTTTTTAACCCTTATTTATCAATAAGTTCAATATTTATCAATTCCTTGTAAAATTTTTGCAGACACTTTTTTCCCTGTCACTTTTTTTCCTAAATTCATTTCACACATCAAGAACCAAAAATGTACTTTAAATATTTCATCATGTGTTATTGCATTGCTTCATTCATTTTAAGTTATTATTTATAAATTTTTTATAGAAATTATGATAATGGAAATTGGTAATACTTGGCACTAACTTTTTTAATATGTTAAGAAGTAAAATTTAGAAAAATAAGCGATTCTAACACTCCTTTCCCTCTTTAGTGCATGAAAGTTTTTATATATATTTTTTTTGGTACTGTTGTTCTTACATCGGCCCATTAACTGTTTTATAAGAGGAGTGAAAAAGAACAATTTTCTCTCCCAGATCTTTGAAAGTTTAGGTTTGTTTTTTTTTCTCATTTTGTATAGAAAAAAAATTATAAAATCGTGCGAAATAATTTCTTTCAATGAAAGATCTTCCAGGCCATCTCTCTGTAACAACCCATGGATTGGTCACTATCATGCCTGTCTTTTATAAAGCTAAATTCATGCCTCCAAATTAAGTCAAGGAGTATTTTTATGTCCTAAAAAAAACTAACAATATATCTGATATTCAATGGTTGGAGTATCATAGTTCAGATTTATTTGAACAGAGCGAAAAATGTCAGAACCAGGACTCAAACCTGGGTATTTTGGCTTGCCATGCACATCATATAAAATGCTATAGTTATGGCTTGGATGAATGAAATTAGTGCTGCAGTTCGCAGCCTTGTCCAACAAATAAGAGTGAAATATGCCAGCCAGGATATCGTTAGGATTGTTCAGTAGAAAGAGCGTTGGCACGACAAGCCAAAATACTCAGGTTTGAGTCCTGGGGCCAGCTTTTTTTTGCTCTGTTGGAATAAATCTTATGATACTTCAACCACTGAATATAATTTACCTGGTTGAAATATATCTGATTTTCATTTTTTTTATTATAGAAAGATTAAAGTTCCCGGCCTCTTCCCCTACAAATATTTTTGAGATAAGCCCCTTGAAGAAAATATATAATTCGATATTTACTACAATCTATACTTTTTCTGAATTTTTTTTACGTGTTGATCCTGAACCAAAGGAGCTTTATGTCTTTCATTGTAAGATGCATTTGCATCGCATAAAATGCCTGCTAATAATACTGTGAGAGAATATTGTTGCATGTTTTGAAACCTGTTAATCATGGCGCCCTTCATTGTTTGCAAAGAACTGAAGTGTGTCCCTGCTTACTAATGATTGATCAAACAGTTACCAGATGCAAGGTAATAGAATAACTAAAGAAAATCAATTATAAATTAATAATAAAAAATCTCAATAATAAAAAATCCTTTCATAAATTAATAGTATTTTCAAGTTATAAAAGTTTAATTTAACATTATTAAAAGGTAATTTTTAATCTGTTATGAATGAAGACTTTTAACATGAATGATGAATTTGAACCGTATTCAACCTGTAAATATCATTTTAAAAAATAATTTAAATCAGAGATTTTTTTAAAAATTCTTCTGATTTAAATCGAATTATCCTGTATATAAATATATAACAAGGTATATATTTTTAATGAAATGAATGCAATATATAGGCCTTTCTCCAAACACATGAAGTAAGCAAGTGTTCTTATTCCAGGGATAGAAAAATAGTGGTGCAATCAATTTTACCATTTGAGAACTAGAAAGTAATACTTAAAATTGTAAATGTGAAATATGTGTAAATGTACACAGTCTACCCTACTTACAGTCTAATAAGGCACAATGAACTGAGTAAAAATAAAATTATTGAAATGATTCTGCTTTAAGAACGTAAAATATGCTAAGCAATCAATATAGATTTTTAAAATTATAAATAACATAGATAGCTTTAATTAAGCTAATGCAAGTAGTATATAGCATATTAATTTTCCTTTTCTTTTCAAAGCTTAAGTTCTAAGTCTGTCATCACATGTACATACTAATTATGAACTATAGCTTTTTTTTTATAGAATTCACTATTCATGATAAATTTTAAATAGGATGTTAAGGCACACAGTAATTTTTACAATTTTAAAATAGCTCTTGTATTGTGTATGGATTTTTTTTACATTGACATGTCAAAAATTCTAATAAATCATCATCAGCTTCAAGTCAAAATGACCTGTGTGCATGATAATGAAAGTGAGTTTGATGAATCCAGTCAGAGCCGTAGCTAGAGGAGTGCCAGGTGGGGGCTCAGCCCCCCCTAAAAAAATTTGAGCCCCCTCTGGAAAAGATTCCAAGGTCACCAAATGAAACTCTTTTCAAAAATCGAACTTAGTATTGGGGCTCTTTTACATTTTTGCACAAATACTAAATAGTAGTATATGTGTAAAAACTGTAAATAAGTGTTTTAAACTAATTTATATAAGTGTTTTAAAATCAATAATAATTTGAAAATGCTAAAACTACATCCTTCATTTTCTTAATGTTTTTTATTATATAGAATTACTACTTTAGAATTCTTAAGGGCAGGGAATATTTAAAAAAAAATTAAAGGTGGCAACTCCTTATGAAACAGGTGAGCTGTAAGCTTTTTATTTATTTGTTGCCATCATCACTTATTATTTCATCTGTATAATTATACAATAATTATAAATTTACACTGGAAATAAAAATTTCCAGTGTACAATATATCCATTATACAATAATTATACACTGGAAATTTTTATTCTGCAGCCTTTATTGTCTAAGTATAAAATGAAGTTATTATAAACAGTTTAATAAGAAACATAGTGCCTACAATATGAATACACACTAATTTATCTTTCTATAATAATACTTTGATCACGTATATCTGTGTGTGTATGTGTTTGTTTGTGCATGTATGTATCAGAGAGTGAGGAAAAATATGATTATCCCCTACATTTTCTTGAGCCCCCCCCCCCCCCACTCTCTTATTATTCACTTCTCGCTACAGCCCTGAATCCAGTGTATGTGGATTAGATCCATCAGGTCTGGTGATAACCCATTTTTATCCAAACACGACGCAACAATTGATAAATGTAGTCTATTTTTTCTAAATTGTACTAAAATATGGATTAGCTTTCTTCCATTTGGGATCAGTTTTGAGTTGAAGTGTGTCATAATTAGGTTGTTAAAGATTATTTTGTATAGTTTGGGTCAAGGTCACTTCAAATAGAATTTTCAGGTTCAGGTCAGATTATACCCTGACACATGCAAGGCTCTGATGTGGATAAGAATAAAGGGATTCCACAATAACACAAAGTTCAGAAAGAATCCTTTGAAATAGGTTTTATTTATTTATTTATTTGCTTAAAATCACTTTAATATGTAATGATATCATGAGAAGTAGTAGAAGTGGTAACCAACCACTCCCAAACACAATTGAACTAGGCATACAATTATAAACAATTAAATTGCATATGTATAATTATAAAATATTTCAATATTTTAAACAAGGAATCTAAATATTTTTTCGACCTAATGAACATTTTGAAATGTGACATTTTTTATTATAACAAAAGGAAAATATATAAACAATAATTTAATTTAATACATATATATTACATATTAAAAATTACATTAGAAACTGATTTAGTATTTTAAAAAAAAATCTGAATAGTTATTCAGCCATATGCAGATGCTTTAACTCTAACCGAGAGAGCTATTGGTAACCTTATTGTCGCGTAGGAAAAGGGAGTGAAACATTCTTATGAATTGCTATAGGAAAATAGACCGATTTTCAAACCGGATAATATAGAAAACAATAGTTTTTTTAAGTTCATGCAAAGTCTTATTCACTTCATCTAAAACCGATTAATCTATATTATTAATGTTCGGAAACGTCTGTCTGTCAGTCTGTACCTGGAAAAACTCAGCTCGCGGGGCGAGCAAAATGGCGGTCTTGGTGTTGAAAAATTCGGAAAAATCCTGGGATTGTTGATATCCAGTATTGAAGAAATCGGCCTTCAATTAAGACAGTTATTAATTAAAAACCTCATCAAAATTAGCAAAACAAGGAACAGTTTTATTGAAACCTGAAAAGAAAATTTCCATTTTGATAATTGCAGACATTGAAATTGTCTCTTTTTGATGCATCATCGTATTAAAAAAATCTACCGGAGGTATCAATCCGAAAATCAGGGTACACACGTGGCTGATTTTTGTCGTTCCAAAAAATTACATTTTTTGAAATTCAGACCATAACTTTTTTTATTTTGGCCAAAAAATGACCAGACTTCCAATATTGACCGAGACAGGAAAGAGGGTTGCCATAAATGTTGCGGGATTGACACATATGAGGCCAAATTGTTCCATTCACTTTTTGAAACAAGTGGAAATAATTACTCTTCGTCCATGAAAATTTGCAAACATGTGTAAAAAATAATCGCAAATTCAACAAAAATTCGTAAAAATCGACCAGTAACTTTTAAAGATATCAATTAAAACTCATTAATGAAACAGTAAATGAATTTATTTCTATTCCAAAAAGACACCTGGAATTTCAACACTCGATCCAGACAAATCATCTGTGAATAATTCATATCTGAAAGAAATAAAATAATGCATTTGAAAATGATTGCAGTTTTTATACGCTATATAAAATTTTCCAGATTATCAGATTTTGGAATCTGAAATCTCTGCATCCTTGCTCAGAGTGGGCTGACATTTCAGGGATTCAAAAAATTTTTGAATTCGGATCATAATTTTTTATTTTAGCAAAATCCTGATTTTTGTATAGGAAAAAAAAACGAAGCTAAGGAATTTCCTATTTCTTTTCAAAATATCTCCTGTCGTATGGATTCCATCGCAACGTGGTTTGGCTCATTCTACTCAATATCGATAACGCTTATATATTTTAGTTCCAAATTTCACCACCGGGGGCGCTTCCGTAAATCGGATTTTATGGGCCCGATTACGACAGGTTTGTCTCATCTGACTGGATTTTGATAACTTTACAGATTTTGGTTATGTTCGTATAGAACAGATTGCGCCCCCTGGTGGTGGAAGGTGTAACTAAAGGACTGCAGCTAAATCGGGTTCTATGGGTCACAGCATCACGCAGTTTGGCTCATTCGACTTGATATTGATAGAGCTTATCGATTTTAGTTCGTTTTTCACCACCAAGGGTCGCTTTCTTATCTCTGTTTCTATGGGCCTGATCACGACGGAGTATGGCTCATTCGACTCAACATCGATAGAGCTTACTAGAGCTTATCGATTTTTGTTCTGAGTTTCACCATCAGGGGGCGCTTTCCTATCTCTGGTTCTATGGGAAGGATCACGGCAGGGTATGGCTCATTTGGCTTGACATGGATTGGCTAACCAATTTTAGTTCGTTTTTTCACCACCAGGTAGCTTTCCTATCTGGTTCTACGGGCTGGATCACAATGGGGTATAGCTCATTCGACTCGACATCTATAGCCTTAACGATTTCAGTGTCCGAGGTTCGTATAGAACAGATTGCGTCAACTGGTGGTGGAAGGTGGAACTAACGTATATTTCAGAGCGTGCGCAGCACGACTGCTATACCGTGCCACAGGCAGCTGGGACCCGAATCGGAAATTCGTTCAGTTATAGGTTTATACTATTCGATGTGCAAATTAAGGGATTATCCGGTGCCGAAGGCAGTGGGGACCCATTTCAAGGGTTCGTTTGGTTCGAGAGGGATGCGAGCTGGATGTTCGTTCGTTTCGAAGTTTTATAAAAAAGGAGAATTCAAAAGATACGAGGCACATATGTAAATTAGGGGCCCGCTAGCGAGCGAAGCCAGCTAGTGTAATATATTAATTTTAAATAATCGTCCAAGCCGTTTTGAAGAAAACAGGTATGACTCCATTACATCTTCAACACTTTACTTAAAATTGGCTTCTAGATTTAAAATCTACTGCATGTAGAAATGTAGAAATTTCACGATAGGCTTAGACAGAAGATATTAGATAGTTTTAAAAATATCAGAACGATATGTACCATATTTACTGAGATATTAAGTAGCAGCTTTTTGAGTGTCCTTTGATCTCAAGTTAGGCATATATATAGTGACAGACTTCTTCATCTGTTTTGGGCTTTGCTGCGTCACTCGAGACACTATAGTCTCTCATGATAGTGGTATTTTTAAGATATAGGTTTTTCATAAACAGTTTTGGTAGCCACCACCACATAAAGAAAGGTTTGCTGTATACTGCAACTTTAATTTGCTTTTTGTTTGCTAAATCTTTTAAATAGTTTATATATCTTAAATAATTATTAATTTTAATTTTAAATTCATTTCTGTTACAAGATATAATTTGTATAATATATTAATCTAATAGTTAATGAACTTACAGAAAAATTACATGCTTGGTTACTTTTCCAGAATGTGATTGGTGGTGAAGTTAACTTTTTCCTACTTTTAAGTTAACTATCTTTCTAGTGGTTAATGTCTATGATGCAATTAGACACAGTGATGTCATGTTTCTGATGGGTGTGTCTTCCTGGAATTGAAACTTGTGTTTTCTAATTGGCAACATCATAATGCTAATTTTTTGCAGTTGATTGTGTAGTATATCAGTACAAAAACACTTAACGGGTTAAACATTGTGACGCAGCATTTTCTTTTGGCTCTAAGAATTTTAAATATGTGTCTTTAAAGTAATGATATCAAACTTGAGTGACGGTATGTTAATAATTTTTTTTAAATCATCATTCTCTTTTTTGTTTTATTAATATTCACAGATGCAATTATTATTTTTAACATGAAAAGATATATAAAATTCATTCGCTGATGCTTTTTCATTCACATCTCTCATGAATTCAAAATATGGGTTTTTAAACAAATGATATCAAAATTCGAGTGACACCTTGACTTGAATTTAATAGGATTGTTTTAAAATTCAATTTAAATTATTTTGGATTTGTCTTCTAAAGTATATTTACACGTACAAACAATACTTTTTAATTTCCAGTATACTGTTAATATTACTTTCACCGAGCTTCTATTATGCATTGAAATGTATTTATTTCAATTAATTGATTTATCTTTTGCGCCATGCTATTCAAAATCGTAAGTAAAATTTCTGTAAATGATTATTTTGCATCATACTAACAATTTGCATAAATTTAACTTAGTTTGGATACTAACTACAATGGTACTAACCTGATCATGGAAGATCCGACAAGAAAAATTTAGAAGCTAAATTCAATAAGTTAAAAAAATTAATCTGCATGTTTACTACGTCAGACGACTGAAGTGTCTTTGAGTTTATCTATTGTTCTTGGCAGTTGTAGAGGGCAGTTGGGTAGGGTGGCCTACTTCTTCTCCCAGAATCAGAGGACCCTTCATTTAGATACTAATCAGAATGGTAGTAGATCTGATCATGGAAGATCCCACCAGAAAAAATTGAAAAGCTAAATTGAATAAGTTTACAAACCAGATACAGAACGAGGAACAGGTCAATGCCATACTCAAATTGTACCAAACTCAAATTTTCGATATGAACAACCAATTTTGTCCTCATATTTAACTTTTTTTGTAATTTTTTCTTAAGATACAAAATAGTAACCATTCGATGAAACAGTTTAGGAATTATGAAGGATAAAAGTTTCGAATGTCTAATGTTAAATTCATTCACAATCATTGCAAAAAAGATTGCAATGCATGTAGTTTTTTAAGCATAACTCAAGAACACTACTTGGCAGAATGAGCTATAATCTTTGATTTGCATATTTGAAGATTTTAGAATCGATATCTGTTAAAAAAAATTATATATTTCATTTCTTTTTTTATCAAATTTAATTTTTTTAAATATATTTTTTAAATTAGTTTTCGAAAATACAGGGTCATTCATAATTCCCTCCGGGGTTTCGAAACGTTATAGTAAAAAAACGAAGACGAATATGAAAAAAAGAAACATATGAAATTATTTCGAAACTATTCAAGTTTTACTTACATACATTACAGGTGTTCTATGTGTGAACCCTTGGTCACACGGCATACATCCATGCGATAGTCCAGTTCCTGCCATACTTTACTCAACATGGTACTGTCTATGTTATTGATAGCACGTGTTATCCTTTCACGCAGGTCAGCTAAATCACGTGGCATAGGTTGTACAAAAACCTGGTCTTTCACATATCCCCACAAAAACCCATACCCCCACGCCTGTAAACGCCATTTTTCTTTATTACAACTGACTTCAATACAGATGTTACTGCCATCTACCGGCAACTAATTAAATTAAAACTTGAATAGTTTCGGAATAATTTCATATGTTTTTTTTTTTCATATTCGTCTTCGTTTTTTTACTATAACGTTTCGAAACCCCGGAGGGAATTATGAATGACCCTGTATATAAGTTGTAACTTATTGTACTTAATTTTTTAAAGAATACGATTTCTAAAAGCTTCAAATATACACATCCAAAATTACAACTCTACAGCCAAGTAGTTTTTGAGTTATGCTTAAAAAACAACTGTTGCAAACTGTTTTTCAACAATTAAGAGTAAATTTAAAAATAGGATTTCCAAATTTTAAACCCCCAATATTCCTAAACTACTTGACTGAATGAATAGAGGAAAGCATATTCAACTAGGTAAATGAACCAACTAGGTGATGAATGAAATTAGCGCTGCAGTCCGCAGCCTTGTCCAACAAATAAGAGTGAAATATGACAGTCCAGGATATCGTCGGGATAGCTCAGTAGGGAGAGCATTGGTATGGCAAACCAAAGTACTCAGGTTCGAGTCCTGGTCCCGGCATATTTTCGCTCTGTTGGAAAAGTCTCAACTATGATACTCCAACCATTGGATACTTGACTGAATTTCTTCCTGTCAGGTATTCTAAAGTAAATTTTACCAAAAAGGTCAAATATATTGTTAAAATGGGGTGTTCGTGTTGGAAATTTTGGAATCAGTAGGGCCGGCCATTTGGCCTAGAATGTAACCAAATCCCTTCATGCCACAGAGTTTTCTGGGGGAGGCTATACACTCAACGGCATGACTTGCCAAGCCGAGTGGCCTCCCTTAGGCATTAAATATTTTTCTTTAAGTATTCCAGTATGAAGATGACCCCTATACCCTTTTTAAACATAAATTGGAAGAAGACATAATTTCCAGTTGAATGGCTATTTCTGTTTTCTCATGAGACAATTTGAAGATTGAAATTTATGAGGCGTTCTTTTTTCTTTTATTTTGGATGACTGTACATTACATATTATGTGCAGCATCGCATTTATTCTCCAATGAATGTATCATCGTACTTATCAATTATTTACTTTTAATCAAATTGACTGGCAACAGATCCTACTGTCTGTAAAAATACAGATGAGAAAGTGAACAAGTGCTGAAAATTTTCCTGTTTATTACAATATGAATATGGAGATTCTGCTGTTAAGCATATTTTATTAACCTATTTTGAAAGAAAGCACAATTCCCTTCAAATTGCCGTTTTGCGATAGTTTGGCTTTTAAAATGTACATTTTTTTATTACAGTGACTGTACAAACAGTTTACATGTACTTTTTAATAATTTAAATTTTTCTACAAAGTTAAAAAAATGTTGAGATAAATTAATAATTACAGATAAAAAGGCTCATTAATAAAACATCTTTTTTATTTCAGATATAAAAGGCAAAGAATGACTCATTCATCTTTGAAGGATAAAAAAGATTTTCTTATAAACAAGGTACAGAAATATTTCAGTGTCCATTCAGTGTACACATTCCAGTAAAAAGTTAAAACCACTATAAAAAAGAAAATTTGAAGTAAATAATTTTTCATGTGGTAAGTGTTTCTGACATATCTTCACCCCAAAAAAGGTGAATATTTTTTTCTATTCAAATTATATTCAACCTGAGATTTTCTCAAACTGTAAATCACTTTTATAAATGAAACTCTTTTCTTCATTTATAGAAGAAAACCCTCTTCTATAAATGCAACTCAGAAAAACTGACTGAAAGACTAATACTTCAACCTGATACGAAAAAAAATCGAAAAATCTTGTATTTCTGTAGCATGTCCAAAAATAATGAGACACCGGAGTGTCAAACAATAGAACGCCTCTCTACTGATAGTGAAGAAAAGTTTATTGTTAGTGATGTTGGCTCTTTAAAATACATTCAACATGATGATCAGGGAAATCATACAAATAGAAAGACATTTATGTGTGAAGTGTGTTCCAAAGGATTTTCTCAAAAGTCAAATCTAATGAAACATCTTACCATTCATACAGGAGAAAAAACATTTATTTGTGAAGTTTGTTCCAAAGGATTTTCACAAAAGTCAAATCTAATAAAACATTTTACCATCCATACAGCAGAGAAAACATTTATTTGTGAAGTGTGTTCCAAGGGATTTTCTCAAAAGTCAAATCTAATAAAACATCTTACCACACATACAGGACAAAAAACATTTATTTGTGAAGTGTGTTTTAAAAGATTTTCTCGAAAGGAACATCTAAAACAACATCTTACCACCCATACAGGGGAAAAAACATTTATTTGTGAAGTTTGTTCCAAAGGATTTTCTAAAAAGACAAATCTACAACAACATCTTACCATTCATACAGGAGAAAAAACATTTATTTGTGAAGTGTGTTTTAAAAGATTTTCTCGAAAGGCTCATCTAAACCGACATCTTAGTGCCCATACAGGTGAAAAAACATTTATTTGTGATTTATGCTCCAGAAGATATAGCGATAAACATGATCTAAAGAAACACCTACGCACCCATACTGGGGAAAAGCCATTCTTTTGTGAAGTGTGTAGTAAAGCATTTTCTGATAACAAAGATCTAAAGATACACCTTCGAACCCATACAGGTGAAAAGCCATTCACTTGTGATTTATGCTCCAAAGGTTTTCGTCACAGTAGCGATCTAAAGAGACATTTACACACCCACACAGGGGAAAAGCCATTTGTTTCTGAAGTGTGCACAAAAGAAATCTGTAATAAAGGTGCACTAAAAAGACATTTAAAAACTCATTCACAAGAAAAGTACTAATTTATTTATGAAATTTATTTCTCAGTATGTTCTTTTAAAAACCCAACTCATCTTTTATATAATGGAAAAAAAATGTTTATGGAGCATGCTGTAAATTACCTGCTGAACAAATTTACAAACTTAAGTGTTTTTCATTTCACAGTTTATTTCTACGTTCTGACCGATTTTATCTGAGGACGGAGAATAATATTTTAACTGGCAATTAAAAAAAATCTTTTGTAATGTTTTTAAAATTAATTTAAGAAATATAATTTTATATGTAAATAATAAAGAAATCTTTCACGGCAAAAGAAAAATATGGAACTTTTATTGAAAGCTTTTATTTTTTTCAAATGAAAAAATTAATTTCCTCTACTTTTGATAATAACTGACAGAGTTTTAGCTGCTATTGCTAAGATAGCTGTTGCTTAAGTTTCATTGAAAATGGATAAAATAGTCAAATTTTCATGTGTATTATATGTACTTTGTCATGTGTAAATTTTAATAAAGTAATAAAAATTTAATTATTAATATTAATCATAATAAATTTAAACACAATTTAAATAACATCATTTGTAATTTTTAAGTTGTGATTATTGTACAAAAAATGTATGTATGGTTGTTTTGGTTTTAAATAAAAGCACGATTTTTAGCAACTATGATAATGATTCAAGTAGTTACATATGCATGTTTAGAGAAGAATTTGTTTTAATAAAATTTATTATGATTAATTTTGTGAGGTATGTTGAAAATATTTATAATACACTTCTCTGATAAATATATGTTTCTAATTGTTTTTCTAGATAACTATTTAAATGCAATGGAAATAATATCTTGAGAAAGCTTGATTCAAAGATTGCTTCACTCTTCCATATTTTTCTCATTGTTATGAACACTGAAATAAAAAATATATTAGTTAAACTGTTGTGTACTTGTGTATCCCAATAAAGACTGTTTAACTTTTAATAATCTGAATTTGCATTTTTATGTGACAAAAGAGGAGAAAACACTTACAAGAAAGTTTGTTTAATTTATTTTCCCTGGCAGGTTTGTTATATGTGTTCAACAGATAGAATTGTAGTATAATTTAAAAAAATATCCTTAACTTTATTCTATTTATTTTTATTTATTTATGCTACATCTGTTTTAAATTTAAATTTAAATTTTCTAAAAATAAAGAATAACTTAGATATATATTGGCAGGTAGATGCTTGCCATGATTTTTTTCTCTTTTGTCATCGTGTCAAATACAGTTATGTATGTAGAATAAAATGTCATTTCTTATATTATGTAATTAAGTATGTTCTCTCTCTTAGAGATAATGAACGAGGTTTTCTTATTTGTAATAACAAGAATCTAATCATGAGCACTTATTTTCTCATTTTTTTGGAACAGAGTGAAATTACTTATGAAAACCCATAAACTAATAAATATAGTCAACTCCTTTTAATTTGTAGACCTATAAGCTATAAAACCTTTAATTTGCAATACATTTTTGGATGTAAACAATTAAGTGTTTTCTATCTTATTTTGTATTCAGAAAAGTTAATACAAGTGTAGATAAAATAATTCCTATTTCATTTTTGCGTCAAGCTGCTGCAGAAAATGATTTTATTCTGAGTCTACTTATGTAATTTTTGTGGAAGATGTGATATATTTGGCAAATCCAGTGTCATTTGGGGAACTATACAAATTAAATCAATAATTTATTTTGACTTTTTTTTCTGAAAATTGCATTTAAATATTGTATTATTTTTATTTTATCTTAAATATGGATAAAAAATTGTTTGTTTCAATTAAACTGTTTTACTTTGAATTTGTTCTTATATTTTTCAACTTATTTTTTTTTACTGACTTATGGCAAATATTGGTCCAATATTTGCCATGGCCAAATATTTTTTTTTATCTTGATATTTGTTATTATCTTGATATTGTCATTATCTTGATATTTGTTATTATCTTTGTTTATCTTGATATTTGTAAAAATTTTCAAGAATAGTTTAAAAAAATATTTTTAATTATTTCTATTTTATTATCTTAAACATATTTATAGAAAATTTAATAAATTCAAACAAGTACTTATAAAAATTTTAACTTACTATAGAAAAATACTGTTCTTTATCATATTAAAGAGTGGAAGAATAAAATATTTTATTTGACAACAAAACTGACATACAAACTTTTTAATCACTCTGTATGTTTTGGACTGAAAAAAAGTTGTGTGTTGTTTTCTTGCTGCACCAAGCTCATTACTTACATAAAAATAAATCTGTTATGTTTACTCATATTTAATGTTTTAATGTAAAAATGTGTAAAAAAGAAAATTTAAGGAAAGAGTAATTTAATATTTTAAACTAAAGTTATATGCAGAAATAAATTTAATTCGTTGTTATAAAAATTATTAAAATCTGACACGATGGTTTGCTGTTTAAATTTTCGTACATGTTTGATAATTTATTCTGTATTTTGAAGCAATCAGGTACCTGGGATCAAATATCCAAGAGAATCTTGTTCTCGAGGATTTTTTTGGTTACGTTGCTAAGGAGCCATTTGAAAAATTTTTACTCATAATATATGGTATGTATGTTAGTATTCAATGTGTGGGAATCGTAATAATGATATTCAAGAAAAAGTGGAGAGGAATAAGAATGGATGTTGCTCACCTCCTAAAAGAATATTTTTGTCTGGAGTCTCTTAAAAAAATGTTCTCCTATAATCTAAGATTGATGTTGGAGAGACACAAGCTTCGAAAACTAGTAGATGCTGCTTAATCTGTCGAGGACCATGATGTTTTGATAATAAAAAGTGATTTAGGAAATCAATGATAACGTCTAGTACTGGTAAGAAAAGGATCATTACCCTTTGATGAAATAAAGACTTTTAAAGAAAGTTAAAACACATCTATTGAAAAAAATTAATAAGTTTTGTTTTTTACAATTAGCTTTTCAATGTTTAAATGAATTTATAACTTTCATATTATTTTTTTTAATTGTCCAAACGATGGTGTCAAAAAAAATTTTAGACGTTGTCATTTCCACATTTGAAATTTATTTTCAATAAATTCACTATTATCGTCTTCCTGATTATGATCGTTATTTTACTTCTTCGCAAACATTTTGGAAAATTTCAGTTTTTGTGATCTTTGCAGCTGCAGGAATATCACTGTCGATCACTATCCAGGCAAGCATTGCTTTGTTTCTACTTCTAAGTACCACAATTTCTAAATAGTATTCTTCACCTTATTTTATAGAAGAAATAATCCAATTAAATAAAGTAGATTACTATTCAGAAATAACTTTAGCAAAAGTAGGAACTATGCAAGCCCTACACCAATAAGTCATAATCTTCTTTCGTCATATTATCAGAGTCTGAAAAAGCGATAAGGTTAAACGAAAAACGATGACACAAAATAATTCGATTTAGTGTAGAATTGAATATAGGTAGGTGGTCGTTCACCACTGATTTTGATAACAATAAACAATGAATAACAATAACCGTGATTGCATTAAGTATGATTCAGTGTATGTGCAGAATTTTATGGTGAGATAATTTACTAAATTTATTTTCAAACGCAGCACATTTCCTGATAAATGGACTAAAAATGGATAGCTGCAATAGATACCAGACTCGGCTTTCATCAAAAGTTAAAAGATTGTATATGAAAGAATGATCTGCATGGTGGGTTATGAACATTAACCGCTAAGAATTTTGATTTTTTTGACCAAACAAGCTATTTTAGTTCGTAAAATGTCTTTATGTCAACTATGTTAAATGTCAACTATTTAATTTTATAATTCTTGCTGAACTTCAAAATGTACAACAATATATTATACTCTTTGGGAGATATGCTAGTTTTGCTAAAAACTTGTGTCTTTATAAAAAAAACTATGAGTGATATCGATTTGCAAAAGAAACTCTCGATCGCATGCCTGTCGACGGAGATTGATAAGTGGTTAATGTGTTGTCGATGGGACATGATGTTCAAAGTTGTGCATGTACACAAAGTAGGGATCCCATGATTTTCTAAGCATAAGCCTTAACGGAATGAGACTGGTAAACATAGCTGGTAATCTGCTGCCATTGAGAAAGCTACGTGAAACGAAATTTTCAAAACCTATTTTTCGACTACAACATTAAATATTTGGTTTTGTTGATGCATCGCTATTGAAAGATTATCATTTACACTCAGTTTGTGGTAAGTGACTATTAGTATAATTTTATTTTATTTTTACAGCAATTTCTAAAAGTTAGCCGTCTCAGACAATATGTTACTGTATGTATGTAGTATTTCATGCATCTGGTCCAATAGTGCTACTATAATTTCTCGTCCTTTCCAGAAATGTAAAATTGCATCTGACTGAGCTGTCAGTCTGTATTTTTTCTATATTTTTAGTTATTTTCTTGTGCTTCATTATTTGAACTCTTAAAGTTGGTTATTGAGGGAACTCCGGTATAATGAACAAATGCAGTGGTCCCTTTATCCCCATTCCATCTGATTTAGACCACAATTTATTTTTAATATGCACTAAGTAGTCAAAAAGTACCTTATATATAAAACATTAAGATTATTTTTTTATAGAAAAAGATATCTAGTTACAATTTAAAATTTTAAAAAATTGAGTTTTTTATGCAACAAAAGATAAAAGAGAAGATTGTAATAAACGTACATAAACTGGTAAGTTGTTTTATTATTTTTTTCATATTATTTTTTTCGTTTATTTTGGAAGTCAAAATTTGAATTTTTATTATTTAACCCTAATTGTATTTACATTATTTTGTGCAAAATATATTTACAGGAATGTAGAGTTGAATTTTTTTATGTAACAAAAGATATATAAGAAGGTTGTAATAAACATGCATAAACTGGTAGGTTGTTTTATGATTTTTTTTGTTTATTTTGGAAATCATAATTTAATTTTTTTTATTATTTAAAAACTTATCTGCCAACCACGGAACGTCTGCATCGGATGGAGAAATTAAATAAAATCTGATGTAAGAAAAGTATTTATGGAATTAATATGTCTTTAACAATTTTTGTTTCAGAAAAATAGTTTGGTGGTCATTCTAAAATATTTAGATGTGTGGTCTTATTCAAATACATTCCAATTAACTCAATAGCAATAACAAATTAAAATCATTCAAAAATATGTGCATTGAGAGATTGCTATGAAGTGGTTTTTTTATAGCTATTTAGTAGTATTCATGTTTATTTTAACAATAATGTTACTAACATTATTCATATTTGATGTAAACATAAGTTGTAGACCTGATTACGAAAGATTAATCAACCTTTCATCTTCATCATCCAGACTTTCTTCTTAATCGGAATTATGTTTATAATCTTTACAGACTATGAAATACATTTGCTGGGGAACTGATAGACAAAAAGGATATATATATATATATATATATATATAATATCAAATATGTAAGGTTATAGAACAGTTTAAAACTTTTCGAAGAGATCTATTTCATTGTACCAAAAGTTATACACCTAAATTAAAAAATCTGGCAAGAGTATTAACAAAATTTCAAATTAATCGTCATAATTTAAGACTCCACACTGGAATATTTTAGTATGCTAAACAATTAAATCAGTTATTCGATTGCACTATTTTCTATTCAATGAACAGTAAAATTTGAAAATTTCCTTAATTTCCATAAAGTAGCATTATGACATAAAAGAAAATGTGCTATTTTTACTGAATGAATGAACCAAATTTAACTAAAAAATATACAGCTAAATCCAGGTATTGCACCAACATATCTGTGAAGTATTAAGCAGATCGGATTCTTTTTGCAGCAGTTATCGTGCAACAGAAATCAAAAACTTTCTGCTACCCACAGTAAAGCTCAACTGTGGCAACTATAGTTACTAGGACATTCACATATTGAAAATAGCTATAGTATTTTATCATGTATACTATAATATTGCTTAAAAATATTTTAGGAAAAATATTGTTTTTAAAAATCAGTTAAATTTTAGAATGTACACGAGAAATTGAATTAACTTATTACTTTGGATATCTATGCGTTCATGCGTCTTCAGTCTTGTCTTTCGGTACTTGCTTTTGTAATTAAAAAAAAATATGTCATGGTAAAAGGACAACAGCAAATTACTCATTTTAAATATTACAAGTTTGTGAAAAATTAGGAATTTATTAACATGTACAGGCTATTTTTGATTTGATATCGATTTTTAAAAAGTTACATTTCAAACAGATATTTACTTTGTTGTAAAATTTTAGATCAGTCTATAGGGATATTCACCCCAATATGCATATGAAAATGTTTGTTTAGAGATACAATTTGAGATAATATTTTATAACACAGTATGTACACGGCTCTTAAGTTTACTACTGAGCAAATTCCTTGAAGCATGTATATAGAACAATTGTCTTTTCTTCAGTATCGATATGAATATTTTCATTTAGATATCTTTTTATAAAATTATTTGAAGCATAAATCAGAAATGAATGGCTTTTCACCTATATGGGTGCAAACACATTCATTTAGACATTCTTTTCGTGAATTTTCTTTCGAATACACTTAACAACTGGATGGCTTATTCTCTATATGAATGCGAAGATAATTTTTTATGTCCCTTTTGAGAAAATGCTTTGGAACACTCTTTTCAAATGAATGGCTCTTCATCTGTGCGGGTACGGAGGTGTAGTTTTAGATTTTTTTATGAGAAAATTATTTAGAACACATTTCATAAATAAATGGATTTTTCTCTGTATGAAAACTATGATGTCGTTTTAGTTGTTCATGATGAGAAAATGCTATATAACACACTTCACTAGAATATGGCTTCACGAGAATATTTCTTTTGGGCGGTACGAAAGTGTACCTTTAAACTTCCAGTATTAGACAATCCTTTACAACACATTTCAGAAGTAAACGGCTTTTGCCATGTGTGAGTACGACGATGTGCATTTACATGGTTTTTATTAGAATATGCTTTAGAACATAATTAAAAGGCTTTTCTTTTGTGGGAATACGGAGGTGACCGTTTAGCTTTACGAGTAAATCCTTTAGAACTCACTTCACAAGTAAATGGTTTTTCTCCTGTGTGGGTAAGAAAATGTGCATTTAGATGGCTTTTTTGAAAATATGCTTTAGAACACATTTCTCAATTAATTGACTTTTCATCTCTGTGAATACGGAGGTGAATGTTTAGATTTGTTTTACGAGTAAATCTTTTAGAACATATTTTACAAGCAAATGGCTTTATCCCAGTGTGGGTGTGAAGATGTGCATTTAGATGGCTTTTTCGACAATATGCTTTAGGACAAATTTCACAAGTAAATGGCTTTTCATCTGTGTGAATACGGAGGTGAATGTTTAGATTTGTTTTACGACTAAATCCTTTAGAGCACACTTCACAAATAAATGGCTTTTCCTCTGTATGAACACTAAGATGTCGTTTTAGCTGTCCCTTTTCAGAAAACGTTTTTGAACACACTTCACAAGCAAACTGCTTTTCTTCTGTGTGGATCCGAAGGTGTACTTTTAGATTAACAGAAGAAGCGAATCCTTTAGAACACACTGTACAGGTAAATAGCTTCTCCTCTACATGGGTATGAAGATGTTGTTTTAGATTTCCTTTAGTGGAAAATGCTCTAGAACATACCTCACAAATAAATGGTTTTTCTCCTGTATGAATTCTTAAATGGCTCTTTAGACTACTAATCTGAGAAAACACTTTTGAGCATATATCACAAATGATTGTCTTTCTATTTGTACGATTTGGCTGATCATCAAGTTGAACATATTTTAAAGAGCCCCCAACATAACTAATAATAGGATTTTCTTCACTCCCAATAAAGAGGCTTTCTTTTGCTTGACACTCCATAGACACAGTTTTTTCAGACATGCTACAGAAATACAATATTTTTCTTGTATTTTTTAATTTGTATCATGTTGAAGTCTTAGTTTTTTAGTCAGTTTTTCAGCATCGCATTTATAGAAGAGAGTTTCATTTATAGTTTGAAAAAAGTGTTAGAATAAAATTTGAATAGAAAAAATATTCTCCTATTTTGGTGTGAAGATATGCCAGAGAAATTTACCACATGAAAAATTATTTACTTCAAAGTTACTTTTTTACGGTACTTTTAATTTTTACTGGAATGTGTACAGTGAAATATATCTGTGCCTTACTTCTAAGAAAATCTTTTTTTATCCTTCAAAGATGAATAAATCCTTCTTTTCCTTTTATATCTGAAATAAAAAAGATGTTTTATTAATGAGCCTTTTTATCTGTAATTATTAATTTACTTCAATCCCAACATTTTTTTAACTTCGTAGAAAGATTTAAATATTTTAAATTATTAAAAAAATACATGTAACTGTTTGTACAGTAAGTGTAATAAAAGAAAACATATATTTTAATCACCAAAATATCCTCCAAAAAACAGAAAATTTGAATGGATTTATGTTTTTTTTTTCAAGTTAATAAAATAAGTTTAGTGGGGGAATCTCCCTATTCATCTTGTAACAGACATGAAAATTTTTGATAATTGTTTACTTTCACTACTATCATTTATAGTCAATAGAATCTGATGCCAAATAATGTGATTAAAAGTCAATAATGGATAAGCACACTGTTACATTCACTAATGATGTAAAAATGTAGTGTGCAATGCTGTGACAATGTTGCCACAATGTAGTGTGAAATTCTGCACATATTATACAATGTACAGTCATCCAAAATAAAAGAAAAAGAACACCCTATACATTTTAATCATAAAATTCTTTCAGGAGAAAACGGACAACTGGAACAATTTGCAACTGGAAATGATGCCATCTTCAAATTTACGTTTAAAAAAAGATTTAGGGGTCATCTTCAAACAGAAATTGTAAAAATTTTTGAAAATTTCAATAAGAACACACAATTTTGACAACATATATGGCTTTTTTGGTAAGTTTTACTTTAGAATACCAAACAAGAAGAAATTTAGTTGAGCAGTTTAGGAATTGTGCGGATTAAAATTTGGAAGTCTTATTGTTAAAATCACTCTTAATTGTTGAAAAACAGGTTGCAACACAGTTATTTTTTAAGCATGTTTCAAAGCTACTTGGCTGTAGAGCTGTAATTTTGAATTTGAATATTTGAAGCTTTCAGAAATCCATTTCTTTAAAAAATTCACAGGTCACTATTTAATACATTTTTTTCAAAAATTCATATTTTTTTTTTATTTAATAAAAAAAATATGTAACCTATAAATTTTATAACAGAAACCAATTCTAAAAACTTCAAATATGTAAATGAAAGATGACAGCTTATTCTGCCAAGTAGTTTTTGATTTATGCTTAAAAAACTACATGCATTGCAATCTGTTTTGCAATGATTGTGAATGAATTTAACATTAGGTATTTGAAACTTTAATCTTTCATAATTCATAAACTGTTTGATCGAAGGGTTCCCGTTTTGTATCTCAAGAAAATTTTATCAAAAAAGCTAAATATGAGGAAAAAAATTAATTGTTTTATATAAAAAATTTGAGTTTGGTATAATTTCAGTATGACACTTGTTCTGTTTCCGCTTTGTAAATTTACTGAATTTAGCTTTTAAAATTTTCTGGTGGGATATTCCATGATCACATCTACTACCAGTCCATTCAGTAACTGAAAGAATTGTCCTCTGATTCCACCAGCAGCAGCAGTCGGCCCCACCCAACTGCCTTCTACCATTGCAAAGAGCAATGGATAACCTCAAAATCACTTCAGTCGTTCGATGTATTAAACTCACTGATTGATTTGTTAAACTTAGTAACTTTAGCTTCCAAATTTCTCTGGTGGAATCTTCTGTGATCAGGTCAACTACCATGTTTAATAACTGAAAGGGACCTTCGGTTCTGCTATGCTGCCTGTTCTGTGAACAGCGGCAGTCAATCACTCATAAACTTTTATTTTAACATAAATTTAAAACAAATTCCAGCCGCATTGCTATTTTCGTTCTTTTTTCAGTAACAATTTGGAGATTAACATATTTAGGGTGCTGTTTTCTTTTCTTGGGCCGATTGTGCATATTCTATTTTTATTTATTTGGGAGAAAAGTTAGTTTAGTTTTTGAAATAAAGGATATAAATTTATTGCTATTTCTCTAAGTTTGCAGTAAACAAAATCTGGCACTGAACAATGTGATTTAATGTCACTATTGTATAATCATAGAGTTACGTTCATTGTTGTGTATTTTTTAGATAAGCTAGTTCAGTTTTTGCAATGAAAGACATGTGATAACTACTATTTCTCTGTTTTCCTCTTGCATTTTTAAAAAATGAATCAAAATTTAAAAATTTGAATGTGATGAAGTATTTTCAAGACTACGGAGTTCTACTCTCATAATAAGTGTGCATTACATAGCCGATATGACGCTTTGTCTAAAAATGGGTAAACAATGGTGATGCAGTTTGAAATAGTGTGACAAACAAATCTATTACATAAAGCAACGAGGTTCAATGGCTCAAAAATTGCATTTGTAACTGTATTAAGGTCTATTTACAGGTGAAAAAAGAATTAACACTGAAAAAAAATAATATGTTATATTCATTACTTGTATTTGTTTATTTTCTGACTCAATATAGAGCAATATCTTCCTTCAAACTTCTGTCATTATTTCAGTTAAATCAAACTCTTTGTTGTCAAAATTTATTTAACATCAGCACATCAATCAGAAACCTATAAAAATTAGCTTTTGAAAAGTTGATCTGGATTAATTGAAACCAAGGAAACATTTTATGTGCATGTTTTGATGTCACACTTATCCGTACGTCCCAATGCTTGGCAAAACATTTTTATGAAAATTGGTTAACAGGACTGTAAACAAGTACCACATTTTCTACATGAACATCCAATTTTGACATCATATTTGATTGTATGGTAAATTTTGCCTTGGAATACCAATTAAGAAGTTGTATGGTGGATAAGTTTATGAATTATGCAGATGTAAATTTTGAACTTGTAATGTTAAATTTCTTTTTAATAGTTGTCAAACCAAATTGCAATGAGTGCAGTTTTTTAATCATAACTCAAAAACTACTTGGCATAATCAGCTGTATGTTTGGATTCATGTGTTTGAAACTTATAGAAATCGCTTTTGTTAAATAATTTACTGGTTACATTGATTTTTTTAATATCAAATACAGAGTATCGAAAAGGTACAGTCATGGAAAAAAAACTGAACACCTACCAACAAATTATCGAGAAGAAAATTATTGGTTCTAAATGATTTTCCAATCATTTAGAACCAATAATTTTAGTCTGCAACCAATAAATTTTGAACGAATAAAGTCTGCTTTTAAATGATGTATATAAAATTTGTTTAGAGGCCATCTACATATCGAAACCAGCCCAAACTTTATTTTTGTCAATAGGAACACCCAATTTTGATATGATATTTTAAAACTTCGGTTTACACTATGCCTAGATACCCAATTTCAAGTCATTTGGACGATATGTTTTTGAATTATAAACATTCAAAATTTAGAGCTTCTAATATTAAATTACATTTTCATATTTTTATTAATATCTCCTGAATTTATAATCCTAATGTGCTCATTTTTTGCTTGGTTATAATACTAAAACACACAAACATAAACTTGTTGAATTTATAATTTTTATAATATAAATTATAAAATTAATATTCGAAAAAATATGAATTGCTACCTACAATTTTTTTGATGGATTTATATTTATCATGTCCTCCTATATGAACATTTAAAATTAAAAAATTTCTTCCAAGTACTTTTAAATTATACTTAAGATATGGCAAGATGCTGATTAAAGGGGCTGTCTATAATGTGCAGAAAAGCACAATTAGAAAAAATATTTTACTCATTTTGATTTTGTTTAGAATAATTTTTTTTTTCCTTTTTTTGCGTCTGCTTTTCAATTTTTCATTAAAATTACGTAAATCGTATTTGCATGAGATATAAATTTACGTCAGTTATGTGAATTAGTTTCGCTCAATTTTTTCAAAGCTCATTTTTTTTTAAATGAACAGTCCTACCTTAGAAAGAAATCTTACTCATTATTTTTGTTACCTTTAATTGTATTTCTAGATTCTTCCTCAGTCTAATAAACCAATTTCAGCTTTTCTGTGAAACATATCTTTGAAGTAAAGTTTCTCATAAATGCATATATATTGTGTATTTGCTAAAAAAATTACAAAAATGTGCCATTAGCAAACGAATTAATATTTATATTACTGACTGAAAAGCAAATTGTCTGGGTTTTTTCTACATTGTTTCCTTATACTGACATACTATTTTTTATTCTAAATTTTGTATTCGCCAATATTCTTCACATATAAATTTAGAAAAGAGCAAGTACCATAAATTCAAAATCTGAGAAAAAGCATGTTACTTACGTATTAACGCCACCACAGCTTTTAAGTGCCAGTTTAAGTGACAGTTTTTAAGTGCCACCAATCTACACCTAAAACTTTTGCGACAAATCAGAAAATAAAGCACTTTATTTAAAATCAAAACACTTTATTTAAAAACAAAGTAGTCAAGTTTAGTAAACTTCATTAATTAAAATAACAATTGTGTCCCTAAATTCTTACATTTTATTTATTTATTTATTTTGAAATTCCAATGGCAATGTTCTCCCATTGCAATCTTGTTGTTTGCACGCACACACAGTTATCTTTTGGATCTTATTTATTGGCAGCAATTAAAAACTGCCAAATCTGTAGCTGCGGTGGCATTAATACATAAGTACCAAAGGCATTATAAAAACACTTATAAAATTTCAATCACATTCACATATTCAAAAAATATTTCAATTGCTGATAAGCTTATACTTTTTTAAAATTTGATATTTCAACTTTTGTAAACATTATAAAATAAATAGTAAAAAGAATTTACCTTAACAATAGCCGAAACATATTAAGAGAGTAAAATTATCCTATTGGCAGGAAATAATGCATAAATAGAAGTGACTTAGTCATTCTGTAGCATTTCAACAATCAAGTACCGAGCTTCAATTTGGATACAGTTCCTAAAATATGCTCATTTTAAAATAATTAATTTCTCTGAAATTAATAGTAGGAATTTCATGAAATTTGGTGTCTAGGCATAGTTTGAATTGAAAATTTAAAATATTGTGTCAAAGTTGGTTCTTGCTATTGAGAAACACAGAGTTTGGGTTTGTTTTGCCATGCAGATGACCACCTAAGAACATTTTATATACATCATTTAAAAGTATACCTTATTTCCAATCATCTGGTACCAGTAACTTTCTTTTATGGTAATTTCTTGCAGAGTTAGTGGGGGGTTGTATTCAGTTCTTTATCCATGACTGTACATATTGTCACAAATATTATAAATATTTTAACAGAAATCGCTTTCTAAAAGCTTTAAATATGCGAATTAAAAAATACAGCTCATTCTGTTTATGAGTTATGCTTAAAAATCTATCCACATTTTAGTTTTTTTTTTTCAACTATTAAAAAGGAGTTTAACATTGGTTCTGAAATTTACCTCTGCATAATTCCTAAATGATGTCCCATTTGGTAAAATTTACTGAAAAATCCTAAAATGATGTAAAAATTGGGTATTTGAATTGAAAATTAGAATTGCACTATAAATATAACTCCCCCCCACCCCCCACCCCAAAAAAAAAAAAAAAAAAAAAACTTATTTTTTCAATATAAATTGAAAAAAAAACATAGTTCTTCAGAAATTTTTTGGTGATGATATGGCGAATTAAATGTATGGGATATATCTTTATTTTATATCAGCTGTACATTACATTATTACATTATTTGTTTACACATTTACATACTGTTATGAAATGTCAGAAAATGTTTTCTCACATTTCTCATAAATTCTCATTTCTGGAGCAGAAATTTTAAACACTTTAAAAATCAACAAGGAAGATATGATCAGCATAATGAGATCATTGATATGACTTTGAAGCAAAATTTAGTGTTAAATTTTAAAATTAAATATTACAGAAATAAAGACAATAACTAAAATAAGATGTGAAATAACAAAAATAAACTTAATAACCTGAGATGAAATTATTGGAAATCTTATCAAACCACTGTTATGAGAATATAACTGTCAAGAAGCCTCTGAGCCATAATGTTCTGAGAGGTTAGAGATTGTGCTCTGTGTATTAATTATATACTTCCATGGTTACTATTGCTGTTTTCAAGATTTCCGTTAGTTTCAGTCATATCTCTAGTTTTAAATTATACCAGTGGACCCATGCAAGGATTTCACACTGCAATCTAATATTTTTTAACAAGAGCTAAATAATTTCTGATGCAGATTTAAACTGCTAAAGAAAAATTATGGATAAAAATATCAGCAAAGAACATTAATCAAGCCACAATATCACCTCATTTATTCCATCAAAGTTACAGTATAAACTGATCGAAAATAGCAAAAGGCATACACGAGAAAATTATTAACAACCGTATTTTAAGCTACTGCAGTAGAAGATGACATCATCCTCTTCTGGAAAAACATGGGACAAAGAAAAATCAATTGAACATATGTAAAATATAATTTAATCTAGTATAACAAAGCATAACTTTTAGGCTACACGTGAAATACCACTGTGTCAATCAATTGATAGGGTCTTTTTCTTCTAAACCGTCCAATTTTGCATTTTAATCATAAGTATAAAATATACCTACTCATGCACAGAAACCATATTTAAAATAGGTGGATTTAACTTTGTGCCGTTACATTACCGTATTTCCGGGAATATGCGCCGCATCATTGAAAAATCGGTACAAAAAAAACAAATATACACGTAAGCGCCGCATCATTGAAAAATCGGTAAAAATGAAATAGTCAGATAAAAAAAGATCGGCAAAATTGGATTAAAAGTAACAAGTATAGCGATAAAATCTTACAAGGTATATGATTTAACAATAAAACACGGGTTATCTTAAAATATAATAAGAAAAAAAAATCGTACGAAAAAATTCAATTTTACAAAATTGTCTATGTTTACTTTGAAGAAGATTAGGCTTGAATTACTAATTAAAAATTCATAGAATTTCCCTTTAGAAAAACACATTCTTGGTTTATTGCAAATCATAAAGGTAAACAGAACATAAATAAAACATACCATAATCGAATACCAAGCTGCCGGTTTTAACTGATATGATTCCATATTTAAATATATACCACAGCCATTTTTAAGACGACTGCTTACGAGATTGATTAGTTAATAAAACAAAACAATACTTTCCTAGAAAGTTTACGGAATGGACCCGTGGCCAAAACATGAATAATCACTGGATTGGCGAATCAGACAAGATTTGCGCCATCTCTCGGAACGAAAGCGTACTACGCCAATCGATTATCGTTTCAATCGAATGTTGCCGTATTCTGTGAATGAGAATGGCAAAATGTTTATGAAATAAATATAATTTATCAACTATTCTAAAGTATACAATAAATACTTTTAAAGAATGAGCTATTAATATGCTATTAATATTGAACAGGAAATAGAGAAATATGGGTAAGTTAAATATATTTTGACTATAGTAAATACGTTTTTATAATAAAGATATATCTTCATATGTACTGTTTATGAACTTTATACTGAGATTAAATGAATGTAAATAAAGGTTGAATATGAATGAATGTTAATGTATCCATGTGTTTAAAAGTGTATTTGAGGCAGTAAGACTAAAAAAAAAAAAAAAAAAAAAAAAAAAAACATGAAATGAAGGCTTGCTTTTCACGATATCCAGATACTGCTATATTGAGAGGAAAAGAAAATCATTGTATCCGCCGCCCTTGCGTATGCGCCGCAACGCCGATATTTTGAACTTTTAAACACATATGCGCCGCGACGCTTACTCCCGAAAATACGGTAAAAATAAATGATCAACGTAAAATAGCACAAATAACAATATATAACATGGCAAACAGCTGTTTTGGAGCCCCTAAAGCACCATCATCAGGCCAAACTTAAAAGTATGAAGAGTTCAACAACTTATGCATTAACCAAATTTTTCAAAGTTAGGCCTAAATACACACAAAAGCCTATTACAATATTTTATATATTTAGTGTAACATAGACGCAGAAATATTTACATACAATAAATACGGGACGACTTTACCTATGCTTGACCCCGCCAAATAGAATCGCCAAGCATTGGCGAATGACCCATATGGTTGCCAGAATGATACTTGTGATGTTGGCAAAGAAGAAGGTGTGGGATGTCAGTCATTTATCCATAAACAGTTATTTGTTATCGTTATTTCGCTTCCGCTTTAATAAGTTATAGGAAGCATTTCGCTTTGTATTAGATTCTTTTTTTTCTTTTTCTTTTTTTTTTCTTTTTCTTTTTTTTTTCTTTTTTAAGAATGCAAAACCCAGAAAGAATGTATATTAAAATAGTATAGCATTTAAATGTTTTGTATTTTTCTGTACATATATTTAATTGTAATGAGGCTTTCATTCTGAAAATTAATAGCATTTAATATATACTTAAAAGCGGGAGAAATGGGGGGGGGTCTTTTTGTACGAGTTCATCCGTGTTAATGCGGTTTTCTGCGGATAGCTGGGGTGATTGTGTTCCGGTATTTTGTACACCACTAAATTTATATGGGAATATTCTTAATAGGTCATCGCAGAATCTATCAATTAAACAAGAAACAGATTGCTATATAAATTTAGTGGTGTACAAAATACCGGAACACAATCACCCCTGGGATAGCAAAGGAATATTAATGTTATTTTATCTTGGAAAAGAATAAAATAATAGACCTATTTTTACGTAAATAGTAATGATAAAAGGAATAGTCTTCATTCCTTTTTCTTTTTTTTTAACACTTTCCAACCTAGTTGAAAAATGTTTATGATTTCAGGTTGTCTGCCATCTGTCCGTGCTCTAACTCCCTTAAATATGCTCGGATTGCTCTGCAATTTTTATATGTTATTGTCGTTATCTGTAGCATGTTCCCTATTTCAACTGAAGTGTGTAGCACTTATAGTTTTTTTACAGGGACACTCAAACGAATTCCGTTACATTACGGTCTATGGGGGAAAAATCATTTGTGATTTATTTTAATGATGTTACACAATTTTAAACACATTGTAATTCATATATATCACTAAGGTGCATTACAAGAAGCTTAATATGGAATATGCTGTGCATAGCACTTATAGTTACTTTACAGGGGCAGTCAAAAGAAATGCGTTACATTACATCTATGGAGAAAAATCGTTTGCGGTTTAATTAAATAATGTTTCACTATTTTAAATGCATTGAAATTCATATATATCACTAAGGTGCATTACAAGAGGCGTACTACAGAATATTGTGTGTATAGCAGTCATCGTTCATTTACAGGGACACACGAAAGAATTCTCTACTGTCTGTTAAAAATAATTTCTGGAAGTGCGTTTTAAGTTGCTGAACGTGATTTTAAATTGAACTCACTTTTTGTTTATTATTTGGTGTGTATAAATTCTGTAGATTCTATACAGGGCAGCACAAAAGTTCGCGAACACATTTCTGTTTATTGACAGAAACTCCAGAATGTGAATTTTAAACTGTGCTACGCGTTTCCTAACTAAACTGAAATTTAGCATATACACAAATATATATACAAATCTATAGGTCATATACAGGGCTGAATAAAAGTATTCGGATATTTTTTCTAATATTGTATATGTAGGAAATTCCTGAAATTACGTTTTTAAATATGTTATGCGTTTTCCAAATTGTTTACTTGGATGTTATCCTACAGCTTATTAAACGGTGATGATTTGTAAAATTATTTTGGAAAGTGTTACATAATCTATACTTGATGCATGATTTTTCGTTCTTGTTTATGTGTGTTTCAAATTTATAATTAATTTAGTTTTTTTTTCCTTCTTTAAATCATTGTGTTGTCGTCTAGAGTCCTGCACGATGTATTCCCGAAAATTTATTTTCAAATCAACTCGACACCGAGACCAAAAAAAAAAAAATTCATGATTTTTTTTTTTTTTTGTCAGCTTTTTAAATCATTGTATTGACGGTGGTCTAGAGTCCTGCACGATACTATACCGGACTTATTACTGTTACTCGACTTACTGTACCCGTCTCGTATTAACACTGATGTACTGTAATGTACCCAAAATTTTCATTTAAAATCAATCCAGCCCGAGCAGGGAAAAAAAGTTTCGTCGATCTGAACCCGACAAAATAATTTTCATGATGAAAATAAATAAATTAATCTTTTAAAGCAATTGGGAAATGTAATCTCTATATTTTTTTTTCATGCTATACCAATTTTATCTTTTTTATACAAAAATGGACGGATTTATTATTCAAATATAGTTAATAGAGGAAACATCGATAAAATCCTGCATCAGGTCAGATTGTCCCTTTTTTTTTTCGTGTCAGGTTTATTGGCATAGAATTGTATGAGCTCGTGGAGTTCAAGCCCTTCAATAATTTCTAAAATGAACATTTTTTTTTACTTTTATTTATTTTTATTTTATTTTGTTTACTTTCTAGTGTTTTACAAAATTTTTAAATGTTCCATTTTTTTCTTCTTTTACTTTTTTTTTGTTATAGGGATAAACGACATTAGGAAAACTTTTTCACTTTATTTTCAATTTTTTTTAAAAATTAGAATAAAATGATCAACGTTTGAACTTTTTATATAAAAAATGAAAATAGAAAGAACAGTAGTGACCATCCCCCCAAACCCAATGACGCAAATTCCCCCCCCCCAAAAAAAAAATCTTCATAGATTAACAATGACCCCCCCCCCCCCTAAACAGAACATCAATTGTAAAATATATTCTACTGATAATTTAATAATAGTATTCTTGTGTACTATCACACAAAGATGAAAAAAAAGTTTTAACAGCGTAATAAAAAATGAAGATATATATTTTATTATTAGCAATCTGATTGTTTCCACATTCCTGAGTGACAAGCCCGTGTTAATACATTCACTAAGCTCCAGTTTTCACTGCGATACAAGCCTTGTCTCAATTAATATAATTCTAAAGATATAATGCAATATTAATGACTGAAGTAATGATTAATACTCTTAATGATTACATTCATATACGTAATAAGTTTTTTTTAATGTGTTAGAAAAAAAAATTCTTTTTAGCATTTAAGATAAAATACAGAGAAAACAACATTACAATTTTGCTCGATAGCAGGAGGCAGTGCCGAAACTAACCTTTTTTGCACCCGTGGCAAACATGGATTTTGCCCCCCCCCCCAAAGGCGTATTCAGCTCTCCGTTCAGAGGGGGGTCATGCCGTTTTGTGGGGGGGGTCATATGTCTTCATTAGCAGTTTTTATATATTAAATCCACATTGACTGTTTTCTGACATATACCTGAATTCATAAGTTCATTTCTTTCATAAATGCATAAAATTTGCTGGTATATTCGTAAATATATAATATTTGCATGTTTTAGACAGATACCAAGAAATTAATTTCCCATTTTCTTATTCATGCAAAGAATCTTACAGAAAGTTTTCTCAATGTTCGTATTTTAACATTTTAAGGCGATTTTCGAGGGTCGATAATCATGGAAATATCGTCTTGAGGGCGCAATCAAATACAAATAAAAATGTACCACATTTATAGGAAAAATAAAAACGATGTTCGATTGTTTAGTGCTTAAACAATAATGCCTACTATTTAAATTCATTTCTATTTCATTTCTATTCATTTCTTTTTCATTGTACCCCAGTTCTGTATCCGGGCATTATATATGAAATTAAGATTGATGAATTGTTTTATTTTTAGTGAGTAATTTAACAGTGATTCACGTCGTTTACCTTTTTTAAGTATTTTACTTATTCATTTATTTATTTATGGTTTCTTTACTTTTTATAAACATTCAGTTAATTTTAAATTTCTATATTTTTACAAACCTGCAATTATATTAAACAAGTACATTAAAAAATTAATATACCTATTAGTCTGTATCTATTTATATTAGTGTAGATAAATTATAGGTGTTAAGTGAGATAAAACAGTGCTTTTTTTTGGTTTGGTAACAGGATTATGATTATGTTTTGTCAGATTCATGCAGTGAAAACCTAATCAAAATATGTTCATTTTTCCTGATCTTGTTGATGAATCTCTTGTTTAATGTTCAAGATATTGCAATGAGTTTGCCGAACTCTACATATTTACAAGAAAACAGCATACCTTCAGCGACACAAAAATCTTTTAGTATTTGCTAACTTTAATATTTGTTAATCTTATATGTTTGAACTGAAGCCATCAATAAACAAGTATAATACATTCCATGTTTGTATAATTAAAGAATGTATCACATAAATGTTTTTTTTTTCTTAATTTACTTGTGGTCCATTGAGCCCCATGCTGTGGACCATTGTACCCCGACCTTGGGGTACAATGGTCCACTTTGTCACTTGCTATTTAAAAAAATATAGTAAAAAAAGTAAACATAATTATTGATTTTGAGTAAGTGCAACTTAAACCCTAATATATACATAATATGCACACATTTTTTCAAACACAAAAAACCAGTATTTTGAGAGTAAACAGTCAAAATTTACAAAAGTGGTCCATTGTACCCCGGTCTCCCCTAATTTTTTTCATTTTTTTTTTTTTTTTTTGTAAAGGCAAAAGATTTTTAAATAATGCTGTCAAAGTTGTCATTTTGAACTGCATTTTCGGACGCGACAGCGCAGGAAAGGAACAAATTGCCGTCCTGAGACAATAATCACTTATAGCTAAAGATGCAATTCCTTTATTTGAAAATAAAGAACAGTTTGATTACAAATTATTTCAATAAAAATGCTTGCAAGTATTATGCCTAAAAATGAATCAGAAAATCACTAGCAACAATACATTTACAAACAGTACCATTTGATACAGCTACATCTACGATGTTTGCATATAGCTGTTTTCCTTCTACTATTTTGAAACATCAAAATCACCTTAAAGTGATAAAAAATTTAAAGCACAGTTTGATTTTTTACACAAACTATGTAAACTAAAAATAAATTACAAAATAACTGTGATGAGACCTTTTTTTTTTTTTTTTTTTTTTTTTTAATAAATTACTTGAGTTGCAATTATGCCAAATTATATGTGTTTTAATGTTTTATATAGGCTTTCATTTTAAGAATAAAAATTTATTTATGTAATTTTTCATGTTAGAAGTTTTAGATTTATCATACAATAAGTTATCATTTCTGACTTCCTTGTACCTACCTATATTTTAAAATTTTACATGAGTTAATCATATGTATTGTTTCTGTTGCCACCAACATCCCATTTTCTACGCATTTGCAAAATGTACAAAAATGAATGAGCTATCATTGGAAAGGTTTTTGAACCGGCTTCTGACATAGTATACTCACATTTCTTTAAAACGTGTTTTTTGATTAAAAATTAGTTAAATAAAAATTAAATCAGCATTGTTTTTTTCAGTGAAATGTATTTTTTTTTTCTCAAATCATTGTTGCCATAAAAATAAAATACTACATTATATCGTGCTCAACAATAATTATATAAAAAAAATAAATAAATAGCACAATAAAAGATAAAGCGGGACGCACAGGTTTATTTTATATTTATGATTAAAAAGCAAAATTCAAATTCAAATGTTTGGAGAAAAGACACCATCGATCGATCGAAGCAGTGGTATTTTAAATGTAGTTTAAAATGTATGCTATGTTATGTTATATTAAATTCTATTTTATGTATGCTCAATTTAATTTTTTTGTCCTGTGTTTTTCCCGAAGCAGATGACGTTATCTTCTGATGGGGGGGAATTAAAATATGATTGTTATTATTATTTTTTTTTTCTTGTGCATGCCTCTTGCTATCTTTGATCAGTTTTTACTTAAAATTTGATGGAATGAATGACATGATATTCTGGCTTGACTATTGTTGTTTGCAGATATTTTCGTCCTTAATTTTTATTTCGAAGTTTAAACCTGCATCTAAAGAAATCTCTGATGGCTTGGCTTACAGACACAGATAGATTTCGAAGAGGCAGATTATAGGACACTTGTTTATAAAGAGAATTGCCGAAGAAATTACCCTTTTTGTCATGATGCTGCAGTTGGGACCGCCTATTTCAAAATCTAACTGTGTCAAGTAGGCGAAGCCGGCAATTTTTTTTTTGGTAAGGGTTAGTCTAATATAAAAGTTGTAGATAATATTAAGAGGATTTATAATAAATTTAAGCGGATTTGACATCTTGTGAATTGACGAAGTTATAATTTTTTTTTTCTTAAACCCCTAGTTACTGAACTGAAACATTTCATTGCCCCAGAGAAAATAATACAATACATAAAGTCTGTCTTGCACCATTATGAAACATTTTTATTTTTTTTAAATTCCTTTTTTCATAAATTTAAGTTTAGAAAATAAGGATAGCGTAAATCCCACAGATACTGACAATGACAAAATAATCCAAAAAACAATTGTAAAGTTTGGATAAACAGTGATTAATTTGTTTGAATAAATTACTATTATATATTGAACAAAAATTGTGTGCTTATTCTGATCATTAGGGTTTAGGCCTTCAAGCAAAACCTATATATTTTTTTATTTATTCTATCTTGTACTCTGGACCTATCTTGCATATGTTTGAGAAATTTACACTGAAGATTGTTTTGTGATAACAGTGGGAACAATTCTTATATGCTGCAAACCTTGATTATTGTAAAATATTTTGATCTTGTTTACAAACAAATTGATATAAATTTCTATTTGCTGCAAATCCTGCTTGTATAATATTTTGAAGTTATTTGCAAATAAATTTTATTTATAATATATGTGTTCTCTTTTATTTTCATTCATGTACCTGTACTGTTATTTCCAGTTCCAATGAGTTAATATTATCATGATATTAAAAACTTCATCTTGTGTTCTTTCTACATTTCTAGGGTTAACCCGTCAGTACACGCGCTGGGATAAAATCTACCCCAGCTCAGAATCATTACTTAAAATGTGAGAAACTCGTTCGTTATCATTCTGAGCTTTATACATTTTTTCAAGCAAGAACGTCTTATTTTAAGTTAAATTATGTTCTTTATTGATTTCCAGTTTATTTCAAAATATAAATTTTTGTTTATAATCAAACCGTCGGGAAATTGACACAAGAAAACCAACTGGGGTAAAATTAATCCCGCGCGTGTAGTAACGTAATGGAAATGGGTGCGTGTGCTGACGGTTTAATAATAGTTAACTGCTTGAAACTTTAAAGAGCGAGATGAAATCCTGCAAATTTTGTGTTATTGTATTATATTGTTTTGATGCATTTTCTGAAAGAAATTTTTAACACTGAAAAGGAGTTGTCGAATATTCCATAAATAAATTATGCTTCTTTATATTATTATTATTAGCAGAAAACAACATTCTAAAGCAGCAGTTGCCAACTGGTTTATTGGTTAAGTATAAAAGCGGGAACGGGTGTCTAAGCCCTGCTTAATTTACTGTCGATTTCTTTATTTTTTGAGATGCATTATTCTTTGAAATAAGAGTATAAAATACACTTAGTGTGAATAGCCTGTGAGTTCAATGCCATCAATATAACTGGGTACTTGTCTTTTTATTTTATTGTTTGCTCTCAATGAAAAGTGAATACATATTACTAAATAAAAAAATCTATGAAAATTTATCATTTAGTTTTCAACAAAATATTTGTGCAAAGAGATAGTTTCATCTGTCACAGCATTATTAAAAGTCGATACCAGTCTCAGATTGAATAAAACAGCTCTCCATTCTTTAATAGCGTCATTGAAGTGCAAAATCCATGAATATATTTCTCAAAAGCAAGAATCACACCACAAACGTGATACTTAAATAAGCCTCAATTGTTTTGTAATAATTAAACTTGCCCCAGCGAACCAGTTGTTAAAATATTTGAATCCCACCACTGCTTACACCTGAATTCGTTCTCATTCGTAAATCAGGTTTGCTACAGGTCAGGGAATTTTTCAGAGGAAATACCAGCATTTTCTTATTAAAAAAAAAAAAAAAAAACTCATCTTATTTGATTCTACTATTAAATTACATGAATATTTCTATTAGAAAATACTGTTATTTTCTCTGAAAAATTTCCTGACCTATTGCAACCATAGTAAATGTACAAAACATGTAGGTTCTATGTTCTATCCAGAATGCCAATATTCATTTATATCATCTCGACCAATTTTTTTTCTGTTTCACATGCTTCAAGGTCAAACAGGAATGTGCCAGTAGGTTGCAGAGTTGCCAGTTGGGTATTTTTTTTTTGTCAGATTACTTGATTGTTTTTTTTTTTAAATAGTAATATTTCCTTTATTTAATGAGAAATTTAATAAAGCACTTATTAATATTTCAAAACAAATTACAGGAATGAAGCAATCTGAATTATAGAAACTCACCCAACACCAACAGGCAATACAGTCAAACCTCATTAACATGAACACTCAAAGGGAAACTCTTTTGGTTCGTGTTAAAAGTAATTTGTGTTATCAGACATGTTATACATTACATACAATTGGACTGGCAATCGGAAGCAGTTCATACTAAAATTAATTTGCATTAAGCATGTTCATGTTAACAAAGTTTGACTGTACTAGTACAAAAATAGCACTTCAATAAACATACCTTAAAATTTATTCATGTAGGAATGAAAATGATTGTTATGACACAAATTTGCACTGTTGTATTACCAGAAAAAAAAATAATTTCTTAACTGTAATAATTATCTAAAAGCTGCATGTTTTATATTGAAAACAAATGTGTAGTATATACTTGTTAATATTCAAATACTGTAAAAGCTCTAAACATCAAATGTCTCTAGAGGCCACTGAATTTCTATTATTTCAAGGTCTGTTATTCAGAGGTTTCACTATATAAAACATTCCTTAAATTAAGTTTTCTGCTATTTGAGAGTACATTATAGAGTTTTTACTGTATATAGTTTCCACCAGGGAAAAATATTTAGACTTTTTTGATAAAAATATGGTCAACCTAAAGCTGAAATAATATAAGTCAACTAGATCCGAATTTGATATGCAGCAAAAAAAGAAACCAATGTAACAAATCTACCATTCCTTGGTTTTTCCAAATCTTTTTTCATGGTATAAATTAGTGCTTGCGATTATATGTTTATATACATTTAAACGTATATATAGTTAAGCGTTTTTGTCATATTATAGATATCCAAAATCGTTATCAGTTACAATATGTATTATACGTACGTTTGCGAGCACTACTATAAATGTCCAGTAGCATAGTACTGGAAAAAGGAGTTGAACTTGATTTTAAATCTTGTCTTACATTTTAAATTCAGGGTGAAAGTAATTGTAAAATTAAACATAGTTTAAATTAAACCTAAACTTATAAAGAAAAGGAATAAAATATGACACGCATATTACTCAGAATATATAATGCTCACAAAAAATTTTTCATCCAAATATCGAATTTTAAAAGGGTAAATCGAGGGATAAATCTTTTAAAAATCCTCTTGTCATCACAATTTTAATGAAGCTCCCTTTCTCTTCCCTCAAGAAACTTGAAAATAAATATAGCAGTAACTATTAACTTGTAAATGTTCACTAAGAACATTTTTTAAAAACTAAAATTTAAGTAGTGTAATAAGCAGAAAACATTTTAAAATCGCCTTCTGAAACTATGAGAACTGGAAACTGACAATCCAAAATCATAACATTTCTGTAAATTGCATCATTTTGACTAATCATAGTCTAGCACAAGCATTTATTTAAATTTTTATATTTTACTTTCACTATTTTAAGACTTTGCCACCAATTTGTAAATATTGCATTAATCTGTTACTTCCATTGCTGCAGAGAAAACAGAAGTAATGAAAATGATTATAATTGGCAAATTAATATCACCTGTTAGAATTGTATTTAATACAATAATACATAAAATAATTACAAGATAATTAATCACAAAATGTGAAGATAATGTATTAATCTCCTTTGGGTATATTTTAGAGTAATATAAATGTTGAGAGTATAATATTTTCTATGAAATTCAATAATTAGCTACATACATTTCATTTTACCATATTAAAATTTATTGACACAATATGTACAAACAATCAATAATGACAAGAAACAGATAATCTTTTATAAAGCAAGATGTGAAATCTAATACATGCAAAAAAAAATTCATTGTGAAATTTCTTTTCATATTTATACAAAAAGCACAGCAAAAAAAATAATAATTGAAGTGTATTAAATATACAAGATAAAAAAAATGTTACAATTATATCAATATGCTAATTAGGATTTAATTAAGGGATTACCAAAATTACTGAAAAAGGCAGCAATATAAATTAATTGACTAATTGAATGCAGTGAAAGTATATTAATTGTATGAGAAAAAAATTTAAAGCTTTTAATTTTAAGTATAGCCCTTTCAACATGGACTCTATGGTGTGAAACTTTATTATCCTTACATTCTAATATGTTGAACTGAATTTTATCCTTTAAGAAGTGAGGGGTGTATAACTTGCATCCTTTGGTTTCAAGCTCTTTTCGAACAATAAATCCCCTATCTGCCAGCACCGAATCCCCTTTTTCCAATAAATCTAAAAGATTTGATTTTAAGAAAATTTCTTTGTCCGAAACAGACCCTCCCCATGCTTCAGAAATAAATGATATTGCACCAGAAGGTGCAATACCTATAAGACACTTAATTGTGTTTCTGTTTTTGTAGTTGCTAAAAGTAATTTGCTGAATCTTAGGGTCCGAGGATTTTTGAATTTCGAACTCAGTGGTATCTACAATTACTCTGCAATTAGGGAAATTATCCTTAAACAGATGGGGCATAAAATTATGAATCTGTTGCTTACTGGGCCAAATATTAATATTTTTTATTTTATGGTAAATTAATTCTGTCATCATAAGAATAATACGGGAAATCGTACTTTGACAGCTTCTAAATATCAGTGCCAACATTTCTTCTGTTAAACCAGTTTTTAATCTAACAAAAAATATATAAAATTTCTGTTTCATAGATAGCGATTTATCATCATCATCATCATCGGAAAAGTTTAAAAATGAAAACATAGTTTCAAATTGAATTTTATTAAATCCAGTAAAAACTTTTAAATCCTTATCAGTTAATGTGTTGACATGTAAAGAATAGAATTTCAGCCTTTCTTTAATATACATATTCTCTTGCCTCAGCCACTTATTTTCTTCTAAAAGACAGACAATAATGCCACCTTCAGTTTGACATTCTTTCTCTTCAGGTACAAATGAAGACTGAGCAGATGACACAGGCGATATGGGAGAAGATGTTCTGAAATGTAAAAATGTCATAAATAACCAAAAAAATATATATCAATTTAACAAGAAATATAAGAAAATTATTTTTTTTCCATTTATTTAAAAGGAAAGTAGCATTTTGATGAAATATCGACACTTCAATTTTTCATGATCCCCCCTCCCCCTTCTTCCAAGGAATTTACATTATAACATTATTTACTTTTTTAAATAAATTCTTTTCACAGTGATGTGAATGCAAATTGTTTTAAGAAGTAATTTACGTGCATTTTAAATTATAAAAGTTTTCCAAAACAAAAATTTTAAAACTGATTATTTAAAAATATAATTCCCAATATTAAATCCCAGCAACAATTTCTGATTCTACAGCTTTTTTTCTGTGTTTTTTAATCTTTCAATACTTGTATACATAAACATAGTTAATTTTTAACTGTGAAAACTTTTGTAAATAAGGACCATTTTTGATGTTACAGTAATCCCTTAACATTCGCGAGGGTTACGTTCCAGGAAAACCTCGCGAATGTCAAATCCGCGAATGTTGAGTCCATCTCTCTGCACTAAAAAAGGAGTTACATTCTACAAAATTTTAATGTGGCACAGCATTTCAAAGAACAAAAGAAAATATTTATTAACAATAAGTTATGCATAACGTATATGTAGAAGGTGAATGTACACACATATTCATAAATATGAAATTTATTTAATGAAAATAATTCAAATTAACTGACTGGAGAAATAATTACAGCTAGAAAGCATAGGTTTTTTTTATAAAGTAATTTCGACTCTCTCTATTCGCAAAGAGATGATGATGTATTAGTGGGCCAGTATGTGATACAATATTAAAATACGATATTTAAAAATACAGCTAAATGCTTCAGAAATACTTTTATTTTCTATGTAGGTGCAGCTTCAGATCCATCTCTACGAGAACCTGCGCAAGCACATTTTAAATTAATAGATTAAAGATACCGTTACCCTACCACATCTAATATCCCTATTGCAATGAGTATTCTGCTGTTGTTATTATTTTGCTTTCCTACAACACTTGCTCCTTTTTTCAGTAGACAACTGAGAATTGATTTGTAAATACGTACTGAGAAAACACAGGGTAAACAATCTATAACCACTGTAAATTCTGAAAAAGCAAAATATAATTTTAAAAAATCATGAATAATGAAGTCAAATTCTCGCAAATGTTAAGTTTTCCGCATTTTCATGTTCGCGAATAATCAAAACTCGCGAATGTTAAGGGATTACTGTACTTAAAAAAGGCCCTCACCCGAGACTCTGACAACCTTTATCCATGATTTGTTTACATTAAAACATTTTTTATCAACATCAAAGCATTGTTTCTAATTTAAACATGTGAAAATTTACAAGCTGCTTTCAGTGAGATTTGTACCTGGCTAACATAAAATTATCCAAACATTTATATATATAGGTTCCGATTGAATTCAGAAAAGATTTATTTTTGATGCAGGATACCAAACATCTTTTACGAAATAAATGCTAATAATTAGTTTTTACTTTTCAGAAGTAAAATTTGATGATACTTAATTTATATAGAAATTTTATTAAAACCCTAGATTCTCGTCAAATAGTATTAGCCAGAGGAAATGAAGCTGTGAAGAAAGACAAAATTTCCATTCAATTTGAACCTATTTTAGATTTACGCAATAATATTTTTTTGTTTTTGTTTTTGTTTAAACATTTCAATATGTTTATTAATTTCAAAAGCATAGTATAAGTTTATAAAATATAGATAAGTGCCAAATTACAAATTTTCCAGAGTGGGACCAGAAAAAAAAATAATAATAAATAAATATATATATATATAAAATTGACAGGTTTCCACACCAGCAGGTTTTGCTTTCAGCAGGCCATGAAATTCTCCACTTGTCAGCATTTCGTTATAGGCAGGTTCCATTTTCATAGATTTTCCTGGTGAGCTACTCGTAATGCAAAGGCAATCATTTATGAAAGCTCTAAGACATCACAAGCATTCACCGGGCCATCATATCCCACCCTCTCAAGGATTACTCTAATTTGATTAGCATTGATAATTTATAATCTTATACTATACTTTTGAACATCACTGTATTCTGAATTTGATATTAATATGAATGTATAAAAAAACTATAATCTTGTCCTAATTTATGACAAGTTAAAAATTATTAAAATAATAATAATAAAGAATATAATAAATTAATTTAGAAATTAAAACAATTTTTCAAGTGCAAATTTTGTCTTTCTCCAGGTACATAAAGAGTAGAAAGTAGAAGACAAACACAAAAAGGAAAATAAGCACAAAGGTGTATCCGAATAAACAAAAGTTATTTACTAAATTACTGTCAGAAAATAACAACAGTAATCATAGTACCAAATACAGCATAAATAAAATTGATAATTTGTATTCAAAATAACACAATCTAAACAGTAAATTTAAAACTGCAGCTGTTTCTGTAAATTCAGGAATTACACAAAACAATCTTGATTACGTACCAAGGAACTACTCGAAATGGTGTAAAGTATTAATAAATAGTAAAACGTAAAGAATTAATATCAAAATAAACTTATTATAATATTTAATAAACATTCAATATACTTGAAAGGATGGCATTTTGTACAAAACGAACTAAAATATGAGAAATTAAAGACTTACCTATATTGGTAGGACGTTCTTTTTCGTTTAAAAGCAGGTTTCGAGAACGAAAATTTGCTCGGCACTGTATCTGGTTTTAAAATTCTCCTTTTATTACACGGAGAAATATTTTTAAAATCTTCATCGTCGAATGCTCCGAACACAAGACTGAGTGCTTGTTTGGTTCAAAATTTATTCTTTTCAGCTTTATCAGCCATTGCTTTAGTCGATGGGAGTCTGTCAACGGAAATCGGTGAAAACTAACATTTTTCTGCTGACAATCAGCTTTGTCACTTCGATTTGTACACCTGTACGCAACACAAAATCTCGGCATTTCACAACTGTAAATAAATTAAAGGAAATTTCAGAAATAAAATCAGGTCGTTACACATAGGTTACTGTGGGAATCCAGAATGTAAATACCCTCAGAGGCGCAGCTTACAGCAGTCGTTGCCACTCGTGCATAAAGTCCATAGTATGAACTATTTCTTATAAGATAAGAACTATTTCTCATAAAAAAATTTAACAATAAGCAAATGCGGCAGGTAATGGGTTAGTTAAATATAATAAAAAAAAAAATTCAAAAGTTAACTAAAATTCAACACACGCAAACTGTATGTGACAGTTTGAATCAAAAATTATCTGGGAAGTTCGTATAACAATAATAAATGTTTTTTTTTTCTAATTTATCGAAAATTATTATAACTGAGCCCTTTTTAAAATTCAACATTTAAGAGTAGTGATCACAATCAGTTTTAAACCCTCAAAAAATCCATGTTTTTTTAAATAGATATATATTTGAAAAAAATTGTTTCGAATAAAACAAACTGCATGAAAATAATCAAATTAAAACTGTCATGTTGAAATTAATAATGTATACTTTAACACTGACTCAAATTTATTTTTCACTTTGCATGCGTTTTTCTCAAAACAGGATTTTACTGCTTGTGTACACTGTAAAAAAAAAAAAAAAAAAAAAAAAAAAATCTTTTGAAAGATAGATGAATTGTTTTGCATAGATATGCATAAAATGATTATAGTAAAATTTCTACCTACTTTTAGATTACTTAAATGACGTAAAACTTATTTGTTGCAATTTGAATGTCTTTTCTTTATGTGATGTATACCTTAAAAAGCACCTTTTAATCAAAAAAAAGTAAAATATGCGTCATTTGACACAAACGTAGTTAGATAATGTCGATATAATAATTTTATTCATAAGAAATGATCTATCTGCAAACGAAACGATTATTATTATTATTATTATTTACAATGCACACAAGTAACAAAACACATTTTTGTAGAAAGCACACCCAAAGTTATCAATCGGAGTCTTTGTTAAAGTACACATTTTTAATTTCAAATTGATCCGTTGTAAATTGAATAGTTTCATGTGGTTTGTTTTGTTTGATTCAAAATTAATATATTTATTTCAAAAATATGAAAAATAAAAAAATCGATTTTTTTTAATATATTTATTTTAAAAATATGAAAACTAAAAAAATCGATTTTTTTAAGATTTTAAAACTGGTGACTCACCAAATATATAATTAATTGATAGTTTCTGTGAACTAAATAACGAGACGGGATCAGGCCCGTAGCTAGGTGGGGGCCAGGTTGGGCAAAGCCCGACCTGCAAAAGATTTTGCCCGACCTAGCGTGAAACTTTACATCCCGATTAAAACATTAAATTTCTATTATTTTTTGTTTTATAAATTTTTGTCTAATCTAGTGTGAGACTGGACTTTCCGATCACTTTATCAGCCACTATTTCACTTTAAATTTCCAATTTTTTCCATCTTCTTGCCAGATCTAAGCAAAGAGACCCTCCCCCCCTCCTCCCAATTTCATTTTTAAAATGGAAACAAAACCAGAAAAATTTTCATCTATAACCCTTTTTGTTTCTCTCTCTTTCTTTAACAGACAACAGACCTGTCAGGGATTGTCCCCGCTTTGTTGCTTTGTAGAAATTACACCCTACTGCAGGATATTCCTGCCCGTACCGACCCAGCAACAATTCTGTATTGACTGATATCCATAAAGCTTACTTTCTTTGTAGAATTGTCACCATGTGAAATTTATCGTAAGAAAGCGGGGTTGAAACCAGAGGCTTCTGAATCTGAAAATAAAGCGAAATAGCCTAAAATAATGTTTTTGAATTTGTCGTATATGGCAAGTTTGCTGCTTCTTTCATGATGGAACTTGTTCCAATTCCATGAAACGGATTGTTATGTTTACTTGTTTGCTTTTGGAAGAGGGGACTAATGTCTTTCAATCTTCTGATCTTTCGTTACATATTATTGAATGATAAAAACTTGTGAAACTTTTGTCACAATAAAAAAATTATAGGAGGAGTTTTCCCGTGTAAAGAAGAAATGGAATTGCAATGAAAATCTCATCTTTAACCAATAGAATGTAAAATTTGTTTTAATTAAATGATATAAATTTAATTTATAAATAAGAAATTTACAGAATTATCTGTGAATTGTTTTTAATATACATGTGTCTTAAGTTATATATATATATATATTTTTTTTTTTTTTCCCATGGGTTTTACAAGTAGTGGTTAGTAGAGGAAATTATTACCGTGTTACACGTTTGTATGTATTTCACTTTAAATAACTTTCATGTAACATAACATAAATAACTTTTCATCTTAAAGTACAAAATCTTCAAGAAACGAAATAATATAATCAATAATAAATCAAGGAACAAAAAGAAAAATGTAACGATATGATATTGTTAAGTACTATACTTAGATTTTATAAAATGTTTTATTTCGAGTAAAATATATTCTTTAAAGGAATTTATTTGCAGACATCGAAATAATATGATAAAAGTAGCTTAAAAAAGTTCATACCTTTGCTTACGACTTGAAAATATTTATAATAATGAACAAGATAACAAATTAAATCCATCATAGACACCGACTACAAGGCCATAGAAATCCTCTGGAAATTTTCACAGGGCTATCGCCGTCCCCCCCTCTGGAAATAAAATTAATAGAAGGTCTGTCCCTTTATCTGTTCAATCTACTCTCCCACGACCCCCCCCCCCACCTGAAATTTTTAAAAGTTAGCACCTCTGAAATATACCAATCATTATTTCAAATTTAAAGAATAAAATATGCCGGGCTACTTACGATTTTATAAATCCAAATTAGTTGTCTTCTGACACATTCACAAAGTCATTCACTATTCTTAAATTCAAAAATTTTCCAGGTCCTCTTATTAAAAACAAAGAAATTAAATTGTGTTTTCCATTTTTTTGTAAAAGCAAATTAGTTTTCAGAAAATTACCGTCAAAGTTAAGGATATAAACCAATTTTCTGGACATGACAGTCTGATAAAGTTCATAAGAGAGAAATCGATTACAACTCAAAATTTAACGTATCTATAGAAAAGTGAAAAACGTTATTCGATTCTAAATCACTTTAGTAGTTAAAACTTGTAAATTTCATGCTTTTATGTATAAAAATGACAGTGCGAATATAGCAAAAAAGTTCTGTGTTGTTCAGCCGGAAAAAATTGTATATATATATATACACACAATTAATATACATATATATATATATAATATATAATATAATATACATATATATATATATATATATATATATTTTTTTTTTTTTGGAACCTCATGGAGGATATCTGAAGTGGTATTTAATTATGGGTGAATGTGACCTTAATGTCATAACAGTCTTAAGCATAAACAATATGTATAGCTCTTTTCAAAAAATATACGGAAGAAATAGCGATGCTTTATAGGAAATGGACAGTGAAATAAATTAAAAAATATTTTATATTTGCACAGACTCTTCGACACTAAACATTCTGCATAAATAGTGTTTATTATTTTTTTTAATATAGCACGGAACAAACAAACAAGTTGGAAATGTACGTTAAACGTGACAAATGAGGTGCGACCGTACTATAACTAGTTTTACAATGTAAAAAAATCATCTTTATTATTTCCGTGAAATAAATTATATCGTCTGTTACGAGCAAAATGAGCATGTCTTTTTTTTTTAATTATTAGTGATGCCACGTTTACAGATGCGAATTTTTTTCGACACCAGACAACGCTGCAAAATTCAACATGAGATATTGCTTTACGAATGATTACCTCCATGGTTTAATATTTCTATGGCTCATCATGAACGAATCTCTTTTGTTTATTTACTTTAATGGTTTGAGATATTCTGCTATTAACCTAATTTCTACTGAAGTTATCTATACATTTTTTAATGTAACTCATCTCTCGAGCAAACCATTTTTTTGAATGATCTTTCTAAAAATGTAACTTTTATGCAATTTTATTCGAAGAAATAATGTTGAATAAAAATGACCGCTTGGCATATGAAAAAAGAAGTGGTTAGCAGGTTAGCCCGTATTTGTTTTTCTCAGTCACATGACTTGCGCTTTTTATATATAGATTACGTATAATAGGATTTAATAGAATAAAGAAAACTTTTTTAATATCTTTTTAAGTTGTGATTCGATTTTCACAAAATTTGAAATGACTCGACAAAATTTTATAACGATTCTATATATTACATTTCAAACCATTCGGTTGGGTAGTTTTTGTTTTTTGTGGACGGGCAGACGGACCAGACGACGACTATAGTTGCTACGCATTTATATAATTACGAACGCACCTAAACTGGGATTGTTTTGTCTGAAACAGAGACAGCACTGGGTTGTGCTAATTAGATCTTGAATAATCTATGTTTAATACTTTAAACATAAATGATTCCGTGTTATTGTAGCAAGTGTTGATGCAATGCAATTTACAATACAGTGTTCTACCTGATTCTAAAGATTTGACACGCACAGTGTTATTGACATGGAGACGTGGGAAATCCCTTGTCTATCCCTTGTGTTATGCACATACTTTTTTGATTGCCGGTGGCTTAGTGGTTAGCGTATTGCACTACTACACTACAGGTTTGAGGTTCGCCTCCGAACCCTGACAAGGATTATTTAACCTTTATTTTAAAAGCAAGGCTGTTTTTTCAAAATAATTTTTTAAAGAGTTTAGTTTTACAAATATATTGAAAATTATTATAAGTGAGCCCTTTTCAAAATTCAGCATTTAAGAGTAGTGATCATGATCAGTTTTAAACTTTCAAACAATCGATTTTTGTTTGTTTTTGATGTATTTTAAAATTTTTGATTCGAACAAAACAACTGTATACTTTAACAGTGACTCAAATTTATTTTCAACTTTGCATGCGTTTTTCTCAAAATAGGGTTTTTACTACATGTGCACGTGCACACTGTAAAAAAAATATATTTATATATTTTGAAAGATAGATAATTTAGATAATTTCTTCTGCACAGATATGCATAAAATGATTACAGTAAAATTTCTATCTACTTTTTCGACTATTTAAACTACATAAAATTTATTTGTTGGAATTAGAATGTGTTTTCTTTATATGATACACTTTAAAAAGTACATTCTACTCCCAAAAATAAAATTTGCATCGTTTAATTGACACAAACATAGTTAGAGAATGTAGGTATAAACATTTTATGCAAAAGAAATTATCTCTCTGCAAACGAAACGATTATTATTATTATTATTATTATTATTATTATTATTATTTAAAATGCAAGCAAGTAGCAAAACACATCTTTTTTCAAAAATATGAAAAACAAAAAATCGATTTTTTTTTATTTTAAAACTGATGACTCACCAAATATATAATTAATTGATAGTTCCTGTAAACTAAATAACAACACAGGATAACAGTTTTCATCTTACAAAAGTTGCTGCTTAGTACTACTCCATTAACTGTAACAAATATTACAAATAAACACAACTTTCTAATAAAGTATTTTTTGTTTCAATAAATTACTTATTGTTATTTTTGTCTTACACCATGGCATAATGCTTTGTATTTCATTTTTAGATCATAAATTGAGATTGATATTTACGATAAAATTCAGATATTCAGTTTAAGACTTTCAGAAAAAATAACTCAAAGATAGGATTGAATGTGGGTATTTTATCTATTTTTGTACCTCTTTAAATCATATCTTAAGTAATTAGGAATAGCACGTATAAAAGTTTGTATACGAATATTTAAAAAATTACGTTAAAAAAAAGAGCCAAGCATTCTTAACATGGTGGGGATCGCCCAAGTGAAGGCGCGCACAAGCGCCAAAATGGTCTTGGACCGACTCTGGAGATACATACATAATGAGTTATAGGAAACCGATTCAATGTTTTAACAATTAAAGCACGTGTATTGTATTCTGTACCCCTAACATTAAAAGCATTACATTATACATACTTTATTAATTAAATTAAATCCGTGCTCAGATGCGATGAAACTGTCCATGGCAAGCCAATGAAATTGAAATGCAATTCTGAAGTGCACTAAAAAATTTCTGTAGTGCATAGAGTGCAAAGCATTTCTTACTCACCAAATCATCATCACCCACCATTTCAGAGTCACACAAAAGAATTCGCTAAATGCTAAAAAAAATCTAATGACATTGTAACCAAAAATCTTCCATGAATGTCAAAAAATCACAGCGGAACGCTAAAAATCGCGTTGAAAATCATATTAAAAATTGCTAAAGTTACAAAAATCGCGAAGGTAAAATTTTATTATTTTAGGATAAAAGTTTGAAATAGAATTTCATTTACAAATGTCAAACATCGCCACAAAACGCGAAAAAATGTTAAAAATCGATAAAAATCCAATTATCGCGATGGACAAAACAAATTATTTTTATCCATGTCAAAAATTCACAGCAAAATGCAAAAAAAATCGCATAAAAAAAGTGAAATTAAAAAAATCTAATAAAAAAAACAAAATCGAGCTTCAATGGGCATAACTACAGATACACAGGTTTCAATCTTTTAGCCGCCCATCAGCACTTGAGAGGTTCTTCTCTCAAAGCTGGTAGACGTGAAGGTGCCATCACGATCGGCGGCCGAATCGTTCGGAGTTTTTTTTTCGGACTTTGGGTAACCTTGTGTAAATACGAGTAAGTTTCCCTTATAAAGACCCCCATGGTGGGCATATCCCCTCATAGATATTCGGACATAATAAAAAACACCGTCAATCCTTTAGCTCAATTTACTGAATTTTGTCCGCGGCAAATTTTGAATTTATAGCGAATTTTTTGTGATTTTAGCTTTTTCTCGCGTTACATCGGTAGCGATTTTTTGACATTCGTAAAAGGAATCCAGTTTATTTTTTTTTTTTGCCCAATATAGTTAATTTTGCTCTCTACGGTTTGTGAATTTTTTGTGTAGTTTTTGCCCTTTTTTGTATTTTGTGGCGATTTTTTCCCATTTTTTTCTGCAACTTAAGAATTCTTCGGTAGATTTAGATATTTCCATGATTAATTTGAAATTAGAAGAATAACAACTTGACACTATCATAGGAAGAAATTGATTCCTATGACAACGTGAACGACGATGGTTAAAATTTTTATTTTAATCTGGATCAAAAGATAAATCGCAATAATTCACGGTTCGTTATATTCGAGATCAGAACGGAGATAGCTCTACACTTTCGAAGGCAGTGGGGGCCCACAAACCCAGGTTCATTTGGGAAAAACTGGCCAGCTCTGCTCTGCTAGCAGATTAATTAATTACAAAATATAATTTATATAATTAGATTAGTAATTTATAGTGATAGAAGAAACCTATTGAAAAAGAACAACTAGCGCAATTATTACAAAATTTGTATGCTTTTTTTTAAATGCATAGAAAATATTGACAAATATTTTAAAGATTTAATAGTCGTACATGATTTTTCTGAACACAAATCTGATGCCAACATATTTGGAGAATTTTGACTGTATTAACTTTAAGGTTACTTCGTTTGTCGGTGTTTACTTTTTAAATTTTTCGCAAAACATTAGCATTTTTTTTTGGGGGGGCGGGGGTTCTATAATTTAAAAGAATTGTTCAAACTCACCAGAATAAAAATTCATATGATATCAGAATTAATAAAATCATATCAAGACAAATCATTTCTTCATAGCACTCAAAATAAAATTCAATTTAAGCAGCTGCTAAACATGCTATAAATATCAGAGATGAATTTTGTTTATTATTATTATTATTATTATTATTATTATTTGGTGACCCGAGGCTGAAAATGTCAAACTATATTTTTTCTTCTGAAATCCTATTATTCAGAATTTCAGTTTTGCTTTTATACATGCGACAGTTTGCATTATAAACCTATTCCAGAATGATAGCACTTTATTCTCATTGTAAGGCGATCTAAGGAAACATCTATGCAGATACATTCTGTAGCATTTTGCTTTGCTGTACTATTAATAACTACCGTTATTTAACTTTGATCTATGACACAATAATAATAAAAAAAAAAGATTCAGTTAAAAAATATATTGTGCTGTTTATCCCAGACGAAAATCTGTCCTTTTCTGAATGGTAAGGATGTCGTTATACAAAAATCCCAATTTTCTTTATCATTGTAGCGCTATTATGGTTCCATAAGTACCAGTGAAAACCCCTTTGTATTTGCCAGTGTGTCATTCATTATACGTTGCAAGTCCCAGAAGACTCCCATTGTGTTCTCCTGACGGAATGCAGCCATACGGAGAAAGAAAATAAATCCACAGTCCAAGGAAATTAATCACATTTCCGCATATGCTGTCACAAGACATTTTGTGCATTTTACAGGCCGATACGGTTTTTTGTAAAGACCGGAAAGTAAATATTATACTTGAAAATAAGAAGCAATTAAAACCAAACTATAGTACCATACCATAACAGCTTTAAATTATCTTTTAGTTACAGGGAAAAAAAAAACTTTTTATAATTTTATAGAAAACTTTATATAGTTACTTCATTATTAAGTTTCAGGGTCTGGGGGGGGGGGGCTTCAGCACCCTTAGCCCCCCCCCCCCCCCCCCCGTGGGTGTGCCAATGGCTGGATTCATAAGTTATACAACAAATAAACTTGCCGTATAGGCACCGCGTCGATATTTCAGCTTTTATAAAAGGATGAGGACGGCCAATAAATATTTCGTAATGTTTCGGCTTTAACACTTAGAACTACCATGAGCCGGCATTTTGACGGTTAGCTAATGAATATATTCCGATTTGAACCAGAAATTTCTTTTTAAAATAAATTAAATATAAAACTCATAGAAATAAGTTAAATTAATAAGTTAAGTGGTTATAAATAACATTTCTGGTATGAAATAGTTTTAAAAAACTATAAGTAATATTTCCGATAGCTCTAGTGTTAATTTTTTGCTTATTTTTTACGTGCTGGTCCAGGTCGGGTCCGAGCATATAAATTTCGTTCAGTCCTCACACACCTCTTACCACCTCCCCCCCCAACCCCGCCAAAAAAAAGCTTTTATTCTGAAAAAAAAAAAAAAAAAAAAAAACAGCAGCATGGCGTAATTTAAAAATTGGAAGTACCACAAAAAAATAGGATTGTGCTGTCATAAAATGGCACAGTGTGTGTGTCATTAAATGTGCAATCATAGAATCACAAATATCTTATTGAAATTATTATTTTCCTTCAGAAAAAAATAAAATTAAATATTTGTGACATTCAGATTGTTTCAAAAAGATGTAACAAACTGTAAGAAATGGCAGAGCACACTTATAACTAACAATTTTTGCACAGAAAACCAGTGTCGCAGTCCATGAATTCGGACAAAAAATAAAGCTTATCTATTTCAACCAGAACTCTGATATTTATGTAGACATTTAACAATAATGGTGATAGTTTAATAAAAATTTCAAGTCTTACCTTTCTTTATGTGAAATACGAAACTACGAAAAATTCTGGGAATGCATAGTAATTCGGTCAGTGACATCGTACATACATTCATTTCGAAATATAGATGGCCTAGTTCATCCCTATTTGGACGCAGATGATGATAACTTCCATCAATTTTTGTGATATTGTTGCATTTGGCAAAAACGTCTATTGAAAATTTCGTTAAAATAGCTTCATTATTGTTAAAGTCTTGATCAAGAATTAGTGTTTGGCCTGAAATGAAACATTTCATGTTTTTGATTGAACAAATGGATTGCCACCCTGAATTCCTACACATTTAATTTTTTCGCGTGTTTGTATTTTTCCACCCTTTAAACTTAAAAAAGAAAATCATTATGACATAATTACACGAAAAATATATTGATACCTCATAAGACCATCCGCAAATTCAAATCTGTTATTATCTGACACATCTCCAGAATTTATTTTTATTTGTAAACACATAAAACTGACAGATGTATTTATAATCGAATAGCGCTTTCCAAATTTCGATAAGGCATGGGATATTCAGAAAATTCAGTAAAAGTTGGCATTATAAACTGAATTTCCAGACGCAGCAGTGTGAAAAAGATCGTCATGAGACAACAATGGCTTACAACTTTAAATGTAATACATTTATCAAAAAATGAAAAACCCTATTTGATTTTCAGTCATTTAAGTAGTTTTGCTTGAAATTTTCATACTTTTGAGTCGGTGAAGGTGTCAGAAAAATTCTTGTTGTTAAGAGTGGATTTTTCTTTTTCCAGAATGGCCTTAAATTAGAAATAAATTTTATTCAACAACTAACTGGCCTTGCGTTACCCAGGCCGTGAAACCAGATACCAGGCCTTAAACAGAACTCAAGTTCGTATGATTTTTTTTTTTTTCTTTAAAGAAGCTGAAACAAGTGTTTTAAGAAGGAGATTAATATTGAAAATTGATGGTAGCTGAGGTTCGATAAATTTTTTTGTCGTTTAAGTAGTACCTGGAAGTCCTAATAAAGTTGTTAGGAAAAAAAAAAAAAGATAGTCAATCGGACAGTTTTAAGGAGCTATAGTAGCGGCCCAAAAGATGACAACTGATAGTTTTGAGCAGGAAAATATGAGAAAACATCAAAAGATTCTAGTACTTAGCACTTTAGATCTTCATTTAGTCGAAATTAAGCATAAGGGATAAATTATCATTAGAATAAAATTTTAAAGAAATGCTCACAAAAGTGCCCTAGAACCCCAATAAAAATATGAGGGTTGTGGCCCGGGGACAGGAGTCCAAGACTAAACTTTAAAGTTATGCATTGAGATGGTGACATAATTAGGGGAATGAAAAATACATGCTGCACAAAAAGTTAAAAAGGCACCGGGCCCGGGGTCCTAACTGGCATGAAGAAATGTAGGAATAACTAAAAGGAGAAAAATCCCAAAACCGAAGAAGATCGGATTAAAATGGGCCAAATTAAAAATTTAAGGAGCAAAAATTTCAAGGGGCCCCTACCGGCCCAGGATCTTAACTGGAACATAAAAATGGGGAGGGGGGGGGAAACTAAATGAGGAAATGGATCCCAATGAGGAAAAGGATCCCAAAAACGAAGATCGTATAAAAAGGGACGTTATATTAATAATTTAGGGCACAAAAACTACAATGGGCTCCAAGGAGCTCGGATCTTAAAAAACTGAGCGACATATGCATAAAGACCTGCTTTGGTCAACCCACCACCAACTTTTCAGATTTCTAACTTGCGGCAGATTTCACGAGCCATCGCACACACAAAGAGCGAAACTTCCTTTTATTAGTATAAATTGATTTCACATAGATCAGTTTGTATTGAGAAAAGTAAAAAAAAAAAAAAAAAAAAAAAACTGATTCAGTCAACAATTTTCCATATTTTCGAAGGTGCGTTTATTTATTTTAGTAATGCATTTTCAACAAACAAAAATAATAGCTAAGAAAACACATAAATTTTAAAGAAAATAAGTGAAAATTGCCCAGAAAACAGTGAGTAAATGAAAATAATTTCTGAATATTGATTGCTTGAAACCGTAACCCATTTTTATCATAATAACTTTAATATAAAATAACTTTTAAGTGTTAAGTTCACTAAGAATCACATTTCAAAATAAAATGAAATTTTTGTCATAGTAAAATAATCGTGGCTAAAAATGTGACTCTTTAAAGGATCTCTTATTTCTAGCAGTCTATTATCATTCAGGAACCAAAACCACCCTTAGATCTTAAACACAACCTTTTCTGTAGAACTTCATACGTTCATTCACTATTACCCGTCGAACAGATGTTTCCTTTATTCTACCCCCACTCCTGGAAACAGAAATTCAATGACGTACTTACTGGCGTATTTATTGACTAGCATTATTCAACCACCCAAAGCAAGTTATCGCTCTGACCATCGCCAAGACTTTATCGCTTTCTTAAACCTGTTTTATCGCCATATTTGGCGAGGTCAAGCATAGGTAAAGTCGTCCCCATTAAAACAGTAATAAGAAAATACAAAAAATAGATACACAATAAAATAATACCTTTAAATAAGTTACCTTAAAACAAAATGCTGTTTAAATGAGGATTAATAGGCCTCACTTAAATACATTATAACTCACAACTTTCTTTTAACTATTAATATTTCTTTACTTTGTAGGGGATCAAAAGAGAAATAAAGTAAATGAGATACAGAAATATTCTTTTAACAGTGACTATAATAAAAATACCACGTAAAAGTTACGATGTAATACGAAGAGAGAAACATTATGTACCAGGCTTAGTAACACATTTTATGATTAAATTACCAATAGACGCCATAATATCAGATAACTTTTCGATTAAAGAACCTAGTTCGATTATTAATGTGCTGTGATATCAAATATCATAGCAAAACATCAGATATATATATTTCGTTCCAAAATAAATTCAGAAATTTGTTTTTCATGTGATGCACATTGAGTTTTACTATCAAGATAGAAAGAATTACAATCATGTCCGAAAAATAGAATACCACACCCTACTTAACCTTACTAATACATAAAAGAAAATGGCGAAGTGAACTTTAGATTACCGATTCGATTCAGTATAAAATCACTTTCATATAGAATTTTATTGAAAACATAGAGCTTTATTGAAATGTTCTTGTAACTGTATATGTTGGAAATCATATTAAGATACTAGATTAATTTGAAAAGAGGCTAACAGTCAAAAAACAAGGAGATAAAACTCTGTTAGGGATGCATATGGCTCCATGAAACAACACCAATCGAAAAAGGATTTTTAATCGAAATATTTCTAGATTCATTTCGCCATTTTGCCAAGCATAAAGAAGTAGTGTATGGTAAGTTCTGTTCATCAATCTAAATATTACGATATTAATACTTAGGTATTGGTTGATATGAATACGAATAGATGAGATTTTGATTATTTATCAAGTATTATTATTGATACTTGATAATGCTTCTTCCCAAAATTATGGTAATTTAAATAAAAATTAAAAATTCTTGCAAACAAGTTCAGATGATTTACTTAAAACAATATTATTCTGCTAATAAATTTAAAATGTTTGCCTGTGTGCCTGTTGTGTGTATAAATGTTTAGTTAATTTAGTGTTTATTAATTTTTCATTAATGTTATATGTCTCTAAAAATATAACATATACTATAATCACATATTAAATGCGGCAAAGAATGGTAAATGTTCCCCTTATTTCTACACAACATGAGTTGCATATTGCTTTCACACCTTTTCCAAAAAGAGTATTTTTTTTCTCTAAAATAAAGTCATACTGGATCTTTCTTTCTGGCAGTCATATTTTATGTGTTGACGTATCCAAAAGCTCGCTGTACTGTACCTAGTATTAGTGAAATGGTACATTTGTCCCAAATTGTTATTCACATTATACTATATACCAGTGCTGTCCAACACAGCGCCCTTTGAAGGTTTCCTTTCCGCCCTTTTGAAAGTCACCTGTTAGGTACCATAAATTTTTTTAAATAAAATTCCACTTTAAAGGTTGATTTATTTCAATTCCTTGATATATGATTGAGAGCAACATTATTCTGGAAGTGTATTTCATGCAGTAGCAGGAAAGAAAGTGATAGTAAAACAAGAGTAGAAAAAAAGTGACAATGAATTGGTAAACATTGAATTTATTTATAAATAAGTGTTAAAACTAACGAGGTAACAAATGTCTGATTTATATCATTCCCATAGGTGAATATTTGCTTCATATATTTGTGAATGCTATTAGCAATAGTGTAAAAAAGTGAGAATATTCGCATATGAGAACGCTTGTATTCATCACTACTTGATTTTTGACATTCGCAAACGCAAATATGGAAAAGTGATGTGAATATTCGCAAACAAGAATACTCGTTTTAATCAACACTTGATTTTTGACATTCATGAATGCAAATACAAATATTTTTCATTAATGTTAACTAGTATTCTCATAAGCAAATATTCACACCGCTTTTCAATATTTGCATTTGTAGACATCAATAAAAAATATTCGCTTGCACGTGTTTGCAAATGTCAAAAATTGAATAGTGATTAATACGAGAACATCTCACTTTTTCACACTGAATGAGTAAAAAAGTCACATAGAGTGTGTGCAGAATGTGTGCAAAAGTTAACGTACACATCACATGTACATGTGATGACATGATGTGACATGCTACATCACATGTACATACATATGAACTAAACAAAATTTTTATGGAATCCACTATTCACAATAAATTTTAAATAGGATGTTAAGACACACAGCAATTTTTTACAATTTTAAAATAGTCCTTGTATTGTGTATGGATTTTTTTACATTGACATGTAAAAAATTCTAATAAACCATCATCATTTTCACGTCAAAATGACCCATGTGGATAACAATGAAAGTGAGTTAAATGAATCCAGTGTATGTAGATTAGATCCATCAGGTATGGTGATAACCCATTTTTATCAAAACACGATGCAACAATTGATAATTGTAGTCTACTTTTTCTAAACTGTACTGAAATATGGATTAACTTTCTTTCATTTTGGATCAGTTTTGAGTTGAAGTGTGTCATAATTATGTTGGTAAAGAATATTTTGTATAGTTCAGGTCAAGTTGACTTCAAATTGAATTTTCAGGTTCAAGTAGGATTAATCCCTGACACATGCAATGCTGTAATGTAGATAAGAATAATGGGATTCCACAATAACACAAAGTTTAGAAAGAATCCTTTAAAATAGGTTTTATTTTTTTTGCTTAAAATTACTTTAATATGTAGTCCACCAACAGAATACCGTCTTTGTCTTAGAAAATAGATGCCATGACCTTTTTGGCTGATTTTTGTGTGTGAAACATCTTTGGCCATGGGGACCCACTGTGGTGCCATTCTTTTAACTGTTCTTTGGTTTCCGGATCATAGATATAAAGCCAAGTTTCATTCTCAGTCACTAACCTAGCCAAAACGCCCTGTTCAGTTTTGAAAAAGGTCAAAATGGCTTTCAATGTTTCAACTCGTTTCTTCCGCTGATCACTGTTCAAACATTTGGGCACCCACTTTGCTGCGAACTTAATGCATATTTAGGATCGTGATAATATTATACCCTACACGAGAGTGTCCCCTGGAGATGTCCATTATCTAGGCCAGTGGTTTCCAACCTGGGGTTCGTAGCGGGCCTGCTGGGAGTATGTAAAAATCATATTGGTAATGGCAGAAATCACAAAAATGATTTAACTGAAAACACATAAAGAAAGTTGGTAGTTTTGGATTACAAAGTTCGTCTCATGTGTTACTTCAATATGTTACACTCAAAATGAGAGTAAAAGCCCACTAGACTTAATACTACTGCTGATCATATTACAGGAGTACTTATATTTTCCCAATTTTTGCTAAAACTTCATTAATCATTTTACAATGTTCTTTTCCCATGCCCTATTTATTTCCGTTTCTAATAATAATTACAAAACACCTAAATTATGCTAGAGCTTCTGGTTTTAATGTTTTATTTTAAAACATGTTGAAAAGCAGGCCCTTATTTTCATTTTCGAATAGGCGGAGTTATATCACTAACGTATACTTATTGGAAAACTTCGTTCATTTTAATGAATATTTAATTTGAAGTGTTTACTTATTATTTGAATGATTTGGTTTACATTTAAAATGGATAACTAGTAAAAATCTGAAACTCTTAAGAGTATACTTCAAGTGCAACTGTGATTGAAATTCAACCTTATGATTCGGGAACTGCAAGTTCTTCAAAACAATTTGATTATTTAGAATTGCATGAGAATATGAGTGCAGCTGTTAATAGGCATGTTCTTATAACTGATAAATACTGAATAATGATATTTTATAATATTTTAAATAATACTGAAAACATCAGTGCTTCCATAATGAATAGAAAATATAATAATGATTAATTCCTGAAATATAGATTTCGCATTCACGGAAGATGAAGATTTTAATAATATGTGGGGGAGGAGAGGAGTGGGTGGGTGGTTATGATAAATGGGGGTACTCTGAACTAAAAACCCTAAGCAAGGGGTACATGAAAGAAAAAATGTTGAGACGCATTTATCTTGGCTATCTTTTTGGCAGATATTCCCTGACCTTCAAGAATTAGCTCATGGACAATATTGCATGTTGCAGTGTCAGTTGCGGTGTGAGGGCATCCACTGTGAGGCTCATCTTCAACGGAGAAATTACCAGTCTTAAAATGAGATATATAAGTTTTTACCAAGACCTCCTTAACATAGTATCAGGCATCACAATCAGCAAGTTTCCTTTGACCGAACCACATGGTTGTCCTGCTATACTATCGCCATCAATCGTCAGTAATAGGAGTATTTACAACATGAAATTTTTTCACAGCTCCATTTGTTCTATGCATTTGCTTATGAACTAGTATCGGTAGTATCCACCAGGCGGCGATACTTTCCGGAGAATGTCAATTAATAAGTTGGCAATTACCGCGGACATTTTCTCCTATAGACTTTATCTGGATTGTCAAGTCTGTTCTATGATAAGGGAGTCTTGGTTTTCACAATGCTAGGGCACTTCTGTAGCAGTGTTTGTGACATCTCAGTGTAAATTTTCTCTGCTGACTTTTTTTGTAGAAACAAAAACGTCATTACACCTGTTAACTCCAAAGACGTGAAACTTTGTTGTGCATATACCAGAATCCCATATACCATATTATCAGAAACACCTGATATTGTTAGAGTTACATACTAAGACTTTAGTCTTTCAAATAAGCCTAAACTTGTTTTCCTATTTCAACCATAAGTAGTCAAAGTCAGGAACTTATCAGCACACCCTAGTAAATACGCCAATAGTGAGCCACTTAAGGACATTTATTTAATTAGTAATAAATTATTAATGAATTCCAAAAGATATATTTTTATGCCATTGGTAATTTTATGAGAGGAGTGGTAACTACCCTCTACGAGCTATTTTTTAAAAAATTTGTATAGAGAAATATACAGGGTGCCTTAAAAAATGAAATGCATTTTATTTTTTTACTTGTTGGAGATACATAGGCATTGTAAATTGCATAAGTGTCCTGAACACGATTTGACTGCTTTTAGAAGATATCTGTCTGTATATCTGTATATGACAAAAATATTGTAGGCGCTCTGTCTCAAGAACTAATGCATGGAATTTAATAAAACTTTAGATTCAGTTCGATGCTGAAATAAATTGGTGCTGATTAGATTTTGGTGTAAATCACTCATAGCTGGGACTGCTATGCTGTATTTTTCCTGATTTCTGCAATAGCTTTATCTCAAGAACTAATGTAGAGGGTTTTATTAAATTTTAAATTCAGTTAGACGTTAGCATAATTTGTTGCTGATTAGGTTTAGGTGTAAATCACCCAACAGGTGGCACTTCTATGCTGCATTTTTACAATTTCCGTGATACACTGCTGAAAGGAATAATAAGTTTCCTATTTAAGAATTTTCAGGCACTGTTCTGCAAAGTTTATGGTAAGTTTTTCCTTATGAATTCACCAAACTTCTGATTTTGTGCTTTAAATTTGAATAATTTATTAAAAACTCATCAGTTTAACTTCGTTTAGACAATTATGGTGGTTGTTTATATCGGCTGAATCGGTGATGTTTACATTCATGTCAGTCAAAACGTATTTATCACTCTTTACTTATACATAAGTAATTTGATATTTTAATTATGAGTAAAGAGAAAATCATATTAAAATTACTAAATTATTAGATTATTTTTAATAATTTATATAGTACAAAACTTTATATATTTAATACATTAAAATTCAGCATTTTAATTTAATATATTATATTATTAATTTAATGTAGTATTAATTTAATATAATTCATTGTAATATTATTTATATGTATAATATTAATTATATATTAAGATACTAATTATAATTATTTTATTATTTATTATTAATAATTATAGTTTTTAATATTAAATAATTATTTACAAATATTAAATAAAATTATTAAATAATTAGTATTATTGTTAATATTATTCTATTGTAATAATTTATATAATATTATATATATGTATATATATATATATAATTATATTATATGTTATATTATTTTTCATTAATAATAATTAATTATGTTAATATGATAACTTGTAATTTAGATTATTATTATTATTATTTATGTTATTAATTTATATTAAATATAAATATATTAATATAATTATAAATATTTATAATAATATATTATATAATCTATAACATAATATACATATGTATATAATTAATAATTAAATGATTAATAATTATAATTATTAATAATTAATGTTATATTACTTATCAATATCAATTAAATTTATTAACTATTTAAAATGATAAATAATTCTTAATAATTTATTATTAATATTACTTATTCATAATATTAATTTAATATAATATATAATTAATTTAATATGTTTAATTTAACATAGTGTATCATTTTAGTATTATAATTTACTATTTAATATTTATTTATATTATTATTTAATATATTATAATTTATATATTAAATATATTAACTATAATTTATATATTTAATTTCAATATTATTTATAATTTATGTATTATAATAAATATTTTTAATATTGTTTAACTATTTAAAATTAGTAAAATTAGTAATTAAAATTAGTAAAAGTTTTACTTATAAGTAAATAAAGACAGAGATATCTTCACAGACATGAATGTAAATATCACCAATTCAGCTGATGTAAATAACCGCCATGTTTGTCTCACCAGAGTAAGCTAATGAGTTTTTAATAATTTGATGAAATTTAAATCACAAAATTAGAAGTTTGGTGAAATCATAATGAAAAGCGTACCTTAACCTTTGCAGAACAGTGATCGAAAATTCTTAAATATGAAAATAATTATGCCTAGAAGATTTTATTTTTTTATACCCATATTATTTGAATGGGCAATTCAGTCTGTTTATGTCCAGTGCCATATTGATGACGTCAGCGGCGTACAGCTGTATCTCAAGAACTAATGCATGGAATTTCACAAATTTTATATTCTGTCAGACCTTGATATAAATAGATCGTTATAAGGTTTGGATGTATACCGTGCAACAGGTGTCGCTGCTATGCTCTGTTTTCTATACTTTCTGCGATAGCTATAGCTCAAGAACGAATAAATTGTCATTTAAGTTTGGTTGCATACGATTTGGTTCATATAGCAGAAAGTTTTTTAATGGCCATAACATACTGGTTTCTGTTATCACAAATTCACTAATTTCCCTTAAAACGGTTGAGTTCATTTATTTTTGCTACAGTTAACTGTTAAATGCATTTTTATAGCGATTGTACAAAAAGGTGCATGTACTTTTTTCTCTTTTAACTTATTTAAATATTTTCGGGAAGTGAGAAAATTTAAAGATAATGTAAATTATTAATTGCAAAAAACGGCTGATTAATAAAATATTTTTTTATTTCAGACATAAAAGGCTAAAAGAGACTGACTCGTTCACCTTTGAATGATATCAAGGATTTTCTCCGGAGCAAGATGCATAAATATTTCATTGTACACATGCCATTCAAAACATTTCTTTGAAGTAAATCATTTTTGATGGGGTAAATTTGTCTAATTAATGTTCACAAACAGGTTAAGAGTTTCTTCTGTTCAAATATATTCTAAAGTTTCATCAAACTAGAAATGCAATGATTAGAAAAATGTAATATTTCAACCAGGTGCAAATAAAAAAATTAGTTGAAAAAAAACTTGTAAGCATGTTTGGACGATGTTTCACAGTTGAGTGTCCAACAAAAGAACTCCACTCTACTGATAATGAAGAAAAGCCTATTATTAGTGATGTTACATCTTTAAAATATTTTCCACATGATAATGTGCCAAATCATTCAAAAGAAAAAGAATTCATTTGTGAAATATGCTCCAAAATGTTTTCCAATTGGGGTAGTCTAAAAAACCATCTCAGCATTCATACAGGAGAAAAACCGTTTACTTTTGAATTGTGTTCTAAAGGATTTTCTCAAAAAGGGAATCTAAAACGACATCTTACTACACATAGAGAGGAAAAGCTATTTACTTGTGATGTGTGTTCTAAACAATTTCCTGAAAAGGGACATCTAGTTGAACATATTTGCATTCAAACAGGTGTAGAGCCATTTATTTGTAAGATATGCTCCAAAGAATGTACCAGTACTGGTGATCTAAAGAAACACCTATGCATCCATACTGGGGAAAAAACATTTATTTGTAAAGTGTGTTCTAGAGGATTTTCTCAAAAGTCATGTCTAACTGTTCATCTCCGTACGCATATGGGAGAAAAGCCATTTATTTGTGGAGTGTGTTCTAAAGGATTTCTTAAGTGTGATGATCTAAACAGGCACTTACGCACACATACTGGAGAAAAGCCATTTATTTGTAAAGTATGTTCTAAAGGATTTTCTGAAAAGAGTAATCTAAATGAACATATTCGCATTCATACAAAGGAAAAACCATTTAGTTGTGAAATGTGTTGAAAAAATTTTTCTCATTTGGGAAATTTCAAAAGGCAACTTAGAATTCATACAGAAGAAAAGCCATTTAATTGTGAAATATGTTCCAGACGATTTTCTCAAAAGTCAAGTCTAAATATGCACCTCCATATGCATGCTGAAGAAAAGCCATATATCTGTGAAGTGTGTTCTAGAGGATATTTCAGAAAATCAAGTCTAAATTTACATCTCCGTACGCATACAGGGTAAAAGCCATTACCTGTGAAGTATATTCTAGAAGATTTTTGAGAAAATTGAATGTAATTGAACATTTCCATATGCAAGTGAAAATCACTCTTTTTTTATGAAAGCATTTTCTGATTATAGTGCACTAAAGAGACATTTCAAAACTCATGCATTTATTTGTGAAATTTATTTCTCAATATGTTGTTTTGAAACCTCAACTCCACTTGTTTTTTTTTTTTGTAGAGCATGCTGTAAATTGCTTGTTAATAAAAAATACATGCTTAGATTTTTATCAAACCAAGATGCTATTTAATTCAACTTTGACTGTAATAGGTCTGGAAAAGAAATTACCTTTTTTTTCGAATGAACAATTACAAACGTAATCGCACTATTTACAAGAACTATCTGTGTTGTTCCAAAGGATTATGTGTATCCGCTCAACATTACTGGGAAATTCCTAAAGTCATCTACTTGAGATAAAATTCCTTACATTTAAGTTTTGTGCTGCATTTTATATATATAATGTGTGTAGGGAATGTCCTATTATGTATGAAGAATAACTTCATTATGTAGTAATAAATTTAAATTCTCTGATTATTTATATTTTTTACCTATCTCTATTATGTGAGAATATTCTAAATATCTCAATAAAAGTTTGAATATAAGCAAAAATGCAGTCTGCAAATCCCAAACTGTGAAAGCTAATTAGGATGAATTTTCTAAAATTAAGAATGTTTAATCTTTCATTTTAATTTTGTGTATCTGTATCTATTTATGTGTGTAAATAAATTTTAATTGTTGTATGTCATCTCTGTTTTATTTTTAAAGTGTTAATTCCTTTTAATTCATGCATCGGGGTAAATACAGGTTAGGATCCCTTAGAAAGACCCCCCATGGAGGGCACTACCACTAGAGCCTATATCCCTCTTGTAGATAATCGGACGTTATAAAATCAACCATCCATCATGCATCGAGTAGACAACTTTGTTATTTAGTTAATTTGCAGGAGGCGTAATTATTTTCTCTTAGGTATTTCTTTTTATCTAGCTGAACCTATTCCATACGCTGAGGGTCGCGTAAATAATCACAATGCTCTGTTAATTCCCACTTATATATAATTAGAGTTAATGATATTTATAAGAGCTGGGTGCATCATAAATTCATGCAAACTTTTAAAAAAACTATAGTAAAAGCAGTAATGCTCGGAAACAGTTTCGGTCTGCGCACTCGATCAGAGGGATATTTGATTTTTTTCCATGTATACAAGGAAATTATATTAAAAGGTTACTCACATGTCATACTGAGACGTTTTATGCAATCTAGCAATGCTAGCATTAAAACACCTTTCTGAAAATGGAATCGTCATTTAATCTCGGCAGCATGCTTTCCTTACCAGATGGAGCGTTGATGGTTAAATTTTTCTACAAGAATGGTGAATCTACAACTATTGCATTGCGAAAGTTTCGCCCGGAGAAAGGCCTTAAGGCGCAAAAAAACCCTATTTCATTGAATGGGATACTCAATTTAGTACGACGTTTGCCTGATTTGCATAAAACGCCTCAGTATGACGTGTGAGCGCCCTCTATCGGTTACTTTTGGAATCATTTTTTATTATGCGTGGAAAAAAATCCAAAATCCTTCCGATTTCATTGAATGGGATACTGAATTTAGTACGACGTTTCGAGGAAACGGGTAGTTTGAACGATCATCTACGAAATGTTTACCTGATTTGCGTAAACACTCTCAGTATGACGTGTGAGAGTCCTCTTTTGGTTAGTTTTCGAATCAATTTTTTATACATGACAAAAAAATCCAATGTCCCTCTTATCATATTCGTGCAAACCTAAATTTTTTCCGAGCATTACTTCTTTTACTCTGATTTTTTTAAGTTTGCACAAATTTATGGTCCACCCTGTATTTTTAGTTACTTTGGTTATCCTATTGGCCAGGAACTTATTTTCTATGATCACGTTTAATGTATTTTTACCTCTATTACCAACAACTAAGAGGATGGGGCGAGGTATTACCCTTCACCTTATTCGTCACTAATGTTGCTTGTTAATTATTGGGTTGAGTAACCAGCTATTTTTAATTGCCAGGAAGTAGGAGCTGTGTATACTTTAGCTTTTTGAGAGGGCGCTCACACGTCATACTGAGGCGTTTTATGCAAATCAGGCAAACGTCGTACTAAATTGAGTATCCCATTCAATGAAATAGGGTTTTTTTGCGCCTTAAGGCCTTTCTCCGGGCGAAACTTTCGCAATGCAATAGTTGTAGATTCACCATTCTTGTAGAAAAATTTAACCATCAACGCTCCATCTGGTAAGGAAAGCCCTACATCCAAATGTCATACTATTTTTTTATCATGGCATCTGCCTGAGATTGCGTTAACATTAAACGAAAAGCAGATCACACAAAGCGATTCATTTTAGCGTACAATTGAATATAGCTGGTCATATACTACTCATGTGGATAACATTAAGCAATGGATAACTATAACCTTGATGATATTTAGGGATGCAACGGATATCCGCAAAATATCCATTATCTGGCTGATTTTTCAATAACCGAAATACCATTAGATATCCAAATCACAATCTCCGGATATATATGGTAATTTATATATAAATACAAGATTTCTTTTCATGTGAAATAGTATGTAATGTGTGATACTTACATTTAAATTAATTAATATTTTAGAAATAAAAATGCACACGTAGAAGTGATATTTTGTTGAATATAAATGGTTTAGCAAATTTTCTTCACAAATTAGTAAACCCTCATCTAAAAAAATTAAATTATAACCAGACCAATAAAAGTCTTGATAGTGGGAGAAATTTTAAGTTTAGATATTTTTTTAGAATTACAATTTATACTTGAAAAATATTTTGATAAATAGAACATAATGAAATAAACTGTTGAGCTTTTGCTTAAAATACTTGGGTATAATGACTAAATTGTTTTTTGGTGATGTACTCTTTGATGACCTCTGTTACATTATTTTTCAGTTTTACTCCAAATACAGCTTTAAAATGTATTTTAATTGTGAAATTAAACTCTTTCATGCTTGTGTATAATTTATAGAGATTATAGTAGAGAGTAGATATGAATGGGATCTTTTTAGTTTTTATTGTCTTGCTTGAAAAAAAACTGAATATAGAGCTTTTGTTAGCTCTAGAGATTGCTTATAATAAAAAAAATATTCACAAAAACTTTTAAAATAATGTTACTTTTCCAACTGTAATAATTTGGAAAATATAAGCATTTTTATAAACCTTTAAACATGAATTGAAATATTCACTTTCCCTCCAGCCCTTGTCTGAGGCTGAATGGAACAGCATTGGGGATGAGTGGGACACACATCCACATTTATAACTCACAACAAACAACTTAATTTTAGTTCATGTTTTTAGATTTAAATAATTTAATATTAATTTCCAAGTCACTTTAAATCAGGGCACAAAATTTTTGATCACCAGGTCATCATTCACGACCAGACATTTGAAGCTGATAACTAGAAGGTAGCATACGGTAAGGTAAGTTGCCATCTTGGTATATGAATTATATTTACCATAATATACAAACCTAATATACATAACTGGTCACTTTCAGAAATTCAAGCAACATTTTACTAAGATGCGCCAAAAATTGATAAACTCCATTTCCCACTAATTCCCTGTTTTTCACTTTCTTACAGAAATTTGCTTTCTGAAACCTCTTCAGCCTTGATATTATTTTATTATTATATAAACATATGAGATTCTATCATTGTTTCCAAACAAATTGAATCATTAACCTCATTGCGAATTTAATAAATTAAATTGATGAATAAGATAATTAAAATATTTAAATCGCAAAAGTTTTGCACAAATTACTGTACATTCTCGTTAGACTAACTTAAAGTTAGTGGTGGGCACTGGCCACAGGTCTGCTAAATGAAAAAGTGGCTCTTAAAAATTATTGCCACGTTTTCTGTTTGAATATGTCTCTAAAAAGAACCTCCTTTTTCATATGCACGAAAACACGATTTCTATTTATGCATTATACTATTTTTGAAAAGGTTTCCAGCAATTCAACCTCCATTCAGTGCAATACTCAAAAGACACTGAACTTTGATCTGAACTCACCTTTTACTTCGATAGCACCTGTTAGGAGAGAGAGAAAAAGAATCTATCAGGGTAAGCATGGTTGAATGAACGTTTTCTGTTTGAATATGTCTCTAAAAAGAACCTCCTTTCTCATATGCACGAAAACACGATTTCTATTTATGCATTATACTATTTTTGAAAAGGTTTCCAACAATTCAACCTCCATTCAGTGCAATACTCAAAGGCCACTGAACTTTGATCTGAACTCACCTTTTACTTCGATAGCGCCTGTTAGGAGAGAGAGAAAAAGAATCTATCAGAGTAAGCATGGTAAAGTGCCCCCAATTGAAACCTATACTAAAATATTTTGTTAGTTGTCACCTTGGTATATGAATTATATTTTACCTTAATATACAAATTTTATTTTACGTTGAAACAGGAATCATATAAACTCGACAGTTTCTGCCCAAGCATAAGAAACAACAATTCAATGAACTATAAATGAAAGGAATTTTTAACAATTAATATCAAACAATTTTAAGAAAAAATTTTTAGGACTCTGTCTAGCCTTACATAAAGATGATGGGTCAGTAATTAAAATTATTATAAAACATATATGTATATTTCAGCAATAATGAAATCTGCAGATGAGGCAGTATTTTAATGTTTTTCCAGTATCGCGAGATAATTATAAATACTAATTTTGTAAAATAAAAAAAAAATCCAGCATCATTCCTATTATCAGAGAAGATGGATTGCTGATGAAAATAATTAAAAAATCATACATAAAATATTGTTGTACCGATGAAATTTGCAGATGAGTTATTTATGCTTTATAATTCTTTTTATTTAACTACCGATCTTCTCTACATAAGGCTGGGAAATATATGTATACTTCAGAAATAATGAAATCTGCAGATGAGGCAGTATTTTAATGTTTCCCTAGCATCATGAAAAAATTATAAATACTAATTTTGAAAAATTAAAAAAAAATTCAGCATCATCATTATTAGAGAAGTTGAATTGCTAATGAAAATAATTAAAAAACATACATAAAACATAGTTGTACTGATGAAATTTGCAAACGAATTATATATGCTTTATAATTTTTTTTTAATCAACAACCCATATTCTCTACATAAGGCTGGGAAAACATTAAAAATCTTCTCAGAGGTTTATTTCATTATTACAAAAATTTTCTTACATGTTTTTTACAATTATTTTCATTAGCAACCCATCCTGTTTTTGTCATTCTGGGAAAAGATAAAAAAAACTATATTATCTGCATATGTTATTGATGCTTCTGCACAGGGCAGTTATGAAAAATAAGCCCTAAAAACAAAAATTAACTAACCTTAAACTCTCAGTTACGTAAAAAAATCTGTCAATAAGACAGTTTTCTTATGCATTTTTTATAAGAATTTGAAGTTTGTACTCTTATTTTTGATACTAAATCATGCATAATTTTAATATTTTGGACATACTGCAATAACTTGGATTAGAGTCCTTCATCACATCGGCTAAACAGAATTTACCTGAAACTGACATGAGCTGCGGCTTGGATCCACTGCTGTTGGTGTAGGTTGACTTACATTTTTTTCTGGTTCAGATCAGTTTTATTTTAGGTTTTGTCTCATGCAGATCTGATTAAGTTTGACCAAATTTTTCAAAAGAAAGTCAAAAATATTTTTTATATGATTTATGTAATGTAATACCTCCATGATGGACATTCCCCAATAGTAGACATCTCTATTTAGCAAACCTAAATTCAAATTCGATTTCTATTTAGCAAAACCTCAATTCCTAACACTTATATATTTGTATAGTTTTACTCCTAAATAGCAGACAGCTCCAAAGAGCAAACTGATTCATCTGTAGGATAATGCATAGCTGGAGTAATATTTTACCAAAACCAAAAAATCCTCATTAAGTCCACCGGCATCCAACAAACACATCAAAATATTTTTCTTCAATACGTAACTCGAGACAGATCTGATACACTTCAACCTGAACCTGAAATTAAATAAAACTAATATTTCATTTAAATATTAAGTAAAGAAAACCTTTTCTTTCAATTTTTACAAAATTAGTAGTAATAGATCAATGCTTCAGGCAATCCACTTAATATTTGTTTCAAATTGAAAATATATAATTTTCAATAATTAATAAAGTATGTACTAATTTACACAAAAAAGGTGAAAACGTTAATTATAGCAAAAGTTTTAAAATCTCAAGACAATAAACTCAATTTATCTGAAACATAGTTCTGCCAATTTTTATTAATTTGTTTATGAAAATCACAAGAACTTGACTTGCAAAAGCATAAATATGACCTGTAAGAAACATTCTAGAGTGAGCCTGATGTAGAGAAAAGAAAATTACAGTCCCCCCTGACCAGCGAAAAGGAAATTAGGAACAACCAATCTGATAAAGAGGTGTCTGCAACTCAAAGATTTTACTATATATGAATATCAAAGAAAATAAATATGTCCATTTTCAACATAAATATAAAACTGGTGTTTGTCATGTAATTGTAGACTACTTTTCAAAATGATATTAAAAGATGAATTAATTTCCTTTCATTTAGTTTTCAAGTTGAAGCATTTTTGGTTGAGGTTGAAATGTGTCAGGTTCAGATTGGTTTGCATGTTGACGAAAATTATTTTGTTGCATTCAGATAGAGTTGCAGTTAATCTCAGAGGAATAATCTACTAGAGACCACATCTCTTTGTTATATTGTTGAAAATCCAGTTTCAGGATCAGCTCAGATTGGCGCTTTAAAAAATGTCTGTTTTGGCGGTGATCGCTTTCTTGGCAACTTCGATTTCATTCTCGCAATAAAAATAAACGTAAACAAACAAAAGCGAATCGAAACTGTTGCTTCTTCTAGGATTTAATCTCAAAGAGGAAGGATAGAAATAAGTTATGAGAGTCCCACCCATGGTGAAAAAAGGATTGTTTAATCTTCTGGATGGATTTTCTTTTTCTGTTTTTGCTGCTGTATTTTATTTTAATGTTATAAAATGGCTTTGTCCTTGTAATAAATGTTACTTAAATTATATATTTTTTTATTAGTTATATAAGATATTAAGTATGATAACACAAATTATTTCGAACTTTTCTGCTTGGAAAGCTTCAATTTGACACAATCATTTCACGAAATGTAACAAATTAATGTCAGATTTTTTTTTTAATTCTAAAAATGCATTAAATTTTGCAAACATTATTAAAATAACAGAAAATTGAACAGTATTTACAGTATCTTTTTTTTTTCTTTCAAAAGTGAAGAATTTGTGGAAAGTTAGCAGTGACATGTTATAAAATATTATTTGATTTGATAATGTATTTTATAGGTTTTGAAAACTTGAAATCACATACTATCTTTATGTAACAATACATTCTATAGAACATATTTTTGCTGCAATCCAGAATTTTTGTTTTGCTTTTGATGTTCCAATTTAAAGCCATATTTTTTGCAATCTTTCATATATACATATATATATATATTTAATTGAAAGTATAAATGTATTACAATATTTTAATCAAAAGGAAAACATCGATAGATAACATATACGCATGTATAGAAAAAAATACAAATGCACAGTATTTTTATTTTATTTTATTTTTTTGTATGAAAAATAAAAATTCCAGGATATTTCATATCTACTAAGTTAGAACTTGTGTAATTGTTTCTCTGTTAAAATAACTATTATTTTGCATAAGTTTCTGAGAAGAAATAATTTGCAACTTTTGAATGCTATAAAAAATTAAGTTTAACTCTCAAGTGTTTTTTTTTTCTTTACAATTATTGAAAATAATAACCACAGGCAACTACTGAAGATGTTGACTTCTAAACAATACTTGCTGTCATAATTAGATGCTATAAAACCTTCTCAAATGCAAAATGGCTACTTTATGATTTTATGTAGATTTCGTAAGAAATATTACCTATTACATTCTCCCCTATGTTGGAATTTCTGAAAAGTTTTTGCAGATCTACGCCGATCATCACTTCCAGAACCCAAACCCACACCCAATTCAAAACTTTTATGTATCTATCTAGATCACTTTTTTATGGACACGATAACTTCAATAATTCTGCACAAATCTCTTCCAAACTGATACACAAAATTAAGGGGCATAAAATCTTGGTCAAGTTCGATAATGGGCAAAATCGAACCAAACGGGGGGGGAACAGAAAAATCCCCATAACTTCTTAATTATGATACGTATCGAATCTGTTTAAAGTTATTAATACTTCTAGAAAAAGGGCCGAAAATTTATGTATGACAGATTTTTGATATCATTAAAAAGGACCTCAAGGGGGGGGGGGATAGGATTTAAGAAGAAAAGAATTCAAAACTTCGTCAATTCACTAGATATCAAATCTGCTTAAATTTATTATAAATCCTCTTAATAGTATCTACAACTTTTACTTTGACAAGTTTTTTTATAAGACCAACTCTTATAGTCTGAAAGAATGAAAAAAAAGAGAAAAAATCCTGTCTACAGACACAGGTAGATTTTGAAGTGGGTGGTCTAAAATGTCGCATCATGGCAAAAATGTCATTTCCTCTGCAATTCCCAATAAACAGGTGCCCCACTATCTGTATTTTCAAAATCTACCTGTGCCTGTAGGCCGAGCCGTCAGGAAATTGTTTCATTAATTTGTGATAGGAAATGTATGAAATTGGCAGGTGTTCTTATTTAGAAAGTTTGTAATCAAAAGATGCTTTCAATAAAAGCAGAAGATATTTCAGAAAAATCCGTCAGCATTTTGAACCGAATTTCTGATGCCGCAGAACTTGAAAGAAGAAAAATGTTGTCACATGACAGGAATCACTTATTGTACTGTCTTCTTAAAAAAATAAATTTTGAAATTTTCTTTATATAAAGTATAATAAAGAATTTTAAAAATTAAACATAGCTAAATTTTTACAGCTTGTTCGATGATTTTAATATATTGAGTATTTTACATTATATCACTTTATTACAAAATGGCAGACAATTAAGCTCTTGCTTAATCACAAATTCTTATTAAAAAAAACACTTTTCTAAAATGTAACCCATGTTATCCAGAAAAAAAAAAAAAAACACCTGATGTAATCAGCTGAAAATGATGCATGTTATTACCTATTAATGGTTTAGCCTAAAAACAATTAAAAAATTATGTAGATATTCTAAAATTTTATTATAATATTTATTATTATTAATAATTATTAATATATTTAATTATTATTATAATGATAAGAAAATCTGTAAAAATGAAGCTCATGCTTTTGCCAGGTACAATATCAATGGGTTTTAAAAAATGTATAAATAATCAATATTTAGGTAATAAACCCAATTTCACATGAGAAATCTTACAAAAAGAATAATTACCCCCCCCCCCCCTCCCCCAAGAGAGGCGGGAAATTGGGGGAAATTCCAAATCGATTTTGGCGGGAGAAAAACCAGTTTGGCAGAATAAATTTACCACCACCACCTCTGATGTCGATCAACGAAAAGGTTATCAATGTGGGGTCTAGTATATTGTAAGGTCTATGAGTTCAATAGAATTCTTCTTGTCAGGTTCAGGGTTCATATCAAATGGAATTTTCTCGTTCAGGTCAGGTTGCACATCAATGGAAATTATTTTGTCATGTTCTAATTAGTTTGCAGTTTGATTAAATTTTCTTATCATTTTGTTGCCATCAAATGTAATTTTCAGATTCGGATCGTGTTGTGCCTTGACGGAAATAATTCTGCTGCTTTCGGATTGATTTTCGATTCGATGGAATTTTTTGTCAGATTCGGGTTTGGTTGACTTCAAATAGAATTTTCAAGTTCAGGTCGGGTTGCATGAAATTATTGTCATGTTTGGATCAGGTTGTGGTTCTATGAAATTTTTTTGCTAGGCTCGGATTCACTTCAAATGGAATTTTCAGGTTCATGTCCCTTGTGTTTCGACAGAAATTATTTTGACACATTTGGATTGGCTAGGGTTCAATGGACTTTTCTTTGTCCGGTATGGATTAGACTTCAAATGGAATTTTCATGTTTGGATCAGATACAACTCAATATTTAGACAAACAGCTGGTCATTTACTAATTAGCTTAAAACTACATAGACTCATTGCAAGAAGCCCGAAACAATCTGGCTGATTGAGAAACAATTTTTTAATTGCTAGTTTAATTGAATAGTCTAACACTATCTAGGCACTTTGTAATAAGCCTACAAAAAGTTCAGGCTCATCGAGAAATAAATGGATATATACCAATTACCATAACACTCTCTAGGATCTTTGCAATAAACCTGAGAAATATCTTGCTGAATGGAAAAAGGGGAGATGATTCTGCAACAAGCCCAACTCTTTACAAAGAGCCCTATTTCTCAATTAGTCTACAACATACACATTGAAAGTATTTAATATATACATAAATAAAACATCAAATAATACAAAATGAAATATATGACATATCATTACAAAGATAAGCAATATAAATTTATATTCTTTCATTGACCACTGTTTCATTTTGTTTATAATGTTTGACAAGAAATCATACTCTCTTAGGATTAATTTATATCACGGTCCTTATAAAAAAAAGATATACTGAAGTTAGTTGATAGTGAATGTCATATTATGAGAGCAAAAGTGAGTACTTAGTTTATCACCTTTTGGAGAAATTTTTTATTGCATGTCTCAAAAACATAAGATTTTAGTATGAATTAAAAGATGTTTAAAATTACTCTTTTGAGAGTAATTATTTTTGCTTATCGTACAAACAAATGGTTTATTAACAGTATTATTTAGCAAAATGCATTTTTATTTCACTTTTTGTGAGAATTTCTTGTTGCATATCTCACACAGATGGTTTCTTACCATTATAAACTAACAAATGTTTGCTTAAATTACTCTTTTAGAGAATTTCTTGTTTCATGTCTTACATGCAAAAGGTTTCTTAACAGTATGAACTAACAAATGTCTGTTTAACATACCCTTTTGAGAGAATTTCTTGTTGCATGTGTCACATGTAAAAGGTTTTTCACCAGCATGAACTAAAAAATGTCTGCTTAAATGACTCTTTTGAGAGAATTTCTTGTTGCACATCTCACATACACAAAGTTTCTCACCAGTATGAACTAACAAATGTGTGTTTAAATGACCAATTTGAGAGAATTTCTTGTTGCATGTCTCACATGCAAAAGGTTTCTCACCAGTATGAACCAACAAATGTCTCCTTACATAACTCTTATGAGAGAATTTCTTGTTGCATATCTCACATGCAAAAAGTTTCTCACCAGTGTGAACTAACAAATGTCTGCTTAAATCACTCTTGCGAGAGAATTTTTTGTTGCATGTGTCACATGCAAAAGGTTTCTCACCAGTATGAACTAACAGATGTTTTCTTAAATGACTCTTTCGAGAGAATATCTTGTTGCATATCTCACATGCAAAAGGCTTCTCACCAGTATGAACTAACAAATGTTCACTTAAATGACTCTTTCGAGAAAATTTCTTGTTGCAAGTCTCACATGCAAAAGGTTTCTCACCAGTATGAACTAACAAATGTTCACTTAAAGGACTCTTTTGAGAGAATGTCTTGTTGCATGTCTCACATGAAAAAGGTTTTTCACTAGTATGAACTGACAAATGTTTGCATAAATAACTCTTTTGCGATAGCTTCTTGCTGCATATCTTACAAACGAATGATTTTCCTTTATTTGAGTCAGAAGGTGCTTCTCCAAAATGCTCTTGTAAAGAAATGTTTTGTTCCATATTTCACACTTTAAGTACTTTTGTCAGCTTTGAGTGATGTAATGGATATCCAAGGAACCTCTTCTCTTTAACTACTTCTATAGATATATGCATCTGCAATAAATAAAATTATTAATCTATCTTATTTTACAATTAATCAAAAACATATATCAAAGCAAAAGAGCTTCTGACGAGAAACAAAATTAATAAAGGAAACATAATTTAAATAATTTTCTAACCTACATTAAAACTTATATCCATTTACCACAGCCATGAAAACACAGCTACTACAGCCAAGTCCAATGAAACATAGTTAATTTAGTAGCCTCCAATAAATCAAAAAGAAGTATTTGCACAAAAATTGTTGCCAAAATAGTTGCATACTTACTTAAAGAAAGAGGTGGACAGAATATTCATTTGCCATAAAATAATCAATATCGTTTTCAGAAAAATCATTTTTCACAATTTATACTAGCATTCAAATTTGACACTTTTATTTATTTTTATTATAAAATATCATATTATTTTGAAAAAATATAAGAATCTTTTTAATTTATTGTCTGACACAGATCATCAAAATTTTGATATACCCAAACTAAATTGAATGCATTACTGTGAGGTTTTTTAAATTCAAACAAGAAAATTTTTATTGCATGTTATTGAACTACAATTACACTTTGCAACAGAGTGATCTTTATTAGATATTATAAACAAATCTATAACAAAGAAATATTTGAACATTTCTTAACTATCGAAAGGAAATTACTTTATTCCACAATCATATGTTACTTGTGATGCAGAATTATGAAACAGTAATTTTATATATTTATTAGAATAGATTAACCACACAATGGCTGTAAATACAGTTTTGCATTAAAATATTCTAACCAGGGTTGGTATTTTTGCCAGGACAATGGCAAAAACTGGAAAAAACCAGGGCAAAAATGGAAAAAACCGGCAAAAATGGCAAATTCTTATTGGTCTATAATGTGTGATCTATAAATTAAAAAGGTTTTGCCGTGCCATCTAGTAGCATATTTGTTACATCCAAAGTACTGAAGTGAACTTTTAAATTATGAACAAAAAGAAAGTTACAAAGCATGGTTATATAAAATTAATCCCAATTTTATATCATATGTTATTAATTTCGTACTAAAAGAGAAACCCTTCCCCAATTCATATTTTGCAGAAAAAGTGATTTGTAGAGTCAATGCGTATAATTGGTGGAGAAATATCGAAAAAGCTTGTTATAAATTAATATTCTTTCATAAAAAGCATAATTATATTTATTTAACTTTAAAAATAGTGCTTAGAGTTAAAAAATAAATTTAGAATATTGACTTTTAACTGTGTATTAAGTTTCTTTTTTCTTTCATGAAATATTTTTTTCTCTTTTTCTGGGGAAAAAAAACTAAATGGACCATACTAATGGACGTAAAACTAATGGACGTATTTATACCACCATTTTTGCCAGGATTATTTCAACCAGGTTTTTTTCCATGGTTTTTTCCGCCCGTGGCAAAAACTTGCTAACCCTGATTCTAATAATGGATGAACAAAAATTTCTTAAACAACATAAGGAAAAAAACTTGAATTTTCATCCATTTATTTTTTTTTTAGTTGTAAAATATATAAAGATTCTTACACAAATAAAAATAAGGAGGGAAATAAAATTTTCATACAGAAATTGGCAATTAATTTTAGGAAAAACTTTCAATTGTTTTTTAGTAAAATGGTACACTTCAAGGAAGTTTACTCCTTAAATATTTGTATATTTAAAAAATCTCTTAAAACATGAATGAAACATCAATCAGTTTCTCAGAATTATTGAACCTTTACATGATAAAGCTCATTTTCAGAAGTTGATGTAACAAAAATATTTTTCTCATTTTGGGATCATCTATTAATTATATCACATAAATTTTGTAGGTTTTTTCTTCCTCCTTTCTCATATCTCACAAATTGTCGCTCTCATGCCTCCCCTGTCTGCCCCTATGTCACTACCTTTCCTTAATCGATGAGCCTCTGACAGAAAGAAGAGTTTTGAGGATTATTTATTATTACAAAAAAATAACAATAAATACAGAAGAAAATGTTTAATAAAATTTAAGTTTTCAAGAGATTAAAACTTTGGGAGGTGAAAGTAGAGCAAAGGAATATTTTTACAGGGAGGGGAAGGAGTAGGTTTGATTAAATGATTATTTATTTTTACTACAGAGTAGAGTACTGCACAGGTTGAAATGTACAGGACACAGACGCAACAAACAAAAATTTAATCACCTTGAAATCTGATGTACTTCAATGTGACCTAAAATATTGAAACCTGAAGCCAAAGTGAAAGAAAATTAATCTAAATTTTAATGACACTAAGAAAAAGCAGTTGACAAAGATATCTTCAATGTTAATTTAATCTTTTTTGTATAGAAAAGAACATATACTCAATAATATTAAAATAGTATATAGTTTTTGCCAATTGAAAAATATTGAGGTTGATTGGTCAGGGTAGATTTTCAGGTAGGTTTGGTTTTAAGGTTTAATGGTACAAATTCATTTTAGGGGCATGCCGCATCGAAGTAAATATTAAATGTAAACATTAGACCATCCTCAGAAAGTTATGCTAAAAGATAAATGTAATTAAAAAATAAAAACAAGGCTGAAAAAGGAATGTTATCTGGATAGGTTTCCATATCCAGATATAGTCATACAAGTGTAGAGAGCTAAAACTGTCAATTGTAATAACAATAAATCTTAAAATTGTGTTATTAAGACTTCAAGCAACTACAATTCAAAATAAAAGCCTGCTTGCTTTAAAAAAAACAAAGAGTGTGCCATGAGGGTTTTTTTGCCAGTGAGATTTGTCAAAGTAGGTGCTGATGAATTAAAATAAATTCTATACAAGTGTCCTTAGCCTGGACAGTTAAAATATGATTAGTGAGAAGCTCAAAGTAACACTGAGAACACATGTGTACATTCTTCCAAAGTAAAAGATGTTTGTGAGTGATTCATGAATGTCCAATTTGCAGAGGAGTCAAGAGTACATTAGTTTTCTTTAGAAAACAAACAGATCAGATTATGATTGTCAGTTTAACATGATCTAGTTTGTTATTATATTCTAAATCCCAATTTTCCTGCTTCTAATTTAGAATAAAATGTTTTTAACACCTGCGAATGGAATGTGATGGAGTAGGAGCATGTTTTACCACCTCATTTGCTTTCTTGTTTATATGAACACCGACATGTCCCGGCATGCAGCAAAATAATTTATTATAACCCTATTTAATACTTGGAAATTTTTGCATAGAAAATTTCACATGTCTTGCATTCATAATAATTAAATTTTAATTGCTTAACAGGCATAAAGCCAACATAGTGAAAAAGTACCCAAGCGAGGACTTGAACCCGGGACATCAGTATAGCGCCTTGACGTTCTACCAACTGAACCACTTGAGAATGATACTCAGCTTGGAACTTTCTAACTATAACATGTTGGCAAGGCTACAAATGCAGCCCAAGATGGAATATTTTCCGTGAGCCGCCAACCCTGGGGCAAACACGAAATCAAAGCAAATCCAGCATCGATAATTGAAATAAATTCATATTTAATATTAGGAAAATTTCACATGCCTTGCATTCATAATAATCAAATTTTAATTGCTTAATAGGCGTAAACGCCTAACTTTAAAATTACAGCTCATTCTGTTTATGAGTGATAATTAAAAAACTATCTACATTTCAGTTTGTTTTGCAACTATTAAAATGGAGTTTAACATTAAGAGTTCTGAACTTTACTTCTGCATAATTTCTAAATGATGTCTCGTTTGGTTACCCAAAGGTAAATTTTAATGAAAAATCCAAATAGAATGTAAAAATTGGGTGTTTGATTTGAAAATTTGTTACAATTTCAATATGAATATAACCCCTTCATCACTCCTCCCAAAAAAGAAAAGAAAAAAAAATATTTTTTTATATAATTCGAAAAAAGAAAGCATAGTTCCATATGAATGGCTCATTTCAAGTTTTTGGTGACGATATGGCGATTAAAATGTATGGGATATAACTTTTTTCTTATCAGCTGTACATTACATTACAGCATTATTTGTTTACACATTTACATACTGTTGTGAAATGTCCGAAAATGTTTTCTCACATTTCTCTTGAATTCTCCTTTATGGAGCAGAAGTTTTGCACACTCTAAAATCAGTAAGGTACTTGTAATCTTCATTGAGATCATTGATATGACTTTGAAACAATATTTGGCATTAAATTTAAAAATTACAAATCGAATGTCACAGCAATAAACACAACAACTCAAATAAGATGCGAGATAGCAAGAATAAATTTAATAACCTGAGATGAAATTATTGTAAATCTTATCAAATCACAGATTGCAGAATTTTCAAGTTATGTTTTGTGTCTGAGTATTAATTATATACTTCTTCAGGTAGTATGCTGCTTTCATGATTTCTGTTAACTTTAGTAATTTATTGTAATACAGTAAAAGCCCGAAATAACTCGGTCCGATATATCGCGAATTCGGATTTAACGCTGGGGAAAGTATGTCCCCCGAAAAAAAAAAGATTAATTTTAGGTTAAATTTTGCATTTAAAATTCCAGTGAAACATAATATTCTTCATAAAACGCTTTTTTGCACATTTTATCTCATGTCAGTCAGATATCCCACAGCTCTTAGTGTTGAACAATCACTCAAGAACGCATTAACAATGATCCCGGATTCACAATAAGTGTTTTGCAGTCTGCGGTTATAAAAGATCATTACTTTGTAGATCTTAAGTTCTCTATTTATTATATTAAATAGCATCATTATTAAATAATAGTAAACTCATTTAATGAGACATAGTAACTTCAACATCAAGCTTTATTCAAGAGGTAGTCACGCTACCACACACACGCTCACACTACATCATCTTACAGGGTTCGTACAGAATTCAGAAGAAAAATCCAAGGAGTATCTAAGGAGTCCAAAAATTTTAAAGAAATTTTTTTTGTATTACTGTACTTTTATAACATGCACAATTTTTAATTAAGAAAATTAACAGAAAAGACTTTCAAACAGATCTTATACTATTAAAATCTAATGGGTCAGTGTTACAACTGCACAGTATTCACAATGTATTGCTGTCTTTTTAGAATGGTAAGAAAATCACCTGTAATCATTTAAATTTTTCTTTTGTAAACATAAAATTTTATTTTTATTTTATTTTACTTCATGCCCTACCTAAGAAAGATCATTATATACAGGCAATATTAATCTCATGTCTCTATTTTCTAATCGTGTATACTTCAATTAAGAGCATGAAGTCATTTAATTTTGCTTCTCGATAATTCTAAGGAAATTATAAGGAGTATTTTGTATATCCAAGGAGTTCTAAGCACTGCTTAGAAACTTTTTAAATTCTAAGGAGTTTCTAAGTAGTCTAAAGAGTCTGTACGAACCCTGCTTAGGATATCAACAGTTACCCGGTTATGGTTAAGTTAGATTAGTAGTACAAAACATATACAGTTACGGTTATATTATAAATACAATAAATACAGTTATATTACACAGTTACGGTTATATTATAAATACAATATATACAGTTATATATTACAGCGGTTAGTAATATGCATCTCGATATATCTGTTGACGATTTAAATGACTAGATAGAAATTGACAGCAGCGGACCAATTTCAGAGGTCATAACAGATCAGGATATCATTGATGCTGTAACGCATAAAAATTGCAGTGAGCAAGATGATGATGATGAAATTGAAAATGATGTGAAAGACGACGTTTCACATGTTAGTGAAGTCATTTCACACTTAACGATTCTCGTGGATGGAGAGGCAAGACGACTCAGATAGTGTTTATCTACTCCATCTTGCTAGTGTGAAACAATATGCCGAAATGAAACGAAATGCCTCAGTTCGCCAAACACCACTTACGGACTTTTTTAAGACAGTGTAAGATTAAGTTCTGTTCAATTAATGTTAGAGTTAATTACATTTCACAAAGCGGGGAAGTGTTTTCATCATTTTGTACCATTTCTTGACACCATTCCGATATACCGTGGTTAAGCTATAACGCGGGTGTGAAACATGTCTCCCAACAACCGAGTTATATCGGGCTTCTACTGTACATTATAATATTTTATATTACAAATAAATAAGACTTCGGCATAACAGTTCATTCATTTCAAAACAATTGATGTGTTGACCAACATATGCTTATAATCCCATTAAATAAAATCAAAGATGTAGCTATAGGTCTCAAAGAAGCACTCCATCAAAAAGTTTTAAAAAAATGTCAAAATCAAAGATTCATAACGATGCACATTGTTCATACTCATATATTCTCATAAAAAGTGCTTAATTTGCACCGGAGCTCAGCTCCCTTACTTCTCTGTTTTTAGTAAATATTTAAATATTGACCAGAATTCACCAGAGCTCATAAACACTGCGTTCCAGAGCCCAGTGCAATAACGCTTCCGAAAAACGAATCCTAAATTACCCTTTCCTTTCCCTCCCACCTCCAATCTTTTGTATCAAAACACTTATAAGTGACGTAATGTGCCGCTCACGTAACAGGTGGAATATGAAACAGGCTCAATTTTTATATCAGTCCTTGGGTTTGGGTAGGCCCAAGCTCAATCTGTTTTAAATTCACAATTTTATTTATCTCCCTTTCAAACCATTTTAATACTACTTTGATCAGAATAAAGAGTAAACAGAAATAGTCTTTTTCTATTCTGCATATAGCTGCGAACTATTCATTTTTTGTGTTAATGCTATTTCTGAATCATAATACTGAGCTAATTTAATTGCAGAATTCTACGATTCATTAACATTAATATTAGGCAAAGGTTTCTATTTGGAAGTAGTAATAACTAAAAAGTGGAATAGATGAGAGCTAAGTATATGCAGATAGATATATTTAAAATTTTTATTTTGCTGAATAAAAAACAATGCTTTAAATTTGAAAATAATGTGTAAAATATATATATATATATATGCAGATTAGAGTGATGGCGGATGGGGGGGGGGAGAGTACGCTATGGGTGTTAGTACTGCAAAATATTAGGGCTCCAGTACTCTTTTTCTTAGAAATTAAGCACTGCTCATAAATATAAAATTTTAAAATATTATACGGATCTGTTATCCAGGATGATCAGGACCTGGGATATCTTGGATAAGGGGTTTTCTGTAATTCAGAACACTTTACTTTTTACTATAAGAAATGTACAAAATAACTAATTTCACAAATAGTGGTAAATATGAACCATATATGTAAATATATATTTACAATTTTGTTAATTTAATAACTTATTTACACAGAATTGAAAAACATTGTAAATTACAATTCAAATTATAAAAATATTACATTAACAATTAAAAATAAGTTTTGGGACTTGGGAGTAGAATACATTGATTTGAATTTTTAGAACATTTCTATTAAAGTTGGTTGCTTATAAAAGAATCTTTTAAAATAAAACTAATTATAAATTATAATTTCAATTAGTTGCACGAATTGTTTTTGTTTCCTGTATACTGACATGATTTGCTGTTCATGAAAGTAGCTTCTATGCTGCATTCCACAAATCAGTTGTTTGTGAAAAATAGAAATTGGCAATCTATTTTTAATGCTTTAAATCTTAATATTTTTTATAATAATTTTTTATATTCATTTATTGAATGCAAGCAATATCATTTATTTATTTATTCTTAGTGTTGACTCCAGAACAAAAGGGCCGCTGAATGGGAATTCATAAAATAAGGCACACTGTTCTCACAAAAAGCTTGCATCTTGTTCAAAAAACATATTTTGAACTAGATTGCGTAGAGTCCCCTTTTATCAGTAGAATTCACGATATTTTTTCACGACCGATCAGCGAATTTTGTGGGGTTTTTCTTGCAACTGATTGACGAATTTTGCAATATCTTTGAGATTTTCCTCTCGATTGTCAGACAAAGTTCGTAGTTTTTGTTTTGCGACCGATCGAAGAATTTTACAATTTCTGTCAATGATGGACTGAATTTATGATTTTATTTTCGACGATCGATTGACGAATTAACAATTTTTTGCTTCTATCATTTGGCAAACTTTGAGGATTTTTCTTGCAACCGATTTGCGTAAAATTGTGGGAAGTTTTCTGCAACTGACAGGCAAATTTTGCTGCTTTTTCTTGTGACTGAATGGCAGAAAATTGTGTTTTTTTCCCAACCAGTTGACGAATTTTGTGACTTTCTTGTGACCATTTGGTGTAAAATCATTTTTTTTTCTGTAACAAACTGACGAATTTTGCTGCTTTTTCTTGTGATCAATTGGCATAAAATTGCAGTTTTTTTCTGCAACCAACTGAAGAATTTGGCATTTTTCCTACAGCTGACTGAAGAATTTCACAATTTTCCCAACAACTGAATAACGAATTTTGCAAATTTTCCTCCACTACCGATTGACAAATTTTGTGATATTTTCCTTCTACCGATGGACAAATTTTGCAGTTTTTCCCATGACTGACTGCCGAATTTCACGTTTTTCCTGTGACCAATTGACTGCAATATTTTCCCATTAACAGTTGGAGAATTTCTAGATTCCCCCCCCCCCCCCCCCGGCAAGACTTACGGGTGAAACTTGCAGGGGTTTTTTATACGATCAATGGGCAAATTTGATGCTGTTTCCCTGCAATGCACAGAAGAATTTTGTGATTTTTTTCCCATGACTGACTGAAGAGTTTCGCTATTTTATTTTATTTTTACATTTTCAAAATGAAACAAATTAAGCTTTGGTTATCACTTAGCACTCTGGTTTTCAGAGCGTTCCGGATAAGGAGATGCTGAATAACAGATCCCACACTGTCTTAAAATATGTATACATTGTATACATTATAAGAAAGTTGATAATTAGACAATTATTTTAAACTGGTATCTTAATAACAAAAAAAAACAGTTTTTGTTAAACAGTTCAATGTATGAAATACAGAATCAACAATTTTTATGACAGTCTATATATTTTATATCATATGTAATGACTTGCAATGAACTATTTAAATTAAAGAAATCATAAAACTAAAACAAATCCTTTTGGCTCAGCTGAAAAACTAGATTTACTTTTGTAAAGTATATAATCAGATTTAATACAATTTAAACAAATTGGTCTTTCTCTGTTAAGTTCATTATTTTGGTGAGAAAGATAATTTGCAGGGAAATCTAAACACATCCCTCAAGCTATGTTAAAGGAAGTGCGGGTCAGAGAAACCTGACTTAAGGCCTAGCACCTCACTCCCTGTTGGATGTGTGGCTCTGAAGCTGTTTAGGGACTCCGGCTCATCCCCAAGTGTGAATGTGGTGGTTTCCAAAGAGAGTGGGATTCACTGCAAGCTGCAACAAACTATGTTGTCAATCACTTGGGAGAATGGGGATGGTCAGCAGGTGGTAGCGATCCCACCAGCCATACAGCATACAGGAACTCTGCTGCTTATGCTCAGTAAAAATTCTCTAGAACTTTGGTATGACAGATGACATGTCTGACAAGTGCCCATAGGCAAACTCAGTTTTACTAAACATATTTAAATGAATATGAAGCAATTATGTTAAAAATACAGTTTAAAAAATTGCCTCACAATCTATAATATATTTCTGATGCTCAAACAAGGTTTAAATCCAAGCCATTCAATGAATGTTATAAAAAAAACTTTGCATGTCCAAACTACAAGTGTTACATAATATATTAACAAACTTATCCGAGACATTTGCAAGATCTATATATACTGTTCCAATTAGGTTTCAACTGATTTTGTATTCAAACATTACTGTGATGCAAGTTTTGTGTGTCCTTATAAACAAACTATAAGAGCTACATACTTGATTACAGAACTCATCCCAAATACTTACAAAATTAATACATTGTCAGAATTAGGTGCGATTTGGCTTAATATTTCAGGTATTGTGGCAATGAAATATTTCGTATGTTTTGCTTTTATGTGTCCCTGTAAATGAACTATATAAGCTACATACTTGATAAACAAACTCAGTTACTGACAAGATAAATGCACAGTCTCAATTAGGTTAAAACTGGTTCAGTATTTCAGAGAATATCTGACAAATTTTGAATGTTGTTTGTTTTTGTGTGTCCCTGTGAACGAAATATAAGAGTTGTATACTTTGTTAAAAACTCATTAAAGATACTGACAAGATCAATACACTGTCCCACTTACGTTCGAATAGGTTCAGTATTTAAAATATCAACACGATAAGAAGATTTGCATTATATAGAGATAGATAAATATCTAAATGAAGTGATTGCTATAGATTGATTTCTAACCTAATTTTTCACTGTTGGGCTGTTTATAACCCAACCATGTAATATAGCGAACTAAAATTTTAATTTTCTAGAGCAAAGTGATGTGGTATAACATAATTTATTTCAGAGAAAATGTCAAATCAGCTACCCTTGTGCATTAGTCTGCGATCAGCCGCCATTTTTTTATATTTCCCCCTTTCTTGATATTTTTCGCTGGCAATGTTTGGTGATATACCAACCGACAATTTCAGTGTTCTGACAGCAGCATATTTTTTAACCAGAGATATGTGAGGATTTTAAGATTATCAATCTATGAAATGGTTGGAATTCATAATAAGCAAATGGTAAATACATAAATATACTACGATTAAAAAAGAAATTGAAACAGCAAAGTAAAGCAAAAATTCAATTATAAAAATATAAATTGCAAAATTATAAAGATTTAAAAATAAAAAATGACAATTTTTTCAAAAATAATGTTTGAGCATGAAGTAAAAATAAAATGATTATTACGTGCTTTCTGTAGTGTTGTGTGGAAAAAAAAAGTGTTATTTAATGTGATTTTGATGTATTTGATTCTTGAGTAATATTTTGAAAAATTATTTTGTGTTATTTCTTTTAAATTGTATTTTTTTTTTTGCAACTGTTGAATTATTGTGTAGCACATGGGGTAATTTTTTTATATAATGTATGCTTTTAAAAACAGTATTTTTTAAAAATTATTTAACAATTTTTATTTTTAAAATACAAATTTTTGCATGATTTTGATATTTTTAATATTTTTTAAATTAATATTTTTATGTATTTACAGTTTTTTATTTTACAAATATTAAAGTTTTGTGTCAGCATATTGCAGCTTTTTTATAAATTGTAAAATTTTCAAATTAAATTAAAAAAACACACAACTTAACAATTTATATTTTAAGATATTAACCTTTGATTTAAAACTTATTTTTGAAAAAATTCTCAATTTATATTTTTAAATCTCAGTATTTTTATATAATTACTGTTGTGCCTCCCCTCCTCTATTTTTTCGAATAATATTCAGACTTTAATTGCTGAAACAGATTTTTTATGCTTTAATTATTTTTAAGGCTTTAATTTTGCAAACTATATTTATACAATGAATTTTTGCTTTATTTTGCTGTTTCAAATTTATTAATCACATTATATTTATATTTTTTATGTTTGCTCATTACAATTCCCTCCCCCCCCCCCCTTCTCTCTCTCTTTTTTTAAAGAAACAACATTTGTAATGCCAATTTCTGTTGAAAATTTCTTTATTTTGATTGCTTTACTTTTCTTTTTGTTTTAATGATTAATCTCTATATTTTCAAAAAATTTTAATCCTAAAGTGGCTGTACATGATAACTTGACAACATTTACTACTTGGCAAAAATAAGTTTTTTTTATGCCAAGAAAAAAAACAATAAGATGGCAGAGCATGGGCTAATATGTAAGTTGTTCTGTCAAATCAATGCTTTCATAACGTGAGTTGAAAAAGAAAAAATTTTACACTTCAAAGTGACCTTGAATTCTTGAAGCATAATTTTTACTATGTGCAGCTTGTTAAGTAGGTAATGAAGACAATGTATTTCCGTGACATAAAATGTTAATTAATATGATGAAACACATACTTGAAAGACTAATTTTAACAACAACAAAGAAGATAATTTGAAACTAATATTATAAGCTTTCACAGAAAATATAGTCATGGGATATCAGTAGATGTAATTTCATTTCACGTTACAATTTACAAGAGTTAAATCTACTGTAAGTTTTTAATAACATTAATGTGGAAAAAAGAAAACAAAAACAGTGAAATTTCAAATAAATGGCTTCGAAATAAAAGTGAGATTTGCAGAGCTGACATTGATGCTGTTGATCTGAAGATTTATACATTCTAAAGAGTATTTCTTTATCTACAGAGTTTTCTTTTCAGGATGAATTATTAACAGTGATAATAGATAATAATAATATTTAAGACAGTGCGATTCAAAAAAAAAAAAAATCACTTGAATGGAGTAGATTAGATTCACAAGAGTCCCTCCTTTTCCAACACCTCTAGCTCCATAATTATATTTTTGGTGTACAAATACAAAGATGATAAAGAAGAATCCAAAATTATCTTTCTATCCGATAAATTGGATCTCATCAAAAAGTCACCTGTAAAAAATGCAGCCAAGTCTCGTAACGCATTTACCGTAAAAAGTACTGAGATCGTATAAAGCCAAGTTTAACTATCTTATTAACTCTGAAATTTTCATTCACAAATCACTCCTAGTCTCTACATCTTTAGTTAATTATTATTTTGTGACTTGGCAATTACGTAGCACGAGAATGTGATGTATATAGTTAGTCTTAATCAAATAATACTATAACATAATTAAAGTGCAATAACTTCCCAGTGCGTATATAATTTGCCTTAATTAAATTATCCCATCCCATCCCATAACATAGTAAGGTGTAATAACTTCCCTGTGCTGCGTAATTGCCAAGTCACAAAATAATAATTAACTAAAGATGTAGAGACTAGTAGTGATTTGTGAATGAAAATTTCAGAGTTAATAAGATAGTTAAACTTGGCTTTATACGATCTCAGTACTTTTTACGGTAAATGAGTTACGAGACTTGGCTGCATTTTTTACAGGTGATTTTTTGATGAGATTTCACTTCTTTTTGTAAGTAATCCTCCTTTTCTTGATTTTGGGTTCTTTTTGGAGATTATCCACTGATTTTCACTAAGCCCACACTCTGTCCCTATTATTTACAGGTATCAAAAATTTGAAGCTTTAGTTTCGTTTGCAAAGTACTGTAGATAAAAAGAGATTTCAGGTTCCTAGGCAAGCACTAAGTTATGGGAGGGGGAGTGTCAAAAGTACTCTCAATTGCTTCCAGGATAGGTGCTATCCGTCTGAGATATTACTTGCAGCCCTGGATACTTGATATTTATCATAAAAGAACTTTTTAGTATAAAAAGAAAGCCAAAATTAAAATTTCCGGAAATTTCCAATAAATCAAACTATATATTCCTTTTTTCGATGGTTCTTTTTTTCGTTTTTTTTTTAGTCTTTTTTTTATTATTTAAGGATTTTTTAATTTTTTCTTACTTTGTGTACTAAACCCTGCCTTTCTGCCAAATGTCAAGCTTCTAGGACTACAAAATCGAATTATTTTCAAATTTTCGACTTTTTATAAATTTATTGATTTTTCGATTTCAATTCTAAGTTACCTGATTGTCATGCCAATATAGTAATTATTTGATCCGTCTTCTTAGGATCATTTAGGTTCAATTTAGAGATAAATCAAGTGAATCTTAGAGTCACCATGATTTTATTTAGAAAGGACTATCAAGCCATAACCAGCCAGTAATGTCGGGAGGGTAGGGGGAGCTGTGAAAATTTTTGTGGGGCTAACATCATTTAACAATCCATATTTCATATGTGAAGTAAATAGAGTAAAACCTATGAAAGAAAACAAACCTGTCTATAAAGAAATCGCCTATATCGTAGCCAGTCGATAGCGGAACTTTTCTATAACGAAATTCATAAACGAAAGAAAAGAAAACCATAATCCGGGGGAAATAACATAAAACAATTAGGGGCGTTGTACTTAGCTATTTGAATTTAGCTAGTTGAATTTAACGAATATTTTAATTGGCCCTTTTATTGAATAGTAAATACTACCTTTACACCAAGTTTTAAGTTTCCAAGACTACAAGATAAAATTATTTTCAATTTTTGATTTTTTTCTAATTTTTTTTATAATTTTCTGGATTTTTTGATTTTTTCTTATTTTATATCCTTTATTACAAATTTCAAGTTTCTAGCGCTACAAAATCGAATTATTTTGAAATTTCCGATCTTTTTCGAGTTTTTTATTTTATTTTCGAATTTATTGTGTTTTAATTTTCCCTTTTTCTGTATCCTAAACAATAAGTTTACGCCGAATTTTAAGTTCTAAAACTACAAAATGGAATTTTTTTCAATTTTTCGAATTTTCGAATTTTTTGTTTCGAATTTTACAGATTTTTTATTTATATCTTTTTTTGTATCCTAAATACTACCTTTATTCCAAATTTTAAGTTTCTAGCTTTACAAAATCGAATTATTTTCAAATTTTCGTTTTTTTTTTCCGATTTTTTTATTTTATTTTCAATTTTTGTTGAGTTTTTAATTTTTTCTTTTTCTGAATGCTAAACACTACCTTTACACCAAATTTTCAGTTTCTAAGACTACGAGATCATATTATTTTCAATTTCTCTCTTTTTCTTTCTTTCTTTCTATTTTTTTTTTCTTTTTAATTTTCGATTTTTTTTTTAATTATCCATATTTTTTATGTTTCCTTATTTAGTATCTTAAATATTACCTTTATTCCAAATTTCAAGTTTCTAGCGCTATGAAATCGAATTATTTTCAAAATTTCCTTATTTTTCGATTTCTTTCGATTTTTTGATTTTATTTTCGAATTTTATTGCGTTTTTACTTTAACTTATTCTGAATCCTAAACACTATCTTTATCGCGAATTTTAAGTTTCTAAGGACAAAAGATCAAATTAATTTAATTTTTTTCATTTTTTTCGAATTTTTGATTTTTTTTTTTTTTTTTTTGAAATTTCTAGATTTTTGAATTTTTCCTTATTTGGCATCCTAAATACTACCTTTATTCCGAATTCCAAGTTTCTAGCGCAACAAAATTGGATTATTTGAAATTTTTCGATTTTTTTTCGATTTTTCGATTTTATTTTCAATTTTTTTTGTGTGTGTTTTTGATGTTTTCTTTTTCTGAATTCTAAACACTACCTTCTAACCAAATTTTAAGTTTTTAAGACTACAAGATCGTGTTATTTTCAATTTTCAATTTTGTTCGATTTTTTTTAATTTTCGAATGTTTTTTTTTTTTTTTTTTTTTTGTGAGTGTGTGAGTGACAAAAAATCGAAACTTAGAGTTCATATATCGTCTGCACTAATTTATGGGTATTTTTTTAATTATCCATATTTTTTAATTTTTCCTTATTTAGTATCTTAAATATTACCTTTATTCCAAATTTCAAGTTTCTAGCGCTATAAAATCGAATTATTTTCAAATTTTCCTTATTTTTCGATTTTTTTATTTTATTTTCGAATTTTATTGCTTTTTTTATTTTAACTTATTCTGAATCCTAAACACTATATTTTCTGCGAATTTTAAGTTTCTAAGGCTCCAATTATTTTAATTTTTTCAATTTTTTTCGAATTTTTGATTTTTTTTTTCGAATTTTCCGGATTTTTAAATTTTTTCTTATTTTGCATCCCAATTACTACCTTTATTCCGAATTCCAAGTTTCTAGCGCAACAAAATCGGATTATTTGAAATGTTTCAATTTTTTTCGGTTTTTCGATTTTTTCGATTTTGCTTTTGATTTTTTTGGTGTTTTTGATGTTTTCTTTTCCTGGATACTAATCACTACCTTCACACCGAATCTTAAGTTTCTAAGACTACAAGATCGTATTATTTTCAATTTTCAATTTTGATGGAATTTGTTGAATTTTCGAATGTTTTTTTTTTTCGAATTTTCCGGATTTTATAATTTTTCCTTTCTTTGTATCCTAAACACTACCTTTTTTCCAAATGTCAAGTTTCTAGGGCTACGGGATCTACCTAATCTATGTTATGAGGCGTGAACGAGTGAGTGAGTGAGTGACAAAAAATCGAATGTGTGAGTTCATATATCATCTGAACTAGAAAAGACAGAAAGTTGTAATTTTAAATTTTGGTCCTGTGTGCCAAATACTCTAGAAAAACAAAGTTTCAAATTTTTGGGATACTCCAGCGTGGAGATATGGGGGGGGGGGGTCAAAAGTGCCCTGAGTTGCTTCCAGAAAAGTATGCTTACGGGTGTCCTCTCTCGACTTGGCGGAGGCACTGCCCTGCCTCCAGATCTTGCCAAGGCTGTGGTTTTCCTATTAGACTTAATGTTAGCTATATGCTCCATTTTTCTGCAACTAAATTTCCTCATGCCAATATAGTAATTCATTGATCTGTTTTCTTAGGATCGTTTATGTTCAATTTAGAGATAAATCAAGAGAATCTTAGAATCACCATGATTTTATTTAGAAAGGACTATCAAGCCATAACCAACCAGTAATGTCGGGAGGGAGGGAGAGATGTGAAAATTTTTGTGTGACCAACATCTTTTAACAACAAATATTTCATATATAAATTAAATAGAGTAAAGCCTGTGAAAGGAAATGAACCTGTCTATAAAAAAAAAGGTCTATAACGTAGCCAGTCTATAGCGGAATTTTTCTATTACAAAATTCGTAAACAAAAGAAAAGAAAAGCATAATCCGGGGAAAATAACACAAAACAATAACGGAAGGTGTACTAGCTAATAGGACAATTATCTTAAAACCTATCTAAAACAAACTATCCCCATCCTGTGGGATTTGTTTTTCAATGTTTTACTTTATTTAATGCAAAACATAGATTGCATCCGACAACTCATAAAAAAGTCCTCCGGCCTGTATCGGCAGGAAAAGGTAGCTTTCCTATATCTTCGTTTTAAAATTTTAGCTAATGTTACTCGAAAACAGCAAGTTAAAATGCAAAGAAACCGTTTACAAAAGATTCGTTTACACTGAATTTGAATAAGAAATTCGCCAAATTATTGAGCTATAGCCAAGTTGGCTTCATTTATGAAGAATTATTTTTGTCGCCAAATTTGGCGAGTTTTCGCCAATTGTCGCCAAGTTTGGCGAGAATTTGGCACTAATGGATATGAATATATAGTTTTATGCGTATGATTGGGAAAATGATTACAACAATGAAAGAAAATAATTTGCGAGAAATCGCGTTCACTAAAACTTGTAAATTTATATTAAAATCATTAAAGTTACAGACATTACAATACACTTTCATAAAACATTAAAAACATATTAAAATTGGACGTTTCGGATTTACATGGAAAATCCCTCTTCAACAACAACATTTCACTTAGCGTAAATCATAGTCCAAAAATATCAACAAATAGAAAATGCAACGTATCAAAATTTCGAAGTCAAAGTTACAGTTATAATAACACGGAGTATTCATTCGGGACTGCACCTGCTTGACCATTATTGACCAGAAATTTATGGTTGGTTTTTTGTAATGTGCTGTTTTGTTTCAAAATGTCAGCCACCCTAGAATTTCAAACTGCTCTATCTCAGCCAATTTTTAAGATAGAGGTAAAACAAAAAATGCTTTGGAATCCTTGTATCAAGTCCTAACACCTAATTAAAAAATAAACTTGAATTTTTAACTTTTTTGTATATTTATTTTAGTTTTAAAATTTTCCGTGGCCGCCATCTTGAAACAAGATGGCGGACCAAGCTGGCCAACGAACTCGGTCGAGGCATTGGTGAGCTTAATACACACAATTAGTTTCATCCAAATTAATTTATAAATACGAGCGTTATCGTATCAAATTATTTTCATTTTTTCAATTTTTTTCGAATTTTTTTATTTTTTTTTTCGAATTTTCTGGATTTTTTTAAATTTTTCTTTTTCTGTATCCTAAATACTACCTTTATTCCTAATTTGAATTTTCTAGCGCAACAAAATCGGATTGTCTTCAAATTTTCGGATTTTTTCAATTTTTTCAATTTTGCTTTCGATTTTTTTGGTGTTTTTGATGTTTTCTTTTTCTGGATGTTAAACACTACCTTCACACCAAATCTTAAGTTTCCAAGACTACAAGATCGTATTATTTTCAATTTTCAATTTTGATGGAATTTGTTGAATTTTCAAATGTTTTTTTTTCGAATTTTCTGGATTTTATAATTTTTCCTTTCTTTGTATCCTAAACACTACCTTTTTTCCAAATGTCAAGTTTCTGGGGCTACGGGATCTACCCAATCTTTTTGATGACGCGTGAACGAGTGAGTAAGAAGTGACAAAAAATCGAATGTTTGAGTTCATATATCGCCTGAACTAGAAAAGACAGAAAGTTGTAATTTTAAAATTTGGTCCTGTGTGCCAAATACTCTCTATAATTGAAGTTTAAAATTTTTGGGATACTCCAGCGTGGAGATATGGGGGGGTCAAAAGGGCCCTGAGTTGCTTCCAGAAAAGTATGCTTACGGCTGTGCTTTCTCGACTTGGCGGAGGCACTGCCGTGCCTCCAGATCTGAGAAAGAATGTCTAAAACATATCTTTGCAAATAAAATACTTTATGATTTCAAAAAAATATTTAAAAATAAATTCATAAACAAAAGCAAAACACAGTTTATGAGTAGAAATTTAAATAAAATACAACACTTACCATAAAAAAGAGGGGGGGGATGCAATTGTCAAAATTATTTAAAACTAAACACAGTGCTGTAGTTGGAAAAAAATATTTGTGGGAACTCACCTTTTCATAGAGTAGATAGATGTTGATGCTACCGGATTTTTGCTAAGCCAAAATTAAAACATTAATTAAGCCAATTTAAAGCATTTAGCCAAAAGCTGACTTTTTTTAATTTGCACTTATAATTATTATATTCTAGTTTTTATAGTATTGTATTTGTATAGCATTCATCTAAAAGCAATATTTAATCAATCTCATAGTAAGATTTTCCATTCTGAATCAAAATTTAATTGAAATAACAGAAATAAATCCATATATAACTTATTGGCACATCTATCCTAGAAGTTTCCATAAAGAACGATGATGGGAGATATTTTCTGTCCTCTCTGATTTACGACAAGCTGTCTCGTCTGATAATCTTCTTCCTGGTCGAAACTAAGGTTTCACATATGGTTCAGGACAAAATTCTTTTAAGAAAGGTCCTTACACGGCTTATGAATATAAGTAAACTGGCTCTTTCAATAAGGAGGGAATTTTTCGCATCGGTCATGATGTTATTCATACAGCTGAATGCTCTTTCGCATTCAGACATTGAAACGGGTATATAGTTTTCACAGTCTGGAGAAGAAAAAAAAAACCTGTGCTCATACGCAATTTTTTTTTTTTTTTTTTTACAGTAACATGCCAAATATTTCTGTGAACGGCGTTCCCATGCGTTCCCACCCAACTACAGCACTGACTAAACAGATAACTGTAAGAGATAATAATGTTAAAGAAAACTGAAATTTGTAAATAAGAAATAAGAAACATACCTTTGAATAAATAATACTCAACCGAACTATTTCTTACATAAATTTTAAATATATAGACCTGAAGTAGGCTTAACCTGAACTTATTTTAATATTATTATTTCCCTGCTATGTCGGTTATCCAATTTAAAGTAAATGAAATGGATAGAGAAGAGTCCTGAGTTTGGCTGTTAAAATTGTGAAAATCTCGTGTAAAAGTAACGCTATAATAAACATATAGAAAATTACTTTATAAATTATACATTTACAACAAAGTCCAACGCGATAAACATTGAAATATAACTTTCGATTTTGATAAAAATTTCTAAGAGCAATTAATCGAATATTGTATTTTAGTCGAAACATTTTGGGGAGTCCATTCATTTCGCCATTTTCTTTTGTGCAGTGTTGGCGTGGTAAGTTTTATATTTGCCAATCTAAATATAAGTATTGCATTTTTTTTTCTTTTGTACATAAGCGTTTTTTATTATTTATTGTATAGTGAAGACTTAGTCTCCATAGAAAAAAAAAAGAAATTATTTTCCATGTGTTAAAATTTATTAAAATAGCAATCAATATTTCAAATCAATGTATCCCTAAAATTCTGATAATTAGAGTGCTGTATTAAATAGTGCTCTTCTTGTAAAAGTTTTAAGTTTTTTTTGTGTGTGTGTAATACGGAGCTCTTTGAGTAAACTGTGCTTTCCTCTTTTGCTTAGCAAGGAAGATTTTGCCTGGGCGATAACCGAACCATACCATCATAGATAAACTTTCAAATACTAGTAAGGTAATTATTTTGAAGTAAAGGCAATTTTGACTTTTGCAGTGCATACACTGTTAATTTCTTTTTATATACAGTTATTTGCAGCAGTTTCCTCTATCAGCATGACAATAGACTTTTCTCTCAAAAGTTTTTACAAAGGTACCTGATCTGTGCATCACTCTTATGGCATATATCATGAACATAGAAATGCGTTCATTGGAAAGTAAAATATCAGAGGGGTGAATTTATAAAAATAAAATTTTTTGTTTCAATTTGAAATTTTTATTGGGAAAACAACCTGACTTTTCAAAGTAACATTAATGGCACAGTTCAAATTTAAGAAATGTTTTTGACAATAATATAATACAGTAGACTCTTTCAAATCCACAAACTCCTTAAATCCGCATATCATTTCAGATGTAAACAATTAAACTTAAATTGCTTTTTAAAATCTTAAAATATAAAAATTCAAAATTACAACTCATTCCACTTACTAGTTTTTAAATTATACTTAAAAATCTACCCGCATTGCAATCAGTTTCCAATGAATTTAACATTACAAGTTCCAAATTTTAAACCATCATCATAATGACTAAATTATTTGACTAAATGACTTCCAATTTGGTATTCTATGGAAAATTTATCTGAAAATCCAAATATGATGTCAAAATTTGACATTTGTAGTGAAAATTTTAGAGCTTAGTACAATGGACTCCCTCAAATCTGCAACCCTAAATCCATAAACTCCTAAAATATGCACATTGTTTCAGATGTAAGCAATAAAACTTACAGTCAAGATGAAATTTCGTGAAAAAATTGTTTTTTAAAATTTTTATATCATTTTGTACACATTTTAATATGTAATTCTGGTTAGTATGTTTCAACTTATGATTTCTCATGAAAGAAGCATAAATTTCTTTCTGAAAAATTTCAAAATAGCACTTATATCAGTGGCGATCATGATCTTTTTATCAAATACACTTATGTATTAATCAAGCTTTTTGGTTATTAAATATGGCTAAACATGAAATAAAACTGTTATTTTAAGATTTTGATATGAAATATTAGTGTATATTTATAAGGAGCGTTTCACTGAATAATTCAAGAAAAAGTTACCGTATTTACCCGCGTATACGTCGATCCCGCGTATAAGTCGACCCCCCCACTTTCCCGATCAAAAAATTTGAATTTTTTTAAATCCCGCGTGTAAGTCGACCCCCCACTTTTCCGATCAATAAATTTGATTTTTTTTTAAATTATTCAAAATCACCTGGAAAAAAAAGAAAGTATACTAAATATACAATAATAAAGGAACTTTATTTTTTTTCTTTGTACATTTATTTGAAATAATCTGAAAGAAAAAGTACTAAATATACAATAATGAAGATACTAATATACAAAGTTAAACTGATTCAAGGTTCGATTCAATATCGGACTCGCCAAACAATTCACAAAAACCCTTCGTCGTCATTGGCTCATCATGATACACGTTTTCAGTCTCTGTATCGCTACATTCTTCCTCGTCATTATCACTTTCGAAAATGGCATCATCTTCTGTGCCGTCTAGTTCGTTGCTTATGCTGCAATTCTTGAACGATTTTATAATCATTTCGAAAGGAATTTGATTTCACGCATCTTTAAACCACTGGGCAATTAATGCAATGTCGGGCTTTCTAATATTACCGCCCTTTGTTAATGTTGGACAACCGGATGAAATCCACTTTGAAAAAAAAAAATTAAGGACCCTCGCATAAGTCGACCCCCCCAACTTTAAAGTCTTTTTTTGTCCAAAATTTCTCGACTTATACGCGGGTAAATACGGTATCTCATCTGCATATTTAGTTATGCACTATTATTATTACTTAACCTTTACTTTTAATATTTAAAAAAAAATCTTAATTTTTATTATGTTACTTTATATTATAAACATTTATTATAATTTCAAGTGCATTATTAAGTTTAAAAACGTAAACAAAACAGTTACCAGAAATCCACAAAATTCTAAAATCCACACAACGTCTGGTTTTAAGCTATGCGGATTTAAGGAAGTCTACTGTATTTTTTTTAGCTTCTGTAGGTGCCTTATTTTGTGCCAAGGATACCCCTATTTTATCAGAAAAGTTATTATAATAATATAATTGGGTATAATCAGGGCTTGAATTTCAAGGTGGGATGACGGATTCAGACCCAAAATTTTGAAATTCTGCCCAAAAGAATATCATGGGCAGGAGTCATCTGCACAAATAATTTCATAATTTTCTGGAGAAATTTGCTTTTTGAAACAATGATAAAGTCCCGCAACCGACAAACAAATAATGTGATATTTTCTCAGGATCAATTGATAAATTTTACAGTGGGGTGTCCGAAACAACTTGCATTTTATCCTGCAACCAATTAACAAATTTCACAATATTTTCCGCGACTGATTTGGGAATTTGTTTGTTTCTTCTTGTGACAAATTGATGAAATTTATGAATATTCCCTGCATCTGACCAAATAATTTTGCACTTTTTCTCAGCAACTGACTGATGAATTTTGCGATATTTTCAGTGACTGATTTGGGAATTTCTTGGTTTCTTCTTTCGACAAATTGACAAAACTCATGAATCTTCTCAGCGTCTGACCGAATAATTTTGTGCTTTTTCTCAAGACCAATTGACAAAATTTGCTGCATTTTTCTGCAAGAAATTGATGAGTGGATGTTTTTTCGAGCTACCGATGACAAAATTCATGATTTTTCCCTCATGTCTTACAGAAAAATCTTGAGATTTTTCTCCAGAACTGTTGGACAAATTTTACAATATTTTCCCATGACTGTTCTATGAATTTTGATATATTTCCCCACGACTGGTTTGCAAAATTCACAGGGTTTCTTTTTTGAGCAGCAGAATGACAAATTTTGTGATTTTTTTCCCCTGCAACAGATTCATGAAATTTATGATTTTTTTTTTCCTCGTGAAAGATCGGCAAATTTCACGGTTTTCTCCCTACAATTGATAGACGTATTTTGTGATTTTTATTCCTGTGATGGAAAAAGGAAAAGAAACACAAGGACAGTAAGGGCCACCAAGTGTTATGCTTTGCCAAATTGCCTTAAAGTCAGCACTAAACAAAAATGAGATTGGAACTGCAAAAATCTTGTGCATATAAAAAAAATTTTTTTTGAACTCCAAGGAAACATATTTAAGATACAACAAACTAATTGATCCTTGCAATTCACAGAAATTAGGACCTGACATTTTACAGTCAACCTATATTTCTCATGTAATAAAAGAAATGAATGCCATGTATGCACACTTATTATGAGGGTAGAACTCACTAGTCTTGAAAATACTTCACATTCAAATTTTTAAACTTTGATTCATTTCTAAAAAGTCTTTCTGGCCTGTACCAGGAAGAAAAGGTAGCTTTCATAGTCCATTTTTTTTTTTAAATTCAACCCATTTTACTCAAACACCCTAAGCTAAATTACTTGGAACCAGATTATGGAAGATTCAATCCCGGTTTTTGTAAATACTGAATTTGAATGTGTATTTCAGCATGAGAGTTACAGCATAACAAAAATCCGATCGTTTCAAAATGTGAACCAACCCAGAATTTCAAAGTGCCATATCTCTGCCATTTATTAAGTTAAAGCCAAAGCAAAAAATGTTCCAGAATCCTTGTATCAGGATCTAACACTTAACAGAAACAACTTTTTAAATTTATAATTTTTATACATGTTTTTGATTTTTTCAAAAATCTAAAAAAAATTCACTTGCCACCATTTTGAAACAATATGGCGCATGAGGCTGGCCAGCAAACTCGGTTGAGACCTTGGTATGTTCTGTACACATGATCAGTAACTTTTAAATCGGTTCATAAAATACTAGTGTTACAGCATAGCAAATATAAGATTGTTTCAAAATCTCAGCCACCTAAGAATTTCAAACTGCCATATCTCAGCTATTTTTTAAGATATAGCAAAAACAGAAAATGTTTCAAAATCCTTGTATCATGTTCTAACATTTAATAGAAACAATTTTTTCAATTTATAATTTTTTATACATGTTTTTGATTTTTTTAAAAATCTAAAAAAAATTAACTTGCCACCATTTTGAAATAAGATGGCACATAAAGCTGGCCAATGAACTCAGTCGAAACCTTGGTATGTTCTGTACACATTATCAGTCACATTTAAATCGATTCATAAATACGAGTGTTACAGCATAACAAATATAAGATTGTTTCAAAATCTCAGCCACCTAAGAATTTCAAACAGCCATATCTCAGCTATTTTTTAAGATACAGCAAAAACAAAAAATGTTTCAGAATCCTTGTATCATGTTCTAACACTTAACAGAGACAATTTTTCAATTTATATATTTTTTTTCTATACGTTTTTGAATTTTTAAATTTTTTTAACTGGCTGAAGCTGGCCAACAAACTCGATCGAGACCTTGGTATGTCCTATACACATACTCAGTTACATCCAAATTAGTTCATAAATAAGTGAGTTAGAGCATGACATATGTCATATATATATATATAGGGGAGACCGGGGAACATTGGTACATTTCGCAGAAAATTGTCTTTTTTATGATGAGTATCCAGATTTTTCAAAATTTTAAACCATGTATTTGAAGAGTGTTTTCTAATGTTGGAATGTGATGAATCATTTTGAAAAATTTTGCTGTACTGTATTAAAATCAGTAACATGTAGTTTAGGAAATAATAATTTTTGTTCCAATCTACCCCATGGTGGGGTAGATTGGTACAAGGATGGGGTACTTTGTTACACTTGCAAGAAATATGCATAGGGAACTTAACACTTTTATTAGTAACAGTAATTGGGATACAAAAATGGAAAATAACTTAAAAATACATGAATATTTGAAACTGCATCCATGTATAGAAAAGACAAAACATAGGAAAAAGTAATAGTAGAATTTTTTTACAATTAGTGGACATTATAGTCACTTAACTCAACAGGAAAAGATAATAATGTTGCAGCTCTAGCAGTACCACCACAAAATGTAGGCTGTGGAAGGATAAAACATATATCTAAAATATCAATAATGCTACTATCAACCTGTTCAGGGAAATAAAATTTTGAGCAGTCAGTTTTCTTTCTTAAACAATTTACGGAAAACTCAGATTCTGTATTCGTAACTTCAATCTGGCCAACATAATAAATAAATCTCCTCTTTCCAGCAAATTTTACTAACACATAATCACTAACTGAGATATTAGATCTAACAGACTCATATATTTTGGGTGGGATAAGTTGGTACTAAGTTGGTAAACTAAAGGAGATGTATACACTTATTGAACTGTGCCTAGTAAATATACTGCATACAGAAATTACAGTAAACTGGCTTTAACTAAAAGAAATACTTTGAAAAAGTATGTTATACCAGTTTACAGTCTGCTATGGGGTACATTGATACATGTACCAATGTGTCCCAATAGCACTGTACCAAACTACCCCAGTAGCAGATTTTTGAAAAAAAGTGTCATGGCTAACGTTTGTTGTTTACATTGTAGTTCAAGACAGTGTGAAAATAAATGTCATTAACATACATTATAATGTGCTATTGTAGTCAAAGTGATAGATTAAATGGAATTCTGATTATAATGTTACAAGTAGACTTCCAAAAGATTACAAAATTACAGTAAAACAGTTAAAGTTACCTTTTCCAAGAAACTGCAAATCCAATCCCAGCAAACTTTCACCTGAAGAAAGCTTTCAGTGTTGCTAACTTTTAGGAAAGAAATTAAATTTTTTTTAAATAAATCAACTAAAAATATCTACCTTGTGCCAATGTACCCCATGTACCAATGTGCCCGGTCTCCCCTATATATGGATATATATATATAGATAGATAGATATAGATAGATATAAATATATATATATATATATATATATATATCAACATTTGAACAGAGAGTGTTTGAGTGTCTGGGGGTCATGATCGGTGAAAATATACTAAAATTTTTTGGAATTGCTTTCCTCCAAATGGCTGCAATAGGTAGTTTTTTGTATTGAAAGCTACCTAAAAATGAAACAGGAAAACAGAGAAATAGCAGTTGACACATGTCTTTTACTGCAAAAACTAAACTTGCTGATCTACAAAATTGACAACAATGAATGTGACTCTATTATTGTACAATAGTGGGATTAAATCACATTGTTCTGTGCCAGATTTTGTTTACTGCAAATTTAGAGAAATAGCAATAACTGTGTATCCTTCATTTCAAAAACTAAACTGACTTTTCCCCCAAATAAATAAATATGGAATATGCACAATTGGTCCCCAAACAGAAGAGAGCCCTCTAAATATTTTTATCTTCAAATTGTTGCTGAAATTAAGAGCAAAAATAGCAATTCGGCTGGATTTTTAAAAAAATGCTAAAATAAAAGTTTATGGGTGATTGACTGCTGCTGTTCACAGAACAGGCAGCATGGCAGAATTGGAGGTCCCTTTCAGTTATTAACCATAATGATAGTTGACACAGAACATCCTACCAGAGAAATTTAGAAGCTAAATTCAATAAGTTAAACAAATCAATCAATGAGTTTAGTACATTGGACGACTGAAGTGACTTTGAGGTTATTCATTGCTCTTGGCAATGGTAGAAGGCAGTTGGTTGGAGCCGACTGTCGTTGCTGGTGGAATAGGAGGACTATTCCTTCTGTTATTGAATGGAATGGTAATAGATCTCATCATGGAATATCCCACCGGAAATTTTTTAAAGCTAAATTCCATAAATTTACAAAGTGGAAACAGAACAAATGTCATACTGAAATTATACCAAACTGAAATTTTTGATATAAACAAATAATTTTGTCCTCATATTTAGCTTTTTTTTTTTTGGTAAATTTTTCTTGAGACACAAAATGGGAACCCTTCGATCACACAGTTTAGGAATTATGAAAGATTAAAGTTTCGAATACCTAATATTAAATTCATTCCTAATCATTGCAAAACAGATTGCAATGCAGGTAGTTTTTTAAGCATACCTCAAAAACTACTTGGCAGAATGAGCTGTAATCTTTGACTTGCATATTTCAAATTTTTGGAATCAGTTTCTGTTAATAAATTTATATGTTATATTTCTTTTTTTTTCAAAAATTAAATTCAAAAATACTTTTTTTAAATGAATTTTTGAGTAAATGTATTAAATTGTAACATCTGAATTTTTTAAGAAATCAATTTCTAAAGCTTCAAATATGCAAATCCAAAATTACATCTCTACAGCCAAGTAGTTTTTGAGATATGCTTAAAAAGATAACTGTGTTGCAACTTTTTTTCAACAGTTAAAAGTGAATTTAACAATAAGACTTCCAAATTTAAAACCTGCATAATTCCTAAAATGCTTGACTGTTTTTTTTTTCTTGTTTGGTATTCTAAAGTAAAATTTACCAAATATGTTGTCAAAATTGGGTGTTCGTATTGAAAATTTCAGAAATGTTACAATTTCACTTTGAAGATGACCCCTATATCTTTTTTAAACATAAATTGGAAGATGGCATCATTTCCAGTTGAAAATTGTTCAGTTGTCCGTTTTCTCCTGAAATAATTTGATGATTAAAATTTATGGGATGTTCTTTTTTCTTTTATTTTGGATGACTGTACATTGCATATTATGTGCAGCATTGCACACTACACTGTGGCAACATTGTCGCAGCATTGCATGCTACATTGTGGCAACATTGCACACTACATTGTTACATCATTAGTGAATGTAACAGTGTGCTTATCCATTATTGACTTTTATTCACATTGTTTGGCAACAGATTCTATTGACTGTAAATGATAGTAGAGAAAGTAAACAAATACCGAAATTTTTCATGTCTGTTACAAATGAATAGGGAGATTCTCCCTGCTAAACATATTTTATTAACATAATTGACAAAAACCCCACAAATCCCTTCAAATTTTCTTTTTTTGTGATATTTTGGTGATGAAAATGTACTTTTTCATTTATTATACTTACTGTACAAACAATAACTGTACTGTTTAATGTAACATGTATTGTTTAATAATTTAAAATATTTAAATATTTCTACAAAGTTTTAAAATATTGGGATTGAAGTAAATTAATAATAAAAGATAAAAAGGCTCATTAATAAAACATCTTTATTTCAGATATAAAAAGAAAAGGAGGACTCATTCATCTTTGAAGGATAAAAAATATTTTCTTAGAAGTAAGGCACACAGATATTTCACTGTACGCATTCCAGTAAAAATTAAAAGTACCGTAAAAAAGTAACTTTGAAGTAAATAATTTTTCCTGTGGTAAATTTCTCTGACCACACCAAAATAGGTGAATATTTTTTTTCTATTTAAATTTTATTCTAGGACTTTTTTCAAACTATAAATTCCTCCTATAAATGAAACTCTCTTCTATAAATCCAATGCTGAAAATCTGATTAAAAAACTAATATACTTCAACGTGATACAAATTTTAAAAAAAACACTAGAAAAATCTTGTATTTCTGTAGCATGTCTGAAAAAACTGTGTCTGTGGAGTGTCGAGCAAAAGAAAGCCTCTTTATTGAGAGTGAAGAAAAACCTAATATTAGTATTGTTGGGGGCTCTTTAAAATATGTTCAACATGATGATCAGCCAAATCGTACAAATAGAAAGACAATCATTTGTGATATATGCTCAAAAGTATTTTCTAAGATTAGTAGTTTAAAGAGTCATCTAAGAATTCATACAGGAGAAAAACCATTTATTTGTGAAGTGTGTTCCAAAGGATTTTCAGAAAAATCAAATCTTAAACATCATCTTACCATCCATACTGGAGCAAAAACGTTTATTTGTGAAGTGTGTTCCAAAGGATTTTCTCAAAATTCAAACCTAAAAAAACATCTTAGCATTCATACAGGGAAAAAGCCATTTATTTGTGAAGTGTGTTCTAAAGGATTTTCAGAAAAATCAACTCTAAAACAACATCTTACCATCCATACTGGTGAAAAAACATTCATTTGTGATTTATGCTCCAAAGGATATTTTCGAAGTGCCGATCTAAAGAAACATATACGTACCCATACTGGAGAAAAGCCATTTATTTGTGAAGTGTGTTCTAAAGCATTTTCTTGTAGTGGACATCTAAAGATGCATCTCCGCACCCATACAGGTGAAAAGCCATTCATTTGTGATTTATGCTCCAAAGTATTTCTTGACAATGGCAATCTAAAGAGACATTTAATCACCCATACTTGGGAAAAGCCATTTATTTGTAAAAAGTGTACTAAAGGATTTTCTCGTTACTCTACTCTAAAACGACATCTCCTTATACATACAGGTGAAAAGCCATATATTTGTGAACTGTGCTCAAAAGGATATTCTGATAATGTTGCACTAAAAAAACATTTAAAAACTCATGCATAAGAAAAGTACTAATGTATTTGTGAAATTTCTTTCTCAGTTCTTTTAAAAGCTCAACTCCACTTTCATATATAGAGAAAAAAAAACCTTTTTGTTTGTGGAGCATACTGTAAAAGGCTTGCTGAAGAAATATACAAAGTCAAATGTTTTTCATTTCACAGTTTAAATTTCTATGTCCTGACTGAATTAATCCGAAGATGAAAGATAATATTTTAACAGGTAAAAATGGTTTGTAACGTTTTAAAAAATAATTTTCTACATAGAATTCTAAATTTAAATAGAATTAGAAATCTTTTTTCTGACAAAGAGAAACATCGTAAGTTTGTTGAAAACATTGATTTTATTTCAAATGTAAAATGTTAATTTCCTCTACTTTTGATAGTAACTGAGAGAGTTATAGCTACCATTGCAGTTTGCTTAAGTTTCATTGAAAATGTATAAAAGAATCAAAATTTCATGTATATTATATCTAGTTTATCCTATGTAAATGTTAATAAAGTAACAAAAACTTAATTATTAATGTTAATCATAATAACTTTAACCACAATTTAAGTAATATCATTTGAAATTTTTAAGTTAGGATTATTATACAAAAATGTATATATGGTTGTTTTGGTTTTAAATAAAATCAGGATTTTTAGAACCATGTTACAGATTCAAGCAGTGCGCTCTTTATGGTTAGAGAATAATTTGTTTTAATCAATAAAATTAAATTGATTAATTTTGTGAGGTATGTGAAAATTATTTATAATACACTCCTCTGATCAATATGTGTTGCTAACTATTTTTCTAGGTAACTATTTTAAATACAACGGAAATAATATCTAGGAAAAGCTTGATTCAAAGATTGCTTCTCTCTTTCATGATATTTTTATCATAGTTATGAACAGTGAAATAAAAAGACTGTCAGTTAAGCTGTTGTGTACTTGTGTAACCCAATAAAGGCTATTTGAACTTTTGATCTGAATTTGCATTTTTATGTGACAAAAAAAGGAAAAAAACACAAGTAAAATTTTTAAAAATTATTTTCTTGACAGGTTTGTTACATTTATACAACTGATAGAATTATAGTGTAATTTAAAAATTATCTTTATTTTATTTATCTATGCTCTTTCGTACATATGTTTTAAATTTAAATTTAAATTTTACAAAAAAAGAAGAATTTAAACATATATTTATAGGTACATGCTTGCCATGATTTCTTTCTCTTTTGTCATAGTGTCAAATACAGTTATGTATGTAGAATAAAATGTCATTTCTCAGATTATGTAATTAAATATGTACTCTCTTTTAGAGATAATGAACCAAGTTTCTTATTTATAATAACAAGAATCTAATCATGAGCACTTATTTTCTCATTTGTTTGGAACCGAAAATTACATATAAAAATCCATAAACTCTAATAAATATAGTCGACTCCCTTTAACTTGTAGTCCTATAAGCCATAAAACTTTTAATTTGCAATACATCTTTGGATGTAAACAATTAAGTGTTAATCTGTGTTATTTTGTATTCAGAAAAGTTAAAACGAGTAGTGCGAAAATATTTCCTATTTCATCTTTGCTTCGAGCTGCTGCAGAAAATTACTTTATTCTGAGTCTACATATGTAATTTTTGTGGAAGATGTGATACACTGGGCAAATCCAATGTCATTTGGGGAACTACACAAATGAAATCAAGAATTTGTTAAACTTTTTTTTCAGATAATTGCATCTAACTATTGTATTATTTTTATTTTATCTTAAATAGGGCAAAAAAATTATTTGTTTCAATTAAATTGTTGTTTTGCTCTGAATGTGTTTTTATACTTTTCAACTTGCTTATTTTTTCCCTTTTTTACTGATTCATGGCAAATAGGGAAGACTTGGGAGAGTTGATCCCTAGGGAGACTTGATCCCTAGGTCTAAAACCAGGGAAAAAATGCAATTAAGTCTCTGAAACCGGCAACACTAATAAAGTGATTCCTTATCAACAGATCTGATAACAGAATTTCATTCACTCATTTTTATTTTTGTTGTAAGAAAAGAATACAGTCAACTCCCTCTAATCTGCACAGCCCTGGACCAATGGTTGTGCAGATTATAGGTCATTATTTTGTTTACATTTTTTTATCCTGTAATTTTACAGTAAATTAATTATTACTGCATAAATTAAAAGAAAGATACTGTAGAACATTGGGTTATTTAATGAAAAATCACATTATATTTAAGGAAACATTATTTCAATTTTATTTTACAATTTCTTTTGTTAATTTTTACAACTTTCAAACACAGTATCAATTGTCATTTGTTTGTAAACGTTTAACTTCTGGTCTAGTAATTTTGTTGGAGTCTATGTATAGTCATTATTTCTTGTTCTGAGACAAAACTCTGTTTCGGAAGAAAATCCAGATATTTACAACCTATGTCTAAGCCCAGCTCAAAAGTTACTTTTACATCTTCATCATTATATCTCAAACCATTCTGTGAAAATTTGCTGGGTGACACCATGGTTTTTCATTGTAAGCAGGAGGAAAATCTCCTGATTTTTTACTTTTTTTTTCAATTGAAAAGTAAAATTTTACTTCATTAAAATGAAAAAAATTAGATAGGGGAACTGACTATTGATTGTCAATTAAATTTCTGCCTTTTGAATTTCTCTTGCAAAGTTAATGGTAACCAAATTTTCACTGTTTACATCTGAAATAGTGTGCGGATTATAGGTGTTTGCAGATTATAGAATTGCGGATTAGAGGGAGTTGACTGTATCTGATTTCTTACAATCAAACTTCTTTTTCAGTAGGTAGTTTATGTTTCTTATATTTTGCTAAATATAACTAAATTACTTAAGTTGATTGATATAATTTACTAACATTCTTTACTGCTTAAATGGCATTATATAAATCCAATACAGTTTCTTTATTTTTGATTTAACAATTATTTTTCCAACACATGCACATTAGGGACACTTGATTCCCATTGTATCTTGTGACTTGATCCTGGGGATCAAGTGTCCCCAAAGTTAAGCTAAATTAATGTTAAATTTTATTAACCCCTACTCCTAATTGTGACTTTCAAGACACATTTAGACAATATCAATATTAGTTAGACTATGGTTACCTTGATTTTGGATGGATGACAAAGATAGAAAGTTTCAATATAGCTGCACATGATGGTTAGCAAGCACATGGTGACTGTGCAAGGTTTGTTTTGTGGTTACTTTTGGATTATTTTTAAGTCAGAATCCTATTTATAAATTAGAAACGTATAAATCCATTTAGTATGTGTTATGTAACCAAGTCTTAAACACCCTATGTCCATATACATATTGAGCTAAAAAATTAATTTGTGCAATAGAGGGTTCATATTATTGCAGTGATTAAGAACTCGGTGTTTACTTTTTGCAGTTATGCCACGTGTTTCTAAACCTAAAGACGTGTTCAACCCAGAAAAAGCATCAATGTTGCAGACTTACAGGCAACAGTGAAGGCTGTAATATATGGATCCTGTTTTAAAAGTGCATCAAAATCCATTCATATTAATGTGAGGACTTTAAAACGTTATGTGAGAAAACAAAAATCTCAAGAAAGTGACATTTCTTGTGAATCAAATTATAAGCACTCCCAAATATTTTCAGTTAACAATGATCTTTTGTGTGTATATTTTAAAACATCAAGTAAATTAGATCATGGACTTACTCCTATACACACTAATCATCCTGCTCAAATAATAACAATTTATCGAATTTCTGAATTGAACGGAATTGCCTATCCTAATCATCAATTGACAATTTTTGTGGATCTTCGATGATTTCATCAGAATGTTCATCAAGTTAATCTGGCTCGGTTGAATCATGAACACTACAACTGCTACTACTGATCTAATTTACTTGATGTTTTAAAATATACACACAAAATATCATTGTTAACTGAAAATATTTGGAAGAAATGTCACTTTCTTGAGATTTTTGTTTTCTCACATAACGTTTTAAAGTCCATATTAATATGAACTAGGAGTCAATTATGTTAGTTGGCGAAAATGCCAACTAACATAATAAATGGATTTAAAATCACTTGCATATATCCCTTAAACAGGAATGTTTTTTCTAAAGATGATTTTTTATCATCTTTCGTCGCAGATCAACCATTAACACCAACAAGCAATTATACAATTACAGTTAAACCAAATATAGTGACTCAAGAAGACATACAAGCCTTCCCTAAAGTTTAATTATCCAAAATGGGAAAATAAATGATCTTCAAAATTTTTTACAAGCACACCAACTAAAAGACAGATTGAAGAAGAAATACAAGATCGCCGACTGAATAAAAAAACTTAAATCAAGAAAAACTCATTTCATCTCAATAAAGAAAAGTAAAAACACTAAAAATGAAAGCCACGAATCTTCAGAAAGTGAGAGCAGTTGTAGTGTTCATGATTCAACCGAGCCAGATTCACTTGACGAACATTCTGATGAAATCATCGAATATTCACAAAATTTGTCAATTGATAAAAGTGACTTTGTCACAGTGCGATTTTTAGGAAAGAAAAAAAATTAGTCATTTCGAAAAATTGTAAAGAAGAATTCATCATCTGAATGCAAAATCATTTTTTAAGAAAAATAGGACTTAATTCCGACCAACTTATTTATCCAGAAAATGTGGGCAATGACGAACATTTTCAAAAAAGTATCTAAACCAGTCATGCTTGGTGGAACTCTTCAAACAGCAACAATTTTAACATTTACGTTTGACTTTTAAAGCTTTGAAAATGTATTTGGATTATTAATTTTAGCAATAATAATCATTCATATGGAAAACACTGGTTTTTACCAAATGTAGAATTTTTTATGTGTTTTTCTCCCTTTTTTTATATGTTAGTCAAAAATAAATTTGTTTTCTACAACTTAATTTGAATCATTTCAATGGATCTGTTTCAAGGATCAAATCTCCCTTGGAAAGGGATCAAGGCTCCCTGTAAGTGGGGAGACTTGATCCTTTTTTTTCTTTTTTGGAAAACAATTTATATTTATTTTAAAAATGTTTTTTTTTTAATAAAATAATTACTACAACATTAAAGACACATAAGCCTTTAATAATAACTTCAAACTTTTAATATTTTTTTGTTTTTTTCCAAAATAAAAATTAAAAACTGAAAAAGGGATCAAGTCTCCCCTATTTATAGCCACGCTGACATACTTTGTCAGGTTTTCTTGGGCTTGAATCGAGAATGGGTATTAGAGTTGTGACTTCGGACTCTCTTTTGGGAACACAGGTGCAACGATTTTAAATCTGAGCCTGCCCGAGTTCAAAACATTTTGTGTCGGCAGTCCAAGCTTACTACCGAAAGTATGCAATAGAAAAAAACGTAATATTTAAAAATTACTTCAAAACTAATATCTCATTTTTTAACAGCTTCATAAAACGATTAATGACTAGGACATAATTAATTTTCATGAAAATTTACATTCAATTTTATCCAGAAAAGAAGTTTGGTATCAAATCAAAATGTACTTCATACTTAAAAGATATTAACAAAGAACGTTTTAGGAAACAATGCATGGAATTTGAAGAAATTACTATTTATATGCCGAAGAATCAAACTGCGTTTTTCAATATTCAATAAAATGCATACATTTTAAATTGTAATCAATTCCTTCCTGAAAACAATCTTTCATGATTCTTCTGCCCTTGAATATCGGAATAAGTTAAAAATTTGACTCCATTGTGTGAGAGATTCGATGCTTTTAAAGGAAAAGAGGATACGCTGCCGATTGTTTTCTATCAGAATAACACTACATGCCAATTACATGTACTTACGGATGAAAGTGACTTCATGAATGGGCAGAGCAGAGCCACCCCTTCAGTAGAGTTCACAATGAGGAGAAACAGATATAATTCTTATTTTTATGAGAGAAATTATCACTCATACACAATAGAAGGCTAAAAATTTGCAATCGTTAAACTAATGCTGGTTGAGTAAAAACAAAAGGAAATATATATTCCGCATTAGATCTCTAAAAAGAAAAAAAGTCAAATTAAAAATATTCTATTATAAAAATGAAAACATAACAACAAATTTTTCACGTCTCTTCCAATTGGAGCCATATGAACAGGTCGTTGCCATAAATGCCAGACATAAATCTGTAAATATAACATTTTGTTTTTTTGAAATAGCATTTTAATACTAAAAAAGAAAATCATGATTTCGGTTTCCCCTTCATTCAGATTAAAATAGCATTAAAATGACTTAAAATGGAATAAGCAATCCTAAGAGAAGTCTCTCTTTGTCTGTGTATGTGTGTGTGTGTGTGTGTCTGTAGGCGATTGCCAGCAAAATCTAGTGCATGTAGAGGTCTGAAAATGTGGGTGAAGATATCCAAAGCTAGTCCTGATGCTCTTGAGGCTTAGATTTTTAATTTTTTGACAATTACCTAGAAAGAAAGAGTGCAAAAAACTGCACAAAATCTGAATGTATTTGCCACCTCTGATTATGCATAAAAAGTGCAAACTGAATTGTGCATAAAATGTATTGCACACATAATGTGCACTAAATGAATTGTGCTCAAAAACTGCAGGTTCTGCCTTCTATCTAAATTTTCAGAAGCATCTTTTTTTTGTTGATACAGGAGAATTATCTCCTTTTCTCCCCTAAGATAGAATCGAACTCACAATCTGGGGTTTGGGAGACTAACGTGTTATCGGTCTTGCCACTGGGATTGTGTTTGAAAATGATTTAAAATGCAGGTAATGGATAGTGAGATTAATTTTGCTGTGTATTGATCTTTTTATTGAAAAGAGGGCAAAATTATAGGTGCTTATAATCCCTCCAACTTTTAATTAGTGAGGTTAATTTATAACTAGGGTTTTTCTATGGTTAATGAATAATTATAATATGGCTTGATTAATATAATTTATTAGAGAAATTTACTTTGCTTACCGAATGGTTACAATATGGTCTGATTAGTTTGTTGCTGAGAAATTAGACATTTTGAAGTGGATTTTGTCTATTTAACGACGGTGGTTAGGATTTTAACTCTTTAATATTTATAAGAGTGGAAGGAATCAGTTATACATTTTCGATTCTATTGTTATGAATATATTTCGTTAATGAAAATGCGCTCCTTGGATTTTTCAAATTTAATTGTCTAAATTTCCTTTTTGACTGACTTTGAAAAACACAGTAAATTTATTATTTTTGAGTAACTTAAAATTGTTAAACACTAAGAGAAAGTACAGCTAAGAATATTACGTTGGAGGGAATTCCTCCTAAATCCCCCATGAAAATGAAATTTAAATTTTTTTTTGTATATTTATGTGTTAAAACCTTATCCCAAATGGCTGCTTCAAGCCATTGTTGAAATCAGGCGGCAGGGACATATACCCCCCCCCCCCCCAACTCCGTATTTTGACAAACTAGATTGAATCAGTCATTTTGAAAAGGGCACTAGTTCAAAATTGTAAAAAAATGGTTTTATTGAAAAAAATGATACTTCTCCCCATATTCTGTCATTTCTAAGCAGAAGAAGCACTAGTACAAACTCTAGATTTTGTTTCTCTTTATCTTTAAAGAAAGAAAAAATCCATTTTCAGTATTAAAAAGGCACTTGTCCATGGACATATGTCTTTTCACAAATGACTTCAGTAATGACAGAAATTTCTCCATTAAAAAAAGAGTGGTAATAAGGTTGATCGAATCTATAATGTAAAAGAGTGTTGTGGTTCGTTAATATTAAATACACCAAAAAAACATTTAAAATACTACGAGTCTTTTTTAGACTTGTTGTATTAAACTTTTATTTGGTGGCCATCCTTGTGCAAAAGAGGAGGCATTTCCGAAGAATCAAAACGGAGAAATGTCTCAAAAAATGCTAAGGTATGATTTCAGCCAGCATCTTTTATGCACTCTGAATAGACCTCTGACATACTCTGCATTGTGTCTACAAGCGAATACATTGATAGGTTAAACAGTAACTCGTTTTCACTTAAGCTTAAAGCATTAGTTGAGCTGCCAACTGAAAAAGCATATGAAAGACCAGTCTGCATTAATGTAAAAGAGATTGTGGATATAATAGCCCGAGGGCCTGTATTGCTGACAAATTTAAAATATTTTATGAAGAAATTTCATAATGGCCAACCAATGAATTTGAACAACCTGTTGATGAATAATAAAAAAAGTATTTACAGTATAATTTTTCCATTTTTCACATCATGTATGAATCAGCGTATCTTAATAATTGTTCGATGTATCTTTTTTGTAAGTTTGGTAATACATATTCTATTTACTTTAAACCAATCTATCTTTTTTTCCCATAAATTATCCTCATTTTATTATAGAAAGGGCACGTGTCCTAAATTTTATTTTATTTTTTTACATCATTTATAGATCATGAAATTTCAACAATGCCAACTAATGTTAACTCATATTTATTGTAACTTAAGGCAGACACTTTTAAAAAAGGATCTTTATATTTCTCAGAAAAACGTTTTTTGTGTCTCCTAAAAAGTTCATTTTTAGGAACAAGTGCCCTTTCTAGAATGTCTGATTCATATGTCTTTTTCTTTGATTTTAAAAGACATAGTGCATTTTTTTCTTTTCGAGTAACTTACACTATTTAAACACTAAGAGAAAGACGAAGTAAGAATTTTACGTTTAAGAGGACTTAATGGAAGATAATTTTTACATCCTGCAAAATTTTCATATACAGACTTTTTGTGCATAGGAAATGCTCAGTTTTTGCAAACATAATATGCTCTTATTTTATGCAAAAAATGTACACAGTTTTCGAAAAAATAAAATATGCACTTTTTGTATGCATAAAAATACAAATAATTTGAAACAAATTATATATTTTTGAAATATTCAAAAATATTAACTTTTTATTCACAAATTGTGTACAAATCATCTTTTTTTGCAAAAAAGTGCAAACTTTTTCTGGTTTGGTAGCCGAGATATTAATTTAAAACTCATTAACAAAGCGATCACTTTGCAAAAATCGGCAGACGCACGTGCTCATGCTCAGGCCTTGCTTTCCAGAGCGTGTAGATGGTAAAAACCAAATGCTGATATTTGTGCCATTTTTCTTAACGTTTATCAGCCAAACTGTTCAGAATACGGGAAAAAAGACATTTTTAATTTTTGTACCTTTACGCCTTAAACGCCGCATTTGATTTGAAAAAATATTGTGGTTAAACCTTTGGAAAATATTAAAAAGTTATAGTTTTCGTGGTTTGAATTTTCTCCCTTTCCACTTCACTCCCCACGGCTCTATTTGAGAGGACCGATTTACAAAAAATACCTATTTAAAGCTGATACTTTCTTCTCTTTGACGGCACAATCGGTTTTGAAAAATGCGCATTTAACAACTTTCGAAAAATTTCGTGACGGTCTTTTTTGTTTTGCTAAAAGTAATTAAACGTCAGTATTTCGACATAATCTTACTATAGCATCTTGGCAGACCGGGTTTACATCCCCTATAAATATTTTGAAACCTTCAGACAAGTAAAAGTATTTAAAAAAAATAAAATCAAAAAATTTCGACGAAAACGCTAAACTAGGACTATATCGGCTGGCTTCGCTCGACTTCGACTCATGTTTTGACTACTAGATAGGCATATTTTTTTCATAAAAATTTCAAGAAGACTTGGATACTAAGCATACATCAAATACTTTGTGCGAATTTTAATTCATAAACCAAAACGAATTACAACGTTGTAACGCACAAATATGAAAATTGGACACGGCCGCTTCAAGGATGCATCGATCCCCTTCCTCAGTGCGAGAAAAAAAAGGATAAAAATGGGTTCAACGACCCCTCGGTTATAGCCCGGAGTACTGGCTTGAATGAAAATGCTAAAGCAAGAGTTTATATATACCAAACAAGTGACGTAGTTGACCGGAAATAACTGAAAAAAGGAGTCACTACATAGGTTTAATTATTCAGAAGCTAAAATTATCCAAAAATGTAATTCAGTTATAGATCTCGACTTTCACGAAGCTTACCTTATTCACAAACATAGTTCATCCTTGGTGAATGATATGACCAGCACCCCTTTTCTCTCGCACGTGTGGAAGGATCCTGCGCAGTGACTCCTTTTTTCAGTTATTTCCGGTCAACTACGTCACTTCTTTGGTATATATAAACTCTTGCTTTAGCATTTTCATTCAAGCCAGTACTCGGGGCTATAATCGAGGGGTTCGTTGAACCCATTTTTATCCTTTTGTTTTCTCGCACTGAGGAAGGGGATCGATGCATCTTAGAAATGGCCGTATGTGGTTTTTTGTCCAATTTTTATATTTGTGCGTTACAACGTTGTAATTGGTTTTGGTTTTGGACTTGGATACATTTATGTTTATAACCAATTAAAATTTCAGAGTTCGGATGATAAATTTTTTTTTTGTTCTTTTAAAGGACCTGATGAAAGCAAAATAAAACAAGTGGGTAAGTGTGATCAAAAATCGCACAAAAGGTTTCGTTTAATATTCCTTTCAAAACACTTTATCCTTCCTTTAATAAATCCAAATAAAGTTCATTTGCTAAAAAAAGGGTCATGTTTTTTATAAAGTAAAAATTTACCGGTCTACTTTTCTCGTTCCTGCATGAGGACAGCTGAAATCGCAGTTCGTGAAGCATCGGTATTAACAATAAATTCTTTATCCCAATTAGGTAGATTTAACACGCGCTTCTTAAAAAATAATGATTGTAGTGTTTGAAAGGCATTTTCATGTACAGATTGCCAACTAAATTTAGTTTTTGGCTTTGTTAACTCGAGTAGAGGGCTAATTAGATCTGCAAAGTATGGAATAAGTGATCTATAAAATGAACATACACCAATGAAAGCTTTAACTTGTCGCTTGGTTTTGGGATGAGGAAAAGATGTAATTTTTATTATGTTGCTGGAAATAGGAAAAATTTTATGCTCTTGAATGTGTAAACCTAAAAAGTCTATGCAGGTATGAAAAAATGAGCATTTCTCAGGTTATAATGTTATGTTGTATTTGATGAATGTATCAAGAAGTAATTTTAAATTATGGATCATTTCTTCAAATGAGTTGGCTCCAACAATAATATCGTCTTGATAAGCATAAGCATCTACACCAGATAATTGAATTATCGTGTCAATAAGTTGCTGGAATGTAGACGCTGCTGTGCGTAAACCAAACATTAATTGCTTATAGGTAAAAACGCCAAATGGAGTTGTGAACGACATTTTATCTTGTAGCTCTTTGGGCATAGCTATTTGCCAACATGCAGAAGGGAGATCCAGCGTTGTAAAAAAATTCTTTTTAGACAATTGAACTAGTAAATTTGGAATTTTAGGTAAAGGATAGGCAGATGGAATAATTACAGTATTTAGTAGACGGAGGTCTAAGGCGAACCTATATTTTTGAGGCTTTGATGGATCTGACTTTTTTTAACCAATAACATGGGACATGCCCAAGATGAATTGGAACGCTCTATGATATCAGCTTCTAACATCTCATTAATCTGTTTTAAGGCTTCTTCCTCTAATGCTTGTGGCACCGGAAATGGAAGAGATTTTATAGGATGCGAATTAAGTAGACTTATTTGTGGAATGACTAGGTCAGTATGACCAAGAGTACGCAGAGACTTCAAAAATGCTTGGGCTTTTCCACATAGCAAGGACAATAGAGTCTCTTTTTGTTTGCTATCAAGATGTTCTAATTTAAAGTCTGTAGGACTTAAATCATTTATTCTCATTTTTATAATGTCTTCTGATGGTTGGATTAAATTGCACATTTCATCAGCTTCATCATTAAAATCGTAAGGCTGAATATCTTTTTCATCAATACTTTCTTATACACCCAAGACAGTTCCCTTGTTGAGGTGAAATGGTTTGTTTGAAATATTTTGTACTACAATCAGAAAAGAATTTTCTTTATGGCTGATAAGGAATGGAGAGATTCCATAAATACAATATTACGGTTATTTAGTGTTGGAATAAACATGAAATGTTCCTCAGGTTGTGAAGAATATTGAGCTTACATGTACATGCATGTGTTGGCTGGAATAGTTACTTTATGAAAGTTTGAAATTTTTAACTCATTTTGGGGGAATTTGAACTTTCATGAACAACCCCAGAGCTGTCAATTTTTGTTTGCTGATGTTACTAAGATCATTTACAGGTGCAGACATATTTATACATTGAGGGTCCATAGTACAAGTAGAGGTATTAAGAACGTCATTTTTTTTACACATAAATACTTGTGCCTGATTCATATGCGAATCATTGGACATCTGGTGTTCGTCTACTAACGGAACAAGAATTTCTTTTAGTAGAATGGAATTAAATGATGGTGTTATGGAAATACCATATTTACAAACAAAATCATAACCCAAAATGATATCAAAATTTCTATTACGTATGTTAGTAATATAAAATACATGATTGAAAAACAATTTGTCTATTTTGAAAGACAAACGAATACATCCAAAAAATTCAACTTGGGAGTTTATGGTCGAAATAGATACTTTTCGAGAGAGAAATTTATATTTTATAGTGGGTTTTAACAAATTGAAATGTTGTTGATCAATTAAAGAAATAATTGAACCAGTGTCTAACAAAGAAATAACATTATGATGTTGTATATTTAAGGTAATACAAGGAAGAGAGTCATTGTAACTAAATGTGCTATAAATTACATAGTTTTCAATGGCATTACTATCATTTTGGGATTCAGCACTTAAAGTATTTGCGTTATCGACTTGAGAACCATCACCAGAATTCGTAATATAATCATAAGTATTTTCATTTTGAAAAATAGTCTGTGATTCTGCATCTTTGAGCATACCATTTTTTGGTAAACATTGGTCATTTTTAAGTATACTCTCAGAAGATAAAATTCCTTGAGAAGTAACTCTATATAATTGAGTTTTTGAGGTAATATCTGGCAAATGTGAAGTATTGGAGGACAGAGTGCCAGATAGATCTGCCTCCAGCATTAGTTTAAACTCTTATCTTTAGAAAATCCATAATTATATTCATGGGTATTTTGTTGATTAGCTTGGTATTCATTAGCAGTATTTTGAAGCATGTTAACACCATTATGAGAGTTAGCTTGGTTCATATTTTGAAAAAAAATTTTAAATTCAAAGCATGTTTTCATTAAGTGCCCCTGGCGTCCACAAAAAGCACATTGGTTTACAGTCCTATGACGAAATGAATTACGAAGATTTCTTTTATAGAATGGTTTTTTAAATGTAATTTGTTAACATTTTGTTTTAGATTATGTTTGCCATAGGAAGAGAAATTTCTATCACAAAATGACTTTCGTTTATTTTTACTTTCAGAATGTTTATAATCAGATGGACCGGGATTAGGGAACGAATGTTCCATATTATACACAGGTAAGGTGACAGGAGCAGGGATGGTTGGTGATTCAGTGAAGTTGTAAATATTTTGTAATTGTTCAGCTCTTGAAAGAGCATTAGTAAAGTCAGAAATCCCCTCCTCTAATAATTTTACATGAATATTTTTGGGTAAAGCATTCATAAAATATGTGAATTTCAAAATTTGGAGCGAAGCATCATCAACTGTTGGATGAGCTAATTTTAGGTTCTTGTTTAATCGGTATGAGAAATTTCTAACTGATTCATTATGCTCCAATTTCATCTTATCTAATGAACGAAACGCCAAATTTTTGTTCTCCTTTGAAGTGAAAAACTGGATAAATTCAGTTTTTATGTCTGCTAATTTTTTAGGTTGAGTATTAAACTGCGAATCCAAATAAAAGTGGAGAGCAGGACCTAGGAGTTTCGTTTTAAACAGTGCTAGCATTTCTTTTTCGCTATAATTGTTTAGTTGTTGAATGTCTTCAAGCTGGTCGAAAAAAAATTCGACAGTAGATGGATTACCATCAAATGGTTGAATATTCAGACTAATAGTGTTCTTGGATTTCGACATGTTGTAAAAAGTTTGTGAATTGAAACAGAAATATAGATAAAACACTCAGCAATTTTTTTAACTTAGATTAATACCGGTTCTATTTCATATATATATATATATATATATATATATATATATATATGTATGTATTTTTATTAAGAACACAATTATATTCAAGAGCACAGACTAAATAAACAAATTTTCTCTAAAAAAATATTGGAAGAACATTTTTCTTAATAAGAAGCCATGCACAAAAAAAATGTAAAATTATCTTGAAATGGAAAATAATCCATGTTCCATCATCAATGAGAACAACTTTCGCTTTCATTTAAAAAAAAAAAAATTCTTCAGTATTTGCACACCAACAATAATAATAATGATAATAAATCCTCTAAAGAAAGTGGCCAAGGCACCAAGTGTTGTAATTTAAATATTCTTTTTTTGTTTAGTTAAGCGTAAAGTGAACATTATAATTCATAATGTTCTAGTATACCCAGGTATCTGTTCTTTACTTTTTTCAAAGAACATATAACTTTGAGCACACAACATATTTTCTATTTTTGTTTTCTCAGAGGATTTTTGTGCTCAAAAATAACTTAGATGATTAATATATTTTTTAAATCTTTATCCACAAAATAACAACAAAATTTCATTAAAAAAAGGAGACTTAATTAACTATAGGAACAGTTTATTTTTCTTTTGACGAAAATAGATATATTTTATCCTCAAAAATATGTTCACTGAATAACAAAAAAAAGGTTAAGTAAAATATATATTTTATATATAATACACCAATTTGCTTTATTCGGAAAAAAATTTAACTCGTAAAAAATATATATCAATTCTATGTAACATCAAATGAGAACAAAAAAATTATACTTATCAATAATCTTGCTTCTATTTGATTATTACAAATTGTGAGAATTTTAACATGATGTGCCAATATTAGTTTGGCTATATCCACTTCAACTGGACCAATATATATGTTAATTTATCAATAATTCCATCCCCTAACTAACCAGTGGAAAGCTGATGAATTTTAAACATTTTTCTCCTTGAAAATTCGACGAACAAGACAAAATTAACCAGGTTGAGGACCACATCATACTTATTATAATATAAAAGCTGACATAAGATAATCTAATATATATATGATGCATCTATGACATAAAAAATTACGTATTTTATAATACACTCCATCTCCAACAACAACCGAAGAACAACTCCGAAAATTCAAAAGAAAATGCGAACCTGTTACTGGCGCAAGGATAGGGTTGCCGTAACATGGAAAAACTCGCCAAACAGTGACAACTGCCAATACAGGCACCGAAACTTCATTGACAAGATGAAAAACATAAAAATAACGGAATGCCAACATAGGGCTAAATATATGCCAAAGGGAGGGTATAATTAAAATTTGAAGCAAACGGAAAAAAAAATATGAATCTGATTTGTTTGAAATGAAATGAAATCAACCTGACGTCAGAAAGATAAAATTGAAAATAAAGAATACTAAATAAACGTTTTTGAAGCCGATGGGCTAAAAAGATAACTTAATCAAATAATAATTTTTAGACAAAAAGGAAAACTATGATAGGCAAATAAAAATAAATAAATAAAAGGAGAGAGAAGGGAAAACAAAAAATAAATTGTGCTATACGGAACCTGAATGTGGTAAAATTACCACACTACCGAACCAATTTCAAAAGTGATGGTGGCAAATTGGTGGTGACAATTCCTGCTCCAACAGCCTCTTTAATAAAAAACTATGCGTTTCTGACGACTGGGTTTTTCGCTAATTGTTCCCACAGATTAATCTCGGAAAATGAAACATTTGAAGTTACTGAAAAAGAAATAGTAGCTTGTAAAGTATTTGTCGGAAAATTGTTAGGCAAACTGCGTTTGAAAGGTAAAAAATTGTATTTTTCTTGATATAAATTTCAAATTTAATAATTATGCCATTTTTCAAATATTGAATTTGAAAAATTACCAAATTTCACAATGGAGTACCATAGCAAAACCTTCATGCGTAAAAAGATAATGATAAGGGCGACGTGTCCTGGCGTGTATATTGGCTATAGTACGAGCCACAAATTATAGTAGCCTTATTATTCTGTTAAAATATAAAAGTGAATTATGAAATGTCAATATTTTGTTGGATTAAAAGTTTGTTATAAGAAATTGACCAGCGTAGCGGGCATAGCTTGCTAGTATGTGAATAAATAAAATTTGTCAGTTTCAGAAAGAATGATCCGAACTGGAAGATCTGTATAAAAATCGAATTTGTTGCCCGTGTCGTGCCTGGACTCTATTTCGAGCTGAGCCCGTCTCAACTCTACTGGGAGTGACTTGATTCCAGGCCATTTACTGTTGTTCCGTTTCGGCGTTTATGTACGTTACCAATCACAATTCGCTTAAATAAATCGTCTCCTTCGGCGTCGTAGCATAAAAGGAACTCTAAGGCAGTGCCCATTCGTTCTTCTTTTTTTTTTAATCTTTGTAATCATTTTCGATATATCCACAGAGCCCTGGGGTCATATCCATTCTCCATACAAACAAAAGAAAACCCGTCAAATCTTGTCAGCGTGGCTATATATGCAGGCGGTCAAAATTGCTGAAGTATACATTTGCAGATTAGTGAAACGTTTCGACAAATACCTAAACATAAATGAGGACTATATTGCAAAATACCGAAAAGTTGTAGATTAAAGATATATATAATAAAATATATTTTTCTATGATTTTTTTTAAATTTATAGCCAAACGGGTGTTTCTTTCTGAACCGCACTTGTACATAATTTTGTTAAATTCATCGCGTAGTAGTAATTGATTTCAAAATTTATTGTAAATTTCAATCTTTAATCTTGATTTACCCCCATTTGAACTATCTTGTTCAGTTGTCACACAAAAGTAAGCTACCGAACATAACTGAAATACACCCAATTGCAGAGGCTACTTCGAGAAATCTGTTGATTAATTACAGGACTGTTTAATAAATACAGAAATTTGTAAACCTTGTATCTTTATATTATTTTTTCAATACGGAATCACACTTAAATTCAGATAGTGGCAGTCATAAATTCTAATACATTTCAACATCAGTTATAAAAAATGAAATAAGTGGATAAAATTGATTTTCAAACTCCTCAAAATTGAAAATATCTTCTTTTGAATTAATTAATTATTTTTCAATTTGATGGGTATAATTTGTAAATTTTAATTTCGATTATATTTGTAATAATGTCAAGCAACATTCATAATGAACTATTTTTAAAAATATATTTTATCAGAATAATGCATTTTATTTGAAAACGTTAATACTAACAAATAACATGGTAACATTATGAAATTTCTTTTGAAGTTTAAGTTTACTTGCGTGATTTGTTTTGTCACCTGAAAACTCAAAATTTTTTTGCACTGGTAAACTTTTATTAATCAACATTTATAATTTATTGGATTAAAAAAGATTTTTTAAAAATGTTTCATTTATATTCTGCTGAATGTCAGTAGAGGATGCCACATTCAATTTGGAAATTTCTAAAATAGTATAGAAACAGTGTATAGAACACATCTAGTATAGAAAACATCTCTAACTTATATCGTCTTCTTATACGACTACGAAATTGTTCAGTAATTTCCAAAACATCTAATTTCCACAGATGACTTACACACCAAATTGTTACAAGTTAAGGAAAAATAAAAGGAGCTGAATTCACAGAATTTAGCTCAGTATCAGGATAAGAATTCAATTTCCCATGACGGTTAACCTCAATTTCGTATGAGTTGCTTTAATTCCCCATTTAAGACTTACAGTTTCCAGTTTCTCCAGTTAGAAATTTATCTGTAATGTTTGCACGAATTAACAACTTTATTTTGTTATCAAACTAAAATTGATTGTTTTTCAAATAATTTATTTTAACTTCGTGTAACTAGAGTTCCTGTAACAAGGGCTAGGTGTAATTTGTTTAATTTTAGAATGTTTCAGACTAAGTTATTTTATTTTACACTTTTATTTAGCACCGTTTATTTATAACTGAATTCAATTTTCAGAGGTTTCAACACCACTAAACAAAGATTGCTTAGATTGTTTTCATCAATACACTTACATCTCGTATTTTGTCCAAGATCTTCACAAAAATAATAATTCATAGCACCACTATCATAAACAGTACGAGTAAATATATGTTTAGAACAAGTCTAAATGTTTGCAATTAAAGTTTGTAAAGATACCTTTGAAATAATTATATAATTATTCAGAATGGTTGTTTTGTTTCACTTTTTTTCTCCATTCGAGATTTTATCAACTTTGTGAGGAGTTAAATCAGGATATAATATAAAAAATTATTGATTATTGCAAATTAGATACCTGACCTATGCTTAGATCCACATTGGTTAGCCCTGTGATTTCTTTTTTAAGGAGATAAAACAAGGATCCTTTTATTTAACAACATTTTTTTACAACTGAGGCTCACTGGAAAAACATCATTATAGTTTTATGATTGATGTGTTTTTTAACAAAAAATATAATCTGATTTTTTAAAACTTTTGTACATTCTAGAAAAGAAAAAGGGAGAGTGCTAGTTCCCAAAAAGAACACAGCAGAAAAGGAGATTATTTCATGAAGAAATATATTAGTAATCTGTTCAGTAACAATATAAGAAGTATATAAATTTTTCACTATGACATTAAGTTTTAATGATTTTATGAATGAAAGTTGAAATATACAATTATTGAATATGATTTAATAATGTACAGTTTTTTTCTTCTAAAAAAATTAAATTAAATTTCTTTTACAAGGTCTTTGGCACATGGATTTAGAAATACTATCGTATGCGGAAGTTATTTACAAGAAAATCTATGGGTACAACTAAAGGTGAATTTCATTGTTTTTTTTAAGTAGTGTGCATTTTGACAATTTAAAAAAGGGCAGGGTGCTGCACCCTTAAAATAGGCCTAGAGGAAGCAGTAAGTAATCACACAATTCATAAAACTGCAAATAAGTAATTTCTTTAAATAATAGCACAAATAAGAAAACAGACACATATCATTTTCAACTTGTTTTTTATTTGTAGAAAAATTTCTGTTAATCACCTAAATCTAAAATTACACTGTATGGTAACCAACGAGTTTGCGATTTTCGCAATAGCTCTATCTCAAGAACTAATGTATATTTATTTTCATCAAACTTCAGATTCAGTTAGAAATTGACAAAATAGACTGATTACGTTTTAGTGTAGATATCCCAACAGGTGGCGCTGCTATGCTACTTTTTTCATGATTTTCACGATAGCTGTATCTCATGAACTACTGCATGGAAATTCAACGAACTACAGATTCTGTTAGACTTTGACATAAATAGATGTTTCTTACGTTTTGGTGTAAATAGCCCTAGAGATGGCGCTGCTACGCTACTTTTCTCATCATTATCATGATAACTATATTTCCAGAACTAATGCACCGATTTTCATCAAACTTCAGATTCGGTTAGATGTTGAAATAAGTTGTCATTGATTAGGTTTTGGTCTAAATCTCCCAACCGGTGGCGCTGCTATACTACATTTTGCAGGATTAACACGATTTTAGCAATAGTCCTATCTCAAGAACTATTGCATGGAATTTAATAAAACTTTAGTTTGAGTTAGACCTAGAGAGCAAACCAGAAATTTTGGGAAAAAACTGGGTTTTTTCTGTTTTTTTCTGAAGGGCTATTTTTTAATTTTTCCGAATTGGAAAAATTGAAATTTAATTTATAAAATAATATATTCAAAATGTTATTATGGCTGCATTCTGATATTTTTTCTTTGTGTTTTCTCATGTTCAGTGTCTCCCATGAAAATGTTAACATAGAAAATATGATCTGCAAGCAGTTTAGGAAGAACTTGAGTCCTTCAAAATATCCTTTACAAATTCTTCACCTTAAAACAGAATCCTTCAAAAAATTCAGAATATTTTTCAACCTCCATTCTGAATCCTCTAGAAATATGATGACTTTAGAATAACAGAACATGTCACATTAAAGTGAAAAAAAAATTTTCTTTAGTATGTAGAAATTAAAAAAATGTTTACTATTTTATATTGTTTAAGAAAATGTAACTTAATTTTGAGAAACATTTATAAGAAATTAATTTTTCCAGAAAACCCCCTAAAAAACCGGTTTTTTCCGCCACTTCAAAATTTCCGGAAATTTTACATTTCTGGTTAGACCTTGATATAAATTGGTGTTGATTCGTTTTTAGTGTATGCAAAACCTGTGTGAGATAGAATTAAGTTGGGATTGGCACATCTGACTAGTTTCATTCTTACCTTAGCTCCAATTTGCTATAAATTTATTATTGCAAATGTAGAATGAGAAAAAAAGGTATTAGGTATTTATTATTTTGCTATCAGAAATTTATTATACTTGTCATGCTTCTTTTATATAAAAAATCATCTATTTGATTACGTAAAGGAAATTATGACATTGCAAATTATATTAGATTGAAATATCATTTTAAAATAAAATGCTATTTATGCCAGTTAAAACTTGCATTTTACAAACTTACTGTACTTAGTTTTTTTAAAGCCTAAGGCATTAAAGTTAGAAACAATTATTTAAAGTTTTTTGTTGTTGATTATTAATAAGGAAAAATCATATCCATTATTTCTGTTGTTAACATCTCTTTTTCTAAGCAAGTAAGAAATGCAGAATGATAAATGGGATACTCTATGAAAGGATTTTCAACAAACATCTGACATAGTACATTCATATTTCGTTAAAAAATGCTTTGATTAAAAATGGCAGTTCATTAAAAATTAAATCAGCATTGTTTTCATAAATGAAATGAAAGGTATTTCTCTAATAAGTGTTGCAACAAAAATGAAATATCTCAACAATGATTATAGTATAAAAAAAGTTCAATAATGGTAAAGTGGGATACAGCTGCACGGGTTTATTTTATATTTATGATTAAAACTCAAAATTTAAATTCAAATATTCAATTTATTTTTCTTTGTCGCATGTTTTTTTCCAAAACAGATGATGTCACTCTCTAATGCAGTTAAAATACAATTATTATACATAAAATTTTTTTTTTGTTCATTTGCTATCTTCAGTCATTTTTTACTGTAATCTTGTCAGACTAAATTAGGTGATATTCTGGCTTGACTAATGTTGTTTGCAGATATTTTTAGTCCTTATTTTTTCTTTAGAAGTTAAATCCTGCATCTAACAAATATTAGATATTGCTAAAAAAATTAAACTGCTGTGCGAAGTCTTTGCACGGGACAACTGGTACCTATAGAAACTAACCAAATTATGTTCATCTTAGATTATATTACTTTTTATGTCATATTAAACATTTAAAAAATTTATTATATAAAGAGTTGTATCTGATATATAAACTGTTTTATATATATAACAACTGTTATGTACTATATATTATAAACTGTATATACAATGAGTTAAAAAAAACAACAGTTGCTTAATCACTGAGTGAAATCACCAATTTAAAATTACTGCCACCCTATGATGATATCATAACTAATTTAGAACGTACTTTATTTTTATAAAAGCCTGTCGAGAAAAGCACTTTGTAGCTACATTTATGTACATTTCAAAACCTCATCAGACTTTTATTACTTTAGGAAATAACAACCAATGCACCAAAAATGCAAGCAATGTTTTTAATAGTTAATTGTAACACTTTTGAGATATAATTTATATTTAATATACACAAAAATGAAACATAAGATATGTAACATTGTTATATAAATGAGTAGTATAAAATTATAATTTTTTTAATTAACCACAGCTAGTTATTGGTGACTGTTTATATTTGGCAAGATATCACACTCATTCAGGGCAAACTTATGTCAAGGTACCCATAAAAAAAGAAAATTATCAAAGTTAGTAGACAGCAAGCTACAACTTATGAGAGCGGTGGTGAGCACTTAGATTAACCTTTAGGGAGAATTTCTTGTTGCATATTTCACACATAAAAGGTTTCTCACTAGTATGAATTAGCAGATGTCTGCTTAAATGGACCTTTTGAGAGAATTTTTTGTTGCATATCTCACACACAGAAGGTTTTTCACCAGTATGAATCAGCAGATGCTTGTTTAAATTACCATTTTGAGAGAATTTCTTGTTGCATATCTCACAAACAAAAGGTTTTTCACTAGCATGAATCAGCAGATGTGAACTTAAAGAGACCTTTTGAGTGAATTTTTTGCTGCATATCTCACAAATGAAAGGTTTCTCACCAGTATGAATCAGCAGATGTCTGTTTAAAACATGCTTTTGAGAGAATTTCTTGTTGCATATCTCACACATAAAAGGTTTTTCACCTGTATGGATCAACAGATGTTTTTTATAATTAGTCTTGTCAGAAAATGCTTTGCTGCATATCTCACAAACAAACGGTTTCTCACCAGTATGAATCAGCAGATGCCTGTTTAAATTACTATTTTGAGAGAATTTCTTGTTGCATATCTCACACTCAAAAGGTTTCTCACCAGTATGAATCAGCAGGTGTTTTCTTAAATCACGCTTATCAGAGAATTTCTTCTTACATACCTCACACCCAAAAGGTTTATTACCCGTATGAATCAACAAATGCCTTTTTAAATCACCCTTTTGAGAGAATTTCTTGTTGCATACCTCACAAACAAAGGATTTTCCTTGGTGCAAGTTAGAAGATCCTTTTCCAAGATGCTTGTGTAAAGAAAAGCTTTGTTTCATATCTCACACTTTAAATACTTCTGTCTACTTCCAATGATATCAAGGATATCAAAGTGACCTTTTCTCTTTAACTACCTTTATGGCTTTATGTATCTGCAATAGATAACAGTATGTTATTCTATCATATTTTATAATTAAACAATAACATATATAACTAAAAATCAGTTTTTCATCATAAATTAAAATCAATGTAGAAAACTGAAATCAAATAACTTTTATAATATCGTATTAAATAAAATAATAATTTCCAAAAGTCAGAATAATAAAAATCATAAATAACAACTTCTGATTCAAAAAGAAATCAATTAATCGGCAGAAACAGCATACAAATGACTGAAGAGTAAAACAGTAGAACTCTCTGAAACAGAAAATTCATTTTACTGACTGTGAGACTCTACAAAAGAATTCTGATGGAGAATCTTTGGGACATCAGACAGAGGTAAGCTCAGACTGGCCTGTCGCCCCATTGGTCTGAAGACCAGTGTGCCCTCAGTCAGAAAAATTTCCTGCCCTTAAGCCGCTCTAATATTTTCTACTGGCCATATGCATACATTCTGATCAGTGTACTAAATTTCTTGAATTTGCTTAGGGGCAATCATTAATTTATAGACATATAGCAAAACAGAGGGATTTTTATTATCATAACGAAATTGAAGGTACATCAAAAGAATTTGCAGAATGGGGAAATTTCATGTTTTTCAATTTAACTTGCATCTGATAGAGTATAAAAATACGAACATTTTGATACCATTTTTACATATATTTGAAACTTGTATAATTCATTAAATTAACTTTTAAAATGCAGTTTTTGTCATCGCGGAAAAAAGCCGCGTCACGTGATAAAAGCCGTTCTGACGTCACTAGCCATGTAAACAAACCCTCGCTGTATTTCTCCCTGTTAATTTCTATGGGGGATGGCTTGCTTTACGCTTTTTTCTTTTCTTAGAAATAATTAGTATAACAAATTAAAAGTATTGTAATGAATAAATAATACTGTGAATTCCATGTGAGATTTTTATTCTATCGTGTTTTTAAGAAATTCATTTCCAGATCTCGATGTAGAAATAAAGTATCGGTACAAGTCCAGATTTTTCTCCCAGGGTCCTGCTTTTGTGAAATTGTGAACAGCTTTTTACATTTGTGAAAAATCTAGACATAATTTTGTGAATTTGAAATTAGCGTTATATTCAGGTTCTTGTTTATACATTTTTAAGAAGATATATACATGTAAAATACAGATGTTTTCCTTATATATGTAAAGTGACAGTCAGGTTTTACTTCTAAATGATTAAATTTGTGAAAGATTCAGTTTGAAGAGAGAAAAGTTTTGTGATAAGCCCATTTTTAAGACAAAGAATTTTGTGAAGGTTCCTGTTTTGAAATGAAAAAAATTGTGAAGGGTCTTTTAAAGGACCCAATTTCTTCCTGAATAGATCCGTGGTTTATTTATTGATTGAATCTAAATAAAATTTTAATAAATGTATTTTTTTTTTTTTGAATATATGAATGAGAATAATCACATATGAAACAGAAAGAAATATTTATGTATCATACATATAGTCATTCATTTTATTTATGCATATTAAGAAGTGTCTTCAAGTAATCGATAGTTCATATTTGAAATGTATATATTCATTATTCAGTAATCATAATGCAATTTTTTGGAAACCTCTAATTTTGATATCCATCCTTAATGTATAATTTTATCAATGAAAAAAAAATGCAATAACTTATGAAAACAAATTTTAACTGAAATCATATTCTGAGCGAAGCATGTTCAGAATTTTTAATAAGTATTTTTTAAAATAGTAGCATAGCCAGAAAAAAATGGGGGGGGGGTAGGAAAATGTTTGCTCTATATTAATATACAGAAATTTAAATATATTGGAGAATTCATAGTTTAGGGAGTTAGAACCTCCCTTAAAATTCTCCTAAACACCCTTGGCTATAGAACTGTTTTGAAAAAGAATATTGTTCAATGTTATGTTTATGTTGTGTGATATTATTAAATATTAAGCAATGATATAGTGAAGGTTTTATAATCTTTAAATAACTAATAAATTTCTAAAATTTGCAGGACTTAATAAATATAAATTGTTAAACAAACAGGCAAACAAATTCTTAAGCAAAGAATGAATCTTCAAAATATTTACTAATAAAAAATATATGTAATTAAAAATGAGGACTTTCTAATAACTTGCCTCTGTTACATCAAACAGCACAAGAAATTTAAGCGGAGTATGCCAAAAATGACAAGAATAAGGTCTCAGAATCTTTAACAGAAGATTTTGTAATGAATTTGCTGACCATAAATGATAAAGCACTAACTACTGCACATGTAACAGATACTGAAATATTCCCTAGTGTTTCAGCTACTGACTATAAAACAAAACTAGTCGGATGTGCCAATCCCAAAACTTTCTTCTATCTCACACTGGTTTCGCATACACTAAAAAGAATCAGCACCAATTTATATCAAGGTTTAACTGAATCTAAAGTTTTATTAAGTTCCATGCATTAGTTCTTGAGATATGACTTTCTAAAATCATGTAAATCCTGGAAAATGCAGAATAGTAGCGCCCCCTGTTGGAAGATTTACACCAAAACCTAATCAACAACAACTTATGTCAACGTCTAACTTAATCTGAAGTTTGATGAAAATCCATGCATTAGTTATTGAGATATAGTTATTGTGATAATAATTAAACAAGTACCATAGCAGCGCCACCTGTTGGGCTATTTACACAAAAACGTAAGCAGCATCTATTTATGTCAAGGTCTAACAGAATCTGAAGTTTGATGAAATTCCGTGCATTAGTTCTTGAGATATAGCTATCGTAAAAGTAATGAAAAAAGTAGTATAGCATCGCCACCTATCGGATACCTACACCAAAACGTAATCAGCGTCCATTTATGTCAAGGTCTAACTGAATGTGAAGTTTGATGAAAATAAGTGCATTAGTTCTTGAGATAGAGCTATTGCGGAAATCTCAACAAATGCAGCATAGCAGCGCCACCTGTTGGGTGATTTTCACCAAATACTAATCAGCACCAAATTATATCCGGTACTAACTGAATATAAAGTTTTATGAAATTTCGTGCATTAGTTCTTGAGATAGAGCGCCCACAAAATTTTTGTCACATACAGACAGAAAGAGTCGCAGACTCACAGACAGACATTTTCTAAGAACAGTCAAATCGTGTTCAGGACCTTCTAAAACGTATAAATCTGTCGAAAACCGGAAGTTGGAAATTTTCATGAATCCAATACTTTCTTCTTGTAAGATGGAAGAAAGTAAAAATAGTTTTTTTTTTTTAAGTATATATATATGAAGCAAAAATTGGTGGCTTAAAAAAAAACCTCGAACTTTCGGGGGGTGAAAAATATAAATAAGTAAACATATAAATGCTTTAGTTTAGGATAAAAAAAGGAAGGCCGTGACAAAAAAAAAAACTAATTTCATGGAAACTTTTGAGATAGAGCAAAAAGGAATGTCAAAGAATGAATGCAATATTTTAAAGTTTACAGAGAATTTTTTTACTCAGAAAATATATACTAAGTACTAACTAAATAAAAGGCCTTTCTTATTTCCAATATTTTATTTTATAACAAATATACTTTATCAGTATTGTAAAATAATTAAACTTTCATTTAAACTGAAATATGATGAAATAAGAAAATAATTCATTTGAAGAACAACAATCAAGAATCGCATACTATTATTTTAGCTTTTAATCATTATTATTATTTAATAAATCAAAGTCAATCTAGAACAGAAATATATACCTTTTAGATTTAACTTCTCGTATTTCTGCACCCATGAAATCAGAATTCTTTCCTAAAAAAGCAAACATGGAAAGAGCATCTATTTTTGGGAGATTGTCCGATTGCCCTTTAACATATCCGGCCGAAATCGACATTTTCTAATCAAAATTTTAATGAAAAAAAAAAAACGATATATTTTTTTATAAGATAAGTTAGATCTTACTTTTTCACAAATTTGAAGTTGATAACGTTAATTAAATTTTAAGAAACAGATGAAACAAGATTGCAAATAGGAAAAGCAATGGGAAAAAGTATACGCGCAAAGCATGAACATTTTAGTTTAGCGGCAAATGACGTCACAACCAATCACGTCGCGTTTTTGTATCACGTGGTTTTGTTTATGTTTTTGCATTATTAAAAACAGTATTTCAAAGTTATTTTCTATTATTTTAACGATTCTGAGTGAATTTTTGAGGATTTCAAGATAAACTTTATCAGTTACACACAAAAGAAAACTTATTCCTCCCGTGTGAAATTTCCCCATTGAACACCAAAATGAACGTGCTTGCATATGATTGGGGGACAAAACATGCACCTAGAAAAAATTTTAATAGCCCTGACTACTAAAGCTTTACTACACCCAAGGACTACTCCTGCATCCAGAGATTTTTTTCTTTGGTTCATAGAATGATATTTTTTTATGTCATAGATAAAATATTTTGCATATTTTCCAACTCCTGAATCTGAAGTTTGATGAAATTCTGTGCAATAGTTCTTGAGATATAGCTATGGCGAAAATCATGAAAAAGTAGTACAGCTGTGTCACCTGTTGGGCAATTTACACTAAAATGTAATACCCGTCTATTTATGTCAAGTTCTAACAGAATCAGAAGTTTGATGAAAATCTGTGCATTTTTGAGGTACAGCTATCATGAAAATCGTAAAAAATGTAGCATAGCAGCGACACCTAGAGGGTGATTTACACCAATAATTAATCAGCACCAATTTATATCAGGGAATAACTGAATATAAAGGTTGATTAAATTCTGTTCTTTACTTCTTGAGATAGAGCACTCACAAAGTTTCTGTCACATACACATTTTCACGAATCCAATACTTTTTCTTGTAAAGATAGAAGAAAGTAAAAATGAAGCATAAGAAAGCATTTAAAAAATTCAATTTCCATATGAAAAGTACCTTTTTTTTCTATATAAATATATTTGAACAAAGTTTGCATATTGAATCTTTTCCGGTGTGTGGCAGACCGTACAGAGGGGCCCCCATTGAAAGATGCTACTTTGCTAAAGCAAAATAAAACTGTAGTCAATAAACAGCATTTGCTGTCAGATTATATCAGAAATTGAATTTATAAAACAATAATAACTGACTTGATAACTAATTTATATTATGTCAAAGAAATATATTTTTAAAAAGAAGATGGAGCTCTTAGCACTGATAGTCTTGCATTTTAATAGTCATAAAGTAAAATTTATTTGCATAAGAGTTTTAGCAACATTTAGAAAAATACAAATGGTGAAATATTTTTTAACCCTTTCAGTGTAGAATTTTTTTTTTGTGGGGGGGGGAGGGTTAATGCCCTGTGCGGAATATTTTGACCAAAAAAGCGACATTATTTATCTGATTACCGGGCAGAATTTTCAGGTATTGATTTTCCCAAAGGGACACGACTTTCCGAATGACCCAATACAAAACTAAAATTCATATCTTATGGTTATACGAAAAGCAAGCTACTAGTTTTGGTTATAGCCAAATTACTGCCTTACGCAAGTGCAATACGTCATTACTGCTAAACCCATGACGCCATGAAAGCCTAGGCGACTTTTGTCGACGCTTAATGTAGTCTACAGCAACCAACTCCTAGATGTCGACATTAGTCGATTCCCGAACTAAAAGGATTAAACTAAGGAAACAAAACTATAAGCAATTTTAATCAGTTATAAAATTATAAAATTAGTTAAATATTTTAATTAAAATTGTATAGTTTTTTAGTATATTTTATCCTTATTATTAGTGCAGTTTTGCCAGTAAACATAACTTTTGGTCAAATAACAACTCATATATTTATACCGATGACCAGCAATTTGTTGGCTTCGATGCAGTATTAGATGTTAGTCCAATTAAAAGATAAACGTTTGGTCAATATAGGCGAGAGAGAGCCAAACTCAATCGTTGGCCAATGAAGCTAGAAAACAGTGGACTAATGATATTCCAACAATTCTGTGTTGCTTGAACGAAAAAAGAGTTATATAAAAAAGGGTAGATTTAGTACAGTCATATCTCACAGTACAATTATGATTAAAACAATTCATAAACATCGTCAAGCTTGTAAAATAGTCTGAAATTGCTAAGAAAGTAAAGCAAGATTTTTTTTTTACATTAATGGGCACAACTGTGGATATATTAAGTTAGACAAATATGTCAATATACAGTCCTGGACAACAGACTAATCTGTTAAATTACAGTCCTAGACAACAAGCGTTAACACCTCCCTACTAATTCCTCTAAAAATAATTGTAAAAAAATGTATAGGTACAAATCCATTGTAAATATCGTCTACTTATTAATGTTATGCATAAATTACATTTCAAGAATATCTATTTATTAAAAATTATACCAAATTTGAATTTTTAAACAATAACACAATTTTTTGACGCCCCATTTCAGTTCCTTGGATTGAGACAGCTCGCAAAAAAGTATAGTTTATATACTTTATCTTAAATCTTCATAGAGTTAAAAGAGTTTAAAGTTTGGGGATGCTAATATTAAATCCATTTCACAAACTTATAAAAATCATCCAGTTAAACATTTATTAATTTTTTTTTTATGAAATTCAGTTAATAGATCCAAACATATTTCAGGATTTTTTTTTGTAGTCAAAGACATTTTTTCAATTCCTACTATTAGTTCACACCCTCCCTATATATATTTATATATCATGTTCAAATTTTCAGTTGTTAATAAAATACTTTTTATTCATACCCACAAGTTCAAATACATTTTTTTAAAACTTGTAATGGATGACACTTGATGTTAATAGTTTTTTTAAATATTAATTCATTAATTAAATTTAATTAATTAATTTTAGTTTATATGGGAGAAAAATTTTTCTCTTATATAAGATATTTATTCAATTCCTACTATTAGTTCACACTCTCCCTATATATATATATTTGTATATCTTGTTCAAATTTTCAATCGTTAATAAAAAACTTTTTATTCCTCCACTCAAGTTCAAATACATTTTTTTTAAACTTGTAGTGGATGACACTTGATGTTAGTACAGTTTTTTAAATAATAATTTATTAATTTGAGTTTTATATGGGAGAAAAATATTTCTCTAATATAAGATATTTATTCAATTCCTACTATTAGTTCACACTCTCCTTATATATATTTATATATCTTGTTCAATTTTTCAATCGTTAATAAAATACTTTTTATTCATCCACTCAAGTTCAAATACATTTTTTTAAACTTGTAGTGGATAGCACTTGATGTTAATACAGTTTTTCAAATAATAATTCATTAATTTCAGTTTTAAATGAGAGAAAAAATTTCTCTTACATAAGAGTATCAAGTTGAATATATATATTGTCAATATATATCAAGTTGAGATATGGTTCCTTTTAGCTCAGTGGTAGAGCCCATGAACGCTGTTATGAGGACCCGGGTTTGATTACCAACTTGGGGCATTTTTCACTCTGTCAGTTTACGCTTGAAAAAAGGCAGGATAAAAATGCATTTGTTTTTATTTAAAGATTACAGGTATTATTCACAGCTGAAAATGAATTAAAAAATAGTTTAAATTATATAGGTTCATTTAACCAGTTTTTGTGGAGTAAACAAAACAAGTTCATAATATAACATATTTTATTATTTAAACAAACAAAATATAAATTGGAAAGTGGATATGATTCTAGATAAAGATGTATATGATGCTAGGATTCTAGAATCTAGATTCTAATTAGTCTAGATTCTAGGAAAAAAAATAATAGTCCAACACCATATATAGAAAGGAAAATGGAAAATTGCAAGGAAATTAGCTTTCTATTTTGCCACTTAATACACTGCTCAAAACAATTAAAGGATATTTGAAATTTTATATAAAATAAAGATATAAACGAAATTTTTTTTGCCGAAAATAGAAGAAGAGAATCACAAATGCAAATTTTTCTGGTTTTGAAATGAATAAAGTTTGGGTCAAGGTGACTTCAAATAGAATTTTCAGGTTCAGGTCAGATTACACCCTGACACATGCAAGGCTCTTATGTGGATAAGAATAAAAGGATTCCTCAGTAACACAAAGTCAAGAAAGAATCCTTTGAAATAGATTTTATTTAAATACAAAGGGGGGGGGGGGTGAATTACCACTTTACTAAACAGCATACAACCATCAGAGTGAAAAAATGTCCAGACCGGGGTTCGATCCTGGATCCCTTAGTATATTGCAGAAAGTGCTTTACCAATTAAGCTATCCAAGCAATATCCAGTCTAGCATTCTCTCACTCTTATATGACAAGTCTACAATCACAAAGCACAAGATGGAACATCAATCATGAGCACAACACCGTTGGCATGCATGAGACAAATTATACCTCATCATAATGTGCCACACAATGGTGTTGTGCTCATGATTGACGTTCCATCTTGTGCTGCAAGGTTGTAGCCTAGCCATATAAGAGTGAGAGAATGCTAGGCTGGATGTCATCTGGATAGCTTAAATGGTAAAGCACTTAGTGCATTATACCAAGGGATCCAGATTCGAACCCCGGTCTGGACATTTTTTCACTGTGATGGTTGTATGCTGTTTAGTAAAGTGGTAATTCACATCCTTTGTATTTCATTAAGTAACAGCATGATTTCAGCTCTGCTGAAAAATTAATGTAGTGTATAGATTTTATTTATTTACTTATTTTTGCGTAAAATTACTTTAAAATGTAATGCTATCACGAGAAGTAGTAGAAGTGGTATCCATCCACTCCCAAACACAGCTGAACTAGGCATGCTATATTACAGAATGTAATTCACCTTACATAGGGTACCAGTGAGCAAATACTGGTACTTACAGAAATTTTCATAACATTATCAAGTTTTCAATGAAGCAATGGTTGTTGAATATTTTGTTACAACATCTTCATTATTGTTAAAGTTATAAAAATAAATCTAGGTGAGGCATCTATTTTTAATTCATCTTAGAAACTACAACTGTAGTTTCCCATACAAAATTGAATGTTGTAATGTTCTCTACTTCCCAATTCTAGAACACGTTGTATAGCAGGTGAAGTATTCAAGTTATTAATATACAATATATAGAGCAAGATCTCTTTTCTCCATATATACCTGTTTTCCCATTGTCGAAATAACTACTCACATTTACTAATTATCTAATGAAGAGGGCTTAATTAATTGCTTTTAAAACTAGTTGTTTTCTCTGCTCATTGTATGAATAAGAAAAAGAATAAAAAAATTTGTGTCATGTATAGATTATGAAATAATTTCTAACATTTCTAGAATACTCTTAACAGGGTTGTTGTAGGTAGCTGCCCGAGTACCCACCCAGGCTGGGTTTTAAAAAAACCCAGTTTTTTTTATAACCATAAGGGTTGTGGATAGCAGCCCAGGTACCTGCCCAAGCTGTGTTTTTTAAAAAAAACCTGGGTTTTTTACAACCCTGATCTAAAAAACCACCGCTATTCAATCACATGTGAAATCCAGATTTCAGTAATTACATGTCATAGCCAGAAAAGTACTTGAATTCTTTTGTGCAGTCCTGTATATAATCTATAGATTTGTATATATTCTATACAGGATACTATAATTTAGTTTAATAAGAAAACACATAACACTACTGAAAATTCACCTTTAGCAGTTTCTACTAATAGACAGAAACATATTTGAATGCTTTTGTACAGTCCTGTGTATTATCTTAAGATATTTGTACATGTCACATATTAAACAAATGCTTAATTCATACAGAAACATACTGAAATCACACTTCCAGAAATAATCATACATGGACAACCATGTATCCAGTTTTTTGCATGGTCCTGTATATGAATTTATTTATCTTCAACAAATATCTCTTAGTATGCTTATTATATATCATGCTCAAAATTCAGAACTTGATTTAGAAACCCCTTTAAGCAATTTATGATGATAAACAGTAATGCTTAAGAATTATTTTGTGTAGCACTGTATAGGATCCATAACATTTATACATACCCCATAGTATGAAAAAATTTAGTTAAACACGTACCTAACTGAAAGAATACTTTCAGAATTTATCGCATATAGACAATATTTCGGATACAATAGTGCATCCAAAATCTTTTCTGTGACCCTGTAAATGAACAATAAATGCTCTGCATATCATATTATACAACTCACATCTTGTCGTAAACTTCAGTAATGTATATCAATTTCAATATATTTGAAATACTGTAACATAAGTAAAATACACTTCAAATAGTTTTTCTGCAAAGACTGTAATCTAATCAAATACTTTTGTGTGGCCTTTTAAATGAATGATAAATACTTTACACTCCATATTCTACAGAAAGGATGTTTCAGTGCACCTCAAAAATTTATATCAATTTCAGTAAATTTGTAATATAGTAACATGATTAAAATACACTGCAAATGATTTTTCCCCATAGACCGTAATGTAACTGAAATCTTTTGAGTGTCTGTAAATGAACTATAAATACTACACATCTCATTTTCAATACTGAACATGCCATTGCAAAACTCAATAACATATATTAATTGTATGGCAATCCAACCATATTTATGTGAGTTAGAGCACAGCCAAACAGACTGCTAGACAAACCAAATTCATAAACACTTTTCAACTATGTTGGAAAGTGTTAAAAAAGATGTTCTATATAGTTCTGTTAATAATATCATTTTTTATTCTAAAGTGTAATTTTTTTTTATTTATTAATAGTAATTTTTATCTAAATAGCTTTTTTATATTAAATTTTATCTTCAAAAATCAGTTTAGTGAAATACCCCGGGCTCAACAAATGAAGTTGCCAGGTAGCCATTGGCAACCAAAATTTTAATTGGCTATTGTAATCATTAACATTGAATGATCTAATGATGATTCACTTGTACGGTTTGCTTAATCCAGGTTTTGAGGTAAGTGTGTTTAGTTTTTCTTTGTAACTTCTGTTTCTATAATTTCAGTTTTAAAGGTAATTTTACCTTTAAAAAAAAATATAGGTTAAAAAAGTTTACATTAACAATAAAACTCCTAAACTATAAACCAAAGAAAGCTATACATGGGTGGTATTTTAGATTTTTAAAATATCGAAATGTTCAAACGCATATTTAATTTTATTTAAAAACAATTATTTTTCTTATATTTTTGCATACTCTCTTTAATCAAACTTTATAATGTACCTATATTTTATTTTTTTAGAATTATAATTTTTGTAAGTTTTGTTGAGATACTTAATTTATATTAATTTTATAAACTAGTGTATTAATAAGAGAATTCAAGATATATTACTATTATGCTCATTATTATACATTTTGAATCAATTTATAAAATAATTTTAATGCTTTTTGAAATATCCATTATTATATAAGAAAGTCTACAAAAGTGCAGATGGGGGAAATATTTTTTTACTGGTGACCACAGAAAAGTTTGTTGGCTACCAGATTTTTTTTTTAATTTCTAAAGCCTTAATAATACCTTTTAGTTCAATTATATATATATATATATATATATATATATGTATATACTTGTATAGTAATATAGTCACTTAATTAAATTTAGAAAACATATTGAATGGATTTCATAGCTGCTCTTAAAATTATTTCATAAAAAATGCAATTGACTAAATAAATAATTTTGAGAAATGAAAGAAACCTTTGGATGGAAAAAATAACATTTATTTATAAGTGGGTGAGTCGAGAAAAAACTCACTGGATTGTTTTCAGAAATTTAAATTAATTTATCACAAAATGAAAAACTGTTTAAGGTGGTAATTCAAAAGAAATATTTTTCCACGCTCAACAACTCAAAATTTTGAGACACATTTTCAGACTCATTTTTTAAAATAAAAACATGAAACTTGGCGGCGTGATTTATGAAGACATTTATAAGGGCCCCATGTTTTTATTTTTCATTCAATTAATTAGAAATTGATTTACAGACAATTATTTTCTTAGTACAATATTTTTTTTTTGTTTCCAGCAGTATCACTTCGGGAAATTCAGTTCAAAATGTCCACTTTGACAGCCTTTTTAAAACTATATTCTGCCTTTATCAAAAAATCGAGACAATACAAACATTTTACAGTTTCTGAATAAGAGACCCTGCCAATTAGATGCATTTTAGAGAAAAAATGAATTTAGCAATATGTCTCAAAATAAGCAGTTTGGATTTGAATACACCCTTAATTGCAAAACATTTCTGTAATAATGTCAGCAAGTTTTATGCTTAAAAAATGAGGCTTTAAATGTTTCAGAAAGTTTTGTATTGTTGAGTGGGGTAAAATGATTTTTTTAACTGTATTAAACTCACAAACATATTTTTCACATCTTAACAATGCTAAACTTTCTAGCACATTTATGAACTCATTCTTAAACATACAAGCATGACAATTCAACTGATTTGGAATAGGAAGTTTCCGCCATTTTCAGATAAATGAATTACATCTTGACTTATAAGCAATTATTGTTTCTTGATGGTAGTTTTTTTCTTTTTCTAACTCTGTCACTAATGGAAATTTGGTTCAAAATGCACATTTTTATAGACTTTTCTAAAAAAATACTTTGCCTTTACTGATTATGCTGCATAATTCTCGCTTGTGTTGTGACATAATGTTTGTTTCAATGCAGTGTTAAGAATGGTGAATAAAAAATTCATTTTTGTCATATTATGCTTTTTTATCTCAAGAAAGGTAAAAGACTACTTTGTAAAATTTGTGCTTTATCTGAACAAAGTTCTGTTTCAGATGACACGGTTTGAGAAGTTTAAGTACAAAAATTGTAGCCACAAAAATGATGCTCTCTCTGGATGACAATCAATCTTTGAAGGAGGACCTCTTAAAAGAAGCTATCAAATGATCGATCATACACTGTACTTTTTGTAATATTTAGTCTGTGTGATAGCTCCTGAACTGTGTAACATGGACTTTCATTGAGAGATTTTTAAAGGAGTCCTCCTTTACCGACGATGGTCGTACAAAGCTAGCAGCATCATCTTCCAGGCTGAAATTTCTGCGCTTAAACTTCTCAAACCACTTTTGAACTGTCATCTGAAACAGCACTTTGTCCATATATAGCACAAATTTTATCAGCATCAAATACACATTTTTAAACTTATTTCATGAGAAATTTTCACTATCGATATTTTTATTACCTTCATATCGCCATGGAGATAAATTTACAGCAAAACTAATGCTTGGTTATATTGCTTTTCCAGATTGACAATAGTTGAAGTTGTGTATGTTACTTTTGTATTTGTACACGTTTGCGATACATCAAAGAATCGTCACATCACGCCTTTCTGATCCGTCGGAAACAAAAAAAAAACACTCATGAGATAAAAATTTTTATCTTGATCTTGACGTACACGACGAAATTTTTTTTGGGGGAGGGCGCTTTCTCGGGATTTTTTGAATTTTCGAATTTGTTTACAAAGTGGGAGGGGCGGATTAAAGGTATTTTACGGTAGTCTGACTAGCATATTTTTGCCTTTCGTGAAATAAAAGAGCATAATATGACAAAAATGAACTTTTTGGTTCACCATTCTTAGCACTGCACTGAAACAAACATTATGCCACAAAACAACTGAGAATTAGGCAGCGTAAGCAGAAAAGACCAAATTTACATATCTGGGACATTCAAGGTTTCTCCTATTACCCTTAGCATGAAAACTTAAAAAACAATATTCTAAATGTCTTTTCCTTTACAAAACAAAAATGAATATGAACTAATTGAAAACAGACACAATTTGCTTTTAACACTCACAAAACACAAACTCTAGGATTTAATATCAAATATTTGAAAAAAATTATGTTTCACACAACAAAATTCTTAATACAAAATACTTTGCTTTTATGGAAAACTTTGAACACAAATGTAAGTTTGTCTGCTTTTTCATTCCCTAATCTGTTGTGCAATTATAACTGAACTAAACCAAAACCAGAAAAAATTCTTTCTATTGAAACTGCAAATAACTTTTTATCTAAATTAGACAATTTATCAATTGGTTCTTTCACTAAATATTGTCCCACATAATTATTGGTTCTACATTTAGTAATTCCCCTTCAAGCTTGGAATTTATTTTGTTTTTATTTTACGTTGCTTTTTTTTTTTGGCAAAAAATATTTCTCAGAGTAAAGCATTTTTATCAACAGAATGACACAGTGAATAACAGCTAAAAAATTTATTTACACTTGTTTTGACAGAAAATATCAAAAATATGATAGTTTAGAAATATCAAATCTCATGATATTTTGAAAATAAATTTTGGTATACAGTATAACATCTTTAATCTGGAAAATTCTGTATGCCAGACATTTTGGTATGTTTTCTCTTTTTTTGTTTATATTTTCAATGAAAGATCATAGATGGTGCCACCACACGTACACGAATGAGTTTCAAAAAATGATTAATAAAAAAAAGATTAATTATTTAATTTACTACATTATATTTCTACATTAGAATTGTAAGAACTTTCTCAGTTAGACATGTAATTAATATAGATGTCTTTCTTTTTAATATTAAGTTGTGTAAATTCAGAATTCCTTTAAACTAAAATTAGATTTACTAACTTTGTAACATAATCTTAAGTTACAACAAATGATGCCAAAACAATGTGAAATCAGGTTTCACTTTTCTCAAACATTTTCAATTTATGTCAGAATTGAATATTTTAAAGTATTATTTATTTGATTTTTTCAAAATAATAGTCTTGTTAAAACAGTCTGCTATGGTAACACTTAAATATACAATATGTAACGATGCAGCATCATTTAATTTACCAAAATTGTGCCTCGAGTTACTCCATGGTTACAAATATGGAAATAAACATCCAAGTAAATAATAAAAATAACATGCATAATTTTTTTAAAGTACGTGAAAAATTAAATAATTGTGTTTTAAATAACTTCATGGATTGTGCATTTATAGAATATTTCTGTTTGTTTTGAATGAGCTGAAACATATGTCAACAGTCTAATAAAACCTATTTTACTGTTTATAATTTTTTATTTTACATCTTTTAACAATTAAAAAAATTTAGTCTACTATTGTTAAAGTAATAAAATGCAATAATGATTGATTGAATAATATATTTAATTTTTTCAATTTAAAAATTAATTGAAATACTTTTCTATTTGATATGTAATTAATATCAGTGCAAAAATCCTTAACGGGTTAAAAGTTTGTGATGCAGTACCTTACCTTGTGGCTGTAAGAATTTTAAATACGGGTATTAAAAGTAATGATATCAAACTTTGAGTGACAGTATGCTATGAATTAATATATATATATTTTTTCCTTCTTTTATATTGATATTCAGCGGTGCAAATATAATTTTCTACATGAAAATATATATAACAATTTTTTCCTGGTGCTTTTTTCATTCACATCTCTGATAAATTCAAAATATGGGTTTTAAAAGAAATGATATCAAATTTCAACTGACGCCTTAATGTGACTATAATGGGTTTGTTTTAAAAGTCAATTTAAATTATTTTTGTTTTGTCTTCTAATTTTATATTGACACATGCTAACAATACTTTTAATTTTCCAATACACCATTAAATATATCACTCTCACTGAGCATGTATATTATGCATTGAAATATATTTATTTCAATAAATTGATTTATCTTTTGTGCCATGCTGTCGAAAATCAAAAGAAAAATTTATGTAAAGGCTTACTTTGCATCATGCTATCCATTTGCATACATTTCACTTAGTTTGGATACTACGATTGAGATTAATAACTGGGTATTTATTCATTTCTCTATGAAATTAACATTTGAGTTAAATATCATAAAATTCTGAGGATGTCAGGATTTTAGCTGTGTTGATTTGACTATACCTATTGCTGGTTGATTTGACTATACCCAGTACATCTAGACAAGTACTTTTTACGCCTGGATCTTCTAAGCCCCTTTGGGAGAATGAACTACAAAATGAAAGGAAGAACACAGACATGGCATTTACTATCATACAGTTAGAACTAAAACAAGGATAAAATCATGGTCAAAAGACAGAGCTTATTGTGAGAAAAATACAGTAATCCATTAAGGGGCTACTTCACTCAGACGAAAACACCCGCTCGCTAATGTTAATCCTATGGAGGAAATTTTTAAAGATATCTAGTTCGCATTTCAATATTTTTAAATGATTTTTTTGCACTCGATAGCTGAGGTCAATTTCTATGCACGCTCCTTTCTACTTTTTCGATTTTTTTTGCAGTTTTTTTTATTGAGGATACTTTCACTTTCAAAACCGGTTCCGAAAGTGAAAGTATCTTAATAAAAAAAACTTGTAATCAAAATCGAAAAAGTAGAAAGGAGCATGCATAGAGATTGACCTCAGCTATCGAATACAAAAAAAATCATTTAAAAATATTGAAATGCGAACTAGATATCTTTAAAAATTTCCTCCATTGGATTAACATTAGCGAGCGAGTGTTTTCGTCTGAGTGAAGTACATTCGCGAGTGTTACGTTCCAGGCAATCCTCGCGAATGTTGAGTCTATCTCTCTGCAGTAAAAAAGGAGTTACGTTCTATAAAATTTTAATTATAGTGGCACAGCATTTAAAAACCAAAAGACTATATTTATAAATAATACATTATCGCTAACATATATGTTGAAGTTAAATGTATGCACATATTCATAAACATGACATTTATTTACGAAAGATAATTCAAATTAACTGACAAGAGAAAAAATTATCTCTAAAAAATCATATGTTTTTGTATACAGTAGTTTTGACTCTCTCTATTCACAAAGAGATGATAATGTATTAGTGGGTCGGTATGCGATACAATATTAAAATACAATATTTAAATACAGCTGAAATTTTCCATCTAAGAGCAGTTTCAGCTTCATCTCTACGAGAACCTGAGCACATTAAAGTAATATTAGATTAAAGATGCCGTTACCATTAATAATAGAACCATTGCATTGAATATTCTGCTGTTGTTATTATTTTATTTTTCTACAATATTCATTCCTTTTTCAGTTGGCAACAGAAAATTGATTTGAAAATAGATACTAAGAAAATACAGGAGAAATAATTTTTAACCACTATAAATTCTGAAAAAGAAAGAGATAATAAAAAAAAATCGCAAATGATCAAATCTCATTCTCGTGAATGTTAAGTTTTTCTGCATTTTCATGTTCACGAATAATCAAAACTCGCGAATGTTGAGGGATTACTGTAATATACCTTTTAAAAGAAAATCGTTTTATTTTCATATTTCTAATACTTATTCAAGCCCAGTTAAAATACCTAGTGACGAGGAGTCTGACAATGAAACCCATGATGCTAATTTTGTGGATATTAAAATACCTTCAAATTATAATGAAGCTTATAATTCCCCTCAGAAAATAGAATGGTTTAAAGCTATGGATGAGGCGATACAAACATTGAGAGAAAGAAAAGTCTGGACTTTAGTCCCTAAACCTACTGAAACTACCATCGTTAATAACTGATGGGTTTATACTATGAAACGTAACGAGAATAACAAAATCGCTAGATGCAAAGCACGATTAGTTGCTCAAAGTTTTCATCAGAAAAAAGAAATAAAGTACGATGAAGTGTTTAATGTAGTCGTAAATTTTTCAACCATTAGACTCTCTTAACTGTTTAATTTACTTATGCAGCTGGTTACATTGTCAGCTTTATATTAAAGCTGCATATTTACATGCTGAACTAAATAATGATAATTACATATATCAACCCCAAGGATTTACTGAGAGAGATTATCCTGATCATGTATGTAAACTAAATAAAGCCTATCTATGGTTTAAAGCAATCTGAAAGAGAATGGTTCTTTGAAATTAATTCAGTTTTGAAGGAGTTAAATTTAAACGCTTAATCTTGTGTAATAGGGTGGATCGATTTTTTTTTAACAATTTCAAAACCTACCTATGCGGAAAAGATGTTGTATTGTATGGAGATTAAGAGAAAAATAATTTAAAAAATTAATTTTAAAATTTAATACTGCCGCAATGGGGGTGAAATTTCTAAAAAAAAATGAAAAAAGACATAATTTTGGTTAGATGATTTTTGAATAAAAATAATTGTTTTAATATTAATCAAAACCTACATATGCGGAAAAGATGTTCTATTGTATGGAGATTAAGAGAAAAATAATTAAGAAAATTAATTTCAAAATTTAATACTGTCGCAAGGTGTTTGAAAGTTATCTATTTGAGTCTTTTTACGATAAAAAGTCAAAGTGATTTTTGTTAAATGAAATATACATTTTAGTAATTTTAAATATTAATTGCAATAAGAGGCCACTTAGTTTGTTACAAGAAAAACTTCAGCTTCTAATTTACCAGCTTCTTTATTATTAAATAAAGTAAAACCTATAACATCGTCGAAATTACAGTGGGCGATAATCACGTTTGGTGTTGAAAATTGGCATGAGGTTTCGTGATTCGATGCGATTTCATATAAAACCGTCTCTTCTATATGATCAACAAACAGCAGAAGTTGCTTCCGTGATTGTTTTGACTATCCGTTCTGTAGCTTGAGTGTGGCACGGAAACCCCTTGATAGTAGATATTATTGCCGCCGGATTTACTACTGCTTTTGAAATCATGTCGTCACTAAATCGTTCAGTTAGTGGAGGTCTTGTCACATTTCCCATTTAATCAAATCAATATAATCCGTCACACAAAGTTCAAAAGCTGGTAAATTGAAGATACGGATATTATTCGTTGAAATGTTTGGTATTGCAGTAGACCGTTTGACTTCGCTCGCTTTTAAAATTCTTCGAAGGGCCAATTGCCTTATGTGAGTTCCGTCGTCAGGTAACATCGATATCAGGATATTTTCAGGTTGGCAAAAAACCCATTTCTCCTAATAACAATGTCCTATTCCACCAGTGAAGCTTCTGGGCCCAGTTGTGGTTCCATCTACGTACACGAAAAGATGACGTAGTGGAAGCTCATTGGCGTGTAACTGGCACACAAACCATTGTAGTGGACGCTTCAGAATCAGTTCTAAATTTTGAATAACACCTTCTTTAACACCTGTGTTAATAGATGTTCCGTCGCAACCAACTTTGTTACATCTATATTGTTGTCAACGCAGGACAAAAAATTTACGATGTCTTTTCCAATGACTTGCACTCTCCCAGAATTTACAGATACGTGTCCGATGTACTCGGAACCAGGTTCTTTTATCAAGCTTACGTGTTCTTCTATTATGACTTTTCTTCTGTTATCTCCTAGTGATATAGTCCTGTCTTTACATCCATCGAAGTATAAACCAAATTGGTCATGGTCAGAATCTTTCACAACTGAATGAGACGGTAGAGTGGTTCTTGCCTTTGTTCTCTCACGTCAAATTTTATTTCTGTCAACGACGTTCGATACATCGCTTTGTGAGATAATGCCCACATCTTGAAGCGCAGCTGACACGATGGTAGCGCCTGCTCGGTTCGAAATGCCAAAACGGTCCAATGTCTTTGCTACGGCATGGAATTTCGTCACTACAGATGTGACAGTGACACCGTCAGCGTTTTGGGCGCCGCTTTCAATGATAGCTGATGCTGAAGAAAAGTCGCTATTTTACAAACCATCATTGCTAGCGCGATTAAGAGTAATGTCAAATGACGATTGGCTGAAACATGATTACGAAGCGGCTGGGGGAGGAGTTAAAAGATGCATTATCAGAAAACGTTGTTTTCGTATAGTATGGATAATTTCTACATCGAATATATAAAATAAATGTTCCTCATTATTTTTATGGAAGTTTCTTTTCTGTGGTGGACGAATATGCTTTTTATTATTCGGGAATATTAAAAGGCAAATTTTTTTTGTTTATTTATTTTATTAACACGCAACAATGTTTGTATGGTACTTTGAATAGTTTTACAACTTATATTTAAATACAGAGAAGTGCGAGGAAGGGCAGTTGTATTGTGTCCTTTTAGGAACCAATTTCGCATATAGAAAGTATGTAATAATCTAAATTCCTTCTATTTTTAAAAAACAATATTGTGCATATGCTTAAATAATATATTTTTTAAATATACAAATATTATTTCTTATGTATCCGTATGCATGACTTATTTAAAGCTATAATTTAAAAAAAAGATATTTGTCGTTAAATATTAATTTGAATCATGAAGATTTTTGAAATAAAATAAATAATTTTTATAAAATAAAATTTTATTCTGATATTTACTTCTTTTTAAGTATTACTTCAATTTTGTGTATAAGTGATTAAATTAAGTTTATCATAATGTAGGGAAAAAATGTATGTGTAATTTAATATTGAATAGTTAGGAGTTTATAGGAACTTGAAAATAGTTTACAATTTTATTTTGTCTTAATATATGTTGTAAAAAACTATTGTTGTAAAAAATAAATAATTTATATGAAAAATTTTGTATTTTATGCTCTTTTGCTTTAAAGCGAAGTAAACCATCGCTTTAAAACTTTGGATTAACACACCGCCGGCCCCTCCCCCCTAAAGATAAAAGAATAAAACTGCATTATTTATATGCCAATTTAACAGTATGTCAGTTTTATGAAACACTTCAAAAGGTCAATAACAGCGTGGTAAATTTATCTTTACTTTTACTTCAATTATAATTATGACAATAATTATTTATTATTTTTTTGTGCCTTACTTAATTTTATTCTTGCGAAATACTAGTTTAGTATGTTGATTTAAGTTTAATCTTTTAGTTCCAGCTAGTTAGAGTAAATTCTATAAATAAAATACAAAATAAGTGCTGTTTCTACAGAAAAAAATTAATTATGTAAATTTTATTTAAAATTTATTATTATGCAAAAAAAAAAAAAAAGAAAAAAAAAAAAGTAATATTTATTTTTTTAACTTTATCAAGGTTTGTTATATATCACTAAATTATCCTAAGCGAATAGTTTTTTTTCCTCCTTAAAAAATTACACAAGCTGCTACAAATTAAAATTATTTTTCATTCACCATTTCAGTTAAAATATAAGTTTTCATTTTCTTATTTAAAAGATAATGCAAGAGGCGAAGTATTTGATAGCTAATTCAACCTGTTTCGTATTAAATCATGCTTGTACATAAAATGTATTGTAATCTTTTAAATGGATTAAGTTAATAATATTTGTTTGTCACGTTTAATATGTCACAAGCATCATTAAAAATAAAACAAATGTGAATATGGAACGTTTGAGGCTTTTATGAATCGTCAACTAAATAAAAAATATCCTTTTTAAACGCGTTAAGCCCCTCCTACATTGTCTTGGGCAATCGACCAATCAACATCCGACATAGCTCTTAATCGCGCTAGCAATGATGGTTTGTAAAATCGCAGAAAAGTCAGCATGCTCGTACATACGCCGCTTCAATTTACACCCGTTATTCATATTCATATTCAAATATATTGAACTAGAAGAAACATCAGGCAGTGTTTTGTTTTTATCCACGTATCGCCCTTGCTTTAATTTTCGTTTCTCGGCCTTAGTTATTTGTAAAGTGACTTTCCGATCCAGCGACCCGATTACCATTTTTCTTACAGTTCGCATGTCTAATAGAAATTCTCTCTCGTTCATTGGTACTTTCCGTTCTTTCTTACAGAAGCAACATTCAAATGATTTACAAGTACACGCCGATATATCAAAAACAGCATTTGCGTTTTTCTGGAAAACGTCAATCTGCTTGCGATAGCTTTCAATCCCTTTTCTGGCTTTGTAAGATTTAAGAAGACCGCGACATTTGTCGTGGTATAATCGAACTTTTTTCAAAATGCTATAGTGGTCAATTATTGGGATTGAAGCTCGTTTCCAGATTTCTTCTAACTTATTAGCAACTTCTTCATATGAGGAGGAAAGTGTAGATGTAGACAATGTTTCCTTGCTTCTGTATTCTTTTGAATGCCAACAAACGCACTTTATTACGTTACTGTAGGTAGGAAGCATATTCATTGGCATATCACAACCAGACCAATATATAGGGCAAATCATGTATTTTCTTAACATCGCCATGGTGCAGTAATATTCAAAGTACACTACGCAACACTTACAAAGAAAACTTACGCAATGAAATCGAAATTTATTTCACTTTGCGAGAACAGCGCCCGATTCCGTAAGCCGCTAGCTTTGAACTGAATGAGCGAGCGGTGGGAACATGTTTATCCAGTATTATTCAGAGTAAGGCTCCTTTTTTAACTATTATAGGAGCCCTAATTCAGAGCCACGTGGGCGTATCATATGACGTAGGGAAGATTCCATGACGTAGCGCTTCCAACTTATGGAGGGTAAGGCTTCTATACTAGAGAGCTGGCGCATCGTCCGACATTAATACAGTGGAACTTCCGTTTAACGAAGTCTCATCGTTACACTTAAAAACTTCGTTATGAAGAAAATTCGTTAAATAGAAATTAACTTAAATTCATGAAATTTTTTCTTGAGATATGACAAACAGGTATTGGATTCAGAAGCATTTGATTCAATTTTAATTATGAAGCCGTCTTTTACAGATCAGTTGTGTATGGTCGATGAAATCACGTCACATTCCCAAGCTTTGGCCCAAGCTTTCATCAGCTCTGATACACAGAATCTCAAACTAATGTTTTCACTACATCGGCTTTTTTCTGTCTTTTTCGATAATGTACTTCAAGATTTTTAATTATTCCTTAGACTAATGATTGAAGTTTAGCTGTATTGGCAGGAACAAAAATAACTTTGATGTTCTTCGATTTGTATTTTGAAGCACGTTCTTTTGTATGTACAAAGCAATTGTCTATCAGCAATGGAAGTTCAGAATGGTACCTGTCTGACTCTAATAGATATTTTTTGTTTCAATGCATCTGACGTCATTGCGAGACCTCATCTTCTATATCATTGAAGGTAAAAGGGGGATTTTGACTTCCCCCAACTGTCAGGGCTGGAGTCTCGGAGTGGGAGAATAGTGATAACAAGTGTTTTTCTTAGTGTGAAAAAAAAATTGTTTTACTTAGCACCAAGTAGAATGGAAATTATTTAAATGTGTTCATTTTCATGCAATCGAATTCGCTGAAATAAATTTGCATATCCTTCGAACAGCAATCGCTTAATTTGAATTCTGTACACGTACAAAAGTGGAATAAACTTCGTTATATAGAATATATTTTTCGTAATGTGGAGATTAATTTACATGCTAATGGTGTTCAAAGTCAAAGTTCTGCAGAAAATTTCGTTAAGTAGAAAACTTCGTTAAATAGGGACTTCGTTAAAGGGAAGTTCCACTGTATTCCCAAGTGGGAAAGCGTTGGCGCTAGTTTTTCCTGTAGGACCCATTTGGTGCATTTATCGCCTTCTTAGTTGCTTTGCAGAATTTATCAAAAAGTACGATAGGGAATGAATGTTTCGAATAAAATACGTATTCTTGATCATTGATTTTCATTGCAAATTGTAGCCTGCATGTTATTTATTGTTCAATAAAATTAGCAATACATTTATTTACTTTTATTAAGAACTTATTTACTTTTATTACTTTGGTTTTACAATGAACATTCATTGCACTAATTAATTATACAAGCAGTGTTGAATTCATGGAGTGACCCGGGGGGGGGATTATATACACACGAAAGATTTTGTTTTCTAATGGTCTAGAAGTGCACCCCCTCCCCCCCTTGATCCAAACGTATTTCTTAGAAGTGGAGGGGGAGTCGTTTGATCGTTTTTATCATTATGTGTTTTCAGTCTTAAAGAAAAAAAAAGGCTTTTATTTAGGGAGTGACCCGAGGGGGGGGGGGGAGGAGGCGAGATATAACCGCGAAAGATTTTGTTTTTTAATGGTCTAGAAGCGCACCTCCCCCCTCCTCCTTTTAGAATATTATATATATATATTTTAGTTACATTAAAAAGCAAAATATTTAACAATTAAAATTTATTCTTCAAGTGTACTTTTTTCCAAAAAATAATGATTTTTTTTTTGAGTGTATGTTGCACTTTTGAGTGTTCTTCACTTAACAGTGTAATGAAAAAATATTATAATTAATTTCTGATGTAAAAGTATAAATGAAGAAAATAATATTAAAAATATAATTTTAGCTTTTACTTTGTGATAAATATTTAAAAACTTCTACTTAAAGTAATTTTTAAAAAGTTTTCATGTGTAGAAAGTTTTCATTTATTTAATATGAGAAGTGTTCTTTCCAAAAAAAATGTATTGATTTTTCATAGTATCCAGATATCCTTCATTATCTTAAACAAATTTATATCTTAAATTTACAATAAAAATACACTCCATTTCTTAATAATATTTAATTATGAAAATTGTTTAAAATATTTATTTTTATATTTTCTTTAATATAACTGTATTTTGATGAAATATTAATATTAAAATTATCTTTAAGCAAATTTAGGGATTTTTGTTTTTTCGAAATTCAAAATAGAACCCATTTTTTTGGTGAAAATGAATATGTAAAAAATAATTTAAAAAAAGAAAAAGAAAAGAAATCTGTACTTTTTAAAAGTAAATTTCCTTTAAAATATTCTATTTTATATTATGGTTCTTTCGAAAACCCTCATAAATTTTAATTATATATTAATATTTTTAAGTTTTCCATAAAATTTCAGTTTAATTTTGTGCTTTTGAAAAAAAAAAAAAGTTGGAAATAAATTTTTGAAAATGCACTAGATGGCGCTACGCCCTTGAAATCGCCGTTACCGCCAAGTTGGCGAACAAAAAATTTCGGGAAGAATAAAATCTGCAATTAATAGTTAAATTTGGCAATTTTTCATGTTTACGAGGAAATTGAAGCATGCAGGGATACTTTCTTGAATGATTCGTAGAATTAATAACAGAACAACTACCCATAATTAAACCTTTAAAGTTAAAAAATAGACAGAAACTAATTCAACGCCATTGAAACACATTAAATGAACCAGTCCAGCGGGAAAAAAAATGCCTGACGAGTCAGCCTATATATTATAGGAGCTCTAATGGAGGGGTGGAAAGATAAAGCGGGAGAATGAAAAAGCTGGAATTGCCATTTTTTTCGAAAATTCAACCCCCTTACGGCAGTATTAAATTTTGAAATTATTATTTTTTATTAATTTTCTTTTAATTTCCATACAATATAACATCTTTTCCGCATAGGTATGTTTTGATTAAAATTAAAACAATTATTTTGAATCAAAAATCATCTAACCAAAATTAGGTCTTTTTCCATTTTTTTTTGAAAATTCAAACTCTTTGCGGCAGTAGTAAATTTTAAAATTAATTTTTTAATTATTTTTCTCTTAATCTCCATTCAATAGAACATCTTTTCCGCATAGGTAGGTTTTGATTAATAATATTTATTTTTTCACCATATAACATCGATCCACCCTATTGTGTAATTGTGTATATGTTTTTAATGCAAATTTGGTTATCCTGCTTTAGCTAGATAACATTGCCCTGTTTGCGAAAACCACTCAAGATATGAACCAGGCAATAGACAAGCTAAAAAGTAAATTTAATGTTAAAATCCTTAGAAAAACTAAAAGACTTTTAAGAGTAACCTTTGACGAGGAAAATAAGACCTTATGTATACACCAATCTGACTACATTTCAGAAGTATAAGGAAAGGGCAACTGCCGTCACTGTTGGTTCAATTAAGGTTGGTTAGCAAGAAAAACCTGTTTGTTCTTTATGACTCCTACTGTACACATGAAATGGGGAAATTTGATTGGTCTACGTTAAACTGGTCTGTAATATGATAGGCTTGCGTCGCCATGATGATTCCTACAATGATAGCTACGACAAAAATGAAGTGGTAGATTGGTTGATGGAACTGTTTGTTTGTAAACATGCCCTTTCCTTATATGAAAAGTTTAGCAAGTTTAAGATTCCAATAACATCACTACCAATATCAAAAGAAATTTTGTTATCTAAAACAGATTCCGCAACTACAGAAACAGAATTTCAAGAAATGAATAAAATACCGTACCATAGTTTAATCTAGCATACATTTCAAGCCGCTCACATCTTGATATTAGCTTTGCAGTTAATATATTTACTCAGTTTCAGGAAAACCCTGCTGTGGTTCACTGGAATTATTTATTGAAGTTATTGGGTTATGTTGAATCACTATAAACTCAACCTTTCAAACATAAAAACTTTCGTGTTACAGTGATCCAGATTTTGCATCTAATCAAGATGACCGTATTTTAATGGGGGGGGGGGGATTATTCTATTTTTAGATGAGGCTCCTATTATCTGGTGCATATTTAAACAAAAATGTGTAGCACTTTCTTCAATGGAATCCGAATATATAAATTTAACTGAAGCCATTAAAGACTTACAGTGGGTAATTCATATTGTACAAGAATGCATAAATTTAAACATATTTCCAAATAAAGTAAATTTTTCAGGTCAGCTTCTGTGTGATAACCAAGCGGCAATAGATTTTTCACATTCGCCTACCGAAAACAACAGCACCAAACATATTATTGTTAGATATCATTTTCTAAGAAATTTTATTTATGAGAATGTATTCACCCTCAAACATGTTATGTCAAAGAAAACTTTGCTGATATCTTAACAAAACCTCTCCCAAAAAGAAGGGTTACAATCTTTTGTAAAGAAGTGTTTTCAGATTGAATAAGTACAAAGACATTATAAATTCTTGCATTTATATATTAAAATTCAGAATACATATGTATAACTGGAATTTTTCAAAATGACCTGTGTTTTATTTTAATATTCAATGTTAACCTAGTGTTTGAACTTGCATATTGTATAAATGTCGTTAATGTACTTGATATAATGTATTGTATAAGGGTATTTTTATTGTGATCTCAATCTTTGATATATTTTTTTTCTTCTTTCGATAAGTGCACCTATCAACTCCCCCCCCCCTTTTCTCTCTTTTTCGGTTAATCAGTATTTCACATGTTATATTGTTTACAATGCATCCCAAGGTTGATGCTCGGTTTAAATAATTACTTGGTGGTTTTTTAAAGATATTTGAAATGTATTAATGGCATGTATATTTTTATTTAAATGTTTCGAAAAAATGTGTGTATATATTGAAGTTGAGGTTAGATTCTTTTATTGTTGAAATTGTAATCATGTATAGTGTATTTAATCCTTTAGAGTTTAAAAGTTGATTTAAAGTTATTGCAAACTATGTATGCTCGTAACTATGGAAAGGGCGGGGTCAATGACAAGCAGGTATAACAGTTTTTCACAAGTTAAAATCTCTTCACTTAGTTTTAATTATCCTGCCAATACTTTTCCCGAGTTGCGAGCAAAATCCTTTGCATCCACACATTGCCAGTTTTCTTTCCCTCATTTAGTCAGGCACTTTGCATTTTACGCAAGCTTCTGTGTACAGCTGCATGTGGAGAGTTTTTCTTCTGACATTTTATTTTTGGCATATTGCTTTATTTAAAATTTTCAGCAAATATGTGCTGGCGTGACATAATAAATGAACTGATTATAATATTATATATTGTGTTTAACATGGTATGTATCTCGGCAGTGGTGATGACATTTTGCAAGCAGTTCTGTTTTATATTTTAGAAATCCTATAGTTTTTCACCGTCTAATGTAGCATGTGGCTATTAATCAAGATTATAAATATGTTTCTTATATTGTTTCAATATTCAATATTTTTTATGCTTCAACAACAAAGACCTGATGTGATTTTAAATAAAATTAAGAAAAGTTAATGCTTTTTTGAACTGTTTAATTGGCTGGTACAATGACACATTCCACTGTGTATTACTCTGCTCTGATCATAGTTTATGCTACCTCGTCGTCGTTTAACTTCCACGTCTGTCATAATTTAAAAAATTTAAATTTTTCTACCAAGTTAAACAAATGTGTAGATTAAATTAATAATTACAATTAAAAAGACTCATTAAAAAACTTTTTTTTATTTCAGATATAAAAGGAAAAAGAGGACTCTTTCATCTTTGAAGATTACGAAATATTTTCTTAGAAACAAAGTATAGAAATATTTCATTGTAGACATGCTAGTAAAAAGGTGAATGTGCCTGTGAAAAAGTAACTTTGAAGTAAATCTTTTTACTTGAGGTAAATTTCTCTGACTTATCTTCACATCAAAACAGGGGAAAAATTTTTTTTCTGTTCAAGTATATTCCAGGATTTTGACGTAAATGCAACACTAAAAAACCAATACTTCATCCTGATGCAAAAAAACTATTAGAACTTATTTCTGTAGCATGTCTCAAAAGAGTTCGAAAGCTGAGTGCCTTACAAAAGAACTCTTCTCTTCTGACAGTGAAGAAAATTCTATTATTAGTGATGTTAGCTCTTTAAAATATTTTAAACATGATAATCTGACAAATAATACAAAAGGAAAAGCATTCACGTGTGAAACATGTTCCAAAGTGTTTCCTAAGTATCATAAACTCAAGAATCATCTTCGAATTCATACAGGAGAAAAACCATTTATTTGTGAAGTGTGTTCTAAAGGATTTTCTTTAAAGGGACATCTAAAACGACATCTTAACACCCATACAGGGGAAAAAACATTTATTTGTGATTTGTGTTCAAAAGGATGTAGTGATACTTCTGATCTAAACAGACACCTACGCACCCATACTGGGGAAAAACCATTTATTTGTGAAATATGTTTTAGAAGATTCTCTCATAACTCAAATCTGAAGGAACATTATCGCATTCATACTAAGGAAAAGCCATTTAGTTGTGAAATGTGTTCCAGAGCATTTTCTCATAAATCTCATCTAACTGATCATTTTCGCATTCATTCTAAGGAAGAGCCATTTATTTGTCATGTGTGCTCTAGAGTATATTCTCATAAACGAAATCTAAATAGACATCTCCGTACACATACAGGTGAAAAACCATTCTTTTGTCAGGTATGCTTGAAACAATTTTCTGATAATAGTGTATTAAAGGAACATTTCAAAACTCATGCATGAGAAAAGAAATTTATTTGTGAATCAAGTTTAAATTTACATCTACATACACACACAGGCGAAAAAACATTCCTTTGTGAAGTATACTCGAAGGGATTTTGTGATAATAGTGCACTATGGAGACATTTAAACACGAAACAAAAGTAATTTATTTCTCATTAAGTGGCTTTAGAAAAACCATTCTACTTTCATGCGGAGAGAATAACAACTTTTTGTTTGTAAAGCACGCTGTAAGATGCTTGCTAGAAAAACCTTAAATGTATCTTTCTTTTCCCAGACTATTTCTCAGTTCAGACTGAAAAATCCGAAATTGGAAAATATAGTCTTTAAAAAAGCAACTGTAAAAACAAATTGTAATGTTTTAAAAACTAATTTGATAAATAAAATTGTGTATGTCAATAATAAAGAAAAAAATTTCTCCAAAGAGCAACATACAGCATCTCATGAAGACTTTTATTTTTTTTTCAAATGTTAGTTTACGAGACCAAAAATGTTTGAAATGATGAAAGATTGCATATTTTGTATTATATTAAGAATGTTTATATATTTATATTAAGAATATTTATATTTATATTAAGAATCTACAGCTGTTCCAGTTGAAAAAGTCCTAAGATTATGGTCATACATCTTGTAAATGCTTAGCCGCGAACCAGCGATACCTGATTGAAATTCCTGTTTTCTGTTTTTTGTGCAATTTTGAAAAATCTGCCTTTGTTTTTCAAATCCAAATGTATAAGAACACGAAATCAAAACCCTAATGTGCATACTTTATTTTTCTAATGACATCTTTGGTTATAAAAAAAATATATATATTTACATTTTCAGAAATGTATTTTACGAATGTTGATCGCATGCTTTTACGTTTTTGGTAAAGATTTGCAAATTCGCCAGACATTTTTTTCTCTAGGTACTTTACCAGATATCAATTGCCTTGTGCAAGAAACAAATCTTGCAACTTTTTCGTGTTTGTGTTTTAAAAGAAAGAGGGTGGTATTGTTTAAAACTATTTAAAAATTTTTTAGGAACTTATGGGCAGATTGTAAAGTTAAATATAGCTAAATGTCATAAATAGTACTTTAGTTTGTTTGGATAGATTTCTGATTAAAAAATAAAATCATACAAATTGAGAGTGTATGCTGCCGAAGAAAGTGGGGACTCCTATTCTAGGTTCATTTGGATAGATTTTCATTTAAAAACAGACAAATTCGAGGATGTTAGCTGCCGAATACAGTGGAATCTCCAACATTACATTCGTTCAGAAAGAATTTCGTTTAAAAATATAAAATCAAAGCAGAGTGGCGTAGCACACACGGTTTAACGCTGCCGAAGGCAGTGGATGTACCAAGTGTAGGTTTGTTTGGATATTTTTTATTTAAGAATATAAATACTGATTCGGTCAGTTCGAAATTGCTATTTAATTTTGTCGTTACAGCACTGCACGGCACAATGATTTACTTCATCATGTTTGGTGAACGTTGAGTCGATGTTTTTTTAGGTTAAATAAGCGGTGTAACTTTGCTTGAAAGTAAATTTGAAAAGATTGGGGGGGGGAAATAGTGGCCGCAAAAAATAAGTTGCATCGAGAGAGGAGAAATTTGGGTCGAAATATGAGGCAGGCTGTGACGTTGCAACAGAAGACTAGAAAAAAAAAGGAGGGGAGGACCTGATTCTTACACAGCACTCGCAAAAACCAACATGTCAGCCTGCCCACACTGTCAATCGTAAGGGGGACCTGTAAAAAGGAGGGTTAAGATATGGTGTAAGTACATGAGTTAGTACATGTTGTTAATTAATATGCTTAAATGAAGATTAGTTAACTAACATCTAAAAATATAAAGATGCAGAGACTGTCAGGCTAAAGAACAAAGTGGATGGTTTCTTTTAGAGGAGGTTTTAATTTGTTAATTGCACACTTAAATAAAATTATAAAGGAATTTACATTAAGACGTACATTATTACATACATCCGTCATCCTTGCTTACTAACCCCCTTTCATATTTTCTTGCATAATGACTAACTGTTCTGTTAATTCTTTCATACTGCCAACCATATAAACTTGCATACCTTTAATACATTATATAAGGAATTGATTATTATAACAATGATAGGTTGAGAATAACAAAAGCTATTTAATTGGTCTAATAGGGTTAATATAGTTGAAAAATGACTAGGAATTGATTAAATGGATGCAATCTTGAAATGGGACAGCAAGTGCGCAGCAGCTGGAGGTTGGAAGAAGAGATGAGTTGAAAACCTGCATAGTAATATAGATGAAATTATCGTTAGTGATGACAAATGAGAAAGGGGTCCTACCACTCAGAGTACCATGAAATTGCCGACAAAAAAGGTGATAAAGATGTTCTTTGACAGACCATGCCGTCTTTCTGGGTTCACTCCACGTAAAGGGAAGGAAAATAAATTAATTTATGGGATCACAGACGCTGTATTGCTTTGTTGCGTTCTTTACGACACTGGTTACCGGATCATCTCCCAGAAAAGCGTTTTGGATATTCCAAAATCGTCCACAATAAATGGAAAGATGAAAAAGAAAAGTGACCATTTTCTGTGCTTTAGCGTATTAGCCATTTTCTGTGTGATTCTTTTGGAAAAATCCTAGGTAGCTGGTATTTAGACCACAATTTTAAAACTCAAATTTTACAATTTTTCTTTTTGTAAACAGAAAACACTTTTTTAATTTACTTTTTTCTAAGCGGATGTGAAACATAAAAAGTAAGAAAGTACTAGCAAAAGTGGCAGAAATTGGATTTAGAAAAAGATAAAAAGGATGATATTTGATAGAAGAAAATGATGCAATTTGTGTCTTCTGCAAAGTTGTTTTCTGTGCAGGTAAAAACGAGGAACTTTGGGTTCGATGTTTAGAATGTGATATGTAACCCATAGCAACTGCGCAGTTATTATTATATCTGTGATTTTTGCATATAAAATAATCTGCGGTTTAAGCAGGAATCTTTTTTTTTGTTTAACACATTAAAAACAAAACTAGGAGCATAAAAAAATAAGACTGTGAGAGATAGTCGTTAAGATTTCTTTAAATTTGACAAAAATATTTGTTTATTAAATATTTCAGGCTCTTTCTGTATGTATTAAATATCATTAATCAATAAAATTGATTAAAGAAAAGTTTTTCTCAGTTTTTGTTAGTGAAATTAGCCATTTTCTGTGTGATTCTTTTGGAAAAATACTATGCAGCTGGTATTTAGACCACAATTTTAAAACTCAAATTTTACAATTTTTCTTTTTATAAACAGAAAACACTTTTTTTACTTACTTTTTTTCTAAGCAGATGTGAAACATATCAAGGTACTCAACCATTACTTTTTCCTCCAATAATTTTCAAAATTTTAGGATCTAGATGGAAATAAAAAGTGGTAGCCGGTATTTAGACCATCTCCTTTATATTTTTCTCCTTTTCGTAGAAATGGGTTACATTTCTAATTATAATCAAATGTTAACTGATTTTCTTGACTATAAAGCTGAGAAAACTCTGTTTAAAACATCAATTTGGAGTGCAGGAAGAAATTATATTTTTATTGAAAATCTTCTATTATTCGGAGTCTTAAATAAGAATATCTTGATGTACCGCGGTACTTTACGCGTACCTTTTTTTACAGACCGCTGGAGTCACGTGATGCTCGAATCCATCAATGCAGGTGTCGAAAAGAGCATCACGTCACTCTGCCGGTCTGTAAAAAAAGATAAGTGGAATGCGCCGCGGTAGCCTGTCTTTTTCGTTAGCCTCGGGAATGATCTATGGACCTTTTGCACGCGATCTGAGTTTCTAAGCTAAAATTCGTCTGCTGGCAGTATTTACTTTTGAACATTAGTATAGCTTTCTATGGAGTATGTATTATTAATGATCTTTTGATAAATTTTCCGCAAAACAATTCATTATTGTGGCAGTAGGTATTAAATACATTGAATTGTAAATATAAAATGTTGTTCTTTATACAGAATATTTGTTAAATTTGCAAAATTTCGTTTAAATTTTATGCACGTAACCTTGTTTGAGGCTAAAAGTCGTCTGGTGGCGTTGTTTGCAGCTACGCAAACTGGTATTCTGGTGGTACAGTTGCTAGAATATTGGATCACGATACCACCAGCTCTGGCGTGTGACATCACCTGCATAAGGTCCATTGTTTTTAGCTTAAATGTATCCCATGGCAGTTCGATGTAAAAAAAAAAATTAGAAGAACGCTTCTTGCAAGCCCTTTTTAATTACATTTCCGCTTAAAAATATAAAGCCATTCAACACTTATATTAGATATATTTAACACAATTATAACGAGCACGGGAAATGCCAGGCGGCTCATCTAGTATTTGAATAAAATATCAAATTCAAGTTTCCTCTTAAATTTGCTTAAAAAGGACATCTAAATAGAAGACAGCTGATAAAGAAGGTTAGAAGTGTTACCTTTAGAATGTCTAAACTTTTTTCGTGAACCTGTTATATTATATTGAAAATGAAAGTAAAACTACGAATAACTAACCTATCCAGTGCGATTCTAATCAACAGCGAACAACTTCGATTTGTTGTTCCGATGCCGGTGCAGCAGGTGAAGTGAACAAAGCAATACTCGTGGTTGAATTAGAAACTTTGAAAATATCTTGTTGGAGATTTTGTAAAAATCTAAAATACCTAAAGATCATATGAACTACCTGATTGGTGACCTTAATATTATTTATTTATTTAATTTTTTAATTTGCATGAAATTGAAAAATACCCTATTTGGGAGTGTCAATTTACAATTAAAACATTACAATCATCTTCGAAATTCCTGTTTTTGAAGGTTCATAAAGAATAAGCCCACCTCACTGTTATTTCTGCTCGATTGTTTTTAATCATGCGAAATGTAGCAGAGGGATAGCTGAAATAGCGGTAGCTGAGAGATTGCTGAAAAGCGTTAATTATAGAGATTATAGAGATAGCTGAAAAGCGTTAAGTCATTTGCTGTTAAACTTCATTTTTTTAGTTTATATACAGTGATAAGACAGACTACTGGCGATTTTGTTTTCTGCTGAAGGTGGTTGTGTTTAATATGCATATTTTGACGTACACACCTTTAGTGATCGCAGAAGAAACGAATTTCACGTTTTTTCACACGCAACAAATAAGATTAATGTAACTTACTTATATAAATATATATATGACCTTAGTATTTTGTTAACTAAAAAAATACATATAATTTTTAAGAATTTCTGATCTTTACGTCTGGTTTATCATTCGCCTTGCTCATATTACTTCTCCCACGTGATCATGGTAACAATGAAACTTTGTTATTTTGTTTCCATAGAGGAATGGCGACATTACTTACATTCTAATAATGCCAACAACTGAGGATGAATGCTCACTCTTAATTTTTGAATTTGAAGAGTTCTAGTTTTATTTTCGAATTATGCTTTCAGAAATAATGCTAAATGATATAAGCGATTGGGTTGTTACTGCGATAAAAGTAGTCTAAAAGTAGCCGTCGGGCTTTCTTGAACTCTTTTAAAAAGTTTTCTAATTTTGAAATATTTCTCAAAAGTAACCTAATTCTCTCAAAGAAGTGTTTTTATCTAAATATATTTTCTCATTATTCAATTAAAAAAAGAGTACAGTGTATCAAAAACATCTGAGAAAATATATCATCCGTTACTTAGAAGAAAAAAAAATTAGATTCCTGATGATTCTAAGCAGAGGTGGATATAGGGCAGTTGCAATTGACGTCATGTTGGAAGTCACACATTACAAATAGGCAGTTTTGATTGGTGGAACTACCCTGACCTCCAATTGAAGTACAATGGTTTATCAGCTAATTGCAACTTCTCTATACTGATGTAAGTTCTGGACACTGCAGATCGAGAAGTGATTGCAAAGATCAATGAAAAAAAAAGTGAGATTTTGTTAAGCAGCTGATTTGTGATGCTGGTGCACCGGACGAAAGGAACAAACCAGTATTCGTGATTGAATTAGAAACTTGGCAGTTTTTAAGTCCTACGGTTCCTACTTTTGAGTGCAACTATTTTCCGAATATTAATTCAGAATTTTGCTTTGTTTAATCGCATATCTTATGTCATCACAAAAGGTGAAGATTACTAATTGAAAGGCAATGTAATTCAGGCTGACCTTTTGGGCTTGAATCTATGTGACTAAATTTTCGATTAATATGCAAATTTAACCATTAAATTCAAGATTTTATATTTTATTAACAAAAAAAACCATAGATATATTTTAATGACTGTAATGCCAAAAATCATTTGAAAGAACTTATTTTAAAATTGAAAACTAAATTGAATAACAGATATTAGCTAGAAGCATTTTTTTTATCATTTTCTTAATTCATACTAAAGTCCGTCAAAACTTAATGTTTTGAATAATTTCTAAACACCGCTTTAATTCCTAAAAATATTTTAAAATCTAAAACAAATTTCGTAAAAACACATTTATTAGCTTCTGTTTTCTGTGAAAATATACACAAACTATCATTGATGCAGTTGCCTACTCTAAAAATCTTATGCTGCAACTTGTGACCACATTGTTTGCACTAGTAGATAAAATATGAGTGTGTACAAAAGAACATTTAGAAAAAAATAAACTCCATGTCATGTATGCGCTAAAAAATATTCCGTAGCTGATTAGCTACATTAGGCATTGAAAGGTTAAAGCAGTTATTAATATGATTTGTTTATTCCATTACGATTATCCAACTCTAATTATAAAACATTATTTTTACAGACACAATTTACTCGTAAACTTTAAATTTTACTTTAATATTGATTATTTCAGCGAATTCTTAAGAAAACCCAGTTATTGGGGATAAAAATAACTACTCAATCGATTTTCACATTTCTTTTATCTGTTTTTATGATTTAAGATGAAAAAAAATCATTTCAGAATGACAGGTGAGACTTTGTAAAATATATTGACAATTTGTAACTCAGTGTTCACACGGTTCCTGCTTTTGAGTGCCACTATTTTCGAATATTATTATTTTCCATAAGTATTTACAAATACTACTTTGCCTCACTTAATCCTATATTTTCGGTCATCATAAAAGGCGAAGAATACCATTTGGAAATAGTGATAGTCAAAATTAGAGATCTTGCAAGCTCTAAATTACAAACTGACATTATTTATATTATACGACATTGAAATACGTTCGTTGCTTTCGTCCTGAAAAGCTTCATATAGAAGGGAACGTGAAAACTCTGTTTAATTTCAGATTATGTATTTAACTATATGAAGTCAGTTTTTGCAGTAAATTATTATAGTTTAAAAAAATTGACAGCTATATTTTGATGAAATTTTAGAAAACTGCAAAAATAAAATTTATTCAACTAATTCGAAAGAATTTAGTATAAAAATAATCTTTATGCCCTCATTTATTCTACTTTAAAAAAATAGAAAAGTCGAAAAATAAAGTTACTATTTCTTTAATTTTGACTATACAGTTGGCTAGAATAATGTTTGGAGGGTCAGAATCTGTATTTAGAAAAAGGTTTTCGCGTTTAACCGACAACATGCATAATTTCAAAAGTGACGCTTGGGGAAGTATCATCTGAGGAGAACAAAGAGAGCAAAACAGAGGTTCCTCTAAACACGTGCTACATTTTTCCATATTATCCAATTTTAATTCTGTAAAATGGATTCACACGATGATGGTGTGTAAATTATTAGCATGCATTAGAAAAATTATATTAAGCGCATAAAATTAATAGTGTCATGATTATTTTTTATTAAAATATTTTTTTGTTTTCAAACATCAGAAAGTTTATGACTTCCACAGTGTTCCGCGACGAAATTTAAGGAGATAATGTCCTGAACTATTATCTAATGAATAATAAAAAAACCAGCTGCCAAAAACTGCCATTTTACATTTCGTGCAGGTTTTTGCAACAACAAGTAGAAATGTCACTTTTTTTTAGTCGCTTCAAAAATTCTGAAATCGTAAAAGAGTAGTGCATGTGTTAGAATATAGTTTTATTATCAGAGTTGCTGTGGTCTTCTTGCAAAGCTGAGTGCCAGCAGTTCTTTGTGCAAAGTTATTTTTCTGAAAATGGCAGCGTTTTTGTTTTATTGACGTGTATAATTATATTCTAAACAAGTTTTGTAAAAAAAGAGAGTTTAATTAAAGTGTGATACAGTTCTCTTTTTTCTCTTCAAAGGGGTCAGAGTAAAAATTTTATTCATTTACAGATTGAAAAATTAAGAAAGAAAATTTGCTAATTGAAAAACAAGGTTGTATTCTAAGTTTCTTAAAATGTTTTACAACCCTTTGAAAATCAGTTTGAAACGGGAATGAGTTGTTATTGATAAGAATATAAAGAGAAATATTCTGTGTGATTCTTAAGCCTTTGCATGGTCGATATTATTAATATAAAGAAACCGTGGGCTATCCGCTATCTATCCTCGCGTTTTATTTGACGTTCTTTTCAAGAATTACCAGGAAAAAGTGTTCATGTCTGTCTGCCGCAGTTGTACAATGATATTTTAAAAGAATAAGAATTTTGTCAGATTTCTGCCAGTGATTGGGTATAATTAAAAAAGTTGCAAATTTAAACCGATTTTCAGGGACATGAAAATCATGAAACATTCTCATGAGGGAATGATTACAATTAATACTATTTCTATATAAGAAGAGATTTTTAAATGAGGTATTATTCTTGAAACAATTTAAAAATGTCATTAACAATTTTCTACTGCATGCTTTCGGTATCTATACTAATTGGCCATTTTTGCTTTTAATTTTAACTTTTGAATCGTAATTAGCATTCTTCAAAGCACCTGTATACGAAATTTCATACAAATTGAATAACTTTCAAAATATTTAAATTTTTAGTCTGCTCTATTGGATCTCCCATTTTGTTTTGTTTTTTAATTTTAACTGCAGAATCGTAATTAGCATCCTGAAAAACACATGCGTACGAAGTTTCGTCCAATTTGAATAACATTTTCATATTTTGGCAAGCTTTTTGGGATTTTGCCCCTGAGTGTGTTGTCGAGAAAAATATTGCCTTCACTAAACAAAACCATGAAACTGTATTCTCTGAGCACTACAAATTGAGCATCGAATGTGGAAACTGTCAGGCAGTTGCTTCTTCTTAGTCGCTTCTTCTTTGCATTTCGTGACGTAATGCCACATTTACATTATGGCGTAAGCCATACTCCTGACTTTAGGAAGTCTGTGAGGCACAGGTTTTCCCAATCAAGAAGCATGTTCATTGGTTGTTTTATGTCGCCGCTGCTTGGTTGAGAGTCTTATGACGTAACGTCTGGAGCTTCAACGCATAGGATGTTAACGAGAAAATGTAAATGAAACTGAAAAGTGTTGAATACACGAATAAAACAATGATCATGGTTCTTCATATCTGCACGATGTCTTTTCAAATTAAATCGATGCTGCTCGACTTTGTACCTGACAATTTTCCCGTATCTCGTACAGTAGCGAAGTTAGACACGCTATCTCCGAATTTTGCTGCAAGCAGGCAATCAAATAACTACAAATTTTATGACTAGCTGAAGCCATTTAAAGAGATGAAAACGAACTGCACATATATAAAAGACATTTAATTTATTTTAAGCATTCAAAATATTATTTCTCATTTTGCTGCCAGATACTTTTTATATTTCATTTTCAATAAAGTGTTTTGGTTGTTACAATTATTTTAACTACCCTATTAGTCTTTCATACTCCGGAACGTTTTCTCATGTTGCTGATAAAACCATCCGTGGCCAATCGTTTGATACATGCCTCTTCATTTTAAATGTATTGACTGGACACTAGTACAACAGAAAAGCGACTGGAGTAATTTTGTGTTTTATCAATTGGTCGACTCAACTATGGCCAATAATACAAAGCACTTATTAGTAAAGTAAAAAATTAAGATAATATTCTTTTGCAACAACTGCTTTGAGTCCTCGTGTACATTGTAAAAGAGACAAAATCGTGAATCTACGAAAATGTGATAAAACCACGAACGAAAATATACAATAAACTCTTACGCATTACCTGTGATTTCAGGAAAGTTTTCTTTATTATTAGAAACCTCAGAAATCATATATATTTTCGAAATTTAATGAAGCATTTGTAAAAACAAAGTTCCTTTTGCTGCCACTGATTTCAGTAAAGTTTACAAGTAGTTTTTATAGTATTGAGTTTCCTCAAACTGGAGTATCCAATTCTAGGATGCTGTCCATTCTCAATGAAACGTTTTCTTCTGCGTAACTTATTATGGCAAGAGTAACAAAATGATATTAAGGTTGTTAATTTTGTAATTAGTTCTATTAATTTCTCATGTTTGTCTGTAAAACATGCTTTTTGAACACGAAAATATTTACTTGAGATTGATAGCATTCAAAAATGGGCTCCGAAAAATGTTTAATACACTCCGAAAACTACTCTATAACGTTTCCAAAAACCAGTGGAAGCAAAAGAAATTTTGTAGTTTTAATAATTTATTCTTTAAATCTCTAAAATATAATGATTTCCGAGTTTTTTAAAGATAAAGAACGCTTTTCTTAATAGTGGGTAGCTTGGTAAAGGTTATTGTATATTTTTTCATGGGTATATTATATTTTCCTAAATTAAGAAACGTTTGTTTTCTTTTTACAGTGTATATGGGAGCAAAAGTAATTCTATAAGAAAAAATTAAGACAAAACATAACATTTTAAAAGTTCAATCATCGCTTGGAAAATTACATTAGTCTACAAATTGAAATATAAGATGAAATAAAAACCACAATATTTAATTTTATATTTTTGTTGACGCTAAATCTGAAAAGGAAGTCAGTTTTTCTACATGACATATTTAATAACGTAATTTTGATAAATGGATGGAAAAGTAGAAAATTTGTAAAATAAACCAGTATATGTAATTATAAAAAATGAAATTAATTATACTAGAAAACGTGACGGGATAGAACATTTTTTATTTCAGTATAAAATATACTTTATAAAACACTCATTGACTTATGTGTTTCTAATTCTAAATATCATATAGCTCAGAGGTCGACAACCGCAACCGTTCACGAGTACATTTTGGTGGTACATGGAATCATCTGGACATTATTTGCATTTTGTATGTTTTATTAATAATGAAACAAAAATAAATTTCTTATAAATTATTATACGTACTTATAAAATTTTAGCTTCTATCAAATTGATAGTAAATTATAACACATCACGAAATTTAAACTATAGCAAGAAGGGATTGCTGTTTTAATACATGTTATGTGTTAATTATTTTCCAAACAAATGAAAAAAATATTTCAGTTGTAAATGCAGTTAACTGAAGAATATTTAGAAATCTTTTGAATTTTGATGAATATGTGAGATAGAACGGTGTCAACTGACAGGTGGTATGCATTGTTGAACAAAGAGTACAAAAATTTAAGAAGTTTTTCAGTCGTTATTACCTAAAAAACTCCCCTAGATATTGCAATATTGGACAACAGATTCGTTTACAGGAAACATTGAAGATGACACATTAGCCATGAAAGAAAAATAAAACATCATCAATCTATCATCCGACGATTGTCCCAAAGCTAAATTCCACTCATCCTTATCAACACCTCATTTTTGGTGAGGAAGAAAAGTGAATACCCATGGCACCGAGTGGCTAAAGCACGGGAAATTTTATTCAGTTTTCAACAATATATTTATGAGAAAAACCATTTTCATCGCCCAAAAGTATGTCATAAGCTTAAATAATTTTGTAAAAATCAAACTAACTTCAATAATTTTCTTACAGTAAAAATAAATGAAAGATTTATTTTAATGAATAAATAAGGATCAACAATTTCTTGTAATTAAATAGGCATTCCTATAATTTTGTTGTCTAAAGTACCTTAATTAATCTAACAGTCCTCAGCGTGTTCTATGGCATGATCTAATAGCGAGAATGGAACCACATTTACACTACGATTCTACGAGATGGGGGGACGAAGAGGTCTTTGAAGAAAACTGCACCACATATCCCACTACCGGTGATATATGGAACTATTATTCCGTCCTCTGTTTAACCATCCAACTAAATTTGGCTACATGTTTTTAAAAAGTGGGTATTAGTGGTCTGCAGGATTAAAAACCTATGAATTGGATGATTTGAAAGGTTTATGACTACTGTTACGGCCAGCTCCATCTGTTTCACTTCGCAGTGACTCTTGAATCTGAACTGAAACTTTTCTTTTTTTACTGAACTGAACTGAACTCAGAAACTTTAGAATGTTTTGGTTTTGTGTGGAATAAGACGGGAATATGTAGCAATGCCGTTCTGCTTGTAAGAAAGCGAAATATGTTTAAAAGAGTAAATATGTGAGATGATAATTGTTTTTTTTTTATGTAAATATAAGTTCACGCGTGTAAATATTCTGCAGTTTGTGTTGTCAAAATATGTCATTAAAATATGAAAATTATATTCATTGCATCTACTGTCATTCCAGCGGAGATCCTCACTTTATTTTAATTTAAGTTTTTCCACAACTACTGACCTGTAGGATATTTCATATTAATAAAATGGAAGTTTTCTTATCAAAAAAGAAAAAACTACAAACAACATGTACAGTTAAGCTATTTTATTAACAAAATACTAATATACAAACTACATATCAATAACAATAAAATGTGACAGAAACTGGGGTAAAATACAATATAAAGCAAAACTTCTAAAAACATGACAAAAAATAAGTAACTGCTATAAACAAGAGCAAATAAAATACTACTAAATAAGTAAATATTTTTTGACTCAGTGTTTTAAGAAATTTTTTCCTTTATACTACATGGAACTTCATATAAAAAGCAAATTTTATAATATGCTGACAGAAGATTATGCAACAAAACTCAAGATTTTTTTTTTGTTGTTAATAGTTTTATATGTTTAAGCAATCATTACAGGTATAAGAACAATCAACTGCGAAATTGGGAAACATTTTTTATCCTTATACTTTTTTGCTTTTCCAAAAATTACTGTTTTCAAGTCTTAAAAAATAAATAAAACAAATCCATTATCTACAGATTTCAAAAAACATTTAGGTAGTTAAAAGAGTATGGCATAGTCAGATAAATGAAACTGGTAGAAAAGATCCGGGAAAGTGACCACTTGCTACACTAGTGTAGCAGAGTACATTTTTGCTAGTAAGGAAGGGTTGACTTTCATCTGAGATTTACCAGATACAAGGAAGTTGAGATCGAAATAGAATAACTTGGGAAGGATTTTTTTTTTTACTTTGGGGAACTTGTTTAACATTAAAGACTAGAAAGAGGGGCTAATTCTTTAAATTACAAAACGCTATGTACATATGACTCATTCATAGATCTTTTAAAAGTTCTCTAACTCAGAAATCTTAATGTTACCTTTTTTTAATAATAAAAAAAAATTCAAATATTTTACTTACAATTTTGATTAATATGTGTATATATATATATATATTCAAACATTTTCACTTTATAAGAAAAATATTTTAATTTAAACAGCAGTGCCACATGTTGGGCAATATACAACATATCCTAATTAGCATGTATTCGTTTCAAGGTCTATGCAGTATTTTGATATTCTGTGCATTAGTTCTTGATATAGAGCAGCCACAAAAATTTTCTCAAACACATACAGACAGACATATTCTAAATACCGTCTTTTAATCATGTTCAAACCATTACAAAAATGTGGAAATCCATCAAAAATGGAAGTCAGAAATTTTCACTATTGTAATACTTTCTTCTTTTGTATATAGAACAAAGTGAAAATGACAGCAAGAGTCTAGTTAATTGGAAGAAAATTGGTAATGGAAAAACAAAAAATATACTATTAATAAACCAATTTTAAATGGAATAATAAAGAATCACAAATGATGCATATTAATAAAATATTCTTTTCACTGATGCACCAAAAGACTTCCCCATATCTTGTCTGCATTTCAGTAGGGAATTGGCAAAAATTAGTCTTCAATTAATTTTATCTAATATCCTCAAATTTCAATTAATTCAAGTCTGATAATAATTTCAAAATACACGTTTTTACAATAAAAAGATTTTATAAGTTAATTATTTCTAGAAATACTATTTCAAATGCTGTATGCAAGAGAATATACTTAAAAAAGAATAAAATAGAGCTCACTCTAATGCATACAATCATTACTCTCTACGTTTTATAATTATGCAAGTATACCAGTTTTCATGCACATTTCCTTTTATAGCATGTAAAGATGCGATTTTTTAATCACTGTTATTGCAGAATAACAAATACGGCATACATATTAAAAATTAAAGAGTGGTAAACAGTTTTAAAGTTTACAAAAATCAGTGGCAGCTGAAGTAACTGTTTTTATAAATACTTCTTTTAATCTAGAAAATATACTGGTGATATTTCTAAAACTAAATACACATTTTCAAATTATAGGTAACTTGGAAAAAGTTATTGTGCATATCTTGTAGATTGAGAAAGTAAAGTTATAGAAATTTTTAACTTTGCATGGTGAAGGGTTGAGGGAACGATATTTCAGACGCGGGGAATTGAATGCAAAATTTTAAAAAGGTGATTTTTAGATTTTTTAAAGAATATTCTTGTCTCTTATTTATTGTGGCATTACATGATGCGAAATCCTACAAAATAAATGCAATTAAGAACCTAATATAAATTTCAGAGTTGCAAGTTGTTTATTATTCCAAATTTCAGTGGTTGTGAGCCAGAAGAAAAGAATTATGGAAGTAAATCAGGGTTCGTACGGATCAGGGAATTTTCCAGGAGTTTCACCAGTATTTGCTTTATAGAAAAACAAATCTAGGTTAAACTCTCAAAACTTCGTTTTCTTTTAAAGAGTGATTTTATGTAATAAAATGCTGGCACCGAAGAATTTCTTGGTCGCAAAATTCCAGGAGCCGTACGAACCCTGGTAAATTATGCAAACCTAGAAGAGTCATGTGCCTGCAATTGGACTAAGCTAAATAGGCCCTTTATTGCTGCTATCAAGTTTCTCAGTAGTGTGATACACTAATAATCATTACAAAAATAAAAGTTTTTTGCTAATGTTGTCGTACAAATAACTGTTCAGTCACTATGCGAAATTTTATATATACTACAGCAAGAAATTTATTAAGTATTTGGTTAGCGTGTAAACCTTTATAAAATGATTTTTCTTATTTATCTGAAGCAGTTATAAAGGAGGTTTCATGTTGCTAACAATTTAAATATATGTTTAGCAATGTCACATCAATCCTATTCCGATTAGTGGAAATGTGGAAATTCATGTTGTAAAATTAACAAGATTTTACTAATATTCATAATCAGGATACTTTTAAAATATGCTTATATGAACAAAATTACATGATAAAGAGTGCTACTGTTATGTTATAAATGAAAAAGCTTTCATTTACCAATTTTAAAGTTAATAATGATAAAGTAATAAAAAAAATGTATCAATCTACCTACATCATGAATGATACTTTAAATTAAATCCATAACTACATTCTTAAATAAAATACTACATTACAGACTTCACAAATGGAAACTTTCTTTTAATATGACTATCAATTTTGAAATTCAAATTTGACACAGAAGAACTGCATTACACAAGTGTAATTTTCTGTACACATGAAAGTGATAGATAAAATGAACAGATCATGACATATTCTACTGAAATGTCACACTTTGTAATGGATACAATGATTCCAATTTAAAATATGCTTTTTAGAAATACCTTTCTTACACACCATAGTTAGATTTCCCTTTAATATGAATACGCATGTGGGTATTTAAATTAAATTTTTGAGAAAAACTTCTGTTGAAAACCTCACAATTTTTTAATCTTTAGAAAGGTTTCTCTTTCGTATGAACACGCAGGTGAACATTTAAAGCTGGTTTTTGAGAAAAACTTTTGTTGCACACCTCACAACTAAAAGGTTTCCCTTTCGTATGAACAAGTTGTTTATTCAAAATAGATTCTTGAGAAAATCTTTTTTTACACACCTCACAACTGATTCTCTTTAGTATGAATACACATGTGGCTGTTTAAAGTAAATTTTCGAGAAAACCCTTTGTTACACACCTCACAACTAAACGGTTTCTCTTTAGTATGAAAACGCATGTGGTTATTTAAAATACATTTTGTAGAAAAACCTTTGTTGCACACCACACAAGTGAAAGGTTTCGCTTTAGTATGAGTGTGCATGTGAATATTTAAATGAGATTTTTGAGAAAAACCTTTGTTGCACACCTCACAACTAAAAGGTTTCCCTTTCGTATGAATACGCAGGTGGTTGTTTAAATGCGACTTTTGAGAAAATCCTTTGTTACACACCTCACAACTAAAAGGTTTCTCTTTTGTATGAATACGCATGTGGGTATTTAAAATGAACTTTCGAGAAAAGCCTTTCTTACATACCACACAGCTGAAAGGTTTCATTTTAGTATGATTACACATGTGAGTATTTAAATCAGATTTTTTGTTGCACACCTCACAACTGAAAGGTTTCACTTTAGTATGAACACGCAGGTGATCATTTAAAGTAGATTTTCGAGAAAAACCTTTGTTGCACATCACACAACTAAAAGGTTTCTCTTTCGTATGAACAAGAAGGTGGTTATTCAAAATAGTTTTTTGAGAAAACCCTTTGTTACACACCTCACAACTAAAAGGTTTCTCTTTCGTATGAATACGCATGTGGGTATTTAAAATAAATTTTCGAGAAAAACCTTTCTTACATACCACACAACTGAAAGGTTTCACTTTAATATGATTGTGCATGTGGTTATTTAAATCAGATTTTTGAGTAAAACTTTTATTGCACACCTCAGAACTGAAAGGTTTCACTTTAGTATGAACACGCAGGTGATCATTTAAAGTAGATTTTTGAGAAAAACCTTTGTTGCACATCACACAAATGAAATGTTTCTCTTTAGAATGAGTGTGCATGCGAATATTTAAATTGAGAAAATCCTTTGTTGCACACCTCACAACTAAAAGGTTTCTTTTTCGTATGAACAAGCGGGTGGTTATTCAAATTAACTTCTCAAGAAAACCGTCTCTTACACACCACACAAGAGAAAGGTTTCCCTTTAGTTCGAATATACATGTGACTGTTCTAATTAAATTTTGGAGAAAACCTTTGTTACACACCTCATAACCAAAATGTTTCCCTTTTGTAAGAACAAACAGGTGGTTATTCAGATTAACTTTTTGAGAAAATCTTTTCTTACACACCACACAAGAGAAAGGTTTCTCAGTAGAATGCACACCCCTGTGGGTATTCAAAGCAGATTTTTGGGAAAACCTTTTGTTATACACCTCACAAATGAAAGGTTTCACTGAAGTATGGATATGCATATGTCGATTTAAAACATGTTTATAAGAAAACCCTTTGCTACATAAGTCACAAGTAAACTGTTTCTCTTAATTGTGAGTAGGCAGAAAAACATTTAAACTATATTTTTGAGAAAGCATTTTGTTACACACTTCATTAGCTGATTGTGTTTCTTTGGTATTAATTCACAGGTGGTCATTTAAATTGGAGTTTTAAGAAAATCTTTTACTAAACATATCACAAGCGACAGGTTTTCTTGGGTATGGACACTATGATGCCTATACAAATTAAACTGTTGTGAAAATCCTTTGTTATATAAACCTTACATGAAAAAGTTTCTCTTTAGTACACAAACGGTGAATTAAATAAGAATTTTGAGAAAATATTTGTAACACGTCTTGCAAAAGAATGGTGATTAATGAAGATGCTATTTAATTCAGATTTAACATAAAGTCTCTTACTTCAGACTTTTCAAATAATATGTTTTTACTTACAACCAGTACAATGGTGAATAATTTCTGAGCATATGATTTGCTGGAAAACTCTCAAATTAAGTTTTTGGTTCAAAGTTAAATTAGATTTTTAATGATATCCATTCTTTTACATTTCTTCTGCAGAAGATGTACTATAAATATGAAACAACACCTTCTTTTTACTATGAAAAGAAAATGTTTTCTTACAGTGATGTATGTAAGGTTTCCCATGATTTTATTATGAAGTTTTTAACTGTACACACATATATACTTTTAAATTACTTTTCTATGTAACAGAAATGAAGCCATATTTATTGGAATGAACTGTTTTGAGCACTGTAATGATTATATATCAGACATTCCAAGAAGGATTTGCCAGGAAATCCTTCTTCTGTATAGGACATTGAATTTATAAAATAAAGTGAAAGATATCAGGGATGATGTAGTATCATAAAAATCTTTAAATTCTTTATTGGTGCTTTAGAAAGGGATCTTTCACTTATATAGAAAAAAACAACTGAAAATCCATGACCTGTTCACAGTAGCATACTTTATTTACTTCAACAACCTGTTTGCATTTAATAAATGATTGTCAAATTTATATTCAGTAATTTGCTTGCGAAAATAAAAGAAAATTATGCTAAATTATACTACATAAAAAGAACCTCACTGAACAAGTTTTTTATGGGAGAATTCATTGAATTAAAAACAAACAGTTATTTTGAATGATTTATCTTCACGAGTCCTTTCTCTATAGGTTCAAAATAAGCATCAGAAATATCTGCAGCTGCAATATAAATAAAAATGAATACATATCATAAATGAATTATGAATTTTTAAATGTTTACATAACAAATGGCATTACAATGTTATTAATAAAATAAGAATAATAACTCAATATATAAAGTTTTGGTACATTTTATTTTAGTTTCTAAAATTTGTACAACTACAATCACATGCATAGTATTCTTACAAAGCTGTTAGAGGAAGACCCAACTATGTTTAGATCTTTATTTCTTATAGTTATTTTGCTATTTTCCATAAACAGAAATTCGAAATATGTAAAATATGAGTTTTTGTGAATATTAAATAGGAAACCTAAGTATTACAAGTTCTAAAGATAAAATATTCAAACTAGATGGATATTAGATTATCAGAAATCACACTTAAAGATGAAAATATGGAGTTTTGCTTAGTAGCCACTGGCTGGTAGGTTGATTTTTAGTAACCAGCTACTGGCTAGTGAGAATCATTTCTTTATTAGCCAGTAAGTACATTTACATCACTGAATATTTTTTAATGTAATGAGTTTATACTAAATAAGTAATTTATGTACTAAATAAAAATATTTTAATTTAAATTATTTTGAGTAAACTTGATATGCTAATTTCCAATCACTTTTAAATTAAAAAATATTTAACAGCAAAGTTATACACAATATGCTTATGTTGCTAACTACACAAGTCCCACTAAGCTCAGGTACTTGCATAGTTAATTACATGAGTATCCTTTTTTAAAATTATTTCTCAAGAATGATGATCTGACAATAATAAAATAGGTATGTTTTTATACTAAATAATAACCTACAATATGATGTACATTACAATTGAACAACCTCTGACTCGTGAGCCAAAAACAGCCAACACCTTCAGGAATGCAGTAAGTGTGTATTTTGCCAATTGATCTCGAAAAAAATTGCAAATTTCGTTAATTGGCAGCATAAAAATAATGAATTTTGTCAAACAGGCATGTAAAAATCATGTATTTACTCAAACGGCTACATAAAAATCATGAATTTCATCGATTGGGTGCATGCAAATTATGAATTTCGTCAAACGAACGCATAAAAATCATGAATTTCATTGATTGGATACGTAAAAATCATGAATTTCGTCGAACAGGGACATAAAAATCATAAATTTTGCTGAACATGCTAAAAAATCATAAATGTTGTCGAATGGGCACAAAAAATCGTGAAATTTAGAGAAAAAGGGAAATAAAAAAAATCTTGCATTTCGCCGGTTCTTTCCATATTTTTAATCGCCAGTTTTTCAAGTTTAATCACCGAGAGCTTATTTTAATCTTTAAAAATACTGTAATTTTTATTTATCAAAAGCAAAGACTATTAAAATATTAAATATTTTAAATGGTTTTCATTCCTAGGTGTCTGTGTCTCTAGTTAGTGATGTTACCGTTAGAGTATTGGTGAATCATGTCAATATTCTCTATACAGCGGATCCAGAACTGAATAACGCACATTTTTTGTTTGAGGGGGGATGAAAGTAGCATCCCAAAGTCCAAGTAAGTTTAATTTTTAAAGGTATTTGCTTCAGAAAATTTAAGTCATAACTTTACTCCTCATCTGGTAATTATAAGCTTCCCCCCTTTTGAAACTCCTCTAACATACATGCTAAGAAATGTGCAGGGGTTAAAATCCATTTAGTCTCAAATGTGAAGTTACTGTGTCACTTATTTACCTACCTGTTTAGTTTTTAACAACAACAAAGTTCCAGATACAAACAGTATCAGCTTCGTTGCAGTTTTGTTTCATATAGCATATGATAATATTAGAATGGAATAACTGTGTAACAGAGTATTATAAACTAGTCTGTTTAATATTCTAGAATTTATCGTTTTTTAAATTATTAATGTATTTTAATATTAATATATACAAAATAATGAAAAAATGCATTTTTTTTTTATAAAATTGTTTTTTTTTCCTTAATAAATAAATCACAATACAATTAACCCTCTAAGCGTGTAGAACGTAATTTTCCGTTCACTAAGCTCCAGGTTTCACTGCAATATATGCAATATTTAAGATAATATAATTCTATATATTTCATAAATTTTCAAAACATTGAAGAATGATTAATACTCTCAAGGGCTACATTCATATTTGTAATTAAGTTTTATTTATAATGCTGAAAGAATCATATTTTTTAGCATTTAAAACAAAATGAAGAGAAAACAACATTACAATTTTACCCTTTTTCAAAACGCTCAGAGGGTTAATAAAAAAAACTTGAGGACCATTTTATACAAGAAATGACATTAAGAGATACTAATACATTATGATTTAATATTTAATTCTCATTTATTAACCACAAGCCATTACTTTAATTTTGATGATTAAACTTCAATTTCTTGTACATTAATTTCAACACAATATTACAAGAATGCAGAGATTCATACAAATATAGGGTATTAGAAGTATTACACATTTAGAATGTAGATATTTGCTATTAGATGAAAAACAGATTTACAGACATAATGCTGAAATAATCATCAATCATCGAACTGAGCAAACATATGAGATTAACCAGTACTCTTGTTCGGAAACCATGTAATCAAACAGTTTTTCCATTTTTCAATAAATTCAGAGAATTTGTCAGAAAATGCAGTTAAATTGGACATTTCGCATCAATGTTTGAGTTACAATATGGCAGAAAAAAAAAAACTGGCATCATCGTCAAGAGGAATTTATAACTCAAGGTGTTATTGAAACATTATTATGACATTATTGAAGAAAGTAATACAGTATTTAATTACAAATCTGTTAAATAATCCTACCCGTATGTTTAAAGTGATTCTGTAAATGTGTGAGAATAGTTTTCTTTGCAGGAAAAAAAAATATTTTTGAGAACATCATTAATGCAATTCTTAAATAAAACATTTAAACCCAACACAACAATGCAAAGTTTCTGGCACATGCATGGCCTCATTTTTAAATGTAAAGGCATGACACATGCAGGTATGGTTACCGCAATTTCCGGCCTATAATCCACAGATCAAAGAATCATGTTTCGACACAGAAATTTTATTTAATAATTGCAGTCAAATATTTACATCAATATAGCAAGTTACATTTTATAAAATAAAATTTTTGGGTCAAAAAATGATTTGTTGATCTGCAGATTATAAGCCAGAAAATACAACACTAATAGAATATTTTCATTTTTCGATAAATGAGTCAATCTTGAGTTATAAGCAATTGTTGGCTCCTGATAGCCCTTTTCTCTCTGCTTCACTGGAAAATATTAAATATTGTTTGATTACATAGTTACTGAATACGACAGAGTTTTCCAACGTAGGCTCAGACTGAAACTAAACCAATAGGTTTTTTCAAGTAGTGTTCACTTGAAAAAAGTAAAACCTTTTACACATTCATATGGGTCTTTACATTTCTCAGAATTATTCATTCAGTTAATGGCTTTTTTTGTCAAATAATTTTCTGTAAAATTATGAAACCTTTAGAATACGTTTTTTTAATTTAATATAGTGACTATATAAACAAATACTATACATATACATATTAAAATAAAAGGTATTACAGTAAACAGATTTTTAAAGACTAAATTGAATATAAAAATCTAATTACATAAAAACTTGAATTAATAAGGAAAATAATATATTTTAGTAATCATTAACAATATTAAAAACTGCAAAATAAAATTGTATAGAACAGGATCTTTTTTAACCATATAATGAGCAAAGAACACAACTATAGTTTCAAGAACAATTATGGGCTCTATTCGTCAGGTGCTTAGTAGCTGTGAGTGGTTAACGTGACAACAGGAAATTGGGAGCTATATGGAGAAAGAAGATCTTGTTTTATATGGGATGTATTTTATTAAACAGTTATACTTCACCTAATATACTACAGGGTGTTACAGAAGACTATTCACAAACTTCGAGGGGTGGGGGGGGAACACACTACAGCAAACAATTTCTGTGTATCAAATCATGGCTACAGTTTCTTTAGAGAATGTGTCATCCAGGTCTATGTTGCTAATTTTAACAATAATGAAGGTATTTTAATAAAATTTTCAACAAAGATTGCTTTGTTTGAAACATAATAAAATTATTAAAAGTGCTGGAAGAATCACCATTTTACTCAGAGGCATTTTATGTAATGTGAACTACATTCTGAAATATAGTTCACATGTGTAGTTCACTACTATTTGGGTGCAGATGGGGCCCCTTCTACTACTTCTCATGATATCAGTACATTTTACACAAGTATAATTAAAAAATTCTTCAAAGGACTGTTTTTTACCTTCACCTTTTTAACAATTTATTTTTATCCACCAGAATATAATTTGACCTGAATCTGAAAATTATATTTGAAGACAACCTGACCCATACCTCACAAAGCAATGTTTGCCAACCTGAAACTAGCACATTTCAACCCAAATATGAACTTTAGTTCAGAACCCAACGCATGTGTGCAAGAAGTCCATCCAAGCCAAGACTGAAAACATTTCATAGTATTAGAAATGACCAGATAAAAATGGGCTAGAAGAATTCTATGTCTTGCATTATGACTAAAAATTGATATCTTACATTAAAAGTTCTGGAGAGTAAAATTGCTATTATTTACGCATATAAAGTAGAATTTACAATCAATCAAAAATCTCTCCAAGACTGAAATCAGTCCTGAGACTGAAGGTCTTGCACCCATGACCAAATGAAAGACAGTTAATCCAAATTTTAGTGCACTTAATGAAAAAAGATTATAATTATAAATTCTCAGGTTCTGTTTCGATAAATACCAGTTATAATATCCCTTAGAACTAATACATATTCACTGGATTGATCAAGTCAAAATTGGTCCTTTTGACATTCAGTAGATGATAATATATAAAAATTTTTGACATGAAAATGTAAAAAAATTATATACAATACAGCGGCCATTTTAAGGTGACTTAAAGGTACAGTATAGTTTTTTATTAAGTCGTCTAAAAAAAGAGATCATACAATTTTATCATCAAATTGTGTTAGATAAAACTAAATTAGCCATTTGACTGGATATTATACCCTCTTTCAATTTGTGTTAAAAAAATAAACTTAGATGTCATCTTCATTCAGTTATTGTACCAAATTTTGAAATTTTCATTATGAACAAATAATTTTAATATCATATTTGGCTTTTTTGGTAAAATGTATCTGCAGATACCAAACAAGAAGTTATTTAGTTCAGTATACATTTAGGAATAGTGAAGGGTGAGACTATGGAACTGCTAATATTACATTCATTTCCAATCATTACAAAACACATAAAATTTGTGGATAAACTTTTAGTCATAATTTAAAAATTATGTTGTGGATTCATGAAGTAGTACTAATTATAGTTATTACTACTAGTAGTAGTTCTACATCATAATTTTTTCATAAATACATAATTTTCTAAATTCATTTTTGAAAAAAAATGAATTCTAACATATAATTTTTTTAACATAAATTGATTTCTAGAAGCTTCAATTATGTAAATCGAAAATGACATCCCCTTCCATTGAGTAGTTTTGAATTAGGCCAAAAAAACTACCAGTATTTCAATGTATTTTGCAATGATTATAAATGAATGTAACATTAGAAGTGCCAAATTTTCAACCTTCATAATTCCTAAACTACGTATCTAAAAGACTTCCCAATTGGTATCATAAGGTAAAATGTGTAAAAAAAAAAAACCCAAAGAAGATGACAAAATTAAGTGTTCCTACTAGAAATTTCAGAGTTTTGTACAATTACATCATGTGTGTTTATACCCTAAATTTATTTTCTTAAAAGAAATTAAAAAAAGACAATTTCCAGCCAAATGGTTATTTCCATTATTTTCTGTTACAATTTGGAGATTAAAATGGATGGGAGCTTATCCCTTTTTTTTCGCCGAAGGTATATGTAAAAGTTTAAATAATTTGTGCTTTAAAAAAACAAATGAATATGCCATGTACTACCACAACACAACTCAACTACGCATGATGTTTCATACTACTTTTATAAATCTTCATTCTATGTAAATTATATCTTTTTTAATTTAAACTTGATTGCTTAATATATTTTACATTTTATAAACAATTATTTCAGTAATTTTCATTCAGTTCGACTACTTTTTATTTCAGTTTCAAAATAGAATGTTTCTGAAAGAAAAAAACATTTTTCCTCAAGCAAAATAGTTATTGATATCATGGAATAAGACTACATGTCAATTGTATGCATTTGTGAATAAAAAATGAATTTAGAAATGTGCCAGAAAGTTTAAATTTGAGAATAGCTCTGATACAGGACTAGTTTGGGTAAGTCAGATTATAATGTAATATTTATGGATTTTTTCTGCATTATTCGGTTCTTTGTTTTTCATGAAACATTCACATGTTACTGGAGAAAACACAGTGTTGACATACATACTTTGTGAGCATCACTTTCTGAACTTTGTCTGCTATGCCAATTAGCATCTAACATAACAGACTCCAATGTTGGCCCTAGCGGTTTTCAAATTTCTCCTGTGCTTGGATTATTTAAATTCTCTCTTGCAGGTTTTTTATGACATCCTATATTAGAATACTAAGTTATCATTTCTGCAAAGTAACAACATTTTCAAAAATTAGAGTTTTAATTGAAAAAAAAATTATATGCTGAAGAAAAGGGTGCAAAGATAGGAAGTAGAATTTACATGATTTAGGATGCACCAACAAAATTTGAATAGCGAACATATCATTAAATAGGTTTTTACTTCACCCAAGCAAATAAAGCAAGTGGCAGCAGTCAAAAGATGATGCAAATAACTATCCCCTCCTGTTAAAATGTAATGGAAGTGTGGGGGGGGATGAAAAATGTTACCATGAGAAATAATTCACTTAAAGCCAAACATAAAAAAATACTTCCTTCATTTTATCTAGAGATAAAACAGTTGCCTAACATTGGATGAGATAAAAAAATATGAAGCGATCTTCAACAAATTATTCTTAAAAAAACAATATTAAAAAGTTTTAATTAAAAGGCTTTGCTGAAATCAAAAAAGTACTGTCTATAAGTGTTCTTTTCCTTTTGATTTTCATCCAGATTTTTAAAACTCCAGAAAAACTAAAATTACAAACAATTTAACCAATGAAGCCCCAAAACTACTCAGGGAAGTGCCTTGTCACAATGAACTTATATACAAAATTTGAAGCAAATCAAATAGTTCTGCATGAAAAATTCATTTATCTAAATTCAGGGGAAGATTAGCCCTCCCCCCCCCCGTTCTCCTTTATACTTAACCAATGAACCCCCAAAACTAATCAAGGAAGCATGTTATCACAATGAATCTGTATACAAAATTTGAAGCAAATTGGATAATTCTGCATGAAAAACCTATTTATCTAAATTAAGGGGGATTAGCCCCTATTTCCCTTTTATACTTAACCAATGAACTCCCAAAACTAATCAGGGAAGCACCTTATTACAGTGCACTTATAAAAAAAAATTTGAAGTAAAACGGTTATTTCTATTGAGTTATTGCGTTACGTACATACATACATACAGAAACTGTGGGCACATTAGATGTCAGGCTTTGATAGCCTCACACACACAGAGTGAAACTTTCTTTTAATAGTATAGATATTAAGTGCCTTATCACAATGAACCTATATACAAAACTTGAAGCAAATCGGATAATTCTGCATGAAAAACCCATTTTTCTAAATTAAGGAGTGGATTAGCTCCCAGTTTTGGTCCTTTATACTTAACCAATGAACCCCCAAAGTTAATCAGGGAAGCGCCTTATTACAATGAACCTATATACAAAATTTGAAGCAAATCGGATAATTCTGCATGAAAGACCCATTTATCTAATTTCAGGAGGGGGCTATCTCCTGTTTTTTTCCTTTAAACTTAACCAATAAACCATCAAAACTGAACCTATATACAAAATTTGAAGCAAATCAGATATTTCTATGGAGTTAATGCGTTACATACATACATACAGAACCTGTGGGCACATTAGATGTCAGGCTTTGATAGCCTCACACACACAGAGTGAAACTTTCTTTTATTAGTATAGATATTAAAACAATCTGCTGCCCTATTTAATACTCTTTAATAACAATAAAAATATTATCCCTTGCCCCCATAATTTCGGCTACCTTCCCCCTTCAGCATACACATATTCAAATATTTAAAAAACTGTACTTAAAAAAATAATCATCTAAAGTGCCCTCTAAACTCCCATAATTTATGCCTCTTCCCTCAGCATACAAATTAAGTTATTTATTAAGTGTGAAATATTTTAAGTTATTTTTGTTTTTAAACTAGCTGATCCATCCGGCATTGTCATCTAAAAATAATACAAAACAGGAAATAGTTCTTCTGGTAGCCCTTTCATCTTATGAAAATTAGAGTGACGGACCCTGACATGGAAGTAAAATCAAGACCACCCCCTCAAATGTGTCGATCATTTTATTCAAAGCAGGTGTTTTTCGTCAAAATTAAAAAAAGTTACAGACTGATTTTCACAAAATTTACATTATTGGAATTCGAAAAATAAACTATGTACATACTGTGAATTTTGAATCAATACCTCGAATAATTTTCTTAGTACTCAAGAATAAGTGAAAATGAGAATATTTCATTGTCTGAGGTTATGGAAATCGATAACCTTCTTTTGCAGTTTTGATAAACATAGTGATTTTCAGCACAGTGCAGGAAAATCTGTTAGTTCCATCACCAAATTTTGCTTTCAGTTCTACATAAGTTTCCAACGCATGCCTCTACTGCCTACGACACGATATTGAAGGTGTGCTGAGCATACTCTACAAAATCTTTTAGTTTTAGTTTCCACCACCAAGGGTTCATTCTGTTCTTAAAAAACCTCATGCTGATCGAAACTACGGCACTGTATAGTAGGTACGCTACACATGCACTGCAATACCTTTTAGTCTCAAATTTGACCACCAGTTGACACTAAATCTATATCTTATTCAGTTATCTATACCTTAATTACTTCAGAGTAAGTTGAATGAACCAATTCCCATTGAAATCGGGACCCATAATACCTGAGAAAATAAATCACCCCCTTGGAGATTAATATTCATAAATGGTGATAACCAAGGGATGAAAAAATTATAGCGAATTTTTTTTAGCACCTGGAAGACATGGGAAGGGTGTCAGAAAAGATTTTAACTCGGATCATTATTAAATGCAAATTCTTTCACCTGCATTGACCACTGCCAGGAGGTGCACTCTGTTCTAAACAAACCTCTTTCTGAATGAAATCCGGCATGTGGCATCGCTTCTTATGGCACCGTATAGTAAGCATGCTATGCATGTGCTGAAAATCTTTTAGTTCCACTTTCCACTACCAGGGTGCAACAAATTTATGTCTTAATTAGTTATCTATATCGTAATTAGTTTTATAAGTTGAATGAATCAATTCCAGCTGAAATCAGGTCCATAGAACCGATAACCCCCCTCTGGAGATTAATATCAATAAATGGTGTTAACCAATGGTTGAAAAAAGTTAGAGAGAAGTTACTTTAGTACTTCAGAAATCTGGGAAGAATGTTTGAAAAGATTTTATTTCAAGCAGACCAATTTTAAATACAAAATCGTTGAGTTCCACTTTCCTCCTACAAGGGGCACACTCAGTTCTAAGCAAACCTCTTTCTGGGTGAAACTGCGGTACATGTCCCCGTTACCTATGAAACCACACAGCAGACACACACACTGCAAAATCTTTCAGTTCTGCTTTCTACCATAAAGGGACGTGAAATCTGAGTCTTAATTAGCTTGTGTTAAGTTGAATAAACCAATAAAGTATTGAACATGCAGGTTTCAATTAAGAAAAGTTTAAAATAAAACGCTGAAATAAATTATGGAAGAGATGTCAAATTCTGTATAACTAAAAGATATAAGAAAGGTAAGCATTTGGATAAATTAAAAGTAGAAATAAGATATTTGGATAGATACATAAGTGAACAAGTTGAGCAAATATCATATATGGCAACATATACTCATTAATATTAAAGTACTGTAAAATCTCTAAATAACAAACAACTTTGGGCTGTCAGATTTGTCTATTATTCTGAGGTATTTGGAATTTAAAAGAAAAAATATGCAAATATTTGTGCTGGGAATTGAAAAATGTTCTCTAAATGGAAGTGTTTTCCATTCAAAAGTGTCTCTATGGAGGTTTTACAGTACATGCTATTACTTCTGAATAGCTGAGAAATTTCATGGTTCTGAAGGGTATGCTATTCAGTGGTTTTCCTATATAAAAGATTGAAAGTATTCCCTAAATAACGGTTTTTGGTATTTCGTAATGAAGTTTTTACTTTACATATACAGTTTTTATCAGGAAAAATATTCAGACATTTGATGGAAAAAATCCAGTCAACCTGAACCGGACTCGCAAGAGTGAAAGCCTAGTCTGGACCCAAAATAATGTAATTCAATGTGACCCAAAATCAGGTCAACCTGAACCAGACTCGCAAGGGTAAAAGCCTAATCCAAATCCAAAATAATGTACCGTAATTTCGGGTATATGCGCCGCACCCATTGTAAGCGCCGCATCATTGAAAAATCGGTAAAAAAAAAACAAATATACACGTAAGCGCCGCATCATTGAAAAATCGGTAAAAATTAAAAATAGTCACTATAAAAAATGTTCGGCAAAATTGGATTAAAAATAACAAGAATAGCGATAAAATCTTACAAGATATATGAATTAACAATAAAACACAGGTTATCTTAAAATACAATAGGAAAAAAAAAACGTACTACGCCAATCGATTATTCGATTATCAATTTAATCGAATATCGTCGTATGCGGTGTGCTTATGAAATAAATATAATTTATCAACTATTGTAAAGTATACAATAAATACTCTTAAAGAGTGAGCTATTAATATTGAAACACAGGTTATCTTAAAATACAATAGGAAAAAAAATACGTACTACGCCAATCGATTATTCGATTATCGTTTTAATCCAATATCGCCGTATGCGGTGTGCTTATGAAATAAATATAATTTATCAATTATTGTAAAGTATACAATAAATACTTTTAAAGATTGAGCTATTAATAGTAAACAGAAAATAGAGAAATATGGGTACGTTAAATATATTTTGACTATAGTAATTACGTTTTTATAATAAAGATATATTGTGATACTATGTACTGTTTATGAACTTTATACTGAGATTAAATGAAAGTAAATAAAGGTGAAATATGAATGAATGTTAATGAATCCATGTGTTTAAAAGTGTATTTGAGGCAGTAAGACTAAAAAAAACCTGAAATGAAGGCTTGTTTTTCACAATATCTAGATTTTGCTACGTTGAGGGAAAAAAATCATCGCCCTGGCGTATGCGCCGCATCGCCAATATTTTGAACTTTCAAACACGTATGCGCCGCGGCGCTTACTCCCGAAATTACGGTAATTCAATGTGACCCAAAATCAGGTCAACCTGAACCAGACTCGCAAGAGTAAAAGCCTAATCCAAATCCAAAATAATGTAATTCAATTTGACCCACAGCCAAAAAATAGAAGTCATCCTGACCTGCAACATAAAAAAAGAGATGTTAACTTTACCTGCAATAAAAAAAAATTAACCCCAATGCAACCGAAGTTTAAATTAGAGCCTCCAAATTTTTAATATCCCCCCCTTCTGTTGAATGTTCTCTAGAGTCACTCTTGACTTCTACTACTTTTCACGATATTAATAAATTTTCAAACCCTGGAATAAAAGCACCTGTCCATTGATAAATTTATCAATAAAAGCTAAACTAAAAAGTGGAAAAAAAAATTAAATCTCACCTTTAGGATATTTGTGAAGTGTGTTGTTTTTGATTCAACTGTAAATCAAATGAAGCTTGTTGTTTAGTTGGCTGGACACGCATTTCTTTAGATGGAAAACAGAAATAATCATGTTGCTCTGTCACTGTAAGGAGGCATTTAGATCACTATGCTGCAGATGAGAAAAAAACAAATACGTAACAAGTGAAAACATTAATTTCTCTATGTCTAACACTATAAACAGTTGCTTATGAATCAATAAACTTCAGCAAGAATTAATAATTTAATATTTTTCAGAGAAATTTTACAAAAAAGCAAGAAGAGCTATAAAATAAAATTGGCATTTAGAATTATCAAGACAGCTTTGCAATAAAATAACTTATTCATATTTAAAAAGCATACAAATTTCATAAAACTAAATAATGTAAGCATAATCAAATAAATATAACAATAAAATAAACATAGATATTTAAATACACAAATCCAAATGCACATTCAGCCCTGATTAATTTGAATTTTCTGAAACATTGGCATAGTGTAGTTTGTTTCAATAGGCTTAATTCTGAAAAATTTCTCTTGCAACTTATATAAAAATGTAACTTCCAGTTTAGAAATGAAAGACTAATAAAAAGTTAATAATTTTATTTAAAATTAGTGTTTAAATTATGGTTATGAGAGAAGCGAGGATTGAAAACTGAAAATTCAATTAATAAAATGCTAAAAAGGAAAAAAACGTACCTTTCTGTAAAAAAAAAAAAAAAAAAAAAAAAATACGTTCTTGAATTTTTTTTTAATTTTAACTCTCAATTTTATTGTTTACATCCAAATACATATGGCACTTTTAAGGTTTTTTTTTTTTTTTTTTTCAGATTTATTCAGTTTACTATATTTAAAAAAAAAAATTAAAGATATATAGCTACATCATGCTTCTTCAAATTAAAATGACATTCAGAAAAGTTAAAGGTTACAAAATCAGTATAATGACTTAAACAATGTTTGGAAATTTCACATGGAAAAAGAATGGGAAAAGTTTACCTGGAAATTGGACAAACTTGGTTATTTGTTACTGTTTTAAAGTTCTTGATATACTTTTCGAACAGCATCCAAAAAGAATATGGAAAACCTGTAATGTTAAATAATCATGCTATAAGTATATGATTTGATGAAGAAAAAATTAATTTCAAATATTCAAGAAAATTCCTTACAAAAAACAACATAAAAGTCTGAAATATCTCAAATTGAATACTACAAAAGGAATCTAACACTTCATCCTGTTTCAAAGAAAATGCTAGATTTATGTCTATACCAGTTGAAGATAATTTCTCAACAGACAAGAAATGCAGAAAACAAAGATTAAATGAAAAAAATACAAAATTACAGAATCCTTTGTAAAACAATATAAAAAAATACAATACAAAGACAAGTTTGATTCAGATTTTGAAGCGATATGGAATTTTTGAACAGTGCTGTAATCGAATATACCAAATGAGACAATGTAGCAAAAGTGACTAAACTGATTTTTTAGTCTTGTTGTTGGATTTAAAGAACATATACATGAGATGCAGCTATCCTAGAGATAATGAAGTTCATGCATTTTGGGATTCCTGTACAACAAAGTAGCTGAATTTACTGATCATTCTTTCTTTCATCGGTGTAAAGCACATAGACATGCGATACAATAATCCTGTTTCTAACAAATTTCATGCATTTTGAGATTGAAAAATGGCAAGTTAAAGCAGTAGTCCTAATAATCTTGAAAATTATCAATGGACTCCCCCCTTCCTGACATTATTTAATCTAATGTCATGTAAAATTTCATCAATAAAAATAGTACTTATTTCTTAATCTTTTGATAAAATGCTGCAAAACTGCCATTCTCTCAAGTAATTTAAAGTATTGTAATGCAATCGTATTATCATTATTTCTTATGGTAAAATGAATTCCACCAGTATACTTTCAAACGAATTATTTTTCAAAACTAAAGCACCACTCTACTCTCTAGATGAAATGGGAATTTTAAAGTACTACTTGATAATCTATGTAATTATCGTGCACGGTTTAATACTGAGTTCAATTTATCATCTTTACATAAACTTATTCTGAAACAAAGAAACACTTTCAGTAGTGGATATCAGTATATATATGTGTGAATTCGGTACTTTTCCGTTATATGGACACCATTGTCGCCAAGCATATATTTACACATATACATTATGCATTAGCATACATTTTGGCATGTTGTCCGTATAACGGAAAAGTAACGTAAATTCTATTGAAAGAAAGAAAAAAGTGCATTTTATGCACATGGAATTGAAATTTTCAAATTACTACAAATACGAAATAAAAATACATGAATATTGCATTAAAACAGTAATAAGAAAATACAACAAATAGATTCACAATCAAATCATACCTTTAAATAAGTAACCTTAAAACAAAATGCTGTTCAAATGATGATGATTAGGCCTAACCCACATACATTATAACTCACAACTTTCTCTTAACTATTAATATTTCTCTACTTTGTAGATGATCAAAAGAGAAATAAAGTAAATGAGATAAAGAAATATTCTTTTAACAGTGAATATAATAAAATACCATGTAAAAGTTGCGATACAACACGAAGACAGGAAAATTATGTACCTGCCTTAGTAAGACCATTTTATGATTAAATTGCTGATAGACGCCATAATATCAGAAAACGTTTCGATTAAAGAACCTAGTTCGATTATTAATGCCCTATGCTCTCAACTATAGTAGCAAAATATCAGATACGATTCATTCTAAAATAAAATTCAGATAATTGTTTTTTATGAGATTTACATTGAGGTTTACCATCAACGTAATAAGATTTACATTTATATAGGAAAAATAAAATACCACACCCTACATAACCTTACTACTCCATAAAAGAAAATGGCGAAATGAACTTTAATGTCGATTACCGATTCGATTCAGTATAAAATAACTTTCTTATAAAGTATTATTCAATTCATAAAGCTTCATTGAAATGTTCCAGTAACTTTATGTGTTGGAAATCATATCAAGATACTAGGTTAATTTGAAAATAGGCTAACAGTAAAAAAACAAGTATAGATAAAACCCTGTTAGGAATGCTGATGGCATCATGAAACAACACCAATCGAAAAAGGATTTTTAATCGAATTATTTCTAGATTCATTTCGCCATTTTGCTAAGCATAAAGAAGTAGTGTAGGGTAAGTTCTGTTCATCAATCTACATATTACTATAGTAATACTTTATTGGTTGATATAGATACAAATAGATGAGATTTTGATTATTTATCAAGTATTATTATTAATACTTGATAATGCTTCGTCCCAAAATTGTGGTAATTTAAATAAAAATTAAAAATTGTTGCAAACCAGTTCAGATGATTTACTTAAAACACTATTATTCTTCTAATAAATTTAAAATGTTGTGTGTGCATGTTGTGTTTATAAATTTTTTGTTAATTTAAAGGTTATGAACTTTTCATTGATGTATTAGTTTAATAATATAATACACTATACTATAATCACATATTAAATGCAGCAAAGAATGGTAAATGTCCCCCTTATTTCTACGCAACATGAGTTGAATATTTCTTTAACACCTTTTCAAAAAATAGTATTTTTTTCTCTAAAATAAAGTCATATTAGATCTTTCTTTCTGGCAGCCCTTTTTTATGTGTCAACATATCCAAAAGATCTCTGTACCGTACCTAGTATTAGTAAAGTGGTATACTTGTCCCAACTTGGTATTCACGTTATACCATATACCAGGACTGACCAACGCGGCGCTCTTTGCATTTTTTTCTAGGCTCTTTTTTGAAAGTTACCTGTGGCTATAATTTTTTTAAATAAAATTTTATTTTAAAAGATAATTTATTGATATTTGACTGAGAGCAACTTTTCTCTGGAAGTGTATTTCACTTGATAGTAGGAAAAAAAGTGACAGAAAAAACAAAAGCGGGGGAAAAAATGACAAGGAGTTGATAAATATTGAATTTATTGATAAATAAGTGTTAAAAACTAACGAGCTAACAAATGTCTGATTTATGTCATTCCTATAGGTGAATATTTACTACAAATATTTGTGAATGCTATTAGCAGTAGTGTAAAAATGTGAGAATATCCGTGTAAAGAATGCTCGTATTCATCACTACTTGACTTTTTACATTCGCGAATGCAAATATTGAAAAGTGTTGCAAATATTTGCATACGAGAATACTCATTTTAATCACTACTTGATTTTCGACATTCATGAATGCAAATACGATATTTTTCATTAATGTTATCTAGTATTCTCGTATGCAAATATTCATACCACTTTTCAATATTCGCATTCGTAGACATTAATGAGAAATATTCGTATTCGTGTTTGCTAATGTCAAAAATCAAGGAGTGATTAATACGAGCATTCTCGTACGCAAATATTCTCACTTTTTTACAATATTTCTAACAGTATTCACAAATATTTACAGCAAATATTAGCCTATGGGAATGATATAAACCAGACATTTGTTACCTTCATTGTTTTTAACCCTTATTTATCAATAAGTTCAATATTTATCAATTCCTTGTCAACTTTTTTCTGGTCACTTTTTTCCCAGTCATTTTTTTTTCCAGTTACATTTTTCTGCTCTTCTTTTTCCCGTCACCTTTTTTTCTGTTTACTTTTCTTCCTAAATTCATTTCACGCATCAAGAACCAAAAATGAACTTTAAAAATTTCATCATGTGTTTTTGCATTTCTTCACTAATTTTAAGTTATTTATAAAAGTTTTTATAGAAATTATGATGATGGAAATTGGTAATACTTGGCACAAACTTTTTTAATATGTTAAAAAGTAAAATTTAGAAAAATAATCAGTTCTAACCCTCCTTTCCCTCTTTAGTGCATGAAAGGTCAACTTTTTTTTTGTTGCTACTGTTTTTCTTACATTTGCCCATTTACTATTTGATAAGTGGGATAAAGAAGATGAATTTTCTCTCCCAGACCTTTTAAAGTTTAGGTAATTTTTCTCATTTTGTACAGAAAAAATCTATAAAATCGTGCTAAATGATTTCTGTCAATGAAAACTCTTCCTGGCCATCTCTCTGTTACAACCCATGGATTGGTCACTATCATGCCTGTTTTTTATAATCCTAAATTCATGCCTCCAAAATAAGTCAAGGAATATTTTTACATCCTAAAAAAACTAACAACATATCTGATTTTCATCTTTTTATTATAACGACATTAAAGTTTCCCTAGAAATATTTTTGAGATAGGTCCCTCGAACAAAGTGTATAATTCAATATTTATAACAATTTATACATTTTCTAATTTTTTTTTTTTTTTTTTTTACATGGAGATCTTGAACCATAGGAGCCTTTTGAAACCTGTTAACCCTTCATTGTTTGCAAAGAACTGAAGTGTGCCACTGCTTACTAATGACTGATGAAACAGTTACCGGATGCAAGGATCGAATAACTAAAAAAGTGTGAAGTTATCAATTGTCAGTGTTATCCGACCTCAGCAATTATGCATACTCAACAGACTGCTTAGCTTAAAAGTATGGTACAATAACATTTCTTATCTTTTCCACTTCAATAAGCAATGAATTCTAGGAAAGAAAACGGATCAGTTGTGGGGATTTATTTTCAGTTATAGTAAAAACATGAAACTGAAATTCTATTATTCTATGTAATATAAATAGTCCAAATATGCATTATGTTATAGTTAATTCATGCATTTATCATACTATATGATCAATACATCAACCATCAACATATGGGATGTTGTAATTTGCAGGTTTTAAGCAACTAAACATAAAACAAACTCGTGAATTATGTATAATCTGCTTTAAAGGAAGTAACTCTCCACTAAATATTAGTATTTATGCTATTATATTAAATATTATATTTTACTATAGCTTCAGCATGTAATTTCCAAAAAATGAAGTATCATCTAGGAAAGTAAATGGTACTTTTCCATTATACAGACATTATTGTCGCCAAGCATACATTTACATACATACATTATGCATAAGCATATATTTTGGCATGGTGGCCGTCTAACGGAAAAGTACCAAAAAAACAGTTTAAAAATAAGAGAGTATTTATCAGTATTTTTTGGGAATGCACTATGGATAATATTTTAGGGTTACATTTACTTTCATAAATTAATAGCATTTTCAAGTTATAAAAATTTTATTTAACATTATTAAAAGGTAATTTTTAATCTGATACGAATGAGGACTTTTAACATGAATGATGAATTTGAACCTTATTCAACCTGTAAATATCATGTTAAAAATTGATTTAATTTAAAGATTTAAAAAAATCATTTGATTTAAATCAAACAATCCTGTATATAAATATAAACAAGGTATATGATATGAATGCAATATAAATGCCCCTCCCAAACACAAGAAGTAGACAGTTGTTCTTATTCCAGTGTTAGAAAAAAAAACTTTGTTTTTCTTTTTCATTTTTCATTTTATTTTAAACTGACTTACATAGAATTTTTCACAATAATACATTACAATAGTTGATATTTTAAAGAAAATATTGCTATTCTCTAATCGCAATCAATGTTGTTTTTCATTAAATCAAGTGCCCTGCTCCAGTTTTAGTAGTTAATGGTGCAATCAATTGTGTCATTTGGGAACTAGAAAGTAATACTTTAGGTTGTAAATGAAAAATGTGTGTAAATGTATACAGTCTAATAATCCATAATCAATTGAGTAATAATGAAATTATTGAAATGATTCTGTTTTAAGAATGTAAAATATGCTAAGCAATCAATATAGATTTTAAAAATTATAAATCTATAAATAACATAGATAGCTTTAATGAAGCTAATGTAAGTAGTACATGGCATATTAGTTTTATTTTTATTTTCACAGCTCAAGTTCTGCAGTCTGTCATCATATGTACACACAAATTATGAACTATAATTTTTTTTTATAGAATTCACTATTCAAAATAAATTTTAAATAGGATATTAAGTCACACAGTAATTTTTTACAATTTAAAAATAGTCCTTGTATTGAGTATGGATTTTTTACATTGACATGTCAAAAATTTTAATAAATCATCATAAGCTGCAAGTCAAACTGAACTGTGTGAATGACAGTGATAGTGAGTTAGATGAATCCAGTTTATGTGGATTAGATCCATCAGGTATGGGGATAACTCATTTTTATCCAAACATGATGCAACAATTGATAAATGTAGTCAATTTTTTGTAAATTGTACTGAAATATGCATTAACTTTCTTTCAGTTTGGATCATTTTTTAGTTGAAATGTGTCATAATTCGGTTGGCAAAGATTATTTATATAAGTTTTTTATATAAATAGTTCGGGTCAAGTTGACCTCAAATAGAATTTTCAGGTTCAGGTCAGATTATACCTGACACAGGCAAGGCTCTAATGTGGATAAGTATAAAGGTATACCGCAATAACACAAAGAATCCTTTAAAATAGGTTTTATTTATTTATTTTATTATTATTATTTTTGCTTAAAATTACTCTAATATGTAATGATATCATGAGAAGTAGTAGAAGTGGTAACCATCTACTCCCAAACACAGCTCAACTAGACATGCTATATTTCAGAATGTAGTTCAGCTTACATAGGGTACCAGTGAGCAAAAACTAGTGCTTACAGAAATTTTCATAACATTATCGAGTTTTCAAAAAAGCAATGCTTTTCAAACATTTAGTTGCAACATTTTCATTATTGTTAAAGTTATGAAAAAAAAATCAAGGTGAGGCATCTATTTTTCAGTCATCTTAGAAATAGCAACTATAGTTTCTTGTACAAAATTGTTTGTTGTAGTGTTCTCTACTTTCCCTGAAAGTTTGTGCATAGACTTCCAGAACAACCTGTATAGCAGGTGAAGTATTCAAGTTATTATTATACATATATAGAGCAACATCTCTATTAATGAAACTCTGTCACCAAACACTTTGATTTAACTGAAATAATGACAGAAGTTTGAAGGAAGATATTGCTCTATATTTAGTCTGAAAATATACAAATATGAACAAATTACAAGTAACAGTGGTAACTTAATGCTCCTTGTTTTCATTTAATCAATGTTAATTAATTTTTACCAACTGTAAATAAATCTTAATACAGTTACAAATGCAATTTCCGAAACATCGAAACTAATTGCTTTATTTAATAGATTTACCTGTCACAACATTTCATATTGCATCACCATTGTCTATCAATTTTTTGACAAAGTGTCATATATGGTCAATAAGGCACATTTGTTTTGAATGTAGGAGCCTGTATTCTCGAAAATGCTTCACAACATCCTGTTCCGTCGACGATAATTTCTAAACCTTGATTCTAATTTTTTTAAATGCAACAGGAAAACAGATAAATAGAAGTTATCATTTGTCTTTCATTGCAAGAACTAAACTAGCTGATATACAAAATTGCTAGCGATGAATGTAACATCATGATTATACAATAAACATCTCGATTATAAAATATTGGTGCTAAATCACATTGTTTAGTGATAAATTTTGTGTATTAGTCGCTTTAGTTGTCTTAATTAAGAGAGATAGCAATTAATTGAAATCCTTCATTACAAAAACTAATCTGGCTTATCCTGAAAATAAATAAAAATACATATGTACAATCGACCAAAACAAAAGTCACAGAAAAAATTAAAATAGCCACTCAACTAGAAATTATGTTTTAAAAAAATGTAAGGGAGTTCTTCAGGCTGACATTGTTTCAAACTTTGAAGTTTTCAGTAAGTACACCTAGTTTTGTCTTCATATTTGGGTTTTGCGGTAAATTTTATCTTAAGATACAAAAAGAGAGTCATTTGGTTAAGAAGTTTAGGAATTATAGAGGTTTAAAGTTTGAAACTCCTAATGTTAAATTCATATATAATCATTGCAAAACAAATTTAAAAGTAATTAGTATTTTACGCATAAATCAAACCCTACTTGGAAGAATGACCAGTAATTCTTGCTATTTGCATATTTGAAACTTTTAAGAGTCGATTTCTGTTAAATATTTTATAGGTTACAATTCTTACTTTTTCCGAAACTTAACTTCAAAATGCATATAATTTCGAAATGATTTTTTTAAAAATAGAAATCAATTTGTAAAAGCTTTAAATATGCAAATCAAATATTTTAGCTCTTTCGACAAGTAGTTTTGAGTTATGTTTAAAACAATAACACCACTACAATCTATTTTTCAATGATAAAGAATGAATTTAACATAAAGAGTTTCAAACTTTATACCTACATAATTCCTAAACTGCTTGAATGAATCACTTCTTGTTTGGTATTCTAAGGTAAAGTTTACCAAGATAAAAACAGTTACGCTGTAAAAATTAAGTGTTCAAATTAAAAATTTCAGAATTTGATGCAATTTCAATCAAAAGACGAACCCTTAAGGGCCCCTTCACAAACTTGAAAACTCCCGCTCGCTAATGTTAATCCAATGGGGCATCATTTTTCTAATATCTTGTTTGAATTTCAATATTTTTAAACGATTTTTTTTGCATTGGATAGCAGAGATCAATCTATTTCCGCCGTTGATTACTTTTTCGATTTTCTTTGCGAATTTTTTTATGAAGATACTTTTACTTTCGAAACCGGTTCTGAAAGTCAAGGTATCTTCATAAAAAAAATCCGGAAAGAAAATCCAAAAAGTAATCAATGGCGGAAATAGAGATTGATCTTTGCTATGCAATGCAAAAAAAATCGTTTAAAAATATTGAAATGCAAACGAGATATTAGAAAAATAATGCCCCATTGGATTAACATTAGCAAGCGTGTGTTTTCAAGTGCGTGAAGAGGACCCTTAAGCCTTTTAAACACAATTTGGAAAATGACATAATTTCCAGTCAAATGATTATTTTTGTTTTTTTCCTCATATAATTTTATTTTAAAATATAGGGGATGTTCTCTTTTCTTTTCTTTTTTTATTTGTGACTGTATATTACATATTACATGCAGCATCACAGTTAAACACCAATGAATACCATTGTTCTTATTCATTGTTGATATTAATCACATTGTCTGGCAGCAGATTTATTGAATGTGAATGGTAGATGGAAAATAAACAAGTACTAAAAATTTTCACGTTTGTTACAATTTCAATATGGAGATTCCAGTCCCTAAGCATATTTTATTAAAATTTATTGTAAGAAAACATTATTCCCATCTGTGCAGTAGTTTGGCTAATAAAATGTAAGTTTTTTTATTATTGTTATTACATTGACTGTACAAATAGTTAGATTATTTTTTTATAATTTAAAATATTTAACTTTTTTTACAAAATTAATCATATGTGGAATTACACTACTAACTAGTAAACTAATAATTGCAGTTAAAAAGACATTAAAAAAATATTTTTTTAATTTCAGATATAAAAGAAAATGGAGGACTCAGTCATATTTGAAGGTTACAAAAGGTTTTCTTCGAAACAAGGTATAGAAATATTCCATTGTACACATGCTAGTAAAAAAGTAAATGTACTTCTGAAAAAGTCAATTTGAACTGAATCATTTTATCAGAGGTGAATTTCTTTGACTTATCTTCACACTGAAGCAGGTGAATGTTTTTTTCTTCTGTTCAAGTATTTTCTAAGATTTTCTCAAACTATAAATGGAGCATTAAAAAACCAATACTTCATTTTTATACAAATACATACATATGTATTAGAAATAATTCTATAGCATGTCTGAAAAAAGCTCAAAAGTGGAGTGCCTGACCGAAGAAAGCATCTCTGCTGACAGTGAAGTAAAAACTATTATTAGTGAAGTTTACTCTTTAAAATATTTTCAACATGATGATCCGCCAAATCATACAAAAGGAAAGACAATCATTTGTGAAGTATGCTCCAAAGTGTTTCCTAAGAGTGATCAACTAAAGAAACACCTTGGAGTCCATAGAGCAGAAAAACCATTTATTTGTGAGGTGTGTTTTAAAGGATTTCTTCGAAAAGGACATCTAAAACGACATCTTAGTACCCATACAGGAGAAAAACCATTAAATTGTAATTTATGCTCCAAGGGATTTACCGATAGTCGTGATCTAAACAGACACCTACGCACCCATACTGGGGAAAAACCATTTAATTGTGAAGTGTGTTCTAGAGGATTCTCTCTTAACTCACATCTAAATGAACATTATCGCATTCATACTAAAGAAAAGCCATTTAGTTGTGATGTGTGTTCTAGAGGATTTTCTCAAAAATCCCATCTAAGTGTACATCTCCGTACACATACTGGGGAGAAACCATTTATTTGTGAAGTGTGTTTGAAAGGATTTTCTCGTAAACCAGATCTAAATATACACCTCCGTACACATACAGGTGAAAAACCATTTATTTGTGAAGTATGCTTGAAAGGTTTTTGTCAGAGTAGTGCACTAAAGAGACATTTCAAAACTCATGCGTGAGAAAAGAAATTTATTTCTAAATCACGTTTAAACTAACACCTATGTACACATACGAGTAAAAAACTATTCCATTGCCAAGTATGTTCAAAGGGATTTTGTGATGATAGTGCACTATACAGACATTTTAAAACACAACCAAAATAATTTATTTCTCATTAAGTCATTTTGAGATTCTACTGTCATCTAGAGAGAAATTCACCTTTTTTGTTTGCAAAGCATGCTCTAAATTGTTTGCTTGACAAATCTTAAATGTTTTATTCTTTTCCCGGTCTATCTGAGAGAGAACAAATCCGAAATTGGAAGATAGTGTTCCAAGTACTGATAATGATAAAACTATGAAAAGCTATTTTTAACGTTTTAAAAACTAATTTGATAAATAGAACTGTGTATGTGAATAATAAAGAAAAAGTTTTTCTTCAACGAGCAATATACAATGTCTGCTGAAGAAATTTATTTTTTTCAGATGTAAGTTAAGGATACCAAAAAGGTTTGAAATGCTGAAAAATTGTATTGTTTATTACTATTTTTATTGCTTTTATATAATATAAAATGTACTACTGAATTTATTTATACATATGTGGGATTAAGATTAATAATAGATTCAACACAACAGAAGATTCTTCAAATAAACAAAAGTTTTAATAAAATAACAATATATACAACTGATGATTGGATTCAAATACAAATATATAACTGGATTAACATTTATGAACGTTACAAATTTTCTCATTTCAGTATAAACATAATTAGCAAGCTTCCCTGAACATTGCATCAAAATTCAACCAACAACCATGGCTAATATCTATAGAATATTTGCCCGTGCTTGTGTGCTTTTCTTCTGGAATTGCGTGAACTCATCTTTGTGCTCGCCTTTATTGTAATTCATGGTTATTATTAATTAATTCAGTTCATATCAGTGATGCTGTTGCTTCTTATTACTCCCACACGTATGCAGTTATTCCTAAACAATAAGTATTACAGGCTAGTAAAAGGCAACAACTCTCAGCCCAATGTGAAAAGACAACTTTTTAAACCTGAAGATTCCACAAAAGAAATTTTATATGCCATGGCAATTTAAAAAATATATATATATTGCTTATTTTATTATGTACTTCTGTTTAATATTTTGTAGATTTTTTTACATACAGTTTTTTTTAATGAATTGTGTATACAAAAATGTAAAAGAAAGTGAATTAGAGGATAATTTTAGAGACCACATTAAAATGCATAATTTTACAAAAATCAAAGTGTATTAAATAAATAGCATGGTACACTTGTCACAGAACTTGCAACCATCAATTTTTCCCCCTTACTCAGGTAAAATAAGAATAATTTAAAAAGAGTTAATTGCATATTTAGAGTATAGTTCGACCTACAATGTGCACCAAACATTTCAGGCTCCGTTTTTCAATTTTGAAGTATATTCAAAGTATAACTCCTCCTTTTCCAAGAAACCTTCATCAGATAGGGGCGTTCAGTGACGTCACCCCGAGTAACTCCTTTAACCCTTTTTGCAGGGCTAGCGTTCAGAGACGAAATCACGTGATAAGTGCTACTCCGTGTTAGTGTTCAGAAACGAAATTCGGTGTCACACCGAGTCACTCGTATCACCCTCAGATTTTTTAAGGGTGATTTGATCACGTGGGAAGTTATTGGTTTGTTTACACTTGTCTCGTATATATTATGATTGTTTATCTGTTTTCCTAATTAAGTATTGTTTCAAATCTCATGCTATTTAGCACTTTCCTGGCTTGCATTCACTTTCGGGGCATCAGAATAAAATATAAATTTCATATAATTTTGCTTTTTAAAAAATAATAAGGTTTTTTTATTATTATTTTTTTTTCCTCAAACAAGTTGATTGAAACTTTTTTTTTTTTTTTTTTTTGAGTTTTTAAGATGTGTACATTTTGATTATATTATCTCATAAAATTAAAGAGATGTCTACGTTTATGTATTATCTTTATTGAGATATCTTGGTATTCAAAATAAATGCATTCTGTTATTTTTTTAAATAAGATTAATATAGCTAAAAATAATTGTAAAAAGTATTAAAAGTAGTTCAAGATGCTGCGAATATTTGGTAGAATTTAATATTTAGCCGAATGTCAAATTTAGAATTCAGGCAAGATTGAATAGTACTGTTAAAATTGTATTCACATTTACCGTAATTTCGGGAGTACCGTAATTTCGGGTATATGCGCCGCACCCATTGTAAGCGCCGCATCATTGAAAAATCGGTAAAAAAAAACAAATATACACGTAAGCGCCGCACCCATTAGAAGCGCCGCATCATTGAAAAATCGGTAAAAATTAAAAATAGTCACGATAAAAAACGTTCGGCAAAATTGGATTAAAAGTGACAAGAATAGTGATAAAATCTTACAAGATATATGAATTAACAATATAACACAGGTTATCTTAAAATACAATAGGGAAAAAAAACGTACTATGCCAATATGCATACTACGCCAATCGATTATTCGATTATCGTTTTAATCGAATATCGCCGTATGCGGTGTGCTTATGAAATAAATATAATTTATCAACTATTATAAAGTATACAATAAATACTCTTAAAGAATGAGCTATTAATATTGAAACACAGGTTATCTTAAAATATAATAGGAAAAAAAATACGTACTACGCCAATCGATTATTCGATTATCGTTTTAATCGAATATCGCCGCATGCCCTGTGCTTATGAAATAAATATAATTTATCAATTATTGTAAAGTATACAATAAATACTTTTAAAGATTGAGCTATTAATAGTGAACAGAAAATAGAGAAATATGGGTAAGTTAAATATATTTTGACTATAGTAATTACGTTTTTATAATAAAGATATATTGTGATACTATGTACTGTTTATGAACTTTATACTGAGATTAAATGAATGTAAATAAAGGTGAAATATGAATGAATGTAATGAATCCATGTGTTTAAAAGTGTATTTGAGGCAGTAAGACTAAAAAAAACCTGAAATGAAGGCTTGTTTTTCACAATATCTAGATTTTGCTATGTTGATGGGAAAAAAATCATCGTACCCGCCGCATCGCCGATATTTTGAACTTTCAAACACGTATGCGCCGCGGCGCTTACTCCCGAAATTACGGTAAGCGGCGCGGCTCATACGTGTTTGAAAGTTCAAAATATCGGCGATGCGGCGCATACGCCAGGGCGGCGGATACGATGATTTTTTTTTCCCTCAACATAGCAAAATCTGGATATTGTGAAAAACAAGCCTTCATTTCATGTTTTTTTTAGTCTTACTGCCTCAAATACACTTTTAAGAACATGGATTCATTAACAATCATTCATATTTTACCTTTATTTACATTCATTTAATCTCAGTATAAAGTTCATAAACAGTACATAGTATCACAATATATCTTTATTATAAAAACGTAATTACTATTGTCAAAATATTTTAACTTACCCATATTTCTCTATTTTCTGTTCACTATTAATAGCTCACTCTTTAAAAGTATTTATTGTATACTTTAGAATAGTTGATAAATTATATTTATTTCATAAGCACACAGCATACGGCGATATTCGATTAAAACGATAATCGAATAATTGATTGGCGTAGTATGCATATTGGCGTAGTACGTATTTTTTTCCTATTGTATTTTGAGATAACATGTGTTTCAATATTAATAGCTCACTCTTTAAAAGTATTTACTGTATACTTTACAATAGTTGATAAATTATATTTATTTCATAAGCACACCGCATACGGCGATATTCGATTAAAACGATAATCGAATAATCGATTTGCGTAGTAAGCATATTGGGGTAGTACATATTTTTTTTCCTATTGTATTTTAAGATAACCTGTGTTTTATTGTTAATTCATATATCTTGTAAGATTTTATCGCTATTCTTGTTACTTTTAATCCACTTTTGCCGATCGTTTTTTATCGTGACTATTTCATTTTTACCGATTTTTCAATGATGCGGCGCTTCTAATGGGTGCGGCGCTTACGTGTATATTTGTTTTTTTTTACTGATTTTTCAATGATGAGGCGCTTACAATGGGTGCGGCGCATATTCCCGAAAATACGGTACACAAAAAAAATTATTCATTTTAAAATTCCTATTTATCATGTTTCCCTAAAATTTTGATTTTTTTACTTTATTGTTTATGTTTATGCATTTGAAAAATGCATCGCTATTAGTGGTTTTCTGGGAAAATAAGCCAATTTCTCGTTTTTCCCCCATCTACATAAAATAATCTTGGTAAGAAATAGTTTCTAAATAAATAAGACAAGTTGGTATAAGTACATTTTTCTTAGTTTCTAATAAAGTATACAGCAAAGTTTATTTTTTTTTTAATGTTACTTCTAGCCATGCAATGAAGTTTTCTAAATTTTAAATGCTCGCACATTAATTAATTAATTATTTATTTTTTTAATAATGAATATATATGTATATTTCATTTGCTTTGAGTTATTAGTTTTTCACCATAATCTAAAATTAGTACGTAAATTTTCAATGAATTTAGGAATCTCCAGTTTTTAGTAACTGTAATTATTTTCCCACTGAATTCAATATAAATCATAGATTAAAAATCTTAAATTTACTAATGCACTAGTATCATGAAACATATTACCTGCATGCAAGTGCAAAGTTAATTTTTGAAATTTTACAAACCTATGTTTAAACTTTGAATTTTGTTTAAGAACATTTCACTGTATTAAATACACTAAACTATATTGAATATAGAATCTCCTTCCCTCTAAAATATTTTTCTAGCTCCTATACTGTTTAAAATCACAAGTCTTTTTTACAACAGAGTACAAAGTTGTATTTGATAAAAAAATTTATGGCCAACATTCCAAAGACATAATTTATGCATGGAGTGAAAATACTCTGGGTGCAATTTATGTATAAGGGGAGGGGGGGGTTAAAGGTTGTTTCGGGATGCAGCTTACAACCTCAACAGATACCCAGAAAGAAAAGAAAGGCCTGCATTAATCACTTGTAATAGTTGTTGATATAGGTCTGTAAATATTTAAATAAACACTTGATTTTTTAATAATAATTGTTTCTTTGTTATCATTTAAACTTATTGTGGAATTTTTTTTTTAATTACATTTCAAATAAGAGAATTCTAACATTTTTTTTCTGCCTTGAATATCAGATAGAATAAAAATGAATTTCTCAATTTTTAACAATTTATTTTGAAGTACTGTTTGCATGTATACTCATACGCATGTAGACAAATATTTTACCCATTTAGAATTATTTTCACATTGTGAGAAAGTATCAAGGAGTGAAATTACTCATCGATATTTTTGGAAAGTTTCAAAATATTTCCCCTCATTACATCCTCATCAAAATATTTCCTCTCATATTCTGCCAGAACCAGACTATTCTTTAAAATATTTTCATAAATAAAAAATTTAAGGAACTGCTTATTAAATTTAATATTTTAGTCTGTACAAATGTTTTAATTAGTTATGGATATTTTCTGGTAACCTATTGACTGTTTGATATACACAAGCAATTTTTTCAATTTTCATACAATTTATTTAATTTAAGGAAGCCATTTACATATTTTTATATACAAACTGAAGTAATCTGTATATAATATATATATATCTAATGTTTATGTAATTTGTAAATACATATTATAAAAGTTCATCAGATTTGCTTATATAACTGATTATAACATTTGGCAATAATTCACTTTCTGAAGCCTGAATTGTGGCAAAACATTTAAAAAAGAAACATGCCAAAGCCAATATAACAGAATAGTATCTTTTAGCGAATAATACCTACTTTCAAATTTATATGCGAAAGTAGTCACATTGAGAGTAGTACATCATTTACATTTCTAGTAGTGTTGTTTTTATACAACACTATTTGTTAGCTTCTGGATTTTTTTTTCTTTTTGATCATCTTCAAAGCATTTTTAATGATATTTGATATCATCAACTGAGGGTGCTTACATTACCCTTTCTATAGCTCTGCATAAAAAAATTGGTACTTTTATCTTAGCAGTGTACAAATTTCACCAGCAGCACTTTTTTCTTCTCGCCAATTAGCAGCTTTTATTTTTCATTTGTATATATGGGAAGCAATGCTTTGATGTTATATTTTTGCCTGTGGTACTTTAAAAAAAAATAAAGTTAGTGAAATGCATGTATTTTAAATGTTTGTTTTTAATTGAAAGTTATATGTTTTAAATGAAATAAGTAAAAAGTTTATATTTTAAATGCAATGAATGCAATACGAATAATAAGTTTATATTTTAAATGAAATTAATGCAATAGGAATAATAAATTTATATTTTAAATGAAATTAATGCAATACGAATAATGGTGATGAGAACAATATTTGACAATTTATCACCTGCACCCGGCTAACATAAAAGTACCAAAGATTTATATCCAACGAATTGCCATTTCCTTTCTCTACTGCATCATGTGATAGAGGCTTTTCACCTTAAAACAATGAATTCAAAAAAAAAAAAAAAAAGAGATAGAAAAAAATGCCCATGAGGCCAAGAGTTTTTTTGTGGGATGTGGGGAGGGGAAGGGATGGGTGTTAAAAAAGTTTCTTTTAAATATAATTTCCTATTCAATTTTTGGGTATTAGATTCCACAAGGAAAAGACAAACTGGTATCATTGAAATGCTATAATTAGTTCCAAATTTTTCAATGTCCACTTATTCAACTTCATATATTGCATATTCTTTATCAACTTCTTAAAATATAATTTCTTCAATCGAGAAAACTTTCTTTTACAGCTTTACCAAAATGTTTAAGACCATATTATTATCTTATTAATTTTTGTATATAATTTGCATTTTTTGAAATGAAAATATTTTATTCTAAACATTGAATAGGAACATATATATTAGCTTTGTTAGTTTCACTTGTTTATATATGTTTACCATGGCTTAAGGTAGTAACTCTTTAGAGCATTAGATATGTTCACCAACAATGTTAATTTTCATCCTAGACACATTCAAACATGACCTAAATTCACTATGTCTCATACTATCTGCTAAGATAAAGTGTTAAAAGTAGAATTTTTTATATCCAATAATTTTAAACGTTTAAGTTACAATAAAAGAGAAAATATTATATTCAAGTTGTTCTAAAAAGAAAAGAATTTTTTTTTTTTATTTAGAAATATTGATATTTCTCTATTATAATAGAGAAGTACCAAAATATTTTTTACTAGCCATCAGTCAGGATTGTCCATATTGCTGTAAAAAGGGTGCTTTTGCTAGGGTAAGAGAGAATCATGATCAAGCATAAAGAAACTGATATGATTATTAATCTATGTAATGAATGAGCTTATAAAGTAAATTGTAAAATTTGTTACATGAATATATACTAACTGAAATATGGTCTTTCAGCTGATAGCTGATATGTTTGAAGCATATATTTAGAAGATTTTTTTTTTCAATATTTAAATGAATTTTCTATGCTTTTCACACAAAGTTTACTTTGATTTAAGAAAGGTTTATAAAATTCAGTAGAATTAATAAAAATAACAAGCATGAAATATCATATGCAAAATGAACATATTTCAATATATTTTTGAAAAATGATAAAATAATTCATTAACATATTATGTTATTGAGTAAAATATATCACCAAAATAATTTTTTTTCCAAAAAACTTTGTAATAACTAACAAGGAAGGTCTCCTTAAAGCGCATACTCAGAATATATATATATATTTTTTAAATGCTAATGAAACTATTTGTGTACATTATAAAGGATCAATCAAATTTAGCTGCATACTTCCAATAGAAAATCTTTATAAAAAATTAAATACTTTCAAGTATTTGGTGCAAAAAGAAGTGATTTGGCAAGCGATACTTTTTCCTCGCCAAGTGCAAACAATTTGAATGCATATGGAAATTCCTAGTTAAATGTGTGTTTAAATGTCCAGTACTTTATGAATTTAAACTTAAACCATTTACTAGTTTATTAATTGTTCTGTAAGCTTATATAATATATATACAAGCTGTGTGTTGCTCAAGTTATTTAATTTTCCATTATATATACATATAACACATAAATGTACATGACAAAACTGTATTTGTAAAATTTTATTTATTTAACTTACATTTATTTAAATTGGTTCAGTCTGAGGAATAGAAAAGGTTTCCTAAAACAGTATTTATCATAAAAGCATTTTTTTAAAAATTATTTCAGAGTGTCGCCAACCAATGGTAAATTGCCAAAAGCACGAAATTATCATAATTTTTCTAAGAATGTTATATCAAGGTTCCACAGCAATTTTTTCTGAGTATGCACTTATAGAGACTTTCCTTGTAAGTATGGTGTGGGAGGGGGGGGAGGTAAATCTTCTCAGATCACTTAAAAATTTCATAAGATGCACAAAATGAAACCGATTCTGTTAAGATGAATACATAATGTGAAAAACTAACATAGAGAGGAAAAAAATTAGCATTCAGCTGTTTCAAGACTTCCTAATAGGAGACCTTTCTTCTGTGAAGGAACAATACCAGCGAAGTATATGTGATGCTACTACTGCTGTTTCTCACATCTTTTATTTTGTCCTGAGGATTGAAGATTAACATCCTTTTATGAAGCCTTGAAACAGCTGGATGCTAAATTTATTTGGGTTGCATGCACTTTTTATTGTGTTGGTTTTTAGATGTCATGACGCTATTAAAATATAAACATGTAAAACAATGAAACTGTTCCTTTATGGGTAATAACAAGGGAATTTCTTTTCAAACTTGATACAAAACATGATATTAAATTTGCTAGAAAAAAATGTAAAGTAAGAAAACATTGATATTATATTTAGAAAATTTCATTTGCTGTGAAATTCTTGGAAACATTTTTCATGTAATTCAACTATACATTTGCTACATTTTCTTACGAATTTTTTTCTATAGTTAGCACATTGTACCTTCGTTTTATTAACAACTATGTAATGATGGAGGCCATCATACGTGGTTGTTTCTAATATCCTGCATTTGTTAAGTTTCCCAAGGGGTCTGCCTGCTACAACTCAATAAGTTATGAAACGGTTAAAAATTCTTAAAACTAATGTTATGAATAAATATTCTAATTTCATTGTTGCAGCGAAGTGCATTTTAATTTCAGTGGTGCACGGGGGACAATAAAGAAGTAGAAAACACTTCGAGAACACTAAAAAGAACTGATAAGATAAATACATATGTGTAAAAAGCAAAAACAGTTAGGAATCACCTACCCAATGTACCTATCAATAGTCAGAATAAGTTTAGTGCACACATTTATGAAGACTTCATAAGAGGAGCCCCTTTTTCAGTGAAAATATCAATAAAAGACAGAACACACATCATAAACATGCAAGTTGTTCTTGAATTCTCCATTCAGAACATTTGTTTATCACTTAGTTACTTTTCATTTTACACTAAAAACCAATTTTTTGTGGTTTTCTTTACATTGGTTTTGTATATGTCGTTTTCATTAATAATTTATTCTTAAAAACATTTTAATATTTTTGTACTTTTTCTGAGTAATAATAATTTAAAACTCTCCCTGACAAAGATCCTAGCTGAACCATTTTTCAGTATAAGGGAAAAAAACAAACCAACACTCATAAAAATGGGCGTATATTAATCTTACACATGTTTTTAAAAAGGTTTTATTGCTAAATAAATGGTTCATATTTGAAAAAAAATAAAATGACTTAAAATTCTAAATATTTAATATCGCAGAAGAATGGGAGAAAACAGGATGCCATTCGTGCATAGCGTCCTTTTTTTGGGACGCTAGGTAAACATCATTAGTTTGATTTAAATTATAAAAAATCTAAAATTTTCAAGAATACATGTTTTATATTAATGTATTTCTAAACATATGCATGAAATATATACATGTGGAGTTTTTAATTAAAAAAATAGCTGACCTTTTTTGCCTTGCTATTTCAATTCATTAAAATCAGTAGTAAACCTGTATTAACAAACACAGGCACAGATGTTATATATGCACCACGTTAGCACATTTTTTCCCCTCACCAATTTGCCGAAAACGTCCTTTTTGAATATCAGTTACAAATAGCATGCAATAATAGCACATGATTTTTTATTTCAATATAAAAATAAAATGAAGTAATAAATTAAATATTTTTAAAAAGGAAATAAAAATAAATAAATGATAGTTTGATATACATAATAAAAATAATTTATAGAATTAAAATAAAAAATAACCGGGTTACCATGTAAGGCATAAATTGCCATTCTGTTGCAATCGCGCCAACATGGTGCGTATGAGACATCTGTGCCTTAACACTTCAAAAGACTAAAAATTTCTTTAAAATATGTTGCCACATGTGTTCATTTTTGAAGAGTAGAATTTTGAGATTAAATCTAAGCAAGTTTGATGTCAATAAGTTTATTTTTTAGAAAACATGAGCTTTTTTTACTGTAGCTTCCCAAAATTAGGACGCTAGACATAAATGGGTTAAACCTTCTGAACATACTGTTATTAATTCAATTTGAGTAGACTGTTTCTGCAACAGAATTTCTTTAAAAGATGAAATAAATTTAAATAATATTAAATAAATATCTTATAAATGTTCGATTTAAAAAAAAATGGAAATTCTTTCTGTTATTCATTATTTAAATAAAAGCACAAAATTTTAGTAAATTTCAAAAAATTAAACAGATTTTAAAATATTTGTACTACAGGATAATAGGTCAATTCCACAGAAAAGTCTTGTTGTGAGCTCAGGGTTCGAAAGAACTGATGCCAATATATAAGAACAATAAAAAGGCTTTATTCACTATAAACAGTGAATACGATCACAAATATCTTCTGAAAATTACAAGATATTCAGTAATCTTCAAATCCAATAAAAGCACAGCAAAATTTCACACAGAAACAATGCGTTCAATACGACGTATCAACGACAAAATCGATCCGAGAAACACAGTTCTCAATGCAAAGCCTCTCGTATGAATTCAATCGCAGTTGACAGACAACTAACTAACTGGACTGGTGGAGGTCCCTTATATAGGCTTCAGAGATCTTTCCAGATTATTCCAGAGCTTTCAGATGCTAGAAATTACCAGAAGGTCCTCCAACTCTCGATAGAGTACTCCAAACGTGAAAGGATCCCAATGTAAATGTATAAGGGGGGGTTGCACAAAAATTCGCCAAATCCGTCGCCAACTTGGCGACATTTGACGATATATCGCCAAATTTGGCGACAAAAATAAGTCGCCAAAACCATCGCCAACTTGGCGATAAATCCATTCCTTCGCGATTTTACCATAGACTTCCATTATAAAGATGAGGGTGTAAGGTTGTTTTCGTTGCAAACCATCTGAGGCCTTTAGCATTGCGTTACATGATGCTCAATAGGAAATACATTAATAATACTGCAATTTTCACAATAATAAAATAAAATAAATTTAAACAAATGGAATATTTACAGATATGTACAAAATTCATAACATTGCCCCCCTCTCAAGGACTGCACGTCCCGGGCAGTTCAACCTTTGATCGGAAAGCAAACCCGTTACCAACAAATGCTATACTATTCAAAACACATTCATAATGCTGAATTATACAAAATATACACTTATTTAAAAATAAAATAAAATTAAAGCATAGACATTATTACATACAAGTATTTAAATAATAATAACAATAATAATGATAATGCTAAGCAAAATAAATAATTACATTAATTTATATACAAGACCATGGTCATACTAATTTACATTATTTACATTACACTATTTACAATCAATGAACTAAGTACTATGGCCATAGTATGGAGCCAGCCTGTCGTGATGAACGACTCTAGGCTTCGAACTTGGTGACTTTCGGATCCGAATTACGACATCGTTCAGTCTGTTTAGGACTGTATAAGGGCCGTCCCAGTGCGATTGCAGTTTGGGAGAAAGTCCTTTACGTCGACTCGGACTATAAAACCAAACCTTGTCACCTTCTTTGAATTGATGTCCTCAGTGCCTGATTTACGGCAGGGCATTCGGGGCACGGGCCCAGGGCCCCCAATTTTCAGGGGCCCCCAAATGCTACTAAAGATGTTTCAATTATTGGCCAAAACAGTTTTAACTGTCAAAAAACAAAATTAAAATGGAAAAATCTGTTTGCTACAGATTGTCTATGATGTATCAAAGTAACTTTATTTTTTGCTGATTGTCTTTTAACAATTTATGTGCAGTAATGTACAGAACTCCATTTTTGGGATCACCATATTATTTCATTTTTATTTATTTTACATGTAAGGCCCTCATGGTTAACATGGACAAATCCGTGTTGTTCCGCTAGTTACTTGTGTAATTTTTTTTTTTTTTTCATACAAAGCTTGTATTTGAAAGAAAAAGTTGTTTGATTAGTAGGATGTACTAATATTTTAAATAATTATAGCTTGGTACTGCGGTAAATTTATTATTAGTTGTTGCATACTTTATCATTCCAGATATATGGACTTGCATAGAGAAAGGTAATCAGCACCACACAGTTTATTATAAAATTCAATTCAAAATTCATAATTATCAAATAATTATTTAAAAGTAAATTAATGATTATCAAATTTAATTTTTTAAATTTATATTTTAAAGAAATTATCAAAGTCAATAGTGGTTATCTTAATAAGTACTGCTTTCGATATTATATATTTTTATTCAAAGAATCTGTGCGAGGGGCCCCCCATACGCATCTGTGCCCAGGGCCCCCAAATTTCTAAATCGGTCCCTGGATGTCCTGTGGCTTTCGTGTCGTACCTGGTCTTCATCTTCTCCGTCTGTATATTGATCCGGTCTCGAGCCAAGTTGTGGACGTCTTCAAATCGTGCCTGGCGATTCTGCACGTATCCCTCTGGCGATGAAGGCGCATCTGGAGGGCGACCAAAAATCAGATCACAAGGTAGACGAAGATCACAACCGAAAAGCATCTGAGACGGGGAATAGCCGGTTGTTGCATGGACGGCGCTGCGATAGGCGAGAAGAAACAGGGGAAGTTTTTGGTCCCAGTCTTGTTGGTTTCTTGAGACTAGCAGTGAGAGGTTGTTGAGGATGGTACGATTAAACCTCTCAACCATGCCATCCGACTGTGGATGTGAAGGCGTCGTCCTAGTTTTGTCCATTCCGAGAAGGTGACAGAGACCCTCAATCACAGCAGAGATGAAATTTCTCCCTTGGTCAGAATGCATTTGAAGGGGGACTCCATACCTTGATATCCACTGGTGTACCAAGGCATCAGCAACCGTAGAAGCTTCTTGATCAGGGATGGCATAAACTTCAGGCCATTTCGTGAAATAGTCCATGACAACAAGGAGGTATTTGTTGCCATCGGAACTTCTTGGCAAAGGACCTAGGATGTCTAGGGCGATGCGTTCGAAAGGTGCTCCTACATTGTAGAGATGTAGTCTTCCTCGGCTACGTTTCTTTGGTCCTTTCCGAGCTGCACATGCATCGCAAGATTTGCACTATTGTTCGACGTTAGCACTCGCTTTTCCCCAGAAAAAGCGCTCTCGGACTCTGTGTAATGTTTTCATGATTCCAAAATGGCCACTAGTGGGACTGTCATGTAATTCCTTGAGGATCTTAGGGATTCGGGATCGAGGAAGTACCAACTGCCACCGAGATGTCTTCCCATCTTCCGATTCGAATTTTCGGTACAGGACACCATTCCTGACGTGGAGGGAGTTCCAAAGAGCCCAATATTGCTTCGTCGGAGGACTATAAGTCGAGATGTCTTTCCAACTGGGCTTCGTGCTAGAAGATTCTAATAACTCCAAGATTGGTTTGATGTCAGAGTCTGCCATTTGATCTTCTCGAATCTTCTCATCACTCCAGGGATCTGGTGGCGTTGATAGTGAAGTCTTCGTCTGGCGTATGACATGTTCGGGATTATACTTGTTCTCTGCTCTGGAACAATAGACGCTTTCAGTCGTGACGTCAATGATGACGTTTTGCTTGGAAACTGACTCCAAACAAATAGTTGCTATGTTGTATTTTCTATTATGTTTGTATATTATACCTAAATCTTATGATTATATCTCACGGCAAAGCGTTTTAATACATTATATGCAGTGGTAATATTTTCTACGATTTATATTTAATAAGAAATTACACATAGCAACCGTTTGTTTGGAGTCAGTATCCAAGCAAAACGTCATGACTGACGTCACACTGAAAGCGTCTATAGCGACAACTTTCGGGACACGGTCTTCTTGATAAGGCATCAGCATTTCCATGCGATGAACCTTTACGATGCCTGATGTCAAAGTCGTATTCCTGGAGTCGTTGTATCCATCTGGCTACTTGGCCCTCTGGGTTCTTAAAATTCATCAGCCATGTTAAGGATGCGTGATCAGTACGAAGGAGAAATTTCCTGCCATAGAGATAGTGATGGAAGTGTTCTATGGCTTTCACTATAGCTAATAACTCCTTACGAGTGACGCAATAATTCCGCTCCAGTATGCTACGACTCGTTCTTGGCCATCTATTTCTTGGGAAAGTACAGCGCCGACACTTTCCTGACTGGCATCCGTGTCCACAATGAATTGTTTGTCGGGGTCTGGATAGGTAAGGACTGGAGAGGATGTGAGAGCTTCTTTCAGCCGCTGGAAGGAATTGTCGCATTCTTGTGTCCATAGAAACTTCTGTTTGCTTTCAGTGAGCCTATGCAAGGGTCTAGCAACGTTAGAGAACCCCTGTACAAACTTTCTGTAATAAGTACATAGACCCAGAAAGCTTCGCAACTGATGGACGTTTTCCGGACGCTTCCAGTTCTTTACTGCAGACACTTTTTCAGGATCTGTTCGAACACCTTCAGCTGAGATGATGTGTCCTAAATAATTTACTTCGCGTTGGAAGAACTTGCATTTCAGAGGGTTCAGCTTTAAATTCGCCGCTCTTAGCTTCGTTAACACTTTTCGAATATTTCCAAGATGTTCTTCAAACGTGCGGCCACCAATTATGACGTCATCTAGGTAGATGAGACAAGCTTCAAAAGTCAGGCCTTTTAACACTGTCTCCATGAGGCGCTCGAACGTTGCTGGAGCATTGCAGAGCCCGAACGGCATAACTTTAAATTGCCAAAGTCCTTGTCCAGTAGTAAATGCAGTCTTCTCGTTGTCATCAGGATGGATCTCTACCTGCCAATATCCACTCTTCAAATCCAGTGTGGAAAACCATTTATGTCCTGAAAGAGTATCTAGTGTGTCGTCTATTCTTGGTAGCGGATAGCTGTCCTTCTTCGTGATATCGTTAAGTTTTCGATAATCCACACAAAACCTTGTGGAGCCATCTTTCTTTCGGACCAACACGATGGGAGAGGCCCACGGACTTGATGACGGTTCGATGATGTCACTATTCTGTATCTCTTGTAAGAGCTTAGAAACCTCTTCTTGTTTTGTTAACGGCAAGCGTCTTGGATGCTGTTTAATCGGTGGATGGTCGGCAGTATCAATTCTATGACGTGTCAGAGAAGTGCGACCTATATCATTCTCGTTTTGTGAAAACACATCCTTAAATTCCTGGAACAGTCTTTCTGCGGCATGTCTCTGTTCAGGAGATAAATTTTCATTTCGTCCAACTACAGGTGTTAAACTTGTAGGCGGCTCCGACAACGTCAAGCTTGGGTCTTTGCAAACACAGGTGACTGGAGCACAGGTTGCAAGCACTTCACCTTTCTGGATAATTCTAGACTTTTCACTTACGTTCGCAATCCTCACAGGTATCACATCTCTCGACAGATCTACCAGCGCTGATGCCATTAGCACTCCCTTTGGGCTCTTCTCAGGATATCCAGTCAAGCCATACTGGAAAATTCTTTCGTTTCCAGTTAATCCAGGTATCATCATTTCGGTCCGAGGAGGGATGATAACATCTGCCTTGGCTGTGATCCGCTGAATAGACCTGGACTCATTTCCAAGTCTGAAAACAGTGACATCTTCTTGAGCAGAGCGTAACTCATTCTTCTTAAAATCCAGTGTAAATCCATGCTCTTTTAAAAAGTCCAGTCCGAGTATGAAAGGTTCTGAAATATCGGCCACGTAGACTGTATGGCGATAAGCGGCGTTCCCAAACTTTATTTCCAGTGTCATTCTTCCAAATATGTCGATCTTATCTCCTGTCACAGTTTGAAGAATTACACGTGGCGGGGTCCAGGAGAGTTTTTCTTTCAGCCGCTGAGCTAGATCTTTCCGAATGATGGTCACATTGGCTCCTGTATCGATGATCATATTACAGGGCAAATCATTCACACTTCCGACTAGAAAAACTCCGTTCTCTCCTGACTCTCCGACTAGAAAAACTCCGCCGCAACTTCTTGCAGAAATTTCACATACTTGAAAATGAGTCTTCTTAAGATCTGGAAACCTCCGCCCCGCAAGATGGTCAATAATCAGTTTTCTTGCTCCTCCGTTAGCGGATGAGCTATTACCTTCGGTGCTGGGTCGTCTTGGGTAGTCGATTTGGATATGGCCTTCTCCACCGCATTTCCAGCACTTGATCTTCCTGTAAGGTTTGTTGGCCATTAAGGAGTTCATCTTTCTCATTATGTCATTCATCTGCTGCTGTAAGCACTCCACAGCTCTATCCGACGTCTCAGGCAGGTTGGCTGCTCGCACAAAGTGTCGATCTTTCCTAGTAGCTTGCTGGGCTGCCTCGAATTTCAGAGCGTAAACCAAAGCCCCTTTTAAATCATTGAGATCTGCAATCCGGAGTGCTGTCTGGATCTCAGGGTCACGCACACCATCAATAAAATGTTGCAGAGCTAAACTTTCTCTAATTTCAGTCGGACAGCCAGGATAAGCAAGGTGTGAAAGTCTCTCGACATCCGTAGCAAGCTCTTGCAAGGATTCAGTGGATTTCTGCTGTTGAGATTTGAGCTGGAGTCTGCTATATTCCTTCATGCATTTCTCGCCAAAGCGCAATTCTAAGGCACTGACGAGCGTTTCAAAATCCAGCGGTTCATTTGCAGGCAAAGTCTGCAGGACGTCGGCAGCATCGGCTCGTAGAGAAGCAGCTAACTGGCAAGCCTTTGTCTGGGAATCCCATCTATTGGCGTCTGCTACGATCCCAAATTGTGTCTTAAAAACTGGCCATGAGGATTTTCCGTCATAGGTCGAGAGTTTAATAGAGGCCCGAGGAAGCATAGCTTGATACTTGACATCTTCGGGATAGTTTTCGGCAGTTATCTTTTGTTTCTTCACATTTTCCAACTCCTTTTCTACACTCTCAATCCTTTCTTCGACGGTCTTGGCGATCTTTTGAACTTTTTCTTCTACTCTTTCTTCAACGGTCTCGGCGATCTTTTGAACTTTTTCTTCTACTCTTTCTTCTACGGTATTGGCTGTCCTTTGAATTTCTTCTACTTTTCCTTCTATTTGTTGAAATCTTCCTTCAACTTTGTTTTTCACGCCGTCAATTCTGTCATTTAAAGATGTTATTTTATCCTCTATTAAGTCTTTCAACTCTCCAAGGTTGGTTGACATATCCTTCTTCATTTCATTTTTTAAGTCGCCATGGTTGGCAGTCATTTTCTCGTCTATCGCTGACATTTCCTTCTTCATTTCTTCCGACATTTCCTTCATTTCAGCCTGGTTTGCAGTCATTTTCTCATCCATCGCTGACATTTCTTCTTCATTTCAGCCTGATTCGCAGTCATTTTCTCATCCATCTCTCCTAATTTCTCCAATAATTTAGTCAGTTGCGCCTCCATTGCTCTGGTAATCGGCATTCAACCCCACTTCTGACACCAAATGTTGTGAGCTCGGGGTTCGAAAGAACTGATGCCAATATATAAGAACAATAAAAAGGCTTTATTCACTATAAACAGTGCAATACGATCACAAATATCTTCTGAAAATTACAAGATATTCAGTAATCTTCCAATCCAATAAAAGCACAGCAAAATTTCACACAGAAACAATGCGTTCAATACGACGTATCAACGACAAAATCGATTCAAGAAACACAGTTCTCAATGCAAAGCCTCTCGTATGAATTCAATCGCAGTTGACAGACAACTAACTAACTGGACTGGTGGAAGTCCCTTATATAGGCTTCAGAGATCTTTCCAGATTATTCCAGAGCTTTCAGATGCTAGAAATTACCAGAAAGTGCTTTAACTTTCGATAGAGAACCAAAGCGAGAAAGGATCCCAATGTACAGGTATAAGGGGGGGTGGTTGCACAAAAAGTCGCCAAATCCGTCGCCAACTTGGCGATATATCGCCAAATTTGGCGACAAAAATAAGTCGCCAAAACCATCGCCAACTTGGCGATAAACCCATTCCTTGGCGATTTTACCATAGACTTCCATTATAAAGATGAGGGTGTAAGGTTGTTTTCCTTGCAAACCATCTGAGGCCTTTAGCATTGAGTTACATGATGCTCAATAGGAAATACACTGCTCAAAACAATTAAAGGATATTGCAGTTTTAGGTGGATTTTGTATCTGGGAAACTTTTTAGCTGATTGATACATGGTCGACAGACATAGTAGGTTATATGAGAATAAATTACACATGTTTGGCAGAAAAAAATGCATTTTATTGCGCATTTGTGTACAAAAGGAAAAAAACACAATTTGTGCATATGAGAAAAAAAAGAATAAGAAAAGGTGTTTTCTTCAAAGAAAATCATTTTCAGTAGGGGGTATGGTTTCCACGGGCGGCCAGCAACGTTGAACACCTTTGAGGCATGGACTCAATGAGGCTATTAATGACGAGTTGGGGTATTCTGCCCCACTCTTCCAGAAGAGCTCTTTCCAGTTCTTGGAGATTTTGTGGGGGTTGTTGGCGGCCAGAAACTCGTCTTCCTAGAGCGTCCCAAACGTGCGCGATTGGATTCATGTCTGGAGAACACGCTGGCCATTCCATTCGAACGATTCCTTCCTCGAAAAGGAAATCCTCCACCAGGTTTTCACGATGTGGCCTGCAGTTATCGTCCATTAAAATGAAGTTATCTCCGATTTCTGCAGCGTAAGGGACTACAATAGGTCTGAGGATCTCATCCCTATATCGGCGACCATTCAGAGCTCCATCTCGAATGATGTAGAGGTCAGTGCGCCCGTCAATGGAGATGCCACCATACACCAACACTCCTCCACCGCCAAATCTGACACTTTCGTGCACGAACGCAGTATTATTCCTACTGCCACGGTCCCTCCAGATGAAAATACGCCTATTATCCGGATGCACAGAAAAACGGGACTCGTCAGAAAACAGAATATTGCTCCATTCATTTCTCCTCCAGTTGACATGCTCGGTTGCCCACTCCCTGCGGTCGCGACGATGCCTTGATGTTAATCTAACACATACCATCGGTCGGCGAGCATACAGACCTACAGCATGGAGCCGGTTTCGGACAGTCTGAGTTGAAATCGTGGTGCCTGTAGCCGAGCGAAGGTGTTGTTGGAGAAGAGTAGCGTTCATGTTTCGGTGTCTCCGAGCTGTTAACGCTAAATACCGATCTTCATTGGGCGTTGTTGCCCGTCTACGACCTTGCCCTGGTCTTCAGCCTACACATCCACTCTCCAAAAAACGGTTCCAGATCCTGGAAATGACACTTTGTGGCACTCCAATGGCTTGCGCTACTTCGGCTTGAGTTTGGCCCCCTTCTAACCTATCAACAATTCTCCAAGCTTCTGAATCTGTCAAATGACTTCGCTGTAGCACATCACGTGATCACTTTGGGGGTTTTAGAATGCCGTCGCTGAACGCGCCCATTGTAAAAAAATACTAATTTTATTTATAATGCAAAAAAGAAAGAAAAACTATAAAATTACATCTCTTAAAAATTAATAAAACTAAACTATCACAATTTGAATTTTGATACTTCATAAAAATTTTCAAAAGTTTATCTTGAATTAAATCGAAAATTTTTCTTATTTAAAAAACATCCTTAAAAAAACTATAATAATTTTCTGTCAATAAAAATCACCCTTTCTTTTAATTCATAAGAAAATTGCAACTAATCATTGCATTAGTATGACTGAAAATTATATTTTCTTTTTCCCTTATTAAATTACAATTTTGTTCCACAACGAAGTTACCATGTTAAAATTAAAAAAGCTTCTTGCGTTGTATAATTAATATATGTGGTACACGGCATTATATATTCCTTATCACGGTATCTTCTTCCGTGTTCCTTATATTTCAATTACATATGATAAAAAAATATTTAGCTTACTTTCATTGCATGAAAAATTTCGAAATTGATAAAATGCCTAGGTACAATTTGAACAGAATGTTTCTTTGTTTATATTATTCGCCAATAGATGGCGACAAAACAAAAAAAATAAAAATTGGTACACAATCGACGCATTGAAGATCAATTAATCGATTATTAAATCGGCGTCCGCGTCTGCATTGTATCTAATATATTTGGTTTTCAATTTTTATTTGAATAGGACTAATAAAGGTAAGTTTTGACTTCAAATTCACATGGCTTTTGTCTCAAAAGGTAATGTATGTAAATATTTCTGTGTCTAATTTACTATAAAAGTCTAAAATGTTGTGTAAGCCTGGTGGGTGTGTTTACACCTAACTTTTGAAAGCATTACAAAACAGTAAATTCTTTTAAATCTCTTGTAAAACTTATTTTAATCAAACCTAATTTTACTAGAAAAAGTTAAGATCGTGGAGCATCATGCTGTATCGCATTAACTTCTGATTAATACGAAATATTAAGAAGATAAAATAGCATCATTTGAGATTTTGCTTGCTTATCCAAGACTTCATTTACAAAGTGTTTATTTGTAGTCATGTATCTTCTGTTTCAAAGGTCGCATGTCTTCATAAACAACTTATATGAACTAACTAGCTGCATGGCAACTAGTTGTATATGATTTAAATTGTAAAACTGTATTTAAATTGTAAAATATTTTTTTATTATTTTGGGGAAACGAAATTTGATTTTATTAAATACTAAATTTGAAATATCAAATCATTTTACTAATAAATAATTAAGTTACAAATAAATAAAATTGACGTCCGGACAAATGACTGCAATGCCGGACGTCATTTCAATTTCTTAAAATCATTTTGTTTTGTTTTCAAGATTTTGCCTTCTAATTTAGTCGTTACTAGGATAAAAACTATGTAATTTTCATCATCTTATTTAAAAATATTTGTTTTAAGAATTAAAATAAATGTTTAAAAAAAACCTTTCTAATTTTAGTGCCTTTCCATAAAACTTAACCACTATCTTTCGGAAATTATTAGTTCAAAATCGTTTTTTCTACAATTTCTTTACTTGTGTTTAGAGTGTAATAATTGTCCAGTTGAATTCAAGGAGCTTAAATTTGTTGAATGCCAAACTTATAAAAGCTGTGAAGCTATAATTTTTAGATGACAATTTATTGACAGGTGATTTTTCATTCTTTACACTAAACTAATTCATCAAGCATAAATACGTGAACTTCTTGAATTTTTTTTTTAAATGTAATTTAATTAACATGTTTTTTAAACAATATTTTCAAATTGAAAATAATTTTTATTTTTAAATTGAAAATAACTTTCATTTTCAAATTTCTGATAAATTTGAAGCAATAGAAGTATAATAATCCATTTTTCTTTTATCCACAACAATAGTTATTTAACTGCCAAGAGAAATGTTATTAAAAATTGAAAAAAAATTTAAATCTTAGAAACTATTTTAAATTTGAAGAATTACGGCACCTTCGGATCCTTTTGAATGACTGATATTCTTCTCAACATCTAATTCATCCTATTCTCTGATGAGTAGCCATGAAATACAAATATATAGTCGATTTTAATATAATTGCTGAAACATTGATTCAGTTGAGACTTGAGAAGGTTTTGTTGGTACTTTTCGGTTAGCCGGGCACTAGTGATATAAATACATGTATATACACACATATATGTATACACATATATCTGCATATACATACATTTATATATGTACACATATGTATGTATGTATATATATATGTATATACATATATATTTATATATGTACATATATCACTGGTGCCCGGCTAACCGAAAAGTACCTTTTGTTTTGCCTGTTCTGCGATACATTTCTTAAAAAGTATCTGATTAGCTTGAAATTAGGAAGGTATGTTGATAAAGTATTTAAATAATAACTGTATAGTTTTTGATTTAATTTAGTTCATTCGTTGGGAAAATATAGAACATTTCCTTTCATGTCATACAGCTTTTGTGTGGGAAATCAGACGATTTTAAAATTTCACCAATGACTGAAAAGAAAATGGTACATTTGAATAATTGATTAAAAATCCAATTCTATTTTTGACATCCATAAATTTTAAAATATGGATGCAAAATATTTCATTTAGATGTCTTAAATTAATCCTATCAGTTTCAAATTTTGCCAACATGCATGTTCGTCAGTCTAAATAAATAATATTTTTTTATGGAATTTTGTGCAACTGTTCTAGAAATATAAAACATTTTACCTTTTCAATTTGATATTTTTGCCTTCATAAGTAATTATTTTTTACCTAGTAAGTGTATTTCATAACTTGTCAGAAAAACAAAATTTATTAAAATCATTCTTTCATTGGGATTGTGACTTTTCCATTTTTTTATAAAAAAGTTAAATGTGTTGTTTAATCACCACTTGAAAAATTTTGCGATATTTTCTCGCAACCAATAGATGAATTTTGCGATTTTTTTTTCACAACCTTTTGGTGAAATTCACGACAGCAAATTTTTGTGAACCTAAAATAACCAATGCATATTTCCAGCTATATAAAAACGGGCAGGGTGCATTTATAACTGTAAAAAAATGGGCAGGGCACTGCACCCTCTCAAAAATGCCTTGGGAAAACAGTAAGTATAATTAGTTTAAATTAAATTATAATTTATTTTAAAAAACATAGTAGTTACTGTCTTTCATGTTCTTATACGAGGGTCACACTGAAATTTTGAGAATTAAATGCCTCAAGCCATCCCTTTCTTAACATAATAGTTGAAAAATACTTTTATAGCCTCATCAATGTCATTGAAAACTATGCCCACATATTTTTTTAAGATTAAAAAATTGCTAAAAGTCACATATAGCAAGATCAGGAGAATAGGGTTTATGTTCTATCATTTTGGTGTTATTTTGTTCAGGAAATTTGACTGCAAACCTTGCTGAATGAGGTCCCAGAACATACACCTCTTGAAGAATGTGTAGAAGACACTTAGTGGTGTACCAGTTAGCTGTAACTGTCTTCTGTTCCTCTAACTTTATTGTTTTGACCAGCCGAAAAACACATCATACACAGGGCTCATAGTATATAGGAAAACTTTTATTGTTCCTACCACTATTTTGAAATAATTATCTTCATGATTTGCTAAATCTTTATTGCATGTACTGAGGATTATTGATTACGGATACTGGTTGGAAAAATAAAAGTTTTCCTATATACTATGAGCCCTGCATACATTACTTTTTTTTTGCTTGTTGTCTCTTCACCATTGTTGATTTGGGATCATCTTTAAAGACCCATATTTTACTTTCCTGGTATGTTGGAATATGAAAAAAAGGTAGGTATGTCTCATTGTTAATTATGATTTTTGAAATAATGCAGTTTTCACCACCATAAATATAATTAAGTATATTTGAGGTTTCTTTAATGATTGTGACTCACTCTGCTTTTTAGTTAAGCTAAGGGATATCAAGCGACAAACTAATTTTTTTCATTTGCACTTCTTCATAAATAATTTATCTATAATGTGGATTCGATTATAAATTCCTTCTGTATCATTTGGTAGGTACAGCGACTATCATCATTTAATCATCATTTATCGTGAGGCCAACACATTTTCTGGGACTACAGCTGCCAACGTTCTTCCTTTGTGTTCTTCATCCAGGAGAGAATTTTGACATTCTGCAAACCACCTGAATATACAATGGCATGAAATGGGGTTTCATTTCCTATATGCTAATGTTTAGCACTGCAGGTATTTTTCTTGATTTAATGTCACTTTAAAAAAATATTAAATCATTGTTCAATAAAACTTTACTGTCAACATCATTTAACACCTGGTAATACTATACATATTTTATTGCTAAAAGGTGTAAAGTAAAATCTATAGAAAAGGGGATAAAAGGTTTTAATAAGCTGTTTATACATATTTTGGCAATCTCGAAGCCACTATCAAAACAAATAATAATGGGGCAGTGTTGGAGGAAAGTTCAATAGAACTTCTTTTTACACACACCTTTTCTGCAAAGTAGCATTGGTCTGCCCCACCCACCTGCCTTGACCATTGCCAAGAGTTATGATGAACTTAAAACTGCCAGGATCATCCGATGTATTAAAACTCCCCAGCTGTCCCAATTCTGCTGATTGATGTCTTAAACTTATTAAATGAACTTAAAATTTTTCTGGTGATATCTTCCATGATCAGGTCTACCACCATTCCAGGGCAGTGATAGAGGAGGAACACTAGAGTCTGCTTGGTTATGTCCGTGTTTTGTGCAAAGTAGCGGTAGTTCCATTTTACCTTTCAAATTTTATTCAACAATACCTAATTTACAATTGTTGCCACAAATTATCGTCTGCAGATATAAAACAGTTCAAATGTAAAAATCTGACCAATAATTTTATTTTGGCACTTATTGTCTGCCCCTGACTTCAAAATTTCAATATGACCCTCATATATAGCAAATGATTAGCTAATTGTGTTGGAAAATCTTGTTTCAATTTAGTTACATTATAGAAGTAGAAACAATAAAATTATGAAATTTCATGTCAATTTCTATTTTAAAATAACTTTTTCTATCAGCAGTAAATAGAAATTTGTTTTAATACATTTTGGGATCTCCTGTAACTGGAGGTCTGTGTATATTTTATTCTCCTATGGTAATTGGACCCTGCCTATTTGTAACTTTGAAAGAGAGTCCTGGACTGAGTCTGGCAACCAAGATTTATCCAATTATGACCTGACCTGTCAGTCAGGTTGAGTTGATGCTAATGTTTTCATTACATATCGAGTTGACCTGAAATTTTTCAGATTCGAGTCAATTTCAGGTTGAGTTTTAATTTTTTTAGGTCGAGTTAAGGTTAATCTGATTTTTCAAAAGAATGTCATGAATATTCCCTCCCCCCCCCCATGGGGATAACTTCTTTAGGTATTCAAGTTTTTGCAGCCCCTGATACCCAAGCGATCTTTCTAAATTTCTCATCATTCTTCTTTTGTTGTCTTCTCTTTGTTTTACTCTTTTTAATGTTTTTTTTTGTTTTGTTTCTTATCATTCTGTATTTGTAATTTTTTTGAGTTAGTCTTTATTTACCAATACATTTTGTTCAAACTGTTATTTATTAAACAGTGTTTTATTAAAACTTCTTTTCTCTCTTTTAATGTTTTTAAAAAAACACAAAATGGAAAATGAAAAAGAATGAAAAAATTAAAATGGAAACAAGTTATAAAAATAACTTAAAAGTGAGGAAAAATACAACATAACTTTCAACGTCCTTTTTCGTTTGATGGCTAAGACAATTTTCTGCAGTCATTTCTTCACACTATGGACTGCACTCAATAATGTATCACTGGTGGGTAGTTGCTTTTTTAAAAGCAGGCATACTTTAATTTGTACTTTTAGTATGTACTTTGGTTGAGCATGTCTCTAAAGGAAAATTGTGCTATTAAACCTTATACAACTAACCAACCTGACTATTTTTCAATTGCAAAAACTATATACAATTTGAATATTAATAAATAGTTATATATATATATTCCTTTCAAAACAAAAAAGGTAAAATTGACATTGAAGTTACAGTTGTTGACTACAAGTACTGTTAAATATTTCCGTAAAAACACAAAAAAAAAACGAGACTATAAATTCACCCTAGTTTTTGTTTAAATGCATTCGATTGAATTTCTCTGTCATCATTTTACAGACATTTCCCTTTTATCAAATATTCTGTGGAGATTTCCATGTCTTTATTTAAAGATATTTTTATATTTGTAACAACCTGTAATTCAAAATACATACTTTTAAAATTCTTTTACAATTTTATTGGAATTATTAAAAAAGAAAATTAGGTTTAAAAATTGTTTAATTACAAAATAGAATATTTTAGAAAGGGAAAGCTCGTCTCTGCAGTGTTAGTAGAGATTTTTATGAACTATCACTTTGATGTTTAAGATTTACAATTTAGGTAAGATAATTTTCAAATATTATTTTAGTTTTTTAATAATTTGTGTTAATATTTATAAAGATGTAGAATATATTATTATTATTAGGAGTAGTAGAATTTTAGTGATATATGAGTCAGAAAAAAATATGTTAACCTTCTAAATACATAAATAGTACACAAAATTAAAATAAATGAAATTTAATCTGCTAAATTACATACATATATATATATATATATATGTGGAAGCTTTAAAAGTCCATTAAAAGAAAACTTACATTATATATATATACATATGAAAGCTTTAAAAGTCCATTAAAAGAAAACTTACATTATTTAAAAAAAATTTTTTTTATTTATTACAAAAAAATTCTTTTACTATTCTTTTTAAAAAATATTCGCGCATTATGAAAAAATATACCAGGTGGTTATAATATAGTTATCTCTATTTGGAGCTGTCGGGAACTTGAAGGAATCACCTGAATGAAACCAAAATCAGTACACTTACTATTCGAGAAGGGGGAAGAACAATGGAAAAAAATAATTGCAATAATTGCTGACAGATAGGGCTTTTGAGTATGAAATGTAATGTGTAATACAAGAACAAAGAATTAAGGTTTTAGACTGGATGACAAACCAAATTTATTGGAAAGTGTCACAGTGAATATGGTTATGCTTTTGCATGGCAGTGTCGATCAAGTTCAGGTTCCACATGGCCATTGGGCTAGAGGACACAATCCAGAGGTGGTACACGAAGTGCTCAACTGCTGAATGTTACATATCAGGAGTGAAGTTTCCCACATATTGTGATATGGCATCTTTTAAGTCATTGATGTTTGCAACACCTCCGCGGTACACAACGGCATTTGCACCGACATGTCCCATGGCGCCATCTGTTGGTGATTATTGCAACTATGTTTTTTATTGTTCCATTCTACTAACCCCTTCTTGAATAGTAAGTGTACCGATTTTTGTTTCATTCGGGTTATTCCTTCAAGCTACAGACAGTGCCAAATAGAGATACTTATATTATAACCACCCTGTATATATTGTGTTACTATTTTCAAAAATTCTCGAAAACATTATTAATATTGTTGCACAAAAAATGAATTACATAAAAATTATTTCATTAGAAAAATCAGTCAAAAAATTATTTCTTACATGTAATAAGTTAAAAAAAATACATATAATGTTATGAACATTAGCAATGCTTGTTATTTTAGGTTTTAAAAGGAATTAAAAATGATATATTACATGAGTTGAAAAGACAAACAAAAAAAGGGAAATGAGAATATTTTTAAAGTACTATTTTTAAAAAGCGTAATTCACTCAAGTATTTTAATTAATCATGAAAAGGAAACATATTAAGTGAAACGAAAATTGTCAGCATCAAATATTATTTAAATCTATTTAAAGACTAGAAAAATAAAATCTCTCTTAAGCCTATAAACTTTTGAAGTACAAAAGATTTTTTCCAACTGAATCCTAAAACACATCCTTGATAGGCTAAATAACTGGCCTAATCGTATAGTGGTTATGCCGTTTATTTTCCACCCACATGACTCCGGTTCAACTCCCATCTATGATCAAAGCTATTCTGTTCAAAATTAAGTGCTGCATTACAACATCAGTTGAAGTTCACACTCTAAAAATTTTAACTCACCTACGTTTCTTCTAAGTTAAAAAATAAAATGCTTATCAATTATTTATAAATACTAATTTATTTTAATTTTACAGAGTCTACTGTAAATTTACCAAATAATTGCCCTGTTATTTAACAGAATCTCTCATTTTCTAATGCATATAATTTTACATAAGACTTAAGATAATGGATTATCAATAGATTCTCTAATTTCAGAGAAAGTGTTAAACAGAAACTAATTCCAAGTTTCTATTTTTTATTATACATGTGTGTAAAATTTGTGTTTTTTTTTCTGTGTAGTTTTCCATAATTGTATTAAATTTTGGATTAATTTTCTTTCAGTTGCCTTCAGATTTTGACATTTCAGGTGCACGTTGAAGTGTGTCAGGTGATGGAATTTTTCTTTGTTGCATTTGTGTCAGGTACAACCCAACCTGTACAACACTACTCTGTAGAAATAATGCCAACCCCCTCCCCCCCCCCTACACCCCTAAAAAAACCTTTGCCCCACTTTCAGCTCACAAAGTTTTACAATCTTCAAATCATTTTACATTTTATTGAATATTTTCTTCTGTATTTATTACTTTTATGTAATAATAAATAATCCTCTAAATTTCTTCCCCCACCCAAAAAAAAAAGATTGAGAAAAAAAACCTAAATTAAATATTTCTAATATAAATGAAAATTAAAGTGATGGTATGGAACACAGGGATCATTCATAAATTACATTACACTTCAACAGGGTGGGATTAATGGAGTGTGACAAGGAGAAGTAGGGTAACAAGTTGTGATGTCCATGTCACATTTAAAAAATGAAAAGAAAGTGGAAATTGTTTGCAAACAGCATAATAATGTGTATTAAAAAACATCTATTTTTTGTCAAGTAGTATTTTTTTTAATTGCAGCAGTTTCAAGCGAATGTGTCCAAGATCTTAACAATTTTACAGTTTTTATGTCAGTATGCAATAGATTATATGAAATTTTTATATAAAATTAACTCTAAATTAATAGTTTAAAAATTGTGACATTGCAACTGGGGGAGGAGAGGATATTGTTCTAGCATGACAATTTGTGACATAGGGCAAATAAGGAACAATCCTACAAAATTTATGTAACATAATTAAAAAATGAGTCCAAACGATAAAAATATTTTTGTTGAATCACATAATGAATATAAGTATTTTCATGTGAAGATGAGATAATTGAAAAGAAATTGACTCTATGTTTTAAGAGATTTTTAAACAATATGAATATTTAAGGATTAAACTTCCTTAAAATGTATAATTTTAATTTTTCAAACATTTTCTAAAATTGATTTGGAAATTTTATTTTTCTTCTTATTTATATTTATATCTGCTTCTTCATATACATATAAAACTAATAATAAAAGAAAAGAAATTCAAGTTATTTTCTCTTATGTTAAATAAGAAATTTTTGTGAATCCAGTATTAGAAAATTTTAAGGCAAAATTGTCTTTACAGCCATTATGTTGTTCATCTTTTTTTTAAATGTAAAATTATTGTTTTATGGATCTGTATCACAAGTAACATATGATTGTGTAATAGGGAAATTTCCCCTTAATAGTTAAGAAATGTTCCCATATTTCATGTTATATATTTGTTTAAAATCTCTAATAAAGATTGCTCTGTTGCAAAGTATAGTGCAGTTGATGTAGAATATATCTCCTAAATAAAAAAAGTATCAGTTTTACAAAATTTTCACAACTCGAAAATTCAACTAATAATAGCATATTTCAGGTAGGATATATTTACTTTAAATTACAAACTATCATAATATGAAAATTATCAAAAGAAAGAAACTATTTTATGATGATCGTTCAATGTGTTTTTTAAGTGCTTGCTTTCAGTTAGATAAATTTTGTTCCAAATATTTGATAAAAATTGATATGCATATAAGAATATATGAAGTTCATATTTATATAAATATCTTTTTTTTAACCTTATCAAACCCTAAAATTCTAAAATATTGTATATAATCATTACAGGGCCAAAAACTAATTAGAAGTTTGTTCACTTAAAGTCTCGTAAAAATCAAAGACCTCAGGACCATTGTGGTATGGTTAAATTGAGCCTTCATTAAAAGGAAAAATCATTTTTTCAATCCAATGGTTGGAGTAGTTGAAAATACTTTTCTCTGTTCATTATATATCATTTCTTCAAGTTAATAACAAATTTAAAATAGTGATAATAACAACTTATACTCCATTTGTAGAGACCAGAAAATTAAATTAAACAAATGCACATAGAGATATGTGATGATTAAACACCTGGGAGTGTGCCAGGAGCACTAAACGTACAGTCTGAGTTTTTGCATTTCGGCTGATTGTTTATTATCTTTCAGTGCTAAAATTGACGATTTTGTGGGAATGCGGTTCAAAACAACAACTATGACAGTATTTGCTAAAAGATCTCCTATCTTTGCCAAAATTTGAAAAACGTCTTTCGATTACAAAGTTTATGAATACGAACGTCGGCCCATTTCATGCTTTTCTGATCAAAAATGAATTTAAAAAAGGCATAATGCCAATTTAGATTTGAAAGCAGCCTGAACAAATCAAAAGAAAAAATAAAATTAGATTTGGGCGAAAAGTGTAGCTGCTTGGCGATGTCTCTGTAACCAGTTTATTGTTCTCTCGTTTCGGCGATATGAGTATAGAATATTGCATTTCTATCTTACCTTTTTAGTTGTTATTTAATCCACTGGTGCTTATAAAGACACTTTAACTTGTAACAACTTGTTGAAATTGTAATTCTTTATTTCACATATTGTCTTTTAAAGAAAATATACGTTATTCACAAAAAAGTTGAAATCAAATGCATATCTTTACCACTAAAACTGTTTCTTTTGACAGATTTTCTACATTAGTTTATTTATTTTTACAAAATGAAATTATGATGTGGCTAAATAACATGCAATAAAAGTTTCTTGTTTGCAGTTAAAAAACCTTATCGTAATGCTAAATTCCAAACATAGTATTCAATTTACTTTGGGAATCGCAAACTGTACTCTGATCATATATGTCAGAGGATAAACTAAAAAGCATCTTGATTTTTTTCAAAATATTTTGCGATTTTACAATAAAAGTTCAAAAAGGGTTAAATTTGAATGGTAGCATAAATTGCAGAAAAAATGGATTTTTCTTGAAACAGTTTTGGGGAATGAATATAGAAAATTATTTAAATTAAATTTTCTTCATTGAATTTTGTTTCTCATCAGAGTGTACAGTTGACAGATTAACCTTACCAATGTGTAAGGTTAAATTTAAAGTTTCTTATTATCAAGTTGTTGCAGCTTTATATTGAAGAAATTATGATTATGTTTAAATATCTTATAAATTATATGCAATGCTGAATTGTATTGAATTAGTAAAATGAGATATATATTTTGAGATAGATATTCTTTGCTCTGAAATATGTTTTTGATGAAATGTAAAATATGATAGATTAACAATTTCATTCCTTGCAGATGAATATATCTATAAAAGTAGTGAAAGAGAAAAGATTAGATATTCATTATATCACTCAGTAACGACCAAAGTATTTAAAGTGAGAAATATGGAACATAACATTGTTTTACAAGAGCATTTTGGAGAAGCACCTTCTGACTCGCATCAAGGAAAATCATTTGTTTGTGAAGTATGCAACAAGAAATTTTCTCATATGCATGTTTTAAACAGACATCTATTAGTTCATACTGGTGAGAAACCATTTGTGTGTGAGATATGCAACAAGAAATTCTCTCGTAAGGATAAATTAAGTCAACATTTGTTCATTCATACTGGCGAAAAACCTTTTGTGTGTGAGATATGCAACAAGAAATTCTCTCAAAAGAGTAATTTAAATAAACATTTGTTAGTTCATACTGGTGAAAAACCATTTGCATGTGAGATGTGCCATAAGAAATTCTCTCAAAAGGGCGATTTAAACAATCATTTGTTAACTCATACTGGTGAGAAACCATTTGCGTGTGAAATATGCAACAAGAAGTTCTCTCGTAAATATAATTTTAGCCAACATCTGTTAATTCATACGGGTGAGAAACCTTTTCTGTGTGAGATATGCAACAAAAAATTTTCTCAAAAGGTTAATTTAAACCAGCATTTGTTAATTCATACTGGTAAAAAGCCTTTTATGTGTGAGATATGCAACGAGAAATTCTCTCAGAAGAGTGCTTTAAATAAACATTTGTTAGTTCATACTGGCGAAAAACCTTTTGTGTGTGAGATATGCAACAAGAAATTCTCTCAAAAGAGTAATTTAAATAAACATTTGTTAGTTCATACTGGTGAAAAACCATTTGCATGTGAGATGTGCCATAAGAAATTCTCTCAAAAGGGTGATTTAAACAATCATTTGTTAACTCATACTGGTGAGAAACCATTTGCGTGTGAAATACGCAACAAGAAGTTCTCTCGTAAATATAATTTTAGCCAACATCTGTTAATTCATACTGGTGAGAAACATTTTCTGTGTGAGATATGCAACAAAAAATTTTCTCATAAGTTTAATTTAAACAAGCATTTGTTAGTTCATACTGGTGAGAAACCTTTTGTGTGTGAGATATGCAACAAGAAATGCTCTCAGAAGAGTAATTTAAATAAACATTTGTTAGTTCATACTGGTGAGAAATCTTTTATGTGAGCTATGCAACAAGAAATTTTCTAGCATCAATCATTTCAAAAGTCATTTGTTAATTCATGCTGTTAATAAACCCATCGTTTGAGAATTATGCAAAAAGAATTTTTCTCAAAAGTAATTTGAAACATCATCTCTTAATTCATACTGGTGAGAAAACTTCCGTTTCTGAGTCATGCAATCAGAAATTTTCATCAAAAATTAAACTAAGTACTAATGTACAATCTTATAATTAACGGTTTGCTATCAACTACCTTCGGTACTTGTTTTAGTAAGGCCTTTGACTATACACAAGAGAAGGTGATTTCTAGTCAAACATTACAAAAACTAAATGAAGTAGTTTTAAATGAAAAAAAAATCTAATTTTATGCTGCTTATGTTTGTCATTATATGTCATATTTTGTATTATATTATTTAAAGATTTATTTATGTATTACATTAAATAGTCTCAGCATATATATAAAATTTGTAAGTATTGAAGAAATTGTTTATGGGTTTTTTATATTGATTGTTATTTCATACAAAGTCATATGCTGTTTTAAAATGTATATAAAAATTGGTATAAAATATTTGAAAAGTTTTCCTTTTTCTATCAGGCGAAATTTTTTATGACGTCACTACCATTGTGTAAGGTTAAATTTAATGTTTCTTATTATCAAGTTGTTGCAGCTTTATATTGAAGAAATTATGATTATGTTTAAATATCTTATAAATTATATGCAATGCTGAATTGTATTGAATTAGTAAAATGAGATATATATCTTTCTTAACCTTGCATCCCTTGGTCGTTGATGGTTTAAAGGTGAGATAAATATAAAGAACATGCTCATTTTTTAAAAGTTATTAACCTTGTTCTGACCCAATAGAACTCAAGAAGTAGAACTCCTTAGAAAAAGATCTTAGAGTTCTTTCTTTAATGTAATTTCATGAGATTTGTATAGAGCTACTATCTGTCTTGGGACTTCTTTCACTCTTGGAGAAATTCTTGAGTCAGAAAAAGTAAATGTAATTAAATTCAAAAGTGGTAATTTTTTTACTTTTCTAAAATTTGTAATGGTAATTTAAATCTACTCTGTATAAAGTCTTTTTTGTCTATTTGCTATCTATTGTTCTACAATGTGCACCATCCATTGACGTTTACTGGAAGTTTAAATTTATCTGTGTTTTGAATATTATTTTAAATTTCACTTAACTACTATCTATTTTTTTCTTAAATTTATAAATATCATTGTCCTACAACTATGCGTGGTTAATATGCATATATATGATAAGTTAATAGTAAATGAAATCTCTAAATAGTACCACTGACATAAGGAGAAACTTTTAAAATTGGCGTTTGTTTTAAAAGATCAGTTTTAATCATACTGCAGGACAAGTAGAAAGATTCCCACTTTCTGGATGACACTCTATTATATCTTTCACTAGATGGGCTGTTTGTGACCATTCAGAAGTTGGACTTTTATGAGATTGCCAAAACATTCACTCTCTCAGTTAGAATATCTGTTTGTAAGTAGATTCATTTATTTCCACACATTTGATCAACACAGTAACGTTATAGGTCACACAGATTCAAATTCAATGGATTTACATTTTGTTCATTTAGTCTCTTATTCTGGACTCTTTACAGAAAAGTTGACAAACGGATAACACTGTTCTTAAGGGACTGCTTTACTGAAACTTTCTGATCACGAAATCCCATGTTAACCTATGGGAAAACTTAGAATCACGATGACTCCTTCTTACCGAGTATAATTATCAAAATATGGTTTTCACCATCCGAAAGTAGATGTCAGGTACTGACGATGTGCATTTTTAAAAATTGTATCTTTAAATTTTAAATATTTCTAAGAAGAGGATCATATTTCATCGGTAGAAATTACAAAGTTTATAAGAAATTTTTAAATAGTTAATATTTAAAGTGACAATTTTTAAAAATGCACTTCATCGTCTCCTGACATCTACTTTCTGATGTTGAAACTTGTATTTTAATCATTATATTAAGTAATGAGTCATCGTGCTTCTACGTTTTCTCATTGGTTAATAGGAGATTTCACAATCAGGGAGTTTCAGAAAGTGGCTCCTTAAGCAGTTTTAAATGGCTGTACACTTCATCAACAATATAAGAATTTATACTTATATTTCCAGGAGATGCAATAGAGAAACTTAGTTACTTACTTTCTACAGTGGAGTTGGTGTAACTCAGGCTTAAGGCAGCATTTAAAAAACATTTAACTCCAGGCTATAACTAGCGACCTCTGTGTGTAATGAATTGACACTAGTAGATAATTCGTGATTGACTTTTTAATCATGGGCGGGGCTAGTTGAGTTTAAGCCGAAAGGTAAGCCTCCGTGCCCAATTTGGCCTTGACTATATAATGACTTTCATATATCTTTTATCATAATTTTAATCATGAATTTATAATTCAAGATAATTTATGAATAACACTAGGACCCAGTGAGGAAAAAGGTTGCCAATAATTCCAAGAAACTAACCCAAACACATGCCATCTTTTGTGTGTTGTCTCTGTTCAGTGGAAATGTTGTTATCATTCATTTGCATTTGAAATATAAAACTAAAAGTTAACACTTTTTGGCCAGATACAAATTGGGCTTTTTGAGGGAGGCTGCAAAATATGGAATAATATAATATAATTATATGCTTAGTGTATCTCTGAAGAAGTTGTAATGAATGTTATGTCATATTTGAAATTTTATTAGCAAGTTCCTTTGATTTTTCTTTGTTATTTGCTATGACTTGCCTGTCTAATACAGTGAGGGCTTAGAGAAGTACGAAGTTTTTCTTGTAAAAAATAGCTTTTGTAACAAAATCTCACAAATAGCCAAATTTTTTTTCACATTAATGTTGAAACATTAGATAACATTAAATAGATTCATTTTTACTTTTCAACTTAATAAATATTATTAAAGAATAACTCCGTACCCCTTTAATTGTCCCATTAATTTACAGAAAAAATGTCATTTGTATTCAATAACATTCCACAATTTAAATCATGTTTCATTATTTTAGTGTAAAATTCTCAAAGGTATATCTAAGTACTTTTAACTTTGTAGATTTAAAAATCGCTGTTTTATAAAATCGCAAATCTCCTATACTCAACAGATGGTGATTGATTCGAAAGAAAGGGGAGGTTATATTTAATATTTTATGTGTTAAAATTGTACGAGTTATGAGCAAGATTTTAACACTTCTGGTAAAATAAAGCATATATTTTAAAAATATTTCAACAACTAAGGTAAGAAACATTTTTAAGAAGATGACACAGAAAAAAGAAGTCACAAATATTAATTTTTAGAAAAGGTATTTTTAAAATAAGAATTCGATCCACTCCCATAGGTTTAACATTAGCAAAGGGAATTTGAGATCTGATTGATCAACCCCCTTAAGAGGTGGATTATGTCTTCTGTGTTATGTACTTCTATGTTTCAAAGTTTTGATTTTGCATTTTTTGCATCACTCCAGTGTGCAAATTGTTGCCATAATGCAGTTTCATTAAATCCCAATTCCATGCAATATTTCTTGTTTGTTGAATGTTATTTTTAAAATTTAAACTTCTTTTTCTCGAAACTATATGTTTTAAACTGGGTGAGCATTTTTCTGGAACTATTCGACCCATTTCCTTCATTTTTTATTTTAAAGAAAGGTAGTTGCTTTTGTTGGAGCTTATATTACCAAAAAGTATAACTTTTATTGATTAATTATTTTTTGGGCTCACAAATGTAAAAAAAAAAGACAAAAAAATATCCCTTTATATTTATTTATTTTTTTAAATATAAAATCATACACTTCTCTCCAAAAATTAAGGGCAGTGACCAGAAGCTTTTGATTTTAGACCAGAAACTTTTGATTTTACACGGTATGTCGAATATCTATGGAAATTCTGGACGAATTGTCCTTGAACTTCGAGGATGTAAAGAAGATGTTTGACTTCATATTTTTCAGTGAAGATTTATTTGTGAGCGCAATTAGGGGTCAAATAATAAATGTAATAAAAAATAATATTTGGAATCACCCAAATAACAGAAAGTGTTCACATTGGTCTGTCACTGTAGCACATGACCATATGGGTCCTGTTCAACGTATGTTTCATTTGTGTAAGCATAGCACCCATATTCGTGAAGATGTTAACGTTTATGTGAAAATTTCATTTTTTTATATATATTGCTTACAAAGTTTTCAACCGAATTTAACACCACTTTCTGAAAACTTGACAAAGTACAGCAGATACAGTATACTGCAATTTAACCCTCTGAGCGTTTTGAAAAAGGGTAAAATTGTAATGTTGTTTTCACTGCATTTTGTTTTAAATGCTAAAAAAATATGATTCTTTCAGCATTATAAATTAAACTTAATTACAAATATGAATGTAACCCTTGAGAGTATTAATCATTCTTCAATGTTTTGAAAATTCATTAAATGTATAGAATTATATTACCTTGAACATTGAATATATTGCAGTGAAACCTGAAGCTTAGTGAACGGAGTATTACGTTCCACATGCTTAGAGGGTTAAAGATGAATATTTTGAATATTTGATGAGATATGGGTATTTGTACGAAATTTTTTTTAACTGTGCATGCGCGAACTACACCAAAGATTTTTTTCCATGATTTGGTAGTCAATTCAATAGAGCAACGCATATAAAAATACCAGTCAATTATCGTAAAAACTCAGAAAGATATCGGTAATTCAGTGAGCTGATTAACAAATTGTGGGAAAATCCCTTATCATCCGCTACTTTTAGAAAGAAATTCACTATATCGCTACTATCTTTCTGAATTTTCACGATATTTGAATGTACTTTTTATATAATTATCTTTCACGCATGCACAGTAAAAATTATTTCGTACAAATACCCATGTTTCATCAAATATTCAATATATGCACCTTTTAATTGCAGTATACTGTTTTCTTTGTCAAGTTTAGAATTTGAACAGAAAGTTTTGTATCACCCTTGAGATTCTCTCTTGGCTCACTAGCGTGTTATGACCAGTGTTGGGCACGCTCACAAAAAACATGAACTAGTTCAACTCAAGTTCATTTTCTCAAAAATGAGTCAAGTTCACGTTCAAACTCAAAATTTTTGAAACGAACTCGCTCAACTCAAACACTCATCTATGAAAGTAAACAAAGTTCATTAAAAACTCGTTTTTTTTTTTTTTTTTTTTTTTTTTTTTTTAATATATCAGAACTTTATTGTCCAAATTTACAAAATTTTGTGAACTTCTTTTGTTTGTTCGCTGTAAGGGTCTTCATGCGCCCGGCCCAATTTTCCTTCCCGACACTCGGTCAGAGCTTGGTTTGGGGATTACTTTTTCTAGAGATTCAGACGCAGATGGGCCGGGACTAGATTTATTTTCCGGTCCACTTCGGGTCAGGACTGCATTTTTCTTGACATGTGAACAGGCAGAAATTTTCAGTCCCAGCTTATATGGAAATCATTGGACCGGTAAAGATAGATTTTTAGAACAGATTTAAAATATCACTTTTACAAACATTGCATACCATTTGCGGTTCCCCAAATTTTGAATAAGTCTTAGCAGGTTCATCTTCCATTATAATTATATGGCATTCATTCGTCAGGCAGGGGACCATGAAAATTTCTCGTTTAAGTCAGTTTCTGTTACAGACAGGTTCCGTTTAAATAGATTTACCAAATTTTTCTTCTTCTTCTTTTTTTTTTTTTTTTGATCAAAAATAGCACAAAATTTAATTTTTCTTTACGAACGAACACGTTAAAAAATCATTAAATTGTAAAATTCAAATGCTGTAAAGATATTTCATTAATAAAAGAGAACAGAAAGTAATTAAAGTATTTTAATAACCTTCTCTGTGTCTGTGCTTGTCTTAAATTTATTACATTTCCAATCTTTATTTATATATATAATGTTTAAATAGTTTGTTTTCTCACGCATGAGTATTGAGTTTTTTTAAATTAATTTCTAATCAATATTTATATTTCATATATAGATATTTCTTTTTATTTGAAAGAAACATTCAAGGAATATAGCAAAGAAATCCAGATGCATGCCTGACAATAAAACAAATTAATTTTACTTTATGTAAAAATATTCCCATTAATGTCATAGATATTATTGTTTAAAAATTAAAAAAAAAAATTAGTTTAAAATTGATAAGGATAAATCAATAATTTATCATTTTTTATAGTTTTTTATCGATATGCCCTGTCTTTTCGACATCATTTCGTGGAGAGGCTTTTCATTCTTATCATACAAATTAGCAATACACGATTAATTTATTTAAACTAACCTAGAGCAGCCGCGTTATGTTCAAATAATACTTGAAGGCGGCAGCCGTAGGCATCTTTTTTATCCACAGTTTAAAATGCGTGGGGTCCTTTAAAAGTGGGTATCAAAAGAAGTTGATTCGCAACAATTACTTATTTTCTGTGCACATTGTACTACTTCTGTAAGTGCTTCGGTTTCCGGCCATAGATGCAATTTGACTGCCCTTTCTCGAGATTGTCACAGTAGGGGTGCTTTCTAAATCTTCCCTCTAGCATTTTGTCGTTCTCGGGGCTAGAGATAAAGATCTACTGACCTCCTCCTCTGGTCTAGTGCATAGACAAGATAGAATGACAAATTCTCCTATTTCTTTAACAATATAAAAGTAAAGAGACTCTTCAGATAACAGTAAAACTTTCTCGTTGAATTTTTGGGTAAATGTAAGCAGTGTTAAAGTGTTAAAAGATCTTATATGAACAGATTACAAATGAAATCTGTATTTTCAATGTAGCTTAATTTTTGTCTTTATCTTGTTTTGCATTCCTGCTACTTTGTGACACATTTACGAAATATTTTTTTATTCTTAAATGGGTAGATTTTACAACCAATCTTATTCAAATAAAAGGAAATTGAATAATGTCTCTTTTTTTCCTATAAATGAAAAAGATATGTAGAAAACTGGGGTCAAAATGGACGTTTTGAATCAATCTTAGAGACTCAAGAATCCCAAAAAGTTAGCCATCATGGTGCATTTAAAAATATCTCTTGATGCAATATATTTATTGGAAAATGAAAAACGCTATAAAAATATAGCTTTTCACTTTTATTTATTTTTCACCGTTGCATATGTATTATCTTCCTTTTTTATGATTTCAACGTTTGAGCAGAAGAAAAACTAATTTGATATCGAGTTAAAACTCAAATGTTATGGTATATTAAAAAAAAAAAATGTGTTATTTTTGCTCAATTTATCTTGATACAAAAATTTACATACATTTTTTACATATAAACATTCTAGGAAAAAATATCAATATTACTTTAAAAAATATATTGTTGTGTCTTCATAGATATACATTACCTGTAAGCAAAATTTGGAGCGTGATTGAATTAATCCCTAGAAAAATTATTTGAATAGATTTATTTGTTATTAAAAAGAGCTCTGCTCCCTACGGGATACGCACGCCAACACACGCCCAGCCCCCAACAGGGCTCTAAAGTCTAAACCCACGCTAATTTGCTTTGTTTTAAAACTATTACCTGATCACGGAAGATTGAATGATAATAACATGGCCTACTGCAGCCTTCTGTAACCGGGCTGCCATGCATTTCCCCCATTGACTTGGAGATTCTTCTGTTCCCAAGGACGCACCCACCGCTGTAACGATAGCTGACGGCCATTTTCGTAATTAAGTCAAATCAAATACACATTTGAAATAACAAATTTAAACACCACTTTGCAAATAATTTCAGTGAATAATTTCATAATTGTAAAAGAAATATTAATAATTTTATAAAACATTATGCGGAGTTTTTGTAAAACTTACTAAAAAGTATTTCAGTTATATATATATATATATATATACAATTAAAGTAGCGCCATTTAATGGTTTTTTTTATGTTTAAAAAAGTCAAGAAAAGTTATATTTTATTGAATCATTTTTCCCCAAATGAATATTTTTTGCAGAAATCAGAGATAATATTTAAAAGAATTTTTTTAAACTATTTTAATCGCTTACTAAAGTCTCAAATAACCAAACAAAATGTACGTGATGCTAAAATGTAATGCAATTAATAAGTAGACTAATTTTTTAATAAGTTTTTTTAAAATTAATAAAATATTATCTTTAAATATCTCAATCTGCATTATTATTATTATTGTTATTATTATTATTAAGAACAACAATGATTACGATGACTATTTTCCATGCGAAATATAATATAGTTAGCAAAATTCGTAAACATTTTATACAATACATAAATTTTTACGAATTTTAGTATGCAGAGAACATTGGTTGCACACTGAGTTTTATACAAAACTTCGCGTAATTATTAGGAAGTGTGTTCTCTCCTTTACATTAATCCTAGTACCTTACATAGGAGTATGCTCCAACTTAGGTATTTTTTACGTCCCAACATTTTTTATGGTGTGGCAATTTTTGAAACGCGCTTTTATAATTAATAAGTAATATTTTGTTTAATATAAGTTTACTAGAGGACTGTCGTCTCTTGCAAAGTATTATTTATTTTCAAACGGATTATTATATCCATTTAGCACCATGAAGAAATTTTTCCATTTAAAACAGGATTTCGTCATACACAGGTTCTTATAACAGGTTTTACAGTACTGTATATCATCCCCCCCCCCCTTAGCAATGTATATGTATTATTCTTTAAAGGGAATTTTAACTGCAGAATAATGGTAATTTAAAAATATATGTATTTTTGGTAAAATTTGTTGACCCAAGGAAGTTGTTCCTTAAACAGATTTTTCCACGAATCAGACAGGGACAGGTCAATGATTTTCATATAAGGAGGGTTGTTGTGACCATGCCAGAAAATTTCGGTCGGTGCAGACTTCTAGGAAGAATAAAGCACAGACCCAGAAATAAGCCCGGTTTGACCCGGCCCGAGCCTCCAGAGAAAGCAAAATCTGGGCACGACCAAGAAAAACTCGACCCGTCCCGAGTCCGTTCAGGCCTTTAAATGGGAAAAATGTGTTCTTAACGGCTGGAAAAAATTTAAATAAATTATGAAAAAAATTGAGTTTGAGCTTTAAATTTCATTCAAACTCGCAGATTTTTTGAGCTTTCGTTCAGCTCACGTTCGTTTATCAAAAAGTGAGTCAAGTTCAACTCACGTTCACAGAAAGTGAACTAAGTTCGTGAGTTTTCGTTCAATGAACGCGTTCATGCCCAACACTGGTTATGACACACCAATTGAGAATCAATATGTTAACATATGATAAGATGTTTAACCATAATCCTCTGTTTAAATATATGGATAGGATTAAAAGTTTATTTTGACACCAGTGTCATCCATTTAAACAAATTTTAGTGAAATTAAATTTATAAAAGTTTACCTTTTTATTTCATCTGAAAAAAAAATTCATATTTAATAGTCATATATATTATTTTTTTTATGTCAACATCCCTTTTTCTGTGGACATATGAAATGCACTATGAATAAGGTATCATACAAAAGATTTTTGAATAGTCTTTAGACATAGTACACTTACAGTTAATTACATACTAATGAAAAACATATCAGCAAATAATCTCAAAGACTGCTATGCAAAGAAATGTGATAGGTCCATTTTTTTTAAAGAACATTTTTTATTTAAAGTCAGAATTTTCTATATTTTTTAAGAAAAAAACATTCTTAGTTAACTGTCTGCATCACTAATTTCAGGAAAAATGTACACAAAATGTAAATAAAAGATTTGTTTCATTTCACTAAATATATATCATTCGAATGGGAATAATTATCAAATTTTGAATAGGAATAAAATCTTTTTTGTCTGTTATTTTACTTATTTTTAATTATAATAAAATAATTAAGTATCTTGTATACTCGCTAAAAAAATAAAAAAATCATTGATTATACTCAGTTACCACAGAAATTTACATTCACGATTTACAACTATAGTGGATAGAAAGATGGCGGCACCAGTCATATCTTCAGAAGCATTCTTCCAATTTGTGCATATACAAGAGAAAGTAACTGAATGTATATCCTGTATTAATACACCAGGGTAAAATTACATTTTATTTATATGAAGGTATTTTTAAATTTTGGAAACATTTGACTGAGATAGTTACATGTAATTGCTTGTTATTTTTTGTAGTTTAAAGACATTTCATATTTCTGAGAAAAATAATTTAAAAATGAATGCAACAGACAAGATGCAAGTAGCAAACATCCTGTTTTGGTAGAACATTTAAAACATATTATTCTAAAATAGATGCCTTGTGACTTACGTGAAATTGACCTAGATTAATCAAGATAGAAATTTTTTTAATGCAAAAACACAGTCAAATAAAACAATTATTTTATTAAACTAATGAATTTTAACAATGTTCAAAATAACAAAAGGAAAAACAAAAGCACTTATACTGATAAAGTCAGAATACAGTCTGAATGGAATTTGAGTAGCTTTTCCAAAAGGTATTGGAGATGGTAAGTGTATCATGTTTTTCCAATAAAGCACATATCATATATTCTAATACGAGCAAATCTTGTGTGTGGTTATATATATATATGCAAATTTTATCTTAAAAACGGCTCTAACGATTTTGACGAAATTTTGTACCCTACCGTTTTGGGGCACCAGAAAACCATTGGGCTAGGTCACGTGTTCAAGAAAATTCGTTTAGTAGGTCATTTTGGGTCATCAAGTGTCAGGGTCCAGCTAATTGTATCTAAAAAACGGTTCAAACGATTTTGACTTTAAATTTTTTATCTGACCATTTTCGAGCACGAGAAGACTATTGGGCTGGGTCACATGTTCGAGAACTTTGGATTAGTGGGTCATTTTTGGGTCATCGTGGGTCAAATTAAGTTTGTCTAAAAAACGGCTCTAACGATTTTGATTAAATTTTGTGTCCTACGAGTTTCGGGCACGACAAAATCATTGGGATAAGTTCCATGTCCGAGAAAATTCGATTAGTGGGTCGTTTTTGGTTCACTGTGGGTCAAGCTAATTTTATCTAAAAAAGGCTTAGATTATTTACACTAAATTTTGCATCCTATGGTTTTCGGGCACGAGAAGACTGTTGGGCTAGATCATGTGTTCGAGAAAATTCGATTAGTGGGTCATTTTGGTCATGGGTCATTACGGATCAAGCTATTTTAACTTAAAAATGGCTCAGATTATTTAGACTAAATTTTTTTCCTCCTATGGTTTTTGAGCACGAGAAGACTGTTGGGCTAGGTCTCATTTTCGAGAAAATTCAATTAGTGGGTCATTTTGGTCCTGGGTCATTATGGGTCAAGCTATTTTATCTTAAAAACGGCTCAGACTATTTAGACTAAATTTTGCCTCCTGTCGTTTTTGAGCACGAGAAGACTGTTAGGATAGGTCTCATTTTCGAGAAAATTCAATTAGTGGGTCATTTTGGTCATGTGTCAGGTTGGTTGGTTGGTTGATTGGGGTTTTATGGCACAAAGTCCTTTTAGGGACATGCTGCGCCAAAACAAATTTAAATAAGAACGTCAAGTTGAAATATAAAAACGATTTAAACTTTGTCATAAAAACAAGATGAATGAAAATAACATTTAAATGAAAAGAGTGATATGGTGATAAAAGTATAATTAAAATCGTTCAATGAAAATATAACACAATGACTAAAAGAAAATAAACAGAAGGTTTCACAATTAAAATATAAACAATGTCTAAACTAACATTTGGTAAAATGTTAAAATTTTTAAGCAAAAATATATTTAAAATCACGTAGGCTCAAATACCTCAAAAACAGTATTATCATCCTCATTTGTGTCAGAACTGTAAGACTGGATCCATAGCTTCCTCTGCATAGTCCAGCAACTGTTTTGAATCTTTTTTATTAAGGAGCGATGTACCATAACAGGCTTTCTTGTTTCTTCCCTTCACAGTTTTCCACTGTGAAGAGGCTGGGGTTGAGGTTTTCTTTCTCTCTTTCTGTTCACATGATTTTGGCTTTGTATTTTGTGCAGGAGAAACAGGTTTTCCCAATTTGGTCATGTGTCAGGATATTTGAACTCAAAGCTAATTTTGACCGAGCATAGCTCAGTCTTCCCTGCTCGTATATCCTTAAAATAGAGGGGGATTTTTCTGCAGCTGATCGAAGTAAGCTCTGTATGTTTTCTTGGTCTATTACTCTGCATACAAAATGAGATGTTAATATTTTAGGATTTGAAAATTTCACTTAGACAAAACCACCACTGTCACCTGTCTTATATCTGTATATTTTATATTGATCACCCCTTTTATCTGACATTTGTGAGACTATATAAATTATCATTTGAAAGTATAGTATAAGTTTTCAAGTGTAATACATCTCCTCTAGCATTTTCCAATAATTACACCAAGGTTACTCGTGATTAAAATCTAGTTATAATATAAATGTAATTCAATTTTTATAACTGAGTGTGCAGTTTAATCACATAATCTATCAATGAATATGTTGTTCTAAATGTAAAACTTTATTTGACACTGCAACAAAAAAGAAAACAGATATGAACTTAAAATGTGGTTCTGACATTTATATATATGTAAATAAAGGAGAAAACGAAAAATAATTTTATTAGTATGTACAGTAGACTCCTTCAAATCCACATAGCTTGAGACCAAAGGTTGTGCAGATTTTAGAATTTTGCAGATTTCTGGTCACTGTTTTGTTTACACCTTTTATTAACAATAATTTGAATGTAATAATGCACTCGAAATTATAATGGACGCTTACAACAATGCAAAATATTGAAATAATCAAGTAAAATAATAAAAATTAAGAGAATTTAAAAATTGATTAAAATATTAGAAGTAAAGGTCAAGTAAATAATAATGCATAAATAAATATCTATAATACTGATGAGATAATTTTTTCTTGAGTTATTCAACAAATCGCACCTCATAATGGTACAGTAATAAATTACATCAAAATTGTAAAATAACAAAGTTTTATTTCATGTTTAGCCAGACTTAATAACCAAAAAAGCTTGATGAATACATAAATATACAGTAGACTTCCTCAAATCCACAGATCGCTCCAAATGTAAACAGGGAAACTTACAGTTAAAATGTAGAGGAAAAATGAAGATTTTTTTTAATTTTTATATCATTCCATACACATTTTTAATATGTAATTCTGGTTACTATGACTAAACTCAAGCTTTCTCATGAAGGTAGTATAAACTTATTTCCAAAAAAATTCAAGATGATGGCAATTGCGTTCTTTTTATCAAATATATTTATGTAATCATCAAGCTTTTTTGGTTATTAAGTCTGGCTAAACATTTAATCAATTAAAAGTCAAGAAAGATTTAACTTCTGGTTATTGTTTGGTAATTCAAAATACAGCTGTATTGCTAGAGATTTTAAAATGCTGATTTCATAAACTTTCATGACAGAAAATAAATAAATATTCATATGTTAAAAAATGTTTTTTAATTGTCTTTTATCTCAGCATTATAGATTTTCTTCTGTAAAATTTGTAGCAAAATGTTTTATTATTTGATTGGCAACTTTACTTAATCATTCCCTCTTTAAATTCAAACTGATGACATTGTTTTACAGTGCATTAGGTAAATCAATCAAAAGATTTTCTTTAGTAATTTCTAACATTCAAAATCCTTTATTTTTCATGAACAAAATTGTTTTTGCAATACAGGGTTTGTTTTATGTTTTGTCATTAAATATTTATATTTTCCCATTTATTTAACCTGAGTCTAACTTTCATTTTGGTGGTTCATTAATTCAAAATACAGCTATATTGTTTGAGGGTTTAAAATGCTGGTTTCAAAAATTTTCATGACAGACAAGAAATATTCATCCATGTGTTAAAAAAAGATAATTTTTATTTCATTTTACCTTGACATTGAAAATTTACTGCTAAAAAATTTGCAGCTAAATTTTTTATTGGAACAGTTTATATCTAAAATTGAAAGACATTTTATTGTCAGACTGTATAGTTATCATTTAGATTTTTTAACTAAAAAAATATTTTTTGAGGAAAACAAAGTATATTATTTAAGGGAGAACTGTAATTTTTCTTTCTTTTTTCCAGTTTGGATGAAATAAAAGTTACAAGAAAAGTCTCATGCACAATTTTCAATATAATAATATAAAAGTAATTACTGTTTCAGTGATTGAAAAAAAGAAGAGCACGTTATAAAAAATAATTTGCAATTAAACTAATTTTTTAATTTTCTCTTTACCTAAAATACATGTACTTTAAAATTTTCTACTTGCGTAAAGCTTAAGATTATAAATATTAAGTTATTTCAATTACAGTAACAGATTTTACTTTATAAAAGAAAATGGGTGTTTTACAAACACAGCCATAACATTTAAATCCTCGAATCTTAAATATGGTGAATGAATAAACCAACAACATCATTATGTTCTTTTTACATTTGAGAAATATAATGTAATGGCAAAAAAGCACTCTTGTATGCTGAATAAATAGTTTTGAATAATATCTTGCATCGAGTTAATGATTACGATTATTGAAATTTCCACGTTTTTCAAATGCAAGATAAAAATGTCACATATAATAGTTGAATTTAAATACATTAGAAATGCTTTCATTATTTCAAAAATTGTGCCATGGCTTGCTTACCACAAGAACAAACTTCCACCGCTGATTTTGAATAGTAATCACCATCTAAGTTACATGTCAAATTTCTCACATAAGAGAGGCCAAGTTTGTTTGAGACTGTTTGTAAAAAGTACTGTTTGAAAATACTGATGAAAACGTGTCACTGTTACCTGTGGTAATAAAGTTCTGAAGTGAGAAGTCTTACATAAAAAGACCTGCTAGTGCCATTGACCTCTAATAATATTACTGAAAGTTGTTAAAAAATGCTGAATGACTTAAAATAATAATCTTATTAAAGTGATTGCTCAGTTCTCATAAAACATTCTTAAAAGGGTTCCTAACTTGTAGCTTAGAAGAATGCTATATTTCAAATATCTATTTGAAAATCAAATATCAAATTTCTATATTCAAAATGCTATATTTTACAAATAAATAACTTTCATTTTGAATGAATTTTAAAGTGCCTCTTTAGACTATAATTATTAGAAAATCCTTTGGAGCACACATTACAACTAAATGCTTTTACCTCTGTATGTGTACGATGATGCTGTATCAGTTTACACTTATTAGAAAATCCTCTGGAACATACTTCACAAAAAAATGGCTTTTCATTACTATGATCACGATGACGATGACGATTTAGATTTCCCTTTTCAGAAAAACTTTTTGAACATAGTTCACAAGAAAATGGTTTTTCTGCAGTATAGATCCGTAGATGTTTCTTTAGGTCACTACTTCTAAGAAAACCTTTTGAGCATGTAGCACAGATAAAAGGTTTTTCCTTTGTATGAATGCGAGAATGAATATTTAGATGACATTTATGAGCAAATCTTATAGAACATACTTCACAAACAAATAGCTTTATCCCTGTATGTGTGCGACTATGTTGCATTAGATTACTCTTATTAGTAAACCTTTTCAAACATATTTCGCAACTAAATGGCTTTTCTTCGGTATGAACGCGATGATGATAATCTAGACTTTGCTTACAAGCAAATTCTTTTGAACATATTTCACAAACAAATAGTTTTTCTCCAGTATGAGTACGTATATGTCGAATTAGGTTACCACTTCTAAGGAACCCTTTTGAGCATGCACCACAGATAAATAATTTTTCTCCAGTATGAGTACGTATATGTCGAATTAGGTTACCACTTCTAAGGAACCCTTTTGAGCATGCACCACAGATAAATGGTTTTTCTCCTGTATGAATGGAACTTTGATCACTAATAGAGGAGAGGTGGTCTTTTGTAGAATACTCTTGAATGAAACTCTTTTCAGACATGATGCAAGAAGAATTTTGTTAATTAAATATATGCATATTTTTTTTCTATATGAGGTTGAAGAAATAGTTTTAGTTTTTTGCACTTAAATTTCTAGTTTGATGGTATCTTTTAACATACATCAGAAGGAAAAATATTTTGTTTTGCTTGTAACGATGTGAAGGTGAGTGTGAAATTCACCCCAGTAAAAATGTTTTGCTTCAAAGGAGCTGTAAATATTCATGCATAAAATGAAGTCTTTGTGTATATTACTTCTGAAAATCTTTTCTACCTTCCACTGATAAGAGTATCTGTCTAATTTCTTTTTTACACCTGAAATAAAGATGAAACTTCATTATTGTTTTTTCTGATCTTAAATATAAAGAAAATGCAGTCTTATACCACATTATTATTTTTTACATAATTCTGAAATGTGACAAGACATTAAAATTTAAAATTGTTTCTATGAGTAGATTGAAGGGGATGTAGGTGGTCTTCAAAAAATTAAGCCTTTATATGACCTCGGAAATTTATCTTCCCAAATCCCCTGAGATCCGTCCTGAATGCCCTGAGAGAAATGGCCTGCTTAAGACATAGAAGTACAGGAAGCCTGACGTCACACAGAGAGTCCACCTCTACCAATCATGCTAGAGAATTTAAAATTTTACCATCAAAATTTCGAGTAAACAACACTTTTAATATTAAATTAAAATTAACTACCTATATACATATGAAAAAATATTTATTGTACGTAATTATACATCACAAATTTATTTTATAAATGAGTTTTACAAACATGGAACAGGTGCAAATATTTGAGCTTCAAAATATATTTTATGCTTTACAAATTGCAGGATTTGCCAGTGCTAAGAACAGTGCAGGGACAATAAATATATGACGTAAATTTATGCTTGGCTGCAACACAATTTTGCTTCTATTTTATACAGATAAATTTGATATCACTGAATGCTAATTAATTTACCATTTATTTAAATAACTTATTCTTCATATTTTATATTATTTCTCCACTAATTATGAATTTAAACAAAATATAATTATCCAGATAAAAATTTTTATTCTGTTTAGCACATTACAGTCTTAAACATTTGCACTTAAAATGTAAAACATAAGAAAAATGAAAATAAGTTGCTTTTAATAACTGTTTTTATACCATTTATTATATCAACAAAAAAAAGTATAAATGTGTCAGTAATAGTCCGAAGGAAAATTTAGTAACTATAAGTAAGAAAAAAAATAATTTTTTTTTACTCTGGCTGAAATTTGTTTTTCTTAAAAATTAATTCTGAAAAGTAAATTTGGGGGCCCCTTTGTATAACAGTGGGTAAGATTGCGCTTCATAGACCTATTCGATAAACAGGCCCAGCCTGAGATACAGAATTTCTCTAAAAAAGGTTTTGTACATTTGTAATCCTATGGCTGCATAAGATAATTCTAAGAGTTTGTTGTACTTTTGGACATTTTATTACAATGTCCAGTTCATCCATTGAGTCATAGACAAAATTACAGACTACAGAGATGATAGCTCACCCTCTCCCACTTTACTCCATGGATTTTTAAATTATCCCATGGTTTATTAAATTAATATACATCTATGCCTACTTACCCGTATCTCTTGTCTGGTTAGAGACAACTTTCAAGTTCACATCTCTTAGGATCATCTTTGTTCACACCTCCCACAAAGTAGTTCACTAGCAATGAAAGTAAAGAGATTCAAGTGATAAAGCAATTGCCTACACCTGCAAAGTGACAAATAGCAGAGATTTGCTTTCAAAATTTGAGGTGCTTGTCGAGAAAAGTGAGAAAAACTGGTATTCGAACATATGCAGTTCAGCAGAAAAACGGAAGGTAAAACAAAAATTTGTATGATTTTTTTTTCCTTTTCTTGTAAGTTTTAGCATTGAATGCAAATTAAAAAAAATATCAAGTGCTAAAGAATCATATAGCATTATTTTATTTTAATGTGTGTCTTAAATTACAATTGATTTTTATCTGATAACTAACTTTTAGAGAAATATGAAATATCATCAATGGTAAATTTTAATAAAAACATAAATTACAAAATATAGTTTTATAATTTTTTCAGTTTAGTTATTTAGTCTAAAAAAATTGTTAATAAAATTTGGCATCTATTTAACATCGTTCTCAAAAAAAAAATAATAATAATAACCGTTCAACAATGTAAAACTTTCTGACACATTTATGGATTCATTTTTAAAAGTAAAAAAATAACTTTTCAAGTGATTTGGAATCAAATGAATTTTTTGATAAATGAATTACTACTGGAGTTATTAGTGCTAGATGGACATTTATGATCTTTAACGGCTGTCGCTTCCAGAAATTTAGTACACAATGCCATATTTGACAGCATTTTCAAAAAAACCTTCTGCTGCATCAAAAAACAGAAACAAATTGTATGATTATATCGGATCTGAATAAGAGCACATACCACTTTCATGTTTTTTGAGAACAAAAATTAACTTAAGAATGCATCAAAAATTTACTAGTTTGGATTTGAAGTCTTCAGTCTTTTTTAACGAATATGCAGACCTATTCTTAAAACAGAAACTTACACGTGTATTTCAAGACTAACATTTTCAATAGATTCTAGAAAACACAAAATGTATTGATAGCTTTTTCTGTACATTTTAGAATACCAAAAATTCTAGTTTATTATTGTCCTTTAATGAAACTGCTACAGATTTGGCATGTACTACTAAGACTAAAGTTTTGCATGTTGTGAGAATAATTTTCTGCATCTAAGAATTTTTTTAAAAAATACTTTAGAAATAGAAATTAAAAATAGCAAAGATTTTAAAATAGTGTTTAAAAACAGCTCTTGAAAAATACATTGGTTTAGTTCAGAAAATATAGGAAATATTTATTTATTTATTTAGAGATACTGAAGAAATCAAGGTACACACATACATAGTTTAAAAATTCCACTGTATTTTTACATATTTATTTATTTTTTTCAGAAAAAAGAATTTTTTAAAGAATCTCACTTAAAATAACTCTATTATTCAAACATCTCACTTAAAATTTTAGTTTGGTCTCACCTGGATTTCCGTGCACATAGGGTTGTACTGAACTGTCACAAAAATTCCACTGGAAGTGAAACCAAAGCCAGATCTGAACTCAGCAAAAAAAAATTCGCCAACCTGAGACCGAAATGAAATAATATTAATCCCTATTTTAATGGAATCATAAAATGTAGTCTACAATTATATCTCTAATATTAATTTTATCTATTAGATAGAAAAATAAATAACTAGTATATACTTGGTAATATTAGAGTAATGTAAAACTTCTAAATAACAGACACCTTTGCGACACCGGATTTGTCTCTTATTCAGACCCAAAAATATGTAAATATTTGAGTTGAGAACTGAAAAGTGTTCTGTAAATAGAGGTGTCTGTTATTTGAAAGTGTCCATATAGAGGTTTTACTGCACATGTTATTACTTCTGAATAACAGAAAAATCTGACGGTTATGCTGTTCAAGAATTTTACTACAAAAAAGATTTAAAAGTATTCCCTAAATAAAGTTTTCCGCTATTTAGGAGTGTCCATAATAGAGCTTTTACTGTATATAGTTTTTATACGGAAAAATCAGGTCAACCGAATGCTCGCAAGAGTGACCTGAAGTCAACCTGATACACAAGAGTGAAACTCAATCTGAAACCGAAATAATGTAATTCAACCCGATCGACAGCTAAAGAGTAGAAATCCGCCTAACTCACAGCAAACGAGTAGAAGTTAAACCAACCCGCAATCAAAAAATTAGCCTCAGCCTGACCTGAACCACAGGTCAGATTGCAAACTCCAAATTTCTAATTTCTCTCCTCCCTCTTGAACACCCTCTAGATTCACCCTTGACTTCTACTACTTCTCATGATATTATTAAGTTTTCTAACTCTGGAATAAAAACACCTGCCAATTTCATAAAGTCAATAAAAGTAAAACTGAAAAGTGTGTAAAAAAAGAAAATTTATTTAAAATCTCACCATTTGGATTTTTGTGAAGTTGGTTGTTTTTGAAGCAACTGTAAATTAAGTGAAACTTGTTGTTTAGTTGTCTGGACTGATATTGACACATACATCTTTAGATTAAAACAAAAATAATCATGCTATTCTGTCACTGTAAGGAGGCATTTAGATCACTAGCTGCTGTGTGGAAAAATAATATATATATATCAAACAAGCGAAAACATTAATTTCTGTAACTATGTATTATACTACAGACAGTTTATGAATTATTAAGCTTCATCAAGAATCAATAATTTACCATTTTTCAGAGAAATTATACAAAAAAGACAGAAGAGCTATAAAATAAAATTGGCATTTACAATTATCAAGACAGTTTTGCAATAAAATACCTTATTAACATTAAACAAGTTGAAAATTGGACGTCAAACGTGACAAATGAGGTGCATTCGTACTATAGATAGTTATATAAATATTCAGAACTTGATGATTTTTAATTCTGTGAAATGAATTATATCGTCTGCAGATTAATTTCTGTAATAAAATAAGTATCACGATTGCTTGACGATTAAACTTCGGAAGCTCTTATAACAGAAAAGCACCGATTATTTTTCAAAAATTGAAATTTCTTAAGAAATATTTTTATTAATATCGTCTAAAGTTCTGGTTCGATTTTCATAAAATTTGAAATCTCTCAACAAAATTCTGCGCAGATAATATATCTTACATTTCAAACCATTTGATTGGGTAGTTTTTGCATTGTTATATGCGGACGGACAGACCAGACAATGACAATAGGTGCTACGTATTTAATTACGAACGCACCTAAAAAGCATATCAATTTCATAAAAGTAAATAGTGTAAGCATAATCAAACAAAAATAACAATAAAATAAGCATAGATATTTGAATACACAAATCCAAATGCACATTCATCCCTGGTCAATTTCAATTTTCTGAAACAGTGGTGTATATGTAGCTTGTGTCAATAGGCTTAATTTTGGGAAATTTTCTCTTGCAAGTTATACAAAAATGTAACTTACAGTTCAGAAATGAAAGACTACTAATAAAATGTTAATACGATCTTTTTAAATTATTGTTTAAATTATGGTTATGGGAGAAGCAAGGATTAGACTTAAAATTCAATTAATACAATGCTGAAAAAGAAAAAAATAACATTCTGTAGAAAAAAAAAAAAACTAAAATAAAAACACCCCTATTCTTTAATTTCTTTGAAATTTTAACTTTCAATTTCATTGTTTACATCCAAATACATGGTACATTAAAGGTTTTTCAAGATTTATTTAGTTGACTCTATTTACAATAATTTTGAAGCTATATAGTTTCACTGAGCTTCTTCAAATTAAAATGACATTTAGAAAAGATGAAAGTTACAAAATCAGTACAATGATTAAACAATGTTTTGAAATTTCACATGGAACAAGAATGGGACAAGGTTATGTTTTAAGAATACTTGATAAACCTTTGTAATAGCATTCAGAAAGAAGATAAATCAACTTTAATGATAAAAAATCAGGTTATATGTATTTGATTTGAATAGGAAAAATTCAGTTTAAAATATTCACGAACATTACTTACAAAAAACGGTACTTCTCCATTATCCTGTCGACCACTTTTCATAACAAAAAACTATCGCCAAATAAACAAATGGAAGAATGTTTCCATTGGAATAGCAAAATAAATGAATAAAATACAAGAAATTCGAAAAAGCCACGCTCACTAAAGTGTCAACAAGCAGTAAGTTTGAACATAAAAAATTATAATATATTAATGAAAACAGAAAAAAATAATCTTGAATATTTAGTTATTTACATCATTTTTCTTAATTATACCTCTTGCCTAGTGAATAAATGTTTATGACATCAGCTGAAATTGATCTATTGCACATAACTATGCATCACAATATTTTTTCAATGCTTTTTCTCTTTTTAATATCATAGCACTGCTGTTTAAAGACACAGTTGTTATTTTAATTAACAAAATAACTAATAAATCACTAAAACATATTGAAAAATACAGATAAATGTGAAATTAAAAACCACTTGATGACATAACAAACACATGAAATGCTTCTGAAGTCAAGTGAATGAGATTGCATTTTTGGCATTAAATCGATTGTTTGGCAATAGTTTTTGTTATGAAAAGTGGCCGATGGGATAGTGGAGAAGTACCCCCAAAACATATAAAAGTGTGAAATATCTCAAAATGAATGCTAAAAAGTCAAGTAATCTAACACTTCACCCTGTTTCAAGAAAATGCTAAGATTTATGTCTACACCAGTTAAAGATGATTTCCAAATGGACAAGAAATGAGGAAAAACAAAGATTAAATTAAAGAAATACAAAATTACAGAATGAAGTTTTTTAACTGAATCCTTTGTAAAACAATATAAAATAATAGAATACAAAGACAAATTTGATTAAGAAGATCTTGAAGAGATATGCAATATTCAAGCAGTGTTGTTATCAAATAGACTAAATGAGACAATGTAGCAAAAAATTGATTTTGTTGTTGTTGGATTTAAAGAACATATACATGAGATACAGCAATCGTGTTGATAATGAAGTTCATGCATTTTGGGATTACTGTAGAACAAAGTAGCTGAATTTATGATATTTCTTTCTTTTTTTTTTTGCTTTCATTGGTGTAAAGCACATATACAATGTGATCCTGCTTTTAACAAATTTCATGCATTTTGAGATTGAAAATGGCAAGTTAACTTAGTAGTCCTAATATTTTTGAAAAATAGCAATGGAATAACCTTCCTCAACATATGCCACATTTTTTAATCTAAAATTTCATCAATAAAATTAGTATGTATTTCTTAAACTTTTGAAAGACTACTGCAAAATTGCCATTGTCTCATGTAATATACATTACTGTAAAGGAATCGTATTATCATTATTTCTTTTGGCAAAATTAATTCTATCAATTCTTTCAAGCAAATTGTGTTTCAAAACTAAAGTACCATTGTACTCACTAGATGAAAAGGTGGTTTTAAGGTAGTGTTTGATAATGGATATAATTATGGTGCACGAATTTACAATGGCTTCAATTTATCATCCATTATATAAAATAATTCTGAAACAAGAAAACACTTTCAGTAATGTATAAAAGTAAAATTAAGTCAATTTAATAAATAAATGGATATTAAATATCAGTATATAAATTCCATTAAAAGAAAGTCTAAAAAAACTTTTCAATGTTCATAAGGATTTGTGCATAAGCATTATCTCTTAAGGAGGGAGTTAAACAAATATAAATAAAAACAAAATACAATTTATGCAACGAAAGTATCTCCCATTCATCACAGAATAGGATATATTATAAGGGTTCTATTGTCTGTGCTATTCATATATATATACTGATTTTAAAAAAAATGCATTTTATGCACATGGAATTGGAATTCTGAAATTATTGCAAATATGAGATAAAAAATAGATGCATATTGCATTTAAACAGTAATAAGAAAATACAATAAATAGATACACAAAATCATTACCTTTAAATAAGTTACCTTAAAACAAAATGTTGTTTACATGATGATCTTGTTGGGAATCAAAATAGAAAGAAAGTAAATCAGATAAAGAAATATTATTTTAACACTGAAAATAATAAAAATATCACATGAAAGTTGCCATATAACACAAAAACAGAAAATTATGTATCAGGCTAGGTAACAGCATTTGAGATTAAATTCGGGATAGACGGGATGTCAGAAAAACATTTCGATTAAAGATCCTAGTTCGATTAGTAATGTGCTGCTAAACTAAAAGAATATATCTGTTTTACTGCATAGCAAAATATCAGATATATTTTGTCCTAATAACATTTCAGAAATTAGTTTTTTGTGTATTGTATCAATTGCTGTTTAACCATGAATGTAGAAAGACCTCCGTTCATGGCCGAAACATAAAATACCAGAAAAAAAAATGGTGAAGGGCATTTTTATTTCGATTCAGTTAGATATAATTTCTATGTTGATTATACAAAAAGCTTTATTGTAGTGTTTCAGCAATTTGGTTTAAAACATAGACATCTTCCTCTTCTATGGATTTAATACGTTGAATATAATATCAAGATATATTTGTTCGGAGGCAAGAAGTAAAGAAAAAAACAAGCAGATACAACTCTCTTCCAACAGGAGACGGCAGCATGAATGAAAATAAATCAACAAGGATTTTTAATCGAATGTTTTTTTAAATTCATTTCGCCATTTTGCTAATCGTAAAGAAGTAGGGTGTGGTAAGTTCTGTTCATATGAGTCTAAATTATGTGTTAATCTAGTTAGTATGCAGAGAAATAGATTATGATTTGATTATTTATTAAGTATTGTTAGTGTGAATATGAGTTACTTGCGCTCAGTTATAAAAGGATCCATCGTCACATTGTTTGAATATTAGATTAGCATTTAGTAACTCAAATCCACAGATCTCTGTATTTCATGCTAAATCAACAAAATACAGTAGTTAAAGAATATCTTTAGAGTTTAATTAGCGAAATCTATTTTAATCTTTCTTATATGTTACATCTAATGAATAGCATATTCAAATGATGACCAAATATCATTCAGTTTTCATGAAGATATGCTTAGATTTTATTTTTAAGTCTCAGAACTTACGTTTAAGCTCCTAAAAAACAATGAAGTGCTTTCTGTTCCATATCCCTGTTAAATAAATTATATTTGCTAAAATTAAGGAATAAAATAATTCAGTAATATATTATTTACTTTTGTTTAATTTATTTGTATGTGTTTTCTGAATTTTATAAAATAGTTGCCAGTTTTCCATTCTACCAACACCATTGTCACCAAACATATTTAAACCAAAGGACCATTAAATTTTTTTATTTGATCGTGAATACAGGAAATTGGCATAAATTTATCTCATGTAGCTGTTCCAGTCCGCTGTCTTGTTGCAGTTCATTTGGAGTTGAAGCCCACAAAATTCAATCGAATTCCGTTCTTGGCACCTTAAATATATAAATCTCAAAGCATTGAGAAAAGGTAATTGGGATGCTTGAAACCATGCTTTCTTTTGGATTCCTATGCTTTTTCAGTATGATCATAAGCTAAATCTTCATTGCGGATAAAATTCCAAACTCATCTGTGATTTCATTTGATTTTTTTTTTTTTTTAAAGAACTATATTATGTATGGTTTCATAGTCTTGAAACAATTTTATTGCAGTCTCCTCATCAGCAAATAACTGACAAATTATAAAATCCATTTGAACATCAGCTAAAAATGTAAGTTATAACTTAATAAAAAATATTTTAGATTAGAAATACATAAAATTAAGATTTTTGCATAGTTATGATTAAATTTTAAAAAATGATCCATGTTTAATAAAGAGTGAGCCGGAATGTTTTGCATCATTTGCAATAAAAATTCTTTGCACATTTGGGGTTGAAATAAATGGTGCATTCGCTTACATTTTGGCATGGTGTTAATATCATGGGAAAGTACCAAATGGTTCTGTATAACTAATGCAACTGATTGCTGTTAAACGATTCATATTTTTGTGTATTTGAATATTAAAAAAATTAGGATTTTACAAAATTTTTATTATTAAAACAGAAAGACTTAACTTGCTAATAATGCTTGCATTTTATATTTCTACTTAAGGTAAGATTTTGTCATTGCCGGTAATTATGGAAAATTCACTGCATTTATTTATTCTTGGTAGAGTGCAAACTATAGTGATTTTTTCTTTTTAAATTATTTTTGTTCTGCTTCTTTTTAAGATCTACAGTAATAAGAAAATAAGCATTTTTATATTGCTACAAATGCTATTGCAATTGTAACAAACAAATATTTTTTCTTGAGTCAAGCAGTAATAGATTTTTGTGCTACATTTTTGATTGTTTATGTGGAAAATGAGGAAATTCTGAAAAATTACTCAGAGGATGTTCATATGAAAATGCGTATGAACCTTGTTAGGGACTCATTTTTAAATGTAAATGCTTAAAGTTTACATGCATAACAATTGAAATGAATTACAATCGAACAGTTTTCCTTATATCAATAAATGATCTCAATCTTGAGTTAAAACCGATTATCTGATAACTGAATAATTTGTCAGGCTACCGTGTTTGGAAATTTGGTTAAAAATGCCAACTTTTACAGCCTTTCCTGAAAGATCCTCTGTCTTTTCTAAAATATTGAAAAAATATTCAATTTCACAGTTAATAAATAAGAGCCAGTCTTATGCATTAACGAACAAAAATATATTTAGTAATGTGTCACAAAGTAGCCAGTTTGGATTTAAAAACATCAATAATAGAGTAGCCTCTATTAATTTGCTGTCCTGGAAGCATATCAATATAGTATATCCCCAAAGACACTGCCTCATGTAATGGAAGACAGGTTTCGTATGGTCCTTAAAAGGACTTATTTTTATGCAAAATCTGTAAAAAGTCCTTAAGTTTACTATCTATTATTTCTTAATTAGGAGTGAAAGTCGTCTGTGTTTCAGTGAATTACTGATTTCCTTTTTTAATCTAAATTTTCCTCCTCAAAATTTCCCTTTCCCTTTTTTGTATCCCCCTGCTTAGTACCCACAGTTTAAATTCGTTAAAACTCTCTAATGCTTTCAAAACTTGCTACTCTATCTGTTATTTCATTGCAACAATAAATAATCGATCAAAAAAAATTCCATCTCCCCCACACCCGAAACTGATGTTTCCCTTTTGCTTCCCTCCTATCACAAAGCACACAAATTTTAAAAGTCATTAAAGCTGCTTAGTTTAAATTTTTTTTATCTTATTTGTAAATCTTCACTAAGGTAAATAAATAAGTCATCTAATAAACTTCCCCTTAACCCACGAGAACTCGCTAGATTTCTTTTCACACCAGAACTTAATACTTTATTCTTAGTCTTAATACTTTATTCACAAAAAGATGTAAAATGATAAAAATAAAGTTTCTAAAATTTAATTTAAAATGAAAAAAAGGGTTTAAATAAGAGTCTTATTGCAACAGCTGGGACAAAAAAAGTATGATGGTGAGAGAAAATCTCACGCGCGAGTTCTCTCAGGTTAAAAAGTTCTGCTTTTTCCCTTTTGCCCCCTCAGCCTTTAAACTTTAAAACTTTTAAAAGTCTTTTTTTTCTGCTCTATTTGTAACTTTATTGTAACAATAAATAATCGATCATATAATTTTCTCTCCCTCCTCTCCAAAACTGGTGTTTAACCTTCCCCCCCACGTCTTACCATGTATACAAAATTTAAAGTCTTTAAATCTCTTTAATTTTTTGTCCAATTTTCAAATATTTAGTAAGATAAATAAGTAATAAGTTATCTAATAAATTCCCCCTGTCCCTAAAAAATTTGCTTCTCCCCTTTCCCTCCCCCAGCTCTCAATTTTTAAAATCTTTAAAAGCCTTCATGATTTCCTAATATTTCTGCTCTGTGTTTCTTCGTTGTAGCATTAAATAATTAACCATCTATAATCCCCCCCATTCGAAACTGTCACTTCCTTGTTCCACTCCAATTTTCCTAGCCCACAAAATTTAAAATCTTTAAAATGGTTTAATTTAGTTTTTTTCAGTCCTATTTCTAAATGATAAATAATTAATCAGCCAGTAAACTTCCTACCCCCTCATACAATTTCTACTTTTCCCCATTTATGCCTCCACCAGTTCACAAAGTTAAAACTCACCTCTTTAATATTTTAAAACTTTCTTTGTTCTATTTGTTACTTTATTCTAAAAAAAATCATATAAAATCCCCTCACCCGAACTGTCTGCTCTTTCCTAGTGTGTAAAACTTACTTTAAAATTCTGTCATTTCTCACTTTTTTCAGCTGCAATTGTAATTCTTTAATCCCTTCCCTGTACAAAGTAAAAATTTTTGAAGCTCTGTAATAATTAATTATTTTCCTGCTTTATTTGAAACTCTATAGTAAAGATAAACAGTTATCTAATCGAACTCTACCCTCTTTCCCCCAATATTTTGCAGTGACAATACAGTTAAATAATCATCTTAATTCACCTTTCTAGAATTTAAGATTCTTTTTCCTCCTGCACACTATGAAGATTCTTTTTCCTCTTGCACACTATGTTTACAATCTTTAAATTTCCTTTTTTTTCCCCTGCCATATTTGCTATTTTGAAATACCTACAGTACTACTTAAATTAATTGGAACACTCAATGAAAAACAGCAAATTCCTCTTAACACATAATTTATTATAAAGAGTACAGACTTCGTTTATTTTAATAGTTGATTTGTTTAGTTGAATTGTTTAATTAGTATCCCTTGTTCTTTATTATCTTCTGGAAACAATTAGACTTTGATTCAATTAGTTCCTCACATGTTGTTTTCACCTCATTATCATGTAGTGAAGAAATGATAGACATTTTTGTAGTATTATTGTATACTTCTTTGTCTTCTATGTACTTATTGTCTCATTGTGTTCATTGTCTTCTTTAGTGTTCTTTTTCAAATTGATGCTTACAAATTACCAGAGATTTTCCATCTTGTTTAAGTGTTAAGCTATTGAAAAACATTTATACCACTTTGAGCAAATAAGTTTTTACATTTTTTTAGATGCATGGCAAGGTGCAAGATCTTGCTGGAAAAACCTGTTGCAGGCTAGGGAACAAGGGAGGGCATATCAACTATTAAAATAAACTAGACTGTACTCTTAATAATAAATTGTATATTAAGATAAATTTTCTGTTTTTCGTTGAGTGTTAAAATTAATTTGAGCAGTACTGTAAGAATTAATAGTCATGTGCAGAACTGCATATGTTGGTCAGTATTAGTGTTACATCCCCCCTCCTATTCCCCATTTGAAAGTTTAAAAGTTGTATTCACACAAATTAAACTCTGTATTTAAAAATGTATAGTAAAATTCAATTGTTTATTCAATTTTAGGTTTTTAAGTTTTTTACATTTTTCTCCTTTAATGTCCTTGAATTTTATTTAAAGAAATGAGTATGAAGCCTGAAGATGAGTGACACATCAATGGCTGATCTGCCATTCTGTATGCAGTGTACTTTGATACAATTCTTCCAGTGAATGCAGCAAAGAAGGACCTTAGCTATGTGAGGGGTTTGGATCAAACTCCTTCATGTGCATGACTGACTATATTGGTCACTTTCACTCTTGAAACTCAGTGTTACATCTGGATAATATTGATTCAACCTTCTGCAAGTGAGTATATCATTTTAAATTGTTATGAGAGTATGAACCATGTGTCAATTCATATTTAACTAGCTGGCTTTACCCGCTAGCGGGCCCCTAATTTACATCGGTGCCTCGAATATTTTGAAATCTCCTTTTTTTATAAAACATCGAAACGAACGACTTTCTGGCTCGCATCCACCTTGAACCGAATGAACCTCCGAACCGTGTGCCCGCTGCCTTATGTACGCACAGGATAATCCCTTAATTTGCACATTGAATAGTACAAACCTCTAACCGAACGAACCTATGACCCTGGTCACCGCTGCCTTCGGCACCGTATACCGGTCGTGCTACGCATGCACCAGATAATCCCTTAAATTGCACATAGAATAGTATAATAGTATAAACCTCTAACTGAACGAACCTCCGGTTCGGGTTCCCCGCTGCCTGCGGCACTGTATAGCAGTCGTGCTGCAGTATACGTTCGTTCCACCTTCCACCACCAGGTGGCACAATCTGTTTATACGATCATAACTGAAATCGTTAAGGCTTTCGATGTCGAGTCGAATGAGCCCTACCCCGTCGTCTTCGTGCCCATAGAACCAGAGATAGGAAAGCCCCCTCCTCTTGGTGAAAAAACGAACTAAAATCGGTGAGCTCTATCGATGTCGATTCGAATGAGCCATACCCAGACGTGATCCTTCCCATAGAAACAGAGATAGGAGAGCGCCCTCTGGTGGTGAAACTCGGAACAAAAATCGATAAGCTCTAGTATCCTCTATCGATGTTGAGTTGAATGAGTCATACCCCGTCGTGATCCGGGCCATAGAAACAGAGATAAGAAAACGAACTAAAATCGATAAGCTCTAGAATCCTCTATCGATGTTGAGTTGATTGAACCAAACCGTGTCGTGATGTGTCCCATAGAACCCGAGTTGGCTGAAAAATCCTTTAATTACACCTTCCACTACCAGGGGGCGCAATCTGTTCTATACGAACATGACCGAAATCTGTAAAGCTATCGAAATCCAGCCGAAAGAGCTAAACCCCATCGTAATTGGGACCATAGAACCCGATTTCCGGAAGCGCCCCCTGGTGGTGAAACTTGGAATTAAAATAGGTAAGCGTTATTGATATGGAGCCGAATGATCCAAACCGCGTTGTGATTGGACTCGTAGAACTCGAGATATTATGAAATCAAAATATAAAATCTGATATCATTATTCGAAAAAAGTGGTATGAACTCAGAAACTTTAAAAAATGTTATAGAGGGGCCTTATTACTTTAATTATAATGTTTGGAATCAGTTTGGTGGAAATCCGTAACATAGTTTATTCCAACACATAATATGATTAAGCGGTCACAGACCTTTCCAACGATATATCATATGAGGGGTGTGTTCAAAATTTTGAAAAGTACCTTCCTTGGGGAGGGGGGGGGGTCAAGGCGCTCCGCTCTCCCTATATTTTTCGACGCGGCCTCATATTTAAAATTTATGGGGATAGAGTGGCCTTAATATCTGGCATTGAATTTTAAGCTGTCTGATAATTAAATAAAAAAAATATTTGTAAATTCCTTCCTAATTATCCGAGGAAAACCAAATTTACATATTTAGAATCCTCGTTAAAATCTAAATATGGATGCATAAATTTTAAATCGATAAATCCAATAATAATAATTTAAAAAATAACAGGGCACAAAATATCTTAGTATAAAGAAAATGCGTTTTTTTATCAAAATGTTTCATTCTCTGAAATATCAGATCACGTGTCAATGTTTTAGAAATGAATTGCTTTGTTAAAGGGTTTTTAATTGATATTTCCCTTCCTAATTATCGATGAAAAACCAAAATTACATATTTAGAATCCTTGCTCAAAAATACACGTGGATGCATACATTTCAAATCGATAAATGCGATAATTTAAAAAAAAATAACGATGCCTGAAAGCCCTAGTGCGTTTATCCTGTCTTTCGGAAATAAAATATTTGCCAGACGATCTGTCACCGAGAAAAACATCCGCAGTATCGAAATTAAAACTCTTCTTTTTTCCACACAAAATTAAAACTTTTTAAATTGATATCTTCAGAAATTATTATCCAATTTTTACGAAAATTAATTTTTTGGACTGGGCATTTCATATTACGAAGGGATACATAATTTTCAAGTCCTTAAATTCAATATTTTTAATAATTTTATAAAGCCTATAATAACCCCACTTAAACTGGTTTCATATCTTTCATCCTCCTAGACAGCTAGACGTCCCAATGTCTGGCTCTAAAAGAAGCAAGTTAAAAGGAATAATTTTTATGCAATCAAATTAAAGAAATAATAATTAATATCTTTGGTTCTAATGGATGGATTTCCTTAATTTTTACAATTTTTAATGTGGAGAGAGAGATGATTCACGTGGTGCTTTTTTCAAAACTGTAGGTGAATTAGATCTTATAATTTGCATACCCATTTTAAAACCCTACTTCAGTATTTTTAGCCGCAGACACTTTGTCTCATTCTTGATTGGAAATAATTTTTATCAAACGCAGCTGCAAATTGGATAAAAATTGTTCTTTTCGCACAATTTTTAATGAGTTTAATGTTTTTAATTAATATATTTTCTAATTACCGGCAGATTTTTTCGAAACCTGAAAGAATGGAATTTTCGAATTTTCCTGCGTATTTTGATGACTTTAGTGCCTTTCTACTCCGTCTGTGAGAAAAGTTTTTAGAGTTACAGACAGAAACAATAGGCAGACAGAGAGGCGTCGTTTTCGAACATTAATAATATAGTAGATAGATTGTCTGGCCTCCTCTGTCCAGGGTCAGACTGGACAAGGGGAAAGGGTGCAGACCTTGAATTTTCAGAGGGCACAAATATTTTAACGAAATAAGGTCAATTTTACTTACTTTTCTTGTATCTAATTTGACAAGGTTTAATACATTTGCTTAGCACCAAGTAAGATAATGGCTTAATAATATATGTTTGAGGCTTTGCTATATTCCCCATGCATGTTTGAATTTAAATCAAATCTACACAACACTACACAATTTTCCAAAACATGTCATGTAATATTAAAAATTTTAACACAGATTACCTCGTAGTAGATTGACTGTAGGCTAGGACTTTTCTATTTTGTTCTTTTGTCAATAGGATCTACATTAGAACAGTCATGGAAAAAAGTGAAAAACCCCTACTAATTATCATGCAGATAGGGTATAAAAAATACATAGATAACATTAATTGGGAATAATATCTACTATTATATTCTATTCATAAATTTTGTTATGGGGATTGTTTACATATAAAAAATGCACAAACGTTGATTTATCAAATGGTAACACATACTTTTGACACACTTCGGATCAAGGCTGCCTGGGAATATATACTTCTCTTAAATTTTCATAGAGTTATAAAAGAAAAAGTGTAAGGGGTTTACCTAAAAATTTCGGGAAATAAAATTTAAATCTTTCAAGGAAAAGTACTGAAAACACTCATTTAGGCACCACTAAAATTATACAGGAATTTTAAATTTATTACTAATTTTCTTTATGGGCCACAGAATGTAACTGCAAAATGTTTCTGGTAATTTCTACAATTAATTTCTGTGGATCCTTTGAAAACAGAAGATGGTCCCTTTAGATTTAGACTGTTGGAAGGTTCTCTATATCTCAAAAACTAATTATTCAATGAGCTGTAAACCTACACACCAATGTTTTTTATGATTGTGGGTTTTTTTATACAAAAACTGATGTAGGTCATAATTCATAAATTTTTAATATGATTTGTTAATAATTTTTGTAATTAAAACAAGTAATATAAAAAAATTGTAAGTCAATTCCTACTTAGGTCAAGAAAGAAAATTTTTATTTTAGTTACTTTTTATTAAATAATTACAATTAATGTAAATATGTATATACATATGACAGAATCACAATATTAATTGGCAAAATAGAAAGCTAATTTCCTTGAAATTCTCCATTTTCCTTTCTATATATGGTGTTGGACTATTATTTTTGTTCCTACAATCTATACTAATTAAAATCTAGATTCTAGAATCCTAGAACCATATCCTATCTATATGTAGAATCGTATCCACTTTCCACTTCATATTTTGTTTGTTTAAATAATAAAATATTTTATATTATGAACCTGTTTTGTTTACACTACAAAATCTTTGGTTAAATGAACCAATGTAATTTTAACTATTTTTAATTCATTTTCAGCTGTGAATGACGAATGTAATCCTTGAATAATAACAAGTACATTTTTATCCTGCTTTCTTTCAAGCGTAAACCGACAGAGTGAAAAATGTCCCAAGCCTGGAATCAAACCCGGGTCCTCAGAACAGCGTTCTGAAGCTCTACCACTGAGCTATAAGGAACCATATCCCTACTCAACATTTCTCACCCTTATATAAGAGAAATTTTTTCTCCCACATAAAACTCAAATTAATTAATTAAATTTAATTAATGAATTAATATTTATAAAATTGTATTAGTCATCCACTACAAGTTTTAAAAAATGTATTTGAACTTGAGTGGATGAATAAAAAATATTTTATTAACGATTGAAAATTTGAATAAGCTATATAAATATATATAGGAAGAGTGTGAACTAATACAGTAGGAATTGAATAAATATCTTATATAAGAGAATTTTTTTCTCCCATATAAAACTAAAATTAATTAATTTAATTTAATTAATTAATTAATATTTGAAAAAACCGTATTAACATTGTGTCTGCCACTACAAGTTTTTAAAAATGTATTTGAACTTGAGGGTATGAATAAAAAGTATTTTATTAACAACTGAAAATTTGAACAAAATATATAAATATATATAGGAGGGTGTGAACTAATAGTAGGTATTGAAAAAAATGTCTTTGACTACAAAGAAATCCTGAAATATATTTGGGTCTATTAACTGAATTTCATAAAATGTTAATAAATATTCAACTGGATGATTTTTATAAGTTTGTGAAATGGATTTAATATTAGCATCCCCAAACTTTAAACTCTTCTAACTCTATGAAGATTTAAAATAAGTTTATAAACTATACTTTTTTGCGAGCTGTCTCATTCCAGGGAACTGAAATGGGGCGTCAAAAAATTGTGTTATTGTTTCAAAATTTAAAGTTGGTATAATTTTTAATAAGTAGATGATTCTTGAAATGTAATTTATGCATAACATTAATAAGTAGACAATATTTCCAATGGATTTGAACCTATACATTTTCTACAATTATTTTTAGAGGAATTAGTAGGGGGGTGATAACGTTTGTTGTCTAGGACTGTAATTTAACAGATTAGTCTTTTTTCCAGGACTTTATATTTATATATTAGTCTAACTTAACGTATCCACATTTGTGTCCATTAATGTAAAAAAATCTTGCTTTACATTATTAGCAATTTCAGACTTTATTCCAAGCTTGACGATGTTTATGAATTCTGTAATCGTAATTGTACTGTGAGATATGACTTGACTAACACTACCCATTTTTATATAATTCCTTTTTCGCTCAAGCAGCACAGAATTGTTGGAATATCATTAGTCCACTGTTTTGTAGCTTCATTGGCCAACGATTGAGTTTGGTTCTCTGGCCTATATTGACCAAACGTTTGTCTTTTAATTGGACTAACATCTAATACTGCATCTAAGCTAACAATTTGTTGGTCATTGGTATAAAGGTATGAGTTGCCATTTGACCAACAGTTATGTTTACTTGCAAAAATTGCGCTAATAATAAGGATAAAATATACTAAAAAATTATCCAATTTTAATTAAAAAATTCAACTAATTTTATAACTGATTAAAATTACTTATAATTTCGTTTCCTTAGTTTAAAAAATATTTCACCATTTACCATTTGTATTTTAATAAATGTTGCTAAAACTCTTATGCAAATAAATTTTACTTTATGACTATTAAAATGCAGGAATATCAGTGCTAAGAGCTCCATCTTCTTTTTAAAAATATATTTCTTTGGCATAATATAAATTAGTTATCAAGTCAGTTATTAATGTTTTATAGATACAATTTCTGATATAATCTGACAGCAAATGCTGTTTATTGACTACAGTTTTATTTTGCTTTAGCTAAGTAGCATCTTTAAATAAGGCCTCTGTAGAGTCTTCCACACACCAAAAAAGATTCAGTATGCAAACTTTGTTCCAATATATTTATATTGAAAAAAGAATTGTACTTTTCATATGGAAATTGAAATTTTGAAACTGAAACTCATGCTTGATTTTTACTTCCTTCTATCTTTACAAGAAAAAAGTATTGAATTCGTGAAAAAAATCGAATTCCAGTTTTAGGCAGATTTATTCGTTTTAGAAGGTCCTGAACACGATTTGACTGTTTTTTGAAAATGTCTGTCTGTATGTGACAAAAACTTTGAGGGTGCTCTATCTCAAGAAGAGATGAACAGAAGTTAATCAACATTTAGATTCAGTTATTCCCTGATATAAATTGGTGCTGATTAATTATTGGTGTAAATCACCCTCTAGGTGTCGCTGCTATGCTACATTTTTTACGATTTTCATGATAGCTGTACCTCAAGAATGCACAGAATTTCTTCAAACTTCTGATTCTGTTAGAACTTGACATAAATAGACGGGTATTACGTTTTAGTGTAAATTGCCCAACAGGTGACACAGCTGTACTACTTTTTCATGATTTTCATGATAGCTATATCTCAAGAACTAATGCACAGAATTTCATCAAACTTCAGATTCAGTTAGACGTTGACATAAGTTGTTGTTGATTAGGATTTGGTGTAAATGTCTCTACAGATGGCGCTGCTATTCTGCATTTTTCAGGAGTTATACTATTTTATCTGGTCATATCTCCTGAACTAATGAACGGAATTTAATAAAAGTTTAGATTCAGATAGACCTTGACATAAATTGTGGATGATTTGTTTTTGGTGTGTGTGAAACTTGCATGAGGCAGAAGAATTTGTTCGGATTGAAAAAATGCAGGCTGTGGTTTTCCATGGCTTACAGAATTGAATCCAAAAGTGTCATCAAGGTTGTATTCCTCGAAAAGAAAGTTCATACGTGTTCCAGTCAACAACAAAATCTGCACAAAACATTTTTGCCTTGTATCTCTTTCTATTTTCAAGTAGTTTTTTGAAGAGTATTGTTTCAATTACAGGCATATTCAGGGCCGGCTTTAAAGGGGTGCAAGTCAGACGACCGCCCTGGTTACTCACAGCTAGGAGTTGGAAAATATACAAAATATTTTATCTACGACATAAAAAGATATCATTCTATGAACCAAAGAAAAAATCTCTGGATGCAGGAGTAGTCCCTGGGTGTAGTAGAGCTTTAGTAGTCAGGGCTATTAAAATTTTCTCTAGGTGCATGTTTTGTCCCTCAATCATATGCAAGCACGTCCATTTTGGTGTTCAATTCTGCAAATTCTTTCGATGTACCTTCAATTTCGTTATGATAATAAAAATCCCTCTCTTTTGCTATATGTCTATAAATTGATGATTGTCCCTAAGCGAATACAAGAAATTTAGTACACTGATCAGTATGTATGCATATGGCTAGTAGAAAATATTGGAGCAGCTTAAGGTCAGGGAATTTTTCTGACTGAGGACACACTGGCCATTGGGCCAATAAGGCTGCGGGCCAGTCTGAGCTTGCCTCTGTCTGAAGATTCTCCATCAGAATTCCTTTGTTGTATCTCACAGTCAGTATAATGAATTTGCTTTTTCAGAGAGTTCTACTTTTTTACTCTTCAGTCATTTTTATGCTGTTTCTGCTGATTGATTGATTTGTTTTTTAATCAGAAGTTGTTATTTATGATTTTTTCATATTCCATGACTTTTGGAAATGATTATTTTCTTTAGTACTATAATATAAAAGTTATTTGAATTCAGTTTTCGACATTGATTTGAATATATGATGAAAAACTCATTTGCAGTTATATATGTTATTGTTTAATTATAAAATGTGATAGAGAAACATACTGTTATCCATTGCAGATGCATAAAGCAATAAAGGTAGTTAAAGAGAAAAGGTCACTTTGATACCCTTGATAGCAGACAGAAGTATTTAAAGTGTGAGATATGAAACAAAGCTTTTCTTTACACGAGCATCTTGGAAAAGGATCTTCTAACTTGCACCAAGGAAAATCCTTTGTTTGTGAAGTATGCAACAAGAAATGCTCTCTAACGAGTGTTTTAAATAAACACCTGCTGATTCATACTGATGGGAAAACTTTTGTGTGTGAGATATGCAACAAAAAATTCTCTAAAAAGGTCCATTTAAGCACGCATCTGCTTATTCATACTGGTGAGAAACCTTTTGTTTGTGAGATATGCAACAAGAAATTCTCTCAAAATAGTAATTTAAACAGGCATCTACTGATTCATACCGGTAAGAAACCTTTTGTTTGTGAGATATGCAGCAAAACATTTTCTGACAAGACTAATTATAAAAAACATCTGTTGATCCATACAGGTGAAAAACCTTTTGTTTGTGAGATATTCAACAAGAAATTCTCTGAAAAAGGTGGTTTAAGGAAACACCTACTGACTCATACTGGTGAGAAACCTTTTGAGTGTGAGATATGTAACAAGAAATTCTCTCTTAAGTCCAATTTAAACAGCCATATATTAATTCATATGGGTGAGAAACCTTTTGTTTGTGAGATATGCAACAAGAAATTCTCTCAAAATAGTAATTTAAACAGGCATCTACTGATTCATACCGGTAAGAAACCTTTTGTTTGTGAGATATGCAGCAAAACATTTTCTGACAAGACTAATTATAAAAAACATCTGTTGATCCATACAGGTGAAAAACCTTTTGTTTGTGAGATATGCAACAAGAAATTCTCTGAAAAAGGTGGTTTAAGGAAACACCTACTGACTCATACTGGTGAGAAACCTTTTGAGTGTGAGATATGTAACAAGAAATTCTCTCTTAAGTCCAATTTAAACAGCCATATATTAATTCATATGGGTGAGAAACCTTTTGTTTGTGAAATATGCAACAAGAAATTCTCTCAAAAGGTCCATTTAAGCATGCATCTACTGACTCATACTGGTGAGAAACCTTTTATGTGTGAAATATGCAACAATAAATTTTCCCAAAAGGGTAATCTAAGTGCTCACCTCCGCTCTCATAAGTTGTAGCTTGCTGTCAACTAACTTTGGTAATTTTCCTTTTTTATAGGTGCCTTCACATAAGTTTGCCTTGAATGAGTGTGATAACTTTGCAAACATAAACAGTCACCAAAAACTAGATGTGGTTAATTAAAAAAATTATAATTTTATACTACTCATTTATATAACAGTGTCACATACCTTATGTTTCATTTTTGTGTATATTAAATATAAATTGTCTAAAAAGTGTAATATTTAACTATTAAAAACATTGCTTGCATTTTTGGTGCATTGGTTGTCATTTTATAAAATAATAAAAGTCTGATGAGGTTTTGAAATGTACATAAATGTAGCTACAAATTGCTTTTCTCGACAGGCTTTTATAAAAAGAAAGTACCCTCTAAATTAGTTATGATGTCACCACTAGGGTGGCAATAATTTTAAATTGGTGATTTCACTCAGTGATTAAATCATGATTTTAATCAACTGTATTTTTTAAAAAACTCATTATATATATAGTACATAACAGTTGTTACATCAATGGCGGATCTAAGGGGGGGGGGCGATCTCCCCCCCCCCACTCGGCCAAAAAAGGATCGGTAAACCAACATTAGAGGCCTTCAGAGGGGCCTTAATGCCAGTGGTCCGAGCAGGATCTCTATATTTCGGTAGCGTAGAAACACGGGAGACAGGTTTCTTATTTAAAACTAGAAGAATTTTATTCGCTGACAATTTACAAGTTGTAATGAATCAATGAAAGTTTCTTTTATCCTCAAAGTCCTGGGTTGTGGTTTTCATCAGAGTCCGTAGATGGCCTAGAGTTTGTGAAATACAGTCTCTATTCATTCAAATTATGGGGCCCTAAAGGTACCCCTTACATTCACTTAGCGCCGCTGAGCCTTCTCCTTCTCACGTGACAACCGAAGTCGTCCCCCTTCAGAGGCAGGGAGTAAAAACCCTTTCCTCCAAGCAGAATTCTGACTTCTTCCAAGCGGAGAGGAAACTCTCCACTCTCTTCGGATCTCCAGCACCGAATCCTCTCTTCGGCCAATTTCTCCAAAGTCCTCACGGTCGGGAGGGAGGGGCATGGGCGGTGACCTCCGTAACATTTAGTCCTATCATAGGCGACTTACATCTCTATTGGGTCACGGCGATTTCATCATCCCGATTGCTCTGGGAAGCAAGGTTGCAACCGTGACGATATGGGGGGGGGGTCTGGGTCATCCATTTAAGTGTCATGCAATGTCGCCTACGAGTCTGGCCTTTTCAACTTAGCAGTCTCACTTGTCACCAGAGAAAGATCGAACAGTGCTTTTGATGGCCTGTCCTGCATAGGTGGTCTAAACTCGAGCCGTGGGAACTTTTTTAGGCAAGAACCTATATTTATTAGCTGAGAAACCTTCAAGATCTCACAACGGGAAAAGGCCTCTGGCGAAGCTCGGCCTGACCCATGGGTCAGACTGGGACTGGTCTTCACTCTTTATGGGTCAGTCTGGAACTGGGCTTTATTTTTCATGGAGACTCAGGCCTGAACCGGGCCTTGCTTTTTCTGGAGACTATGGCCGGACCAGACATTTTTTTTCTCAAGGGACCGGACCCTTCATTCTTTCTAGAGATCTGCATGGACAAAAATGTTCAGGCCTGGGCCCGGAATAAAAGTTGAAAATTTGGCCTGGTAGCGACCAATGGCGGATCGGTCGCCCCTTATACTCCTTGCGCTAATAAAAGGTTGCAAACTGACAGCAGATGTCCGTGTGGGAAAGGTTCTCGTCCAAAAAAATATCTCGAGCGAATTTCATTCATGAAACTTGGACCTTGCCTGTTCGCCACTCTTTCTTGGCCGGGTATTCCGTTTTTCTGTAGACTCGAGCCGGGACGGGCTAGACTTGTTGTTTCCGGTACGAGTTTGGCATGGAATTCATTCTTCCTAGAGATCTGCACAAGCCGTAATTTCCAGACCCGGTATGAATGAAAGCTAAGAGTCCGGCTTGTGTCTGATTCAACCCGTATGACAACTATTATTGGCTTGTGCCTACCTCTAATTTCTTCCCTCGGAGGCTACGTTCGGTTGGCATTTCTTAATTTCTTCTATCTTTACAAGAACTGGAAGTGTTGTATTGGTAAAATATTTCGACGTATTACTACATTTTAGGAGGTCCTGAACACAAATTGACTATTCTGAGAAAAATGTCTGTCTGTATATATATGTGATGCAAATTTTGCGGGCACTCTAGCTCAAGCATTAATCAGCGGAATTTAATGAAAATTCATATTCAGTTAGACCTTGACATAAATTGGTGCTGATGAAGTTTTTGTTTAAATTACTTGACAGGTAGTGCTGCTGTGCTGTACTTTTCGTGATTTTTGCGATAGCTTATATTTCAAGAACTAACTCACGGAATTTCGTTAAACTTTAGATTATGTTTGACCTTAGCATAAATAGATCTTTATTAGAATTGGGTATAAACCGCCCAACCATGTCGTAACTATGATCTGTTTCTTTTACGATTTCCGCGTTAGCTATATCTCAAGAAAGAATAGATTGTCATTTAAATTTTATTGCAGACGATTTCATTTATATAGAAGAAAGTTTTGTGATACCCACAACATACTAGTATTTATTTGTTTTCGTAAAAACTGTAGTGATGTTGAGCATTTTTTCAGCATAATTTTTAGAAATTTAATTCTTAATTCTTAATTATTCTTATTCTTAATAATAATTCTTATTAATTCTTAAAAAAATCAAAGAGAAACATTTTTAACTATTCGGATGTGCCAATCTCAACACTTTCTTCTATCTCATGCATGTTAATACTTCAAAATTCGCTATCACAGAATTCTGTTTTATGCCAGCTGCTGGCAAAGTGCCGCGTTGCCTTCGCTGCATAAACAGCCAACTACGCTAAACGCCAACAGCTGTTAAACTACGAAAAATTGCTATCACAGCACCCCCTTCCGGCAGAATATCCCCAAATTTAAGTACGACCTGCTAGCAGAGCCGTCCTTAGCGAGGACGACTTAAAGCGAGGCCCGGTGCAGGGATTTTGCGAGGCCCTTTCCTTCCAGATTCTTAACATAATCTTATCTATACTATCAATAAAAAAGAATGGTTTTCACTTATATACTGTAACCCGGGGAGCCCAGGTTCGATCCCCTAGCTACTATAAAGAAGTAGCATTTGTTTGTGTCTTTTGTAGAGATAATTTCTGGAACTACTAAACCAATTTCAAAAGTAATGGTGGCAAATTGATGGTGAACGTTCCTCTTCCAACATAGGCTATATTTTATGTCAAGACCACTATCTTTTCTTAACTAAAATCATAAATTTATATTAGAGATTTTCTATTATACCTTCTTCTTTTTATTAAAGAAAACATATTTTGCGTCCGGGTGCGAGGCCTCTGTAGGCGCGAGGCCCTGTGCGGCCGCACCTGTCGCACACCCCTAAGGCCGGCTCTGCCTGCTAGCCATAGTCTAAATCATATAAACAAAATTTGGTTTAATTCTATGCATAACTTCATACACTTTCAATGATACAAAGAGGGCACACAGAGACAGACAGACATTTTGTAAAAACATGTTTTTCGGGATCTCTTTCAGTGTAAATCCTTCAAAAACCGGAAGTCGAAAAAATTTTCAGTTATAATACTTTCTTCTGTTATATATAGAAGAAAGTAAAAATGTACTATTTTTCTTTGTAGAGCTTTAAAATTATGACTTACTTTTATTATTTGTTTCTTTAATTCTAAACTACGTTAATATTAATGAATATTTATCTGTATGTAATTATATAATTCAGATATTTAATGAGGGTTTATATACACAATTATCTAACTGCCGTTAATATTGTTGTCATTCTGTATTCCATGAATTTCGAACATAATCTGAAAAATAAAAAATCTGCGCATAAGTAAGTGGGCTTTATGAATAATTTTAACTGTAGAATAATGTTGCTTCCGAAATATCAGCATGTGTTGTAGAAATTAAGTCTGGTGGTGAAGTACCAATTAAGTTTTTGTACGGGCAGATTCAGGCTTGGGGGAAACTTTTAGCTTTTATAGTGGGCGGGCCGAGCCAAGCTCGGCCTTTTATACCGGGTCAGGCCCATATTTTTTGTACGAGTCGCGCCAGTATTTTTTTGTGCGAGTTGGGCCTGGCTGAGACTTTGATTGCAGCAGAGAAATGCTTGAGAAATTGCGGCAAGTATAGACCTCTAACCGAAATATCTAAGCTAGTTTTAATGTTTTTTTCTAAATGCTTCTTTCAGCCAGCGTCCCATAGCTACTGAATATATGTTTCTTTAATAAGTTTCAAAACAGTCTTTACTGAATTAGAACTGATATTTGATATAAAGAAACAAGCAGTCTTATACCCAGTTAGTATTTGTCTACTTAATTCTGAAATGTGGCGATCAATCAAAGCTTAAAATTGTCTATGATTATATTGAGCCTTCAATAAATTGTACCAAGCTAGCACCAAGCTAAGCCTTTATGCGACTTTTGGAAGGGATCTCCCTAAGTGCCCAGAGATACACATTTCCTCTAAAAACGTTTATATGAATGCTTTGTATACTTTTCGTCCTATTGCTATATAATTCTAAACAAAATCCGAACAATAATTTTCATTAGTACTGTAATACGATAACATTCTTCCCTATAGTTCTATCTCTGAAGTGTTCGTAGTTTCTTTGGGCATTTTATCACAATGTCCAGTTCGCCCATTGAGTCATAGGTGATTTTACAGGACGCCCAGTCTCACCATACCCCCCATTACATCTGTCTGGTTGGCGACTACTTTCAAGTTCGCCTCGCCGATAATCTTCGCTCTCTCCTACTCCTACTTTCCATAATATACTTGCAGTGTGAGTAAAAAATCAAGTTATACGGCAATTGCCTACACGGGCAAAGTGATAGATAACAAAGATTCACACTCAAAGTTTGAGGTGTTTGTTGCGAAAAGTGAGAAAAACTGGCGTTCCAGCATATGCGATTCAGGGGAAATATGGAAAAAAAACAAGGATCATTTTATATAGAACAAGGAACAAAATTTCGAAGTAAATTGCGCAGCTACCATTATAAAAAAAATAGGCTTAAAAGCGGGTGATAAAGATTAAAAAGGTAAGGGCATTTACAACATGTTGAAAAACTGGATAGTTTTCCCTCTGCTAATTCTGTTTAGTTCTTATCACTCATTTAAATCATATCTTAATTGACCTAATTCATCAATTCATGACTTATTATATTTGTTCTGTTTATTTGGTGTTTAACAGTTTGTTCAGTTATATTCAGTAATTAGTTCAGTCTCATTTTGAGTAATTAATCCTTCAGTTCAATAACTTCAGTTGACAATATGAAAGTATATTTTTATTTAAAGTAATTTCATATAGTTTTAAAGTAAAAATATCTTTATTTAGTTACTTACTTTTTGGCCATATTAGTTATCCCAACTCTCCAGGCGTTTTCCATTTACTTTCATTTCGTTTTTGTTTACATCACGTTTTAGCTTCCTCTATACATCGTTCACGTATGTTTACTTTGATCGTCTCCTCATTTCTCGCGGTTTTCGGCAGATCGATTACGTCACGGTACAAGTGAGTACAGCAGCTAGTGACAGATGGCTCTGATAATCTGTCTTTACCTGTGTCTCTACCTGTGACTGTAATCGATCGTCATGTAACCTTCGGGAGGCCGGAAGTCACCTGTTTGCTGCAGGATGAGGAGGTTACGTCATTGACCTTGGCGCGAGGCGGTGGGGTATTTAAGGAAAGAGGTGATTGTGATGTTTAGTCTGGTGATGTTTGTTTTTAATGAGGAAGTGCTTTTAACTCGTGTAGTGATGTGTCATAGTTATTGAAATAGAAGGTGAATGTTATTTGGTTGGATCTGCAAATGAAGAAACATTTTCTTTTAAAGAACGCCACGTATTTTGTTTTCGGAAGTGAACTTTTGGATTTCATCATGTATTAAAACAACCTGTTTTAAAGAAATAGTTGGATAGTAGAACGACAGCTTTTCTGGTGTTATTTCGTGCAGCTAATTTAATATACATTGGTTTAGTTTCTTAGTGGACAAAAATGCTTTTTATTTAAAGTTAATAATGCTTTTCTTTTTATCCTGTTTTTCATGGTTTCCAGACTCTTATGATATTAGCTTTCGTTTTCATCAAAAGACTTCTGGTATTTTTAATAGTTCAGAACGTGATTCCATTTTTAGTATGTTGACACCGTTCTGTCTATTATTCTCGCATCAGTAATTTCGGTGGCCGAAATTACTTGTCACCGTCTAGCTATTTGAAACACCAAATACGGTTATTCGGTTTGGGCTTCAAGGGATAGTACTTTATATCAGAAGATCGTTTGCCATTGGGACTATTACTAAATGTATAGTTAGTACCCTGGAGTGGAATGTTTTGTTCGGCGGTTCAACGTATGATTGTTTCGTGGTCGAGCAGATACGGTTGGCCGTTACTAACAAGTTGATGAACGGAGGTTGTATTTGAGGGGTTGAAGTCATTGGATCGGGAATTGAGGAAAGATATTGTTTTATGGTTAATTAAAGTTTGGTTTTACATTAATGGATTTTATTAAATGTTAATACTTATTTTTATATAATTGAGTTTATTTATTGAGAATATTATTAAAGTAAATTAAATGTTTCTTTTGATTTTTATTTAAAACATTTAATTAAAAGTAATTTTGTTTTCCATTTTAAGTTAATCTAGTAATGAACTTAATTTAATTAAAGTAAATTTGTTAAATGAATTTTTCCATTGGTGCTCCAGTTGTCACATCTTATTTATGAGATGTAAATTTAAGAGTCTCAATATATATTGTGTAAGTTTGTATGACTTCTGTCTTTGACAAATGAAGATAAAAAGTAAATATTAATTTGACATCGATTTTGACTCTGGAATATTGGATATATGTATTTTATTTTGAACTTGGTAATTTGAATGAATCCTTATTAAGTTTAATTCCTTTTGTCTGTTATTATTTCATTTATATTTTAGAAACTTTCAGTTATCTTTATTTTTGTTTTTGAACACTTTAGAACCTTGGTCAATTACAGCATAAACGCACCACTTGTGCCTATGCTCTGCTTACTTCATTTAATTACCTAAGGGTTTAAATATATCACAACATTCGTTTATTGTTTCCATTAATATTCTCAACAACAGTAAGCCCAGTAGTGTAATGCTCAGCGCTTCTCGGTACCACGCTACAGGTCCCCAGTTCGACTGTGGACAGATCAAGACTAACTAAGGCCTTCATCCATTCAGGGTCTATAAATTAAATACCAAACTAACTTGGGGACTAAATGTTGATGGTCCCGCGTTAGGCTGACAACCTGACAGGGGCATATGCTCTATAGCACCCCAGGACCCATAGTAAAGAAAACAGGGTTATGTGCGTTAGGCCATAAGCCTGAATGATTTGTAAGTTTAGTTCTCAAAAACAAACTTGCTTTTTTCTGACACATTTACAAAATCATCGCGTTACTTATACACATATAAGAATACAAGATCAGTAACATAGGCTGTGTTTTAAGCGCCTGTAGCAATTCAAAAATTTGCTCTTGATCCCTTGAGACTACTGTCGTTTCTTATACCGTAATTTTTAATACAGCAAGGTTTTGGGTATCCTAAAAAATTAAGCACACTGGGCAATTTTTAAGATACTACAAAGTCCTATTTAAAATAACTCCACCTTTCGAACATACAACTTAGAATTCTATCTAGAGACCTGCGCGGATCGGATTGTGTTGGCATATATAAAGCTTTCCTTGATCACTTATACAATATTCAAATGCTTTCATTTCTTTTCTTTGAACTCCTTTCCAACCTTAATCTAAACAGCTGTTTATTTTTCATTTAAACCAGCAGTTGTTTATTTAGATCTATCTTTTCAGAGATCGCGATTACGTCACTTTGTTTTTCTAAAAGTCATATCAGTTTGCAGTTTTGTTCTCCAACGTCATTACTTTATTTGGATCACATGTTTGTTATCTTTAACCACAAGAGGTCTTCTGTGAATGAATGACGTAATCTGACACACCCTATGGAGTACTACAACTTTGATTCAGCTGTTAGTTTGACTAGGGTATAAAGGTTGAAACACCACGTTATCATTATCTGTTTTTTTTTGTTTTAATGAGTTCTAGAAACCATTTTTGCCTGGTGAGCATAATGGAGTTTCATTCAATTGGACTTTGCTTTATTTGACCAGATGTTTATTTTATTCCAACCATATGCCAGCTGTAGTTGTTATTCATTTTCTTTTAATTTGGTTAAAAGTATAAGATGTTTTACTGATAGTGAAAGATGTTTACGCTACGTATTTTTATTTAAAGTTATGAAGTGTATTATAAGTTTATTCAAACATCGTATCCTGAATTAGATGTTGTTGATGGATGTTATGAAAAATGAGAATGAATATTTAGTCATGTTGTCATTGTCAGCCATTTAAAACATTTCGTTATGTAAGTTTATTTTTCATACTTTAAGTTTATTTATATTCTGTTTGAGTTTATTTTAAAATGTTTTTTTGTTAATAAACGTTTAGTTTACTTCAAACTTAATTTGTTTTATCATTGTTTACTTTACACTCTGCCATTTATTTTTCAGCTTCCAATACTCTGTTTTAATTTAATTAAATTTTAAAAGCCGGCATTCTTGGTGTATGCACCGGCTGTCCCGATATACCGGGCTATTAGATTGTCCAAAACCTCTTACTCGGAGGCGTACGCAAAAATATACAAATATTTGTATTGGGGACTATCTCCACTCTTCAGGAGTGACCGTACGGAGGTCTTACTGTGCATGCTATTACCTCTGAATTTGCAGATAAATTCGACGGCTCCAAGATGTTCGTAATTTGGAGGTTTTACTAAATAAAAGATTTAAAAATTATTCCATACAAAAAGTTTTCCGCTATTTGGGAGTGTCCGTTACGAAATTTACTGCATATAGATTTTATAGGAAATAATATTTTAGACATTCTTTTAAAAAATCGGGTCAATCCGAACACGACACGCAAGAGTGAAAAAAAAACCTAACCCGATAATGTAAGTCAACCCGACCCACAGGAAAACTGTAGAAGTCAATCCGACCCGCATCAAAAAAAGTAAAAATTAACCCAACCAGAACCCATCTCGTTTCTCATACCAAAAATCAAATTAACCCGACTCAAACCCGATTCGCAGTAAACAAATAGGTGTCAACCCGCCCCAAACCCGACCCGTAGCAAAAAGTAGAAGTAAACCTGACCCGCAATTAAAAAAATTAGACCCGACCAAGACTGCGGGTCGGATATTAACCTCCAAATTTCTGATATCGCCCCCCACCTTGAAGACTCTCTAGAACCGCCCTTGAGTTACATATATAAAACAGTTTATATATCAGATATAATTCTTTATATAATAATTTTTTTAAATGTTTAAGATGACATAAAAAGTAATATAATCTAAGATTAACATAATTTGGTTAGTTTCTACAGGTACCAGTGGATCCGTGCAAAGACTTCGCACTGCAGTCTAATTTTATTACCAATATCTAATATTTTTTAGATGCAGGTTTTAACTTCTAAAAAAAAAAAATAAGGACTAAAAATATTTGCAAACAACATTAATCAAGCCAGAATATCATCTAATTTCTTCCGTCAAAGTTACAGTAAAAACTGATCAAAGATAGCAAACGAAAAAAAATTATATACATAACAATCTTATTTTAACTGCATTAGACAGTGACATCATCTGTTTCGGAAAGAAACATGTGGCGAAGAAAAATAAATTCAATATTTGAATTTAAAATAATCATATAATAATGATCATAAATATAAAATAAACCTGTGCAGCAACTGTATCCTACTTTACTTTTGTTGTGTAAGATATTTAATTTAAGCATATTTCAATATTTGTAAGTTTTCTATGGCAACATATATTTACTTCAAATTTAACTCTGGCTTTTGGCAACAGTGGTTGATTTCAGTTAATAAACATGCTTAGATGATGTATGTTGTGTGATCTCTTGTGTGTTCAATAGTTACTATTAATTTAGTGAATTTTAATGTTTTAATATAGTTCATTGGCGACGAGTGTGAAGTACGTTTCCGGCTAGATCAAATGAAAAGTTCCGTGTTCTAAAACTTCGTTTCTTGACTTACGAAGATTCCACGTGTGTTTGATAATGTCGGAGTCTGAAGAAGAAAATAACAAGTATGACAAGTATCATCCTCATACTGGCAGAATGCCAGCCTGTGATGAAAATGACTGTTTCGAAGAATATCTGCTTCAAATTGAATTTTACTTTGAAGCGAACAGAATTAAAAATGATGCTGACAAACGAGCCACTCTATTGATATGTGTTGGGAAAAAAGTGTTTTCCACATTACGAAACCTCGTTCAACCTAAAAGTTTAAAAGACATTCCTTATAGTGAGATCATCAAAGTATTAAACGGCCATTTCTCCCCACAGACATCAGTAATAATGCAAATATTTCGATTTTACAATTTAAAGCAAAATGCAGAGGATGTTGCAACTTTTATTGTAAGAATCAAAGAGGCAGCAAGTAAGTGTTCTTTTGGACAATTTCTGGATGATGCAATCCGAGATAAACTTGTTTGTGGTTTGGCAGACCAGCAAATTCAGAACGGATAGTTAAGTGAAAGCAACCTTGACTTTAATAGAGCATCTGAGATTTCTCTTGCAATGGAAACGGCCAGTAAAGAAGCAAATTTTTTAAGTTTAGAGAAGATAATGTTCTCGAAATTTCGGGTGCTAATGAAACGTTCAAAAAAAGAAGTCCTGTTCAAAATAACAGTTTTCAAAGTAAGGAGAGAAATCGCGGATATACAAGTAAGTTTGAAAATAAACACCAAATGAACAAGAACAACAAAAATTGTAAACATTGTGGAAAAAGGCACCGAGATGAATGTTCTTTTAAAAATGCTACTTGTTATAAGTGTAATTGCCAAGGGTAATGCAAAACAATTTAAATCTGATGAATATGGAAAATTTTTAAGTCAAACGGTATTGTCCTGAGAAATTCACCTCCATATCATCCAAATTCAAATGGAGATGCGGAAAAATCTGTTAATGTCATTAAGAACATGTTAAAAAAAACACAATTTTTCTAATAAGGTTTATGATGGCTTTCAACATAGACTAGACTGCATGCTATTTGCTTATCGAAATACGCCTTCTTCAGTCACATTGAAGACTCCTGCTGAGCTCATCTTCAAATTACACCACAGACCAAGATTACAGAGCTCAGAAGTGATCACATTATGCAAGAAAAGAGCTACGAAGAGTATCAAATATCTCAATCAACGGTCAGTGAAAGATATTTTAATGTTAAAGAAGAGGTTCTTGTGAAATCTACTCGAAACAAGGAAATTAAATGGTTTCCTGGTACAATCACGAAGAAAATTAGTGAAAGTACCTATTTGGTACATGTAAATGGCCAAGTGCGTTTTGTACATGCGGATCATTTAAGAAAGTGCACGCTTCATATTACTGAAATCACTGTGGATCTTCAGTAACAGTCAATGATTCAAATGCAAGGACTATTTCAGACTCAATGGAGGATGAGACAACATCTCAAATGCCTATAGAGACAACAGAGGAAGCAGATAAGGAAAAAGTTTTATCTAGAATTATTAAAACACCTAAACAAACTATGGACTGTCATCAAAACCCCAATTCTCAACTATTTAAAACCCCAAGACCTAAAAGGCTCATAAAGCCTCCAAATCGATTAGATTTGTAGTTCTCCAAATGTTTATTTAGCCCTATAATATGCCATGTTTTATTCGATTTTTTTTAAGGGGGGAGAGTGTTATGTAATATTTAATTTAAGCATATTTCAATATTTGTAAGTTTTCTATGGCAACATATATTTACTTTAAATTTAACTCTGACTTTTGGCAACAGTAGTTGATTTCAGTTAATAAACATGCTTGGATGATGTATGTTGTGTGATCTCTTGAGTGTTCAATAGTTACTATTAATTTAGTGAATTTTAATGTTTTAATATAGTTCAGTACATTTAAGAACCCTTTTTCCTTCTCTTGGAATATGAAAAATATTACCAGCTTTTAATTTATGATACACACAAACACATATATATCTTAATTGTGATAGTTTATATACACACATCATGCATATTATTCAAAGGTATTCAGAGGATATAAATATATAAGTGTTAAGAATTGAAAAAGTTCGCTAAATAGTGGTGCCTGCTATTCGGGAGTGTCCGATTTGGAAGTTTTATTACATATAGATTTTTCACCTAAAAGTTTTTTTTTTTTTTTGGAAATTCTTCTGAAAAATTGGATAATACAAACCTGGCGGGCAAGAGTCAAAACCCAAACAAACCCAAACAATGAAAGACAACCTAACCCAAAGCAAAAAAAGTATTTATCGACCTGACCTGCAATGAAACATTATTAGTACCGACCATATCCAAACCATGGGTCGAGTTAGGGTAAAAGCAGTTAAACTGACCCGATGCAACACTAATATGCATTGAAAATAAAGCTTTTTAACACTTTCTAACCTAGTTGAAAAGTGTTGATGACTTCAGTTTGTCTGTTTGTCTGTCCATGCTCTAACTCACATAAATATACTCAGATCACCTTGAAAATTATGTATGTTATTCTTGTTTACTATAGCATGTTCCCAATTTCAACTGAAGTGTGTAGCACTTATAGTTTTTTTACAGGGACAGTCAATGGGAAGTAATCGTTTCAAGTGCATTTTGATGATGCTACGTCATTTAAAATACTATAAAATTGATAAATTATGAAGCACATTAAAACATGCTTTTTGTAAGGTATGGAGTGCAAAGCATTAACTATTCATTTACAGGGTCAAACAAAAGAATTCTGTTACACATTGTTCTATGGGGAAAAAACGTTTGCAGTGTAATTTAGTGATATTTCACTATTTCAAACAAAATGAAAATTATATTCATTACTGAGGTTCACTATAATAAATTTCTCTCTTGAAAGGATGGTGTATGTTGCATTTATTTACAGGGACACACAAAAAATATCGATTACAGTACATGTGCGATATTTACAGTTTATGTGTGATAAGTGCATTTTCAACTTTGGTTTGCGTTTTTAAGTTTAACTAAATTTTTTCATAGTACATGTGTGTTTATAAACTCGGTTGATCATATACAGAGCTACACAAGAGAATCCTTAAGTATTTCAGACTGTGAGAGTGAATTGCTCAAGGGTAGTTTTTAATTGTGTTATGCATTTTCTTGCTGAACTATAATATATTTAGTATACTAATTTAAGCTTGTGGAATATAAATAATTCATACACAGGGCTATGCAAAGAAAAAGATACATTGTTTTTTATGGTTGGTAATTGCTGCATGTGAGTTTTAAGTTGCCTTTTAGCTTAATATGTGGTGTGTGTACAATTATTCAGATAATATACAGGGCTGTACAAAGAATTTCGTGTGCATTTCTATCGATTGGAAAAAATTGCTAAATGGGAATATTGTAATTGAACTAAATTTTATCATGCTATATATCCACATCTATTGAACATATACAGGGCTGCACAAAATAATTCAACTACATTTTTTACACTGGAAGGTAATTTCAAAAACTGTATATGTGGTATATGTTTTCTAAACTTTTCACCTATATATCTTCATTCACCTTATTTAACATTGAATTTCTTTACAGTTTTCTAGCTGTGTTGGAAAGTGTTTCATAATCTATGCTTGATGCATGATTTTTTATTCTTGTTTTATATTATACTCGTTTTCTCTATATACTCATACATACACATTTTTATTTATGTTTGTGTGTGTCTATAATGTTATTAAGAGATCGCTTTTATTTTGCTTTTTTAAATTTCATTTATAAATTACTCCATGAAGCAAAAAGTGGGTAGAGTTTTTCCATGAATTGGAAAAAATTTCACAAAAAACTTTTTAGAGAGTTAATATGTAATTTTACCAATGAAACAACAGTTTGTAAAACATTGCTTAAATTTCTCTGCCATGTAGTTTATAAATATTGACTGTTCAAAAGAGATTCTTTTCCTCTGTATCAATCAGTTTAAATTTATCTTAAAATAATTTTTATGAATTTTAACAGCAAAATTAACTCTGGTTGAAAATTACTATGCATTAAAAAAAATTATTATTTTACATTGATTTTTGATATCAACTTCTGATTTTTATGTTCTGTTACTTGAAACTCTTTCTTCATAAATGTGCCTGACTATGATATCTATTATTTTGAACTGTTTTATAGAAAACCTTCATTTGTAACTATTGTAAAAATACATTGTAATATGAATCACTATATATTATATAGTTACATGATATAGCAGATTGCATTATACAGTATGCAGGATACATTATATTGTATGCATTTGAGAGAGAAGTTGTGCAAACTGTACTCTCAAACACATACAATTTTTTTTGTATTGTTCTGTATTCTTTAATTACAAAAAAAAGTTTAATTATTAAAAGGATTTATATTCTCTAAAATAGATGCAAGGTCCTACAAATAAAGAATTAAATACCAGTGCCATTTTATTGCTAACATAAAGAAAATGCGTGAAGTACCCTGTACATAGATTTTAAAATAGCGTTATTTTTTCAGATATCTTAAGCAAATGAATATATGAATATTAAATATTGTTTATTTCTTTGATTTTGAGAATAGTGCAAACTAAAACTTAAATTATGGTATCAAGTGCAAGTACAAGCAGGAATCTTCATGTTTAAATTTTTTTTCTTATTACAGAGTGTGCAGAAGATGGAATGTGTCGACAAGAAATGCAGTTTTATGGAAACGAGTAAATGTGAAATTTTCCCCATCTCATGGATCCCAAAATATCGTAGCAAATTGTTTTGTGAATCTTTTACCACCTTCTGTTACTTGCATCAAATTAGATTTTATAGGTCGTAGATATTGGACTGAATTATTGCATTTTGAGGAACTTTGTGTAAAGCTGCAAGAAAGGTGTCCCCATCTCAAAATGTTAACTTTGGTTTGGGCTAAATTATCAATTAGTCTGCCCTCAGTTATAGATTTATGTGCTCAATTTTTACAAAATGTTCAAATACGGACATTTCGTAATTCTGAATTTGCCAACTGTTCTGCAAGATGTAAATGGGATGGAACTTCAAAAATCGAAATTTTAGATCTCTCTAGTTCTTTTCTGGGACATTTCAATAAGACCCCGTTTTCAAGAATGATTCAGTTGAAACAATTATATTTAACTAATACAAATGTAGACTATTCCTGGTTTGAAGTTGACATTTCTTTTTTGAAACATCTAGAAGTGCTGGATATGGGAGGGACACGGATTCACTCCAGAACATTTCAAGCAATACGGAATCATGCACTTAATTTGAAAAAATTATACTTGTGTTTTGCAACTTTGAAAGCCAATGCTTTAATTTTTGATAATTCAGTGTTTCCTAACCTAGAAACAATCTGCTTTAGATATTTGAATGTGACATGTGATAGTATTATTTCCCTAATCCAGTCATGTCAGTCCTTGCAAAATATTTATGTTGATAAAGATCTGGCTG